>CM056051.1:266983437-268183437 GCA_029574335.1 Rana kukunoris | reverse complement strand
AAAGTACAGACTCCACACAATCACAGCATAGGACAGACTTATTTGCAATAAGTCCTCATTTATGCTGGGAATTTACCTTATGACCTTGGTTCTCTAAACATCATTCAACTGCTCAGCATTAAGGGGTCGTTCATCCCATAAGCTGTATTTTACTAGTAGGCAGGCAGGGTCTTTTAGGCTAAGTCTGCTATCTGAAAGTTTTGTAAAATCTCACAGCTCTGTTTGCATTTTCTATAAAATAGAATAAATAAATCCAACAGAGAGAGAAGGACCCCTTATAATGGCCACCACAAGTATGCAGACCCAATAACTCAAGTGAGGATACTGTAGCTACGAATAAACTACTGGAAAGATATAAGACATTGTCCTGTGGTTTAACTCTCTAGAGTCTAGAATCTTCAATAAGAATAAATAAAATATCAGACCTTTCAATTATGATCCCAGTGACAAAGGTGTACAAATTATGTGCTACCCAAGATCAATGAACTCAACAAAGCCACAAAACTGGGTGGCAACCACTCTACAGTATGGGACACCTTTTTAAATTTTGAAATAATCATTTACATAGTTGGACACTTCATCTGTTTTGTTTCAGCGCTTTAGAAACTTAAAAGCCCCAAATCTTGATTTATTGTGGCCCCTTGCTGAATCAGCATGTGTTAAGAATCAGCAGCTCTAAACAGAACTATTAATCCTAATACATGCAAAGGGAGATTCCAACTGCACTTACTTCATTGCCACCCTAAGGCCCTACACACACGGGAATTATTTAATCCTAGTTTCCAAATGCTAGTTTAAAGGGCTTCAGATTCAGTAAGCATTTACAGAGTATTTGGTAAGCTTCAGGCACTTTTCTTGAAGTCCTTAAAGCACCCTTTAGCTCCGAACTTGGAATACTGCATACAGATCTTAAAGTGATTGTTAACAATCAACTCATAAAACAATGCATTTGGTTTAAAGTAGAACTGAACGGTAAAACATTTGTGTATAGATATAAAAAAAACATTTTACATACCTTTTCCCTTTTTATAAGTGATCACATTGAGCCTGTTTCAAGCTGTACACTGATCATCCCAGTGAAGGGGAAGGGGTAAGGGGTGCCATGCCAGAATATAAACAAAAAAGTCAGTGCTGCTACCCATACATCACATAGAACAAGGTTCCCAGGTGCTCGATCCAGAGTCACTGGTTGAGTAGAGTAATGAAGAAAAGATGATTCGCACTCCGGTCATTACTCTTAAAAATTTGTGGTGTTTATTAACAAGCCACAGTGGACAAACGCAAATCGGAATGGTTGACGTGTTTCAGCCTGGCCTTAGTCATAACTATCAGGACAAATCTGATCATTGGGGGAGAGAAGGCTGAATTTACCAGCACAGCTAGAAAACTGATGGGGTGTGTTCTCCTGTTTAGTGTGGTCAGGTTTTTTTTTTTTTTTATAGGAAAACTGAGGGACTGGCAGGAACACCAGGGATTTTACACAAAGGCCGCAAAATAAAGAGAACAGGATACTTTCTCATACAAGTACATGGTACAGCAGGCACATATCAGGAATATCAAATGTTGGGTTTACATACTCTGTAAACTTAAACTTCAGGATAGGCAAATTTTTACATGCAAAAGTCATGTGTATTCTTCCTGGAACCTTGGAATGCTTTGTGTATTTCTTCCAGCGCTCTGCAACAATCCAGTATGAAACTTAGTGCAGGAGGGTCCTGTAGTAAGACCTGTCACTGCTGTGCAGGGTGACTGGTTTTGTGTCCACTCCCTCCTGTTTTAGCCTTAGACATATTCACAGTAGCCTGCCCTGTGCGTTCCAGTTGCAGGAATCGCATCGAATTCCCTGCAGCGGAATCGTCCTACTCTAATTAGACACGTGGGGCTGCCGTTCATTCTGAATGGCATCCCTGCACATTTCAGCTCACAGACTGATCACGGGAACCGCAGGGAAACCGCACAGTCAAAAAGACTCTGTGGTTTTCCTGCGGCCACATTTTTTAAAAGTTGCATGCAGCCTATTCAAATGAGTACCAAGCCTAAATGTTGGTCCTAAAGAGACAGATCTATTCTGTGAATTGCATTGATCTTTGTCTGTTGAATGGTTCGATATCTAATCTAAATGCACACAATGTTCAAGTGGTAAAAACATTAATTTATATACACTATTTGTAACTGAAAGCAGTTTTTAATTTTGTATGTATGTGTTTTGGTAATTTTTTAAGTCATTAAAGTCTTTCTAATGGCATTTTTTTTTATTAAAAACATAAATAAAGTAATATTATATTTACCTGTTCGGTGCAATTGCACAGAGCGGATTCAAACCTGCTCTTCTGGGGGCCCCTGCTGGTGCTCTTGGCTCCTCCATTTCTCTCAATGACTCCATAGCAAGCTGCAAGGCACAACAAGTGGCAAAACAATGTTTTTACCATAATGCAGGGAATACATTAAGGTAAATGTTGTTATAGCTTTAGAACAACTTTAGTAAATGTTTGTAATTTTTTAACAGAAGCTTTTTCCAGAATCTTTTTTGCATGTAGAATTGCTCATTTGCTTGTGAGTAAGATTCTTCTAGCGACTGAGACTTGCCCCATTTTGGGCTTGGCTCTATGGGTTAAACGGCTCTCCTACCTTGGTGATACTGCCACTGACATACCCTTACTTTAACAATCTAGTGCTCTTTAAAACATAACTCCACTTTTGTTGAGAGAAAAAAACATTCCCCTCTAGGTGATATATGTACATTGCAGCGATTTTAACAAACTTTGATGCAGATTCCTACCTTTTGTTTTTCGGAAGAAATCACGGTTTGTTCCTCTGTGCCCCTGTGTTAATTGAGTCTGATAGTGGTTTTCATAATTATCAACTAGCTGCTGCAGAAACAGGGCTCTAATGAGGAAAGTGGCAGGGTCTGCATTCCTTTTGACATTATCTCAAAGAAAATTGTATAATGTATGGCCAGCGTAAAGCAGGCATTTCTAGAGTTAGGGTCGGAGTCTTTACACTGTAGCAGAGTGGCGTTTGGAGTTTGATAGCATACAGTAAGAAACATTGTTCTTGCAGCACAAGTAGGGATCCAATCAATGATATACTGTATTCTAGAACAGTGTTTCTCAAATCCAGTCCTCAAAGCACCCCAACAGGTCAGGTTTTCAGGCTTTCCATTATTTTGCACAGGTGATCATTTGATCAGTTTCACTGCCTTAGTAATTACTACAGCTGTTTCATCTGAGGGAAGTCCTGAAAACCTGACCTGTTGGGATGCCTTGAGGACTGGAGTTGAGAAACATTGTTCTAGAAGACATACTTCAGTGGAGGCTGGTGGTAGCAGTCCAAGGCTTAAATTGTCAACATTTTGGTGTGTATTTTAAACAGTAATGGCTCAGCTTTGAAGACATCTCAGGCAGTCCAAGTGATGGAGTAATCAAAAATACTGCCATTGCACACTTTACAGGAGTGGGCTGAGAATTAAATGGGTACTGCAGCAACAGCCAGTTGAAAACTAGTACCATCATAGGTTAATGTACATATTTTCCAGTACATCGTCGAATAACGTACAAAAGTTTTTATTCAAAGTGATGAAAGCTCAGCAGAAGAGTGCAAAGTTTCGGGGTCATACAGGGTTTGTCAGGCATGTTATATACTCGACTAAGGGGTCCTACATGGTCCCGCAACATTGAACTCTTCCACTATGATGTGATCATTTTCAATAACATTTTTTAGACGTTATTTGAAGATCCATGACGTGCTAGAAAATATGTACGTTGACAAGTAATAGAGTAGACCCATTTTATAGAAATGACCAAGTGTATAGTATAAGCAGTAGACCAATTTATATTGAATAAGTCTATTGGCTGTACTGATGACATCTTTGAGCCTGCAACTGGTAAATCCACCCACATATCTGGGGATAGTGTAGGAATGTAAGAAGTCCACTTTTAAAAGGAGTTGTCAAAGGGTTGAGATTAAGAACCAGCTGTTTGTAGTAAGTTGCTATGTGAAGTCATGGAGAGTTGATGATATCAGTGTGACATTAATAAAACACACATCTGAGATCATGATCCTTCTAAGGCCATGTACACACGATCGGTCCAACCCGATGAGAATGGTCCGACGGACAGTTTTCATCGGTTCACCGCTGAAGTGGCCTGATGGTCTGATGTGCGTACACACCATCAGTCCAAAATCCGATCGGGTCAGAACGCGGTGACGTAGAACACAACGACGTGCTGAAAAAACGAAGTTCAATGCTTCCAAGCATGCGTCGACTTGATTCTGAGCATGCGTAGGTTTTTGGACCGATGCTTTTGCGTACTAACCATCGGTTTGGCCCGATGGTCAGGCGTCCATCGGTCCGATTTTAAAGCAAGTTTTAAAACTTTGGTCCGATGGACGACGATCCGATGGGCCGTACACACGATCGGTTTGGACCGATGAAACTGGCCTTAAGGCCAGTTTCATCGGTCCAAACCGATCGCGTGTACGCGGCCTAAGAATTTGCTTACAAGTGCATTTGACCTGAGTTGGACCTACTTCAAGCAGATTTTGCGCTCCCGTAGACCTACAAAGGGATGTAAAACCCCCTTGAAGTGAAATAAAGCCCTTTGACACAGGGTAAGTGAATGTTTTCTTGTCTGTGCTTTTGTGTGACTAGCACAATCTATTTAAAGGACAGGTAGTGATAGAGTTCAATATGTAACAAAAGAAATAATCATTATGAAATATAAATAATGGCTTGCATTAAGAATGCATGTTTACGGTATGCAATGTTTTTTATTCACTTATGACAAGTGACCTTGCATCTACCTTATATACAATTTACTATTCTGGGCGTTGGATTGGGTATTTGGTTCGCAAACATAAATCATTCAGACAAAGATTTTAGTGAAATTTTTTCAATGGCTCTGTCAATTATGGTAGCTATAACTTACAATACTACTCTAATACTTGTTGAAGTAACCTTCATCTGAACGTAACTCAGAAACCAAGGAATACATCAGGAAAGCTTTCTTAAAGTCATAGGCAGGTAAAGTTTCTAACATATACAGATGCCAGTTGGATTCCTATTGGCTGGCTGTAAGATACAGACATCTATGATTCTCAGATGCAGACTCCTAAGATTATTCTGATTAGGGAATCATCTAGTCACCCTACAGTAAAGCATACTGGCATAGAAAGAGGAACCACAGCATTATAGGTTTTAGCCTACATTTTAAAGACCAACCTAACGCAAGTTGTATAGGTATGATAAGCAACGTTTGGCTCTAACAATACCAAAAACCATTGTCTATGGCTGGAATAATTATAATCAGCAGTCTTTGACTTTGAAAAGTGCATTAAACCACATGCCCTGGTATGCATTTTGGCACAATATAATAGGCAGAATTCAGAATGCCACGTTCCCACAAAATTCATCGGTGGGGTCTGTGGTTTAGAATAGACCATCACTTCCTGTTGTTCCCATCAGTGACGTGACCCTTCCATTCCACAACATGTGAAGAGTCCTCTCTCGCATGCTCCCTGACCTCCCAGTACTGTTCAGTTGTTTTTATCCCATCAAGAATGTTACTGGTAAACAGAGCAACTAAGTGTCTGTGTCACACGCTCCCCATTTCCTTTTTAAATTGAATTAACCCTTTCCTAGAAAACCTTGCCAGAAAAATGTATTAGGCGTGAGAATTTATTTTGATAAAAGAAAATGTATGTTGTTCTTCATTTATATAAGATTCTCTTTTACTCTACTAATACGAAAAGACAAGAACAAGCTCTGTTCTCAAAGCTCAATGTGGAAAATAATATACATATACACAGTGGCAAAAGATTGGCTTCTTAGCTAATTTCTAAACTGATCTTATGTGGCTTTGAAGCTGAATTACAATGCAGTGAAAACCAATCCAGTAGTAAATGTGTTTATGTTGCTTAGTGTACTCTACTACAATGCAGACGCAACTGTGTATACATAACCTCATCAAAAACTCCAGCAGCTATTCAGTGATAAATGCCAAAACCACACAAGACGATCAGATGGAACCTTAATAACATTACAGATTTGGAGAATAAATAGAAATCGTGTCTGTTCTGAATATCCTACGCTGAGACACAAACACGCAGTTACAATAACTAAAAAATGTGTAACAGTTGTAGAGAATTGCAGAAATGTTATAACCAAGTCCATTTTTTAAATGGGACATGGGATTAATAAAACTGTGGTGCATCGCATCAAAACAAATTTTTTCATGTTTGTTCAAAATACCAGTATAATATTATTGAAAAGGTTGTCAAGTAACCATACAAATGCTAAAAAGATCACTTTATTCCTAAAGATATACAGTAAATCAATATAACGGTAGCTTAGATTTATCTGTAAAACCATTTAAAAGAAAGAGAACATGGTCGTAAAATTTAACATGACACTTTGCTATAGGATTTGTCCATCTTATACATCTTAGTTCAAAGTATAAAAAAAAGAAAACACATTAAATATAAAAATGATAAAATAATAGGTTCCATCAGCGAAGGAACAACACCAAATCTGACAGGCATGCTAAACAGACAATACAGCAATATGAACCATAACAAGGCAATCACACAAATTTTGTGATAGACAGTTGTCAAATTTGCTAAGGTCACCTTTACTTAACAGTGAGTAAACCATACATTGGGAACTCTGTTCAAAGTTCACTTAAAGGGTCACTAAAGGAAAAAAAATGACTGTTTACAGGGTATAGAGACATAAAGGTTAACTGATTCCTTTTAAAAATGATTAAAAATAGATCAAATCAATCATATAATCAACCTACAGTTCTAGTTTCGTTTTTGCTGTTATTTCCTGTCTCTCTGATGTACAGAGCCAGAGAGCCAATAGAGGGCTGTGATGGTTTGTCTAAAACCCCTCAGCACCAACCCAGTTTCAGTTTACACACAGTAATCACACCTCCTTGATTAGTGACCACAGTGAGAAAGCTCCCAGTATGGTGGTTATAAGGAAACAGACAACCAGGAAGTGTGGAGATCAGAGCAGAATTACAGCAACATCAAAGCAAAAATGAATGAGGACATGAAAACATTACTGCAGTAAGGTAAAGGAAGCTATTTAGCTAAAAAATTGTTTTCCTTTAGTGACCCTTTAAGAAGGCAAGGCCTGTATGTGTGTATACAATCACAGGATACTGGTCTCTGAAGGAGCATGAGTATAGCAAGACAGAATGGGTGATATCATGTCCAAAGCAGAAGACCAGTCCCCTGATGAACCAGAAAAAAAAGAAAGAAAAAGAAAACCTATTAAAAATGATAACATCTCTGTAGCACTTGGGAAATGATATCCCAGCCATCAGTGTTCTATTTTTAAAGGCTACCAGTAGGCCATGACCAACATGCCCAACAGCAGCCACAAAAACTGCCACTGATGTGATCAGCAGCATCCTGCTCAAGTGAATTTGCCTCCCAGCATCACAGGAGTGAGCAAAGTTCTGCATTCCTAACTTGTGCAAGCACATTTTGCTCCTCACCCACATCAGCTGCTATAAGGTAGGGAGATTGCATGGGCTTGGAATGTAGAAACATCCTTCGTTGGAAGTATACCTTGACTTGGGCAGGACACTTCACTTCAGTGTATTTTTTTTGTGGCAGGCTTTGGGGTTGTCAATCAAGGCCTACTGGTATGGCATTAAAACTAAGGACAGTATTTGAAAACTGCACACTGTTTTTAACACATAGACCGCCTAATGGTCCTAATAAAAAAATAACTTTAATCAATACATCATCTAAGAACTGAAGCATATGAACCCCCTTATAGTCATCTAAATACGGTTCTCAAAAGATGAAAAAAAAATATTTATGTTTTTATACAGATGTGATTTATGTTGAAGAGTGTAATGCACATATGTTGTACCTGAAGTGCGATCCTTACTTGAAAAATAGGCATCTGTTAAGACAAATACAAGCCAGGTTAGCACCAAGGCTATGTCTGATGCCTAAATTGTGGACCAACATTTAGGCTCCGTGCACACTGGGCTTAAAAACGTCTGTTCTCTTGGGAGTAAAAAACGCTCATATAGAGCATTTTTTGTGCAATGCCTAGATGAGTTTAGAAGAGTTTTAATTTTTTTCTGCCAGTGAGCTCCAATCAGAAACGTGAACGAGAATTTTTTTTTTCTGCCTCTAAACATTGAGCCCAAAATATGCCTGTAAATGTCCTAATGTGCATGGATACATAGGAGAACATTGAGCTGCTTCTACAGGCAGAACACAAAACTCATGGCGAAGCAATGTTTTTTTAAGCCAGTGTGCATGGAGACTAAATGGTGGTATAGAGTTGATTGTATTCATTCTTCACCAAAAGCTGACAAGATCTGGCAACAATCATAAAATCAGTTGGTACTATTAAGCCCCGTACACACAATCGGAATTTCTGATGGAAAAAATCAGACTGACTTTTTCCAACAGAAATTCCGAATGTGTGTATGCCCCATCAGAGTAATTCCATCGGAAATTCCAATGAATTTCATCAGAGTTTAGATAGAGAACATGTTCTCTTTTACTCCGATGGAATTCTGATGTGATTTTGGTCGGACAAAGGTCCGACCGTGTGTACGGGGCTTTAGCCTTCAATGGGCTACACAATGCAAGTGCCATTTAGACAATATTTATTTCAAAAGAAACAGCTAATGAGGATCTTCCACGACCATCATATGACCTTACAGCAGGTACTAACCAGAGGGCCACCCGTGGCTCCAAACCACCATAGGGAATCATTTGTTTACACATTTAGGGTTCTTTCACACGGAGCGGACCGTTTTTCGGTCCGCTCCGTGTGCCCGTCAGCTCAGCGGGGGGGTCTCCGCTCAGCTGTCGGCGGACAGGGCGGTCCCTGCACACTATGCAGGGACCGCCCTATCTCTCCTCCGCTCTCCCCTATGGGGAGTCGGATGGAAACGGACCGTCTGTCCATTTGCATCCGATCCGTTTGGCCGGACGGAAGAAAAATAGGACATTCTTCCGTCCGCAAAAATGGATGCGGATCTAGCGGATGTAACATCCGCTAACGGATCCGCTCCCATAGGGGCCCATTACAAGTCCGTAAACGGACTTGTAATGAGCGGACGAACGGTCCGCTAGTATGAAAGGACCCTTATACCAGCAGTCCAAAAACAGAAATGTTAGAAAGAAAAATATAAACTAGAGATAAATTAATAAACTAAAGATAAACTAAAAAGCAGCATTGTGTTAAATTCTAACGTAGATGGACAGGTTTAAATACATTTCTGTCAACCAATGCAAGGTGCAAGCATCATCTTGCTAATGACTTTACTTGTTATAGGTTCTCAATACCTTTTATTTATTCTATTTATTCCAAATTCACATGGAATTCCACACAAGAAAAATAGGTGGAAAAAGAGCATACCCCCCAGCAACCTGGCTTAGTGCCTAAGGGGGATTTGAAGTGTTTGAAGCACCAAGAAACTGCTTCAGACCATAAAAGGAAGAGACATTTTTCCCTGACGCTGGATCATGGAAAAAGAAAAAAAGCTATTTATAGTTGGAGGCCTGGCTGCATCAGAACTGTAAAGCGTGATAATGATCTATAGCCAGTGCGTGACACATTAACACTGTTGTATACATTAAAGATGTATTCTCATTTTAGAAATGTATCACAGAAAGAGCCTGCAAGATCTCAGACCTAGGATCTCTCGCCTATCATGCTATATTTACTTATTATTCCTAATATTAATAATATAGCAAATATACATTATAAACCAGGAACAAAAAAAATCATTATGTTTAAATCTTACCTTGTCAAACCCCTCATAGCATATGATCTGTCAGCACAAAACGTTTTAAATAATACTTTGATTTATTACACCTGCACTTTGATACATTCACACAGGATGGAGATGGGAATGATAGTCTTTAACTACTCCAGCTCCGGAAGGTTTACCCTCCTTCCTGGCCAGGCCATTTTTGCGATACTGCACTGCGTTGCTTTTAACTGACAATTGCGCAAATACCCAAATCAATTTAACGTCCTTTTTTTCCCACAAATAGAGCTTTTTTTTGGTGATATTTGATCACTCTTGGCAAAAACAAAAAAGACTGACAACTTTGAAAAAAAAAATTGTTTACTTTCTGCTATAAAACACATCCGATAAAAACATTTTCTAAATCAAATCAATTTAGGCCAATATGTATTCTTCTACATGTTTTCGGTAAAAAAAATCCATATAAGCGTATATTGATTGGTTTGCGCAAAAGTTATAGCGTCTACAAACTATGGGATAGATTTGCTGGTAATGGCCACGATCAGTGAATTTTCCCGGGACTGCGACATTGCAGTGGATAAATCGGACACCTAACTGACACTTTTTGGAGACCAATGGCACCAATACAGTGATCAGTGCTAAAAAAAATGCACTGTCACTTCACTAATGACACTGGCAGGGAAGGGGTAACATCAGGGGCGATCAAAGGGTCCACTGGGTTCCCTAGGAGTGCTTTATTACTGTGTGTGTTAGCAGAAACACCAAATCTATGTCTTTCTTACTAGCAGAACGGCGATCTGCCTTGTTTACATGGGCACACCACCTTTCTGCCTCTCTCAGAATGATCGCTGGGTTTCCAGTGGACATTGCACTTTACTTTTTGTGCACAGAAATGGTGGGTGCAGGTTATCAGAGGACATGATGTTGAGGGTAGGTTCTGTGGCCTTTGAGTTTTTTGCCTCTCCCCAACCATAGGGGTTTCTTATCAGGAACTTAGTTGGCAGGCTTCGGCTAAGGAGTGGCGTACACCTGGCTTTGGACTAGGTAGGATATGGTGTACCTTGTTCCTTTTTAGGAGCCTTGGGTCCAGGGGGGTTACGGTTTAGAGGCCCTTCTTCTTCCGAGGTTTGGTAATTTCTGTATCTGTAGTGCACTTTTTTTGTGTGCTGTGATTTCACAGTTGACTATTTTTGTTCATAGGAGTTTGACAAAATCAGCACTACGGAGCTATGTAAAGAAAAATAAAAATATATTTATCATCACAGTTTTACTCTACAAAAGAAAAGCAAATGATACAAATAATGTTTATTTGCCACACATATACACCAATACACTGTGATCTAACAAGCACATTGTACATATTCAGTGATCAGACTCCTCTGAACGACTTTTACAACATGGGGTCCCTAGATTTACTTATCTCTCTCACTGCAGAGTGGAGAAGTCATTCTTCTGGTGTTCATGTTGTTGCCAGGATGATGTGGATGCTCTCCGTTGGCTGTCCAATGGAAGGGTCCTCTCAGGCTCAAGATGACATCATGATGACAGGATGGCATCATGATGAGTGGGCACAGACTGCAACGCTAAAACAACAGTCTTCGCTCATGGTAGAAATGCCAGCAAGAAACACGTGTTGGTAAAAAAAAGGTGTAAAAAATATATCTGAAAAAAATAATGATAATAATAATAATGTAAAAACACATTGTGAATATGTGGAAGGGAAAGAAAGGGTACAATTTTTGTCCAGAAATGGGCTTTAAGCTATGTCATAAACACCCAACATTTAGGCTAGGTTCATACTAGTGCAAACATTATGATAACCCCCTATTCCTGAACCTCACCTAACTCCAGAGATAATTTCTATCCCTGAGTTAGCTTTTCTATACTTGCCTTGCAGATATATGCTTAGAGCAGTGGTGCTGAATTGCCCCTGTGCCCAAACAAAACAGCACCCAGACCTCAGTGTTTAAAGATACTGATCTTTAGACAATGTATAACAGCAGTAAAAAGTTGTGATACCAGTTTAGGCTGCAGGAAATGGGTACCAATTACAGCTATTATAAGATGTTTAATAGGTTTCCTCTCAAATTGCTATTCGCCATAATGTGTTCATTTTTTAAATTTAAGTAGAGAACTCCTGCAAGCAGATTTTTTAGGACAGCATACTTCTAAACAAGAATACCATTTCTATCATATATAAACAAATTACTAAAAGAGAAAATCCTGCTATCATATAAATGCACAAGGGACATGTCCCTATATTATTTGCCTATATTGTAATGGGTTTGTATACGAAATAGGGTTGATAATAAGATGTCTGATCTCTATAATCTAAGAGCTTCTAAGGCTTGCTGCAAGGCATTTTGGGAAATGCTGAAAAAATGTGACAGCAGTAGAGTTCAGTATCCCAGTTAATGTTGTGGTTGAATTTAATGATGATGTTTTTCCCCAGAGGTGCAGCAGACATAAACCAGCTGTTGTCCATCTGCTCAGAAATATTTTTTTTTTACGAAAAATTAGTAAAAATAAAGACACATGAGATCCAGCCTCTTCCAGACCTCCCCCTTTATCCATAATAAAAGCAGTGACCAAGGGGTCAAACTTCCAGGAAAACACTCATCATCCCCAGAGACAAGAATTGGAGTGCATCCAATTTTCGGAGGGAACCTAATTTAATGTCAACATAGCTGTAAAGCCTGAGTTGGTCACTCCTTTGAATGCCTCTCATATCACAAAAGTATTTGGCCCAGTTTAAATTTCAAGACAAAAATTATAAATATGCAGCAATCTGAAAAGTTTAAAGATTTGGTAACTGAGACCTAATCTTAAAGCAGATGAGATGGGAGACATGGAGAAAAACAGGGAGCAATGCACCCTTTATTTCTTCCAGATTCTTAGGTTACTACTGAATCAGGGAGACTTCTAATGGGGGGCAATGGTTTTCTGTAATGACATGTTTTTATGTACAATAGAATCATTTTATGACACTGCAGTCCTTTACCAAATCTGAGTTCGTAAGGTCCTACACTGAAGTCTCATTTTAACCTCCTGAGTAAATGCGACACCTTGGACAGCTTTACCGTGCTCAAAACCAGAGAGCCAGCACTCTATCATAGGGATTTTGAGATAATTCGATAACAGTACAGTTCATGAGAGCACAAATAATCACAGTATCTAACCTTTGGTTAAAGGTTAAAGGTTGCTGTTGGGTATTTCCAGTTAGAATTTGTCTCTCATTCTATGTAACTTTTTTAATTGGTAGATGTGAACAGCTATTGGCAGTTCTTATTTTAGGAACCTAGACATTTCATACATGTATCCATAGGTGTGCGCAGCCTATTACATTAGAGTATGCACCCTAAAGCTCAAATATCTTTGCATGTGTGTGCATGTGTAAATACAGTATACTCATGGTGTCAGCAGAGCGGTGGACCGTGTCAGTTGGGCAGTGGACATTATCAGTAGTTTTTCTTTTTAATATGTTTATTTATATTTTAGGAGCCCCATTAGGGAGCTTTGGTGAAATCTCAGGGGTTTATTTCTGTGCATTACCGCATGTTTAACGCCCTATATTCCAGTGTGTTACTGCACATTTAACGCAACATATTTCTGTGCAAGGTTTGTAGCTCTTGCAAACCTGACTGAAACCTATTACATCGCTTGTGCAGCACTGACAATGTGCGAGATATGCATAGCTTAAATCCAGAAAGTCATACAGTCTGGCTTCATGATGCTCACACTTAAGATGGCCACGGTCTATTTCTAGATTATAAACTAAATGCTGTAACAACCTAACAAAACGGACATTAGTTTACAGACTAACTTTACTAGAATACATTAAGCTTGTGTATTACAGGGGTATTTATATTTAAAAAGTGAAATTGTGGGTGGAACTCCCCTTTAACGTTGTATATTTCAGTGTGTTATGTGCCATTTAATGCTGTATTTTTCTGTGCGTTAGTGCACATTTAACGCAGTATATTTTGGTGCAATCTGCACCATACAGAGTGATTAGGGTGTGCCCAGGCACACCTGGTACACCCCTTGCGCACGCCTATGCATGTATCCCAGAGGTATCATGTATGTCCGCTTATGGTTGAAAATTAGTGAGCTGAACATTCAATGTCTGAATCAGTGTTCATATTGAGTGCGGAATAAGTGCTAAAGTTCTACAATTAGGGCATACTGTGATTTTGGCCAACTGGACAGAGGCTGCCTTGCTACCCTCTCAGTGCTTAGTGAAGGGAATCAATGAAGTGGTTGAACACATATTTATGTGCTGGGAAGCAACAGATGACTCCTAGTGGAATCACTGAACATTGGAAGCATCCCTATACACAGGATCATGTGTAAGTCTTTGAGGCCACAAGAAAATGGCAATAAATATGTAGCATGACTCTGTTGTGAACCAAACAAATGTATTTTGACCTATCCTGTGTGTGGATACATCTAACCAATCTGCAATGGCTATTATCCTAATCTAGCAGAAAACCAGAGGAAGATTAATATGACTCAAGCACATGGTTTAACAGTAAAATGAACATGCTTTTAATGTATATACATTAGACTTTAATTTCTGAAGTGAACAAAGAATAGATTAGTGGCACTTAAAATAAACTCTAATTGAGCAGACGTTTGCCATAGCCTACCCACTTAGATGCAAGTCAGTCATTATGACATCATTTTAGTTTAAACAGAGGTGCCCTTTGACTCTGGCCTATTATAGGCTTCTTAAGAACTTGATTTAGGAGGACTGTATTAGATCAATGCCATCATTCACAATAAACCTTACTGCTCATCAAATTCAAAGAACAATCCACATCCTTTTTCAGTCATATTAGTACAAGAGGCTAATTGTGCTTAAATTATGCAAGCTTTCCTTTTTTTCTTGCAGGCATGAATTTCAAAATGTGTCCCCAGCTATTGTGGAGGTGGAAGAAATAGGCAACCATTTATTTGCCTAATAGAGTCTATGAAGGAGGATGAGGTGTGGATTTGGCCCAGACAGCTGTGGAGCACAGCGGAGCATTCCTATCATATGGCAAGAAGGAAGCCAGGTGAGAAGGAGGGAGTAGAAGAACTGCTCACTATTGGCTTTTATGGTTTTAAATTATTTCCTAACATTCAGTCCAAACCTCATATTAACAGCTGGCGAGAGACAGAGGAAATACCTTAAACAGTTGTATATAAAAGTATCTGTCACAGAGAGCAGCCGGCTTAACTCACAACTAACATTACTGCCAAGATTTGGTCATGCTTTTAAACTGCTTTTATTTTATTGTTATTTTGCTATTTGCACTGATTAACTGCCTATAGTGTAATAAACAGTATTTGATAACCTGTAATGCATCCTAAAATGGTAGTACAACTTATCTGTATTCTCGCTTGCATCTGTGATCTCCTAAAGGGTCATGCCACTTATAACTGCTGTGGTCATTCCCTGACCTTACTGTTGATGATACTAAAATCTGTACTGCCCCCACAGATGAGTTTTAACCATTCCCTCTATATATAAAAAAGAAAGCTTTAGATATACTTTAACTAAAGAGTTTGCAATATAAATAAATGAAATCCATGCTAGGTCACCACAATAATTAAACAAGGAGCGGCCACTTGTGCAATTGTGATACCAATCAATAACATAAATAATAATTAAAAAAAAGCAGTGCTAATATTAAACAAATACAAACAAAACCATCAATATTAGTTAATAATATTATATATATATATGTGTGACGTGAATGTACAATGTATATGTAAAGCGATGTGTAAATTGACGGTGCTATATAAGTACCTTAAATAATAATTTTACATAAAAAATAAATAAATATATATATATATATATATATAAACACACATATAAAGTGCATATGTGAAGATATGCAGAAAGTGTATACGCAAGACCCATACAAACATAGGCCCAGATTCATAAAGCAATTACGCCTGTCTAACTGGTGTTAGACAGGAGTAATTTCAAATTTTGCGCGCCGTATCACTAGTTTGAATCCTCAAACCATGATACGGCGGCTTCGGGCTTCGATCCGAGAGGCTTACGTCTTCGTAAGCCTTCCGATCTACGCTGCGATATTTTTGCGGCCGCTGGGAGGAGTTCGCGTCGTTTTGATGCGTCGGGATATGCAAATGTGTTTTTACGGCGATCCACGAAGATACGAGCGGTCTTCGCAATCGCTTACGTCTGTTTTTTTTACGTACTGTTAGACCAGCTTTTTGCTGGTCTAACGGTGCGTAGCCGATGTTAAGTATGGCCGTCGTTCCCGCGTCAATTTTTTTTTACGTAACTCGTTCGGGAATAGAAATGTCCGTAAACGACGCTACTCAAACAACGAATGACGTAACGACGTGATTTCGCACAATGCACGGCGGGAAATTTGCGAACGGAGCATGCGCAGTTCGATCGCCGCGGGAACGCGCCTATTTTAAATCCTTCACGCCCCCTACTCGTGTAGATGGATTGCGACGGGAGAAATACACTACGCCGCCGTCGTTTACTGGACAAAATCTACCTGGATTCCACGTAGAGCCAGGTAAAAAACGGCGGCGTAGTGTATTTCTGATACGCTACGAGAATCCAATTCTCTCTGAATCTGGGCCATAGACTTTTACATATAATGTGCAAAGCAACATTTTATAATAGGTCAGTAAGTGGGATCCGCCACCAAATGACACCATTTGACCGACACCAAGCTCTCAGCCTGCTATTTTATCTTTTGTACACCGCAAGGATATATGTTTTCTGAGACTACGATTTTTTAGAAGCTTAATAGAATGGTGAGGGGTTTTTAAGACATCCTTCCCCATAGAAGTAGATTTTTTTTTTATCCTCCGGTGTTAATGTCTGTTTGCTGCAGAGTGGCACCTGCCCCCCAGTGAAAGTCAGTGGATGGGATTATACCAAAGCGATTCCGACATTTTATAATTTTATGATCCTTCACATTCGGTAAGAAGCGTCTGTCAACTTGTGTCATTTAGTGGTGGATCCTACTTATTTCCACTGAACATATTGCACTTGTAGAGAGATTGTGGTTTCCATATACACTGCAAAGTGACATATTCTTGGATGCACACTTACACATGGATGGACTGTTTTTGTACTTAAAGGGACACTAAAGGTTCTCTTTTTTTTTTTAAATAACAAGCATGTCAAGCATGTCATACTAACCTCCACTATGCAGCTCGTTTTGCACAGAGTGGCCCCGATCCTGGTCTTCTGGGGGTCCCTCGGCATCTGTCTCGGCTCCTCCCCGCATCAGCTAACCCCCTTAATGGGAAGCTCTCTCCCAAGGGGGTTAGCTTGCAAGCGCACACCCGTGATACAGCTGGCTGGTGGATAAATGTAAAAAACAATAAAAGCCTTTAATTAGCTATATCATCCCACCGTTTGCTGTTTTTCTGTTTGTGCAGTGTTTTTTTTACTGGATTAAAGGCTTTAATTGTTTTTTTCATTTATCAGAGTGCGGCTGTCCATACCTTCTTGCTTCTATTTATGCTTCGTGCGTTGCCTGAACCCATTGGAGTCCACACTCACCACCGAGGTGCACTCATCTGGAGCGGCGGTCTCTTTCTCCTACTGTATTCACTCGGCCCCGCCCCCTGGCGCGCCATGTCATTGATTTGATTGACAGTAGCGGGAGCCAATGGCTGCGCTGATTTCAATCAACCAATTATTGAGCCGAGAAGCCAGCCAGGCAAGTAAACAGGGGGTCTGGGGGGCCACTAATCCTAGGATGTTTTTTCACCTTAATGCATGTACATGCATGTACCTTTACAACCCCTTTAATTTGATGAATTGTTTCCTCTGTGAATCTTCACATTTGCACTTTTATATGTGTGTTTTTACAATATATATATTTTTTATTTTTTCCGCATGAGCCAGGAAAATTCAAACAGAGGTTTAACATGACAGCCAGATAACTAGCATTTACACTATAAGAAAACAGCAATAGCAGCCCCCATGTTTCTCCCAGGGAAGAAAGAAGAGGAAAATATTAAAATCACACAGCAGAAGGTAGACTTAGTATCAAGGTTTTGAAACTATTGTGTGGATGGATAAGTTTTTAGGGAACATGTATGAAGTCAGACAATGGGGGTTATTTACAAAAGACAAATCCACTTTGCACTACAAGGGCAAACTACAAGTGCAAAGTGCACTGAAATGCAGTCACAATAGATCCAAGGGGAACATGCAAGGAAAATAAAAAACTGTATTTTAGCTTGCACATGATTGGATGATAAAATCAGCAGAGCTTCCCCTCATTTCAGATCTACCCCTCAGATTTAAAGTGACTGCACTTCCAAGTACACTTTGCACTTGTAGTTTGCACTTGTAGTGCAAAGTGTATTTGCCTTTCGTAAATAACCCCCTATGAATCACTTGCATGCATCCAGCTTTGTAAATTTTTAAGGTTGGATAGACAGAAATGTAAATCCTTTGACATTTTTAAGCTATTGTAAACAATCACCTTGTAAAACAACCCATTCAGTTTAAAATAAAAATGAAATGCAAAACATTTTGTATAGATCTAAAAAAAAAAAAAAAAAAAAACCCTTTTTCCCTATTTTATAAGTGATCACATTCACTCAGTTCTCAGCTACATTAGAGCTGGGGGAGGAGAAGCAGCAGCACAATGAGCTTCCCAGTGAAGGGCTATGCAGGGGGGGACAAGGCTGTTTATTGGAGGAGAGTACACTTTCCAACATGTTTCCAACATAGCTAGGTCACTAATCATGGTGTGTTCTCCTGCTTAGTGTAGTCAGTTTTTAATAGAAAAGCAGAGGGACTGGCAGGAACACCAGGGATTACACAGAAAGAAAGCAATACAAAGAGAACACATTATTTTCTCATACAAGTACATAGTACAGCAGGCACATATCAGGAATATGAAGTGTTGGGGTAACAAATGCCTTAAGACGGTTCCCTTATATGTATCTAATGTGTGTATTTAGCTGTCTGCTTGAATTTCAGCTCTAAAATACCTAATTATATACTAATATATTCATAATTTGTCCTCAGAGTGGCGAAATGTCATGATGTGTGTGGTTTTGCCTCCTGTAGCTATCGTCATTAAGGTAAGATGGATGCTGACTTCTCCACGCTCCCTACTGTCTTCCAGCCCAAGGTGCAGTGCTGCATCTCTGGTCAGTTGTGAGTCTGAGATGAAGCACTGTAGCTCGGGAAGGCGGAACTTTGTTGCCATAAAGAAGACGACTGAAATAAACATCACAATATAATGGAAACTTTGTGGAGGCAGCAGAAAATCTATTCAAAGAAAGACAAAACATTTACTCCATGTTGCTAGAAACCAGACTACCTACACTGAACCTGCATTATATTGTTTACATTTCAGTTTTTTTTTTTGCTTTTATGCCTTTTTTGGCAGTTGCTTTTGTCCAACAAGAAAACATATGAACAATGACAAGGTACTGTAAGTTCTAGTCATTGTAGCTTATTATACATCAGTAAAAAGGAGACTACAAAAGAAAAGCAAACTACATACATTTGTTTTCAATTTTGTTTTATTAACCTTTTTTTTCCTCAAATACACAAAAACGACATACATTTGTAAGTATCAATTTTGTTTTATTGTTTGATACCAAGTACATTGTAATTTGGTAAACAGTATACTATTGGCAGAACATTTGCTTACATCACCTGTGGCACCAACAGCATCACCCAATGCTTCACAGTACAGTATAGTATATGTGTCAACAGCTACAATCAAAGTTAAGGCCTCATGCGCTCTCGACGCTGTATTAACGTTATAAAAACGCCAGTAGCTTTGCAGTAAGTTTTTCAATGTTTTTTAACATTTTTGCAATAGCGTTTTTATTTTTTTTGCGGTTTTCAGCATTCCTGTTTTTTAGTGTTTTTTCTTTTTAAAAAATATTAGACGTTTGACGTATTTTTATTTATTTTTTCAGCCAAAAAATGCCCCAGCCTAAAACATTTGATAACAGTCTATGTGTATATGGACACATAGGATAACATGCTGGGGAGTTTATTGACTGTATAAAAAAACGTCTGAAGCGAAAAACAGCAGCTGTAAAAACATCCAAAAACACCCAGTGTGCATGAAGCCTAATAAAAAAACAAAGCGTCAACTTATTATTATCCTCATCAAATGTGCAAAATATTAAATCATAAGCTACACTATATTACCAAAAGTATTGGGACACCCACCTTTACACACGCATGAACTTTAATGTCATCCCAGTCTAAGTCCATAGGATTCAATATTAATTTGGCCCAGACTTTGCAGCTATACAAGCTTCAACTCTTCTGGGAAGGCTGCCCACAAGATTTAGGAGTGTATATATATATATGGGTTTGTTGGTTGGACAGTTTCCAGAAATTATTATTTTACATTATTTAATAAATGTATATTTTCTCAAGTTTTCTTGCCTGCGTGTTCACCTTTATAACAGACACACCATCGCCATTTAGCAATCCGATTTTGCTTTGAGAGATCATTGTCTCTCTTTTTTCTTCTTTTAATAAGGTTTAGGAGTGTGTCTGTAGGAATGTTTGACCATTCTTCTGGAAGTGCATTTGTGAGGTCAGGCACCGATGTTGGACGAGAAGGCATGGCATGCAGTCTTGAGGCCAGTCAAGTTCCTTCACCTCAAACTCGCTCATCCATCCTGGCAACAGTTTGGCGCATGCCTATTTCTGCTCCAGCATGACTGTGCCTCTGTGCACAAAGCCAGGTTCGTAAAGATAACATTTTAGTGACTTTTGAGTGGAGTAGTTGGAATGCTGATAGTAAGCCAGGTTTTTTTTTGTCCAACATCAGTACCTGATGCTCTTTTGATTGATTTGGCACAATTTCACACAGGCGCAGTCCATAATAATGCCCAAGGTTTTGGAATGGGATGTCCTCAAAATTAACCATATAGTTACATCATTGATAAGGTTAAATTAAGGAGATAGAAGGAGATAGCTACAAGCGGCAACGGGATACCGAGAAATGCTTCTATCTTCCAAAAGATGACAGGTAATACAACACATGGTTCCAATGATGTTAATAGGACATTAACATCCTTGGAACCCTGTGCTGTATTGCCTGTCACCTTTTAGAATTAATAAAAATTTCTCAGTATTCTGTTGTGGTGTACGGCTATCTCCTTAGTTTACTGAAGTGGCGAGCTGGCCAGCACCCCCCTTGAGGGATTCGAGATGGGATTGGCTTCTCTTCCTCACCTTGAGTGGCGTTTCTCTTAAAATTGTATCAAGGTTTAATAAAGACACTGGTCCATCCATTTCACCCTTTGTGTTCAACCTGTTGTGCATATCTTAATGTACTTTAACTGCCAAACTCAAGATATATTATAGCCCGAAGAGAAGATTTAAAGGCTTCAGGGCTGTCCAGGATAATGCATTGACTGACCATAGAGTTCTCCATGACCTGGTCCTCACGGTCCAGTTTTCCCAGGAATCCCTTGGATGCTGAAGTGGGGATTCCTGGAAATACTGTTCTTGGGGTCTAGGATTTGCAACTAAAGGCATCAACATCAACATTCTTCTCAATAATGGATTCTTAATGAAGATTCTTTGATCAAGATTATGTGTATGCCAAGGTATAAGCATTCTGTTTTTTCCTGTTATCTCATTTAAATATCTCATATCTGTTATCTCATATCTCATTTGAATTTTAGGCTAACCAATGGTTATTTAAGATACACTAGCGCTTAGCACACTTTTCTAACACAACTTAAAGGGGTAATTCCCCCAAAAACCTTTTTTTAACATTGATTGAGGCTCGTTATGTCAAGGGGAATCGGGTGTTTTTTTTTTAGAAACGAAGCAGTACTTACCGTTTTAGAGATGCATCGTCTCCGTCGCTTCCGGGTATGATCGTCTGGTCTGGGCGTGCCTATTTGATTGACAGGCTTCCGACGGTCGCATACATCGCGTCACGAGTAGCCGAAAGAAGCCGAGCGCCGGTGCGGCTCTATACTGCGCCTGCGCACCGTCGTTCGGCTACTTTCGGAAAATCGTGACGCGATGTATCCGAACGTCGGAAGCCTGTCAATCAAATAGGAACGCCCTTCCCCGATGACCATACCCGGAAGCGTCGGAGACGATGCATCTCTAAAACGGTAAGTACTGCTTTGTTTCTAAAAAAAAAACACCCGATTCCCCTTGACAAAACGAGCCTCAATCAATGTTAAAAAAAAGGTTTTTGGGGGAACTACCCCTTTAAGTGACTCCCAATAAAATATAGAACAATTCTATAGCCCTGGAAATTGCAAAGATGGTTTCAGTGACTAGTACAGATTTACTCATAGCCCTGGAAGCCCCACATATGCATTTTCATAATAAACTAATGACAAAATAGTATTATCACAGTTCACATTCCTGTAGTTAAAGAGAACATGTTATGGAAGAAATATAGAGGCTCCCATTGGCAAGTTCTATTAATTCTCCATTGTTTTTTATTTAATTTTTTATAAAGCAAGGATTAATTTAAAACTCAAAAGATTCTGAGACCGAAACCTAATTGAATTAAACCTGTGTACATTGCACCTATCCTTTTTAGCTTTTAACGCAGCTGTCATTTAGAAACAGGGCAGCCATCACAAATTTTGAATTTTGGGGCCCCTTACACAGCTTTAGGCAGGGCCTCCCTGGAGCAGAGAACCTGGGGGGGGGGGGGGGGCCGCCTCTCTCATGCTACAAAATAAGCGGGGGAGGGGGGGTTGTGGTAACGAAAGTGTCATCTATTCTCTTCTCTCTCCTGCCGTGAGATGATAAGCGGGACAGGGGGGGATTGGTGATGACGAACAAAACAAAGTTAAGTCAAGTCTTCTCTTCTCTCTCCTTCCACGAGTTGCTAAAGTTAGACAAAAAAAGAAATAAAAAATGGAGAAAAAAACGGGGCGGGAACCTGTCGCGAGTTTCTAAAGGTGTAATGCCTGTACCCCCCTGATGGCGGCCCTGTTTAAAAGTTGGCAATAAGAATTTAAAGCTGGGGACAGATGCTATATACACAGCCTAGGTAAAGAATTTATCCATATCTGCAGGCTACAGGTGCTGATCTACAGAAGTGAGATGACAGTTTCGGTATATTTTCCTGAATAAAGCATGTTGTACTAGCAATGGCATGCCTAAATATACAACAAAATAACCTTCATAAATATTGTATAGTATAATGTGTATCATTCATATAATGTAAAAAATGTATTTGCATTGCATATTTCATGTGTTTAGTTTCTTGTATTTGCTTCTCTTTCTCGCCTCGTTATTATTGAGCAAGCATTAGGTTCTTAATAAAATATTACATATTAACCAAATACTGTTTGTTTTTCTTTGTAAGAATTGGACTGCAGTTTTATCCTCCCAGAAGCAAAATTGTCAAACCAAAGCCTCTTAAAAAAAAGGCTCAGGAAGTTTCATGACAACTGTTTCCATTGTACATTTGATAAAGTGCATCAATACCTTACTGTTTTGAGACTGTTTGTTCCAGCCATTTGCCAGAAACCTCAGTCTTGGCAGAGACAATGACAAAATAGTAAGAAGAGGTGTTCTGTTGGCTGTACCCTTAGAGCGCTGTCAAACAATGACAGGTCTCAGAGTATTAGATTTAGAGCACAAAATATACATGTGAATATATTTTTAATAAATCATTAGAACTTAGTTTTCATCCCTTTTTTACAAAAAAATAAAGTGACTGAATAGAACGTCAAACACTGTATATAGCTGGTTGCTAAGGAGGGTTTAGGTTAACCAATGTGCAATTTGCCATTAAACAGTATTTAAAGTGAAGTTCCAGTCTCTTAGCCAACATTGTATTATTAGCATTGCAGAGATCATTGTAATTCCTCATAAGCATAATGGATAATGTTGCCCATGTACACATTGCAACTACTTACAAACAGCTTATTTTTCTTTTGCCCCCTTCGATTACAGCTGCGGCCATGCAGAATGTGGGCAGCTGATGCCAGTCTGGCTTAAAGTGTAAGTCCACCCTAAATCTAAAATGTATCTACAGACATGCACATTCTAACACTAATCTATCTAGCCCTGTAAAGAAGAAATCAGTATACGTAGCGTTTCTGAAACCGATCCGTCCCGATCTCCAGTGGCAGAAGCTCTGCAGAGGACACAGCCGACAATGGCTGTGAAATGAATGGGGAGTGATGTCACCCATAGATTTACTATGGGGCTTCCATTGTCTGTCGTGTCCTCTGCACCCGCACAGCGGTTGACAGCTCAGCGTGGGATTGGGTCGGATCGCCTGCAGAAAAGGTACGTATAATGATTTTTTCTTCACAGAGTTAGGTTTATTTTAAAATTGTGGATGTCTGTAGATGCAGAGATTTTAGTTTTAGGGTGGACTTCTACTTTAATTTCCTGGATTTTGTGAAGCTGGATACCCAGCATGCACCTCCGGGTCTTGTGCCTACGCAGTAATGAAACTGCGGCAAGCTTTGTTAGAGTCAACAGGCTGGCTGATGACGCAATCGCAATATTTTTTTTATTTTCTATAGTTTCAAAAGTAAAGGAAAATCTCCCCAATAAAGCATGGACAGAATTTTTTTTTTAAAGTCCAAAGGTACCCTCAAAGTGGTTGTAAACCCTTACATATACCAAGAGACATGACTGGCATCAGGTGATACACAGAGATTAAATAAATCCTCCTATATAAGTTGTACCTGTTTGTCTGTTTCTATTCTCTACATCTGTTCAAAGCTGAGGCTGCCAATCTACTGGAGCTTCTTACCCTGTTACCTTTTATCTGATGGTGATAGCAGGGGAATGAAGCAGAAGACAGAAATGACACTTAGTGCTCTGGATTGAGACAAACACACACTGTAGACGAATATGCTTTGTTCATATTTAATGTCTAAGTTTACAACTACTTTAAATCCTCAGACAACAGTTAAACATGATACAATGTAATAATTTACAGTTTTATCACAGTATATTTACATATTTACAAACATATTATCACATGAGGTTATGAATGTTAATTATCAGATTGCAAGGTGTTTGGGCAGCCTGGGTGAATTATATGCCCTTCCTTTATTCACTTCTCTGTGGGTAACAATGTACCTTGCTGTATATGGCTATATATATAAATAATTTTGCACGCCCATTTTTTCAGTTTTTTATTTGTTAAAAAAAATTAAAATATCCAATAAATTTCGTTCCACTTCATGATTGTGTCCCACTTGTTGTTGATTCTTCACAAAAAATTACAGTTTTATATCATTATGTTTGAAGCCTGAAATGTGGCAAAAGGTCGCAAAGTTCAAGGGGGCTGAATACTTTCGCAAGGCACTGTATATATATATAATAAACATTTGGAGACTTTCAGTTTATTGTGCTAGATGTATTCATCAGACTCAAGATATAAGGGCTCATGCAGAGGATGCATACAGCTGCAGCCAGCAGCCTGTACATATCAATGACAGGCTGTCAGACTCCTGTAACTGCACAGCTGAGTGGTTTCACATGTAGAGGGATGGATGAGCAGCCCTAGACACAGATTGTTCATGTCCAGGGCTTCTCATCTGTGCCTGTAATTACTCATATGTACAGTTACAGCATTGGCATCTGGCAGCCTGTCATTGATTTGTACTGTCAACTTGCAAACACCTGTGACTCCCTGACATGGTAATACACTGAATTATTGCACAAATTGTATATTGTATTGTACATCCGAATGTGTTTGTGTGCATGAGCCCTAATGCCCGGGAATTCTGACCGTGTGTATGCTCCATCGCAATTTTTTCGACGGGGGAAAAAAAATAGAACATGATCTCTTTTTTCTCATGAGGAAAAACTCCTAGCGGGAAAACCGTTCTTCTGTATGCTTTTCCGACGGGGAAAAAAACGTGCATGCTCAGATACAATTTGACGCATGCTTGGAAGCATAGAACTTCATTTTGTCGGCTCGTCGTAGTCTTTTACGTCACCACGTTCATGGCAGCCAAAAGTTCACCGGACTTTTGTGTGACCGTGTGTATGCAAGGCAGGCCTGAGAGGAATTCAGTCGGGAAAACCATATTTTTTTTCCGACAGGAACACCGGTCGTGTGTACGGGGCATAAGAGTGTCGAGAGGCAAAATCTTTTAGAAAACAATTTAGGAAGATTAATAACATACTGTTAAATATATAAAATCATAAAAGTTGTGTACTCTGTGATTGCTACACACCTCAATCTAGGGAACATATTGAACAAAACTCCTATACTGCTGTTACAATTCTTGGCAAAAATTGAACATGTGATGCAAAAACAAATCACCAAAAGAAGTCACCAGTACAATCTAAATGTTAAAATGATCAGTAGATCCCAAAATATAGGCTGCTGAAGGAATATGACAATCTTTTCATGTAAAGTTAGGCTGGCCATACATAGATAAGTTTTTTTCGATCAGTCAGAGGGCTAATCGAAAAATAAAAACTGAACGGGTTCCCCCACACATTTGACGTGGTTGGAAAAATCCTCACCTTTGTGTTACTGTATTTTGACAGTGAAGACTCCTCCACTGTCAGAATACACTGATTAGCGCTGCAGCGCTAATTGAACAAAAAAATTCCAACATGCCCATTCGTGAAAAAGTCGAAGATTAGGTCGCTTTCTCACCAAAATGGGATGGAAATTTGGCCAGCCTCTGCTAAACCAATCCATCAGCTTTGGCGCCCAACACCAAACAAAAGCCCTTCTTATTGGATAGTGAGATCATCCATTACATTAAAGTGAGTGCCCCCATAGCAATCTGGGGTGTTGGTGGGGAGGAAGCTGAACATGAACCTTGAGGGTCCTTTCACACAGGCATTCCTAATGTGTGTTTTATTTCCATCCGTTGGCAAATGAAAAAACAGACGTACATGTATGTCTATGGGCTAGGGGACATTAGTGGATAGATGGCCTCCGTTAAGTTCCATTTTTTGAGACAGAAGCAAACCCTATTGTTCTTCTGTTTAATAAATAGACATGTTAACACAAAGGGCGGGCTCTCCAGGTGATGTCATCAGATGGCCACACCCCATAGATATGCAAAGCACCCACCCCCCCATGTTGAGGGCATATGGCCTGGTATAGTTGGGGGGGGGGGGCACTAGCTCGTCACCTTCCTTTCTTGACCTGCCGGGCTGCATGATCGGATAAGACCCGAAGGGCCTGGTATGGACCTGGGGGGACCCCACACAGTTTTTTTTCCCGCTATTTCTTTTTCCAAAATTTTTTTTTTTTTTTACATTCAGCTGTCAGAGGGATTCTGACAGCTGATGACTCATCGGTTGTTAAGGATGTGGCAGACCGCTTCATGGCTCCCTCCTTAGCAACCAGCTATATACAGTGTTTGACGTTCAGTTCAGTCACTTTATTTTTTGTAAAAAAGGGATGAAAAACAGATGTCAGTGGACAGGAAAACGGATGGAAAAATTGACATCCGTATCCGTTTTTGTTCCTTTTAAAAGAAAGTGACTGAACTGAACCAGAAAAACTGAACGCCCGTGTAAAAGGACCCTAAGGCCGCGTACACACGACTAAATAAATCCAATCAAATCGGTCTGACAGACCGATTTGATCAGATTTGTCTGCTGGGCTATTTTGGTTTGATCGTGTACACACGATCAAACCAAAATCCCCGCCGGCAGACAGCGCGGTGACGTTGAGGCCGCCACATCACCGCACCAGGGAGTAAAAAACTTCCACGCATGCGTCGAATTCATTCGACGCATGTGCGGGCAGATATGTCCGCTGGTTAGTGTACTAACCAGCAGACATGTCGGACGGACGGGTTCCCAGCAGACAGATTTTAAAGCATGCTTTAAAATTTGTCTGCTGGAAAAACCTGTCTGTCCGCCCGTACACACGATCGAATTTGTCTGCTGAAACGGTCCATCAGACCGTTTTCAGCAGATAAATTAGATCGTGTGTACGCGGCCTAATGCTGAGAGTGCATTAGGTTAAAAAAAAAACTCCTGCCTTTACAACCACTTTAAACTGAGTTTCAGACAAACAGCTAAAAGCCACAGATGAATAGGAGAAAAAAAAAACTAAATTTACCTATGTAGGAGGGTGCTACATCTACACTATATTACCAAAAGTATTGGGACACCTGCCTTTACACGCACATGAACCTTTTTTTTTTTTTTAAAGATATGTTTATTGGATTTTAAAGACAAACATACAGGGAATAAAAAACAAATGCAAACTCAATACAATGTGCAAAGAAAAAACTGTGTACATAAACGATACTTATACAATTGTCATACACGCTTCCTGTTTTCATTACACGCCTGATCTATATGGAATTAACCAAACCTCACAGGTGGAGTGAGCATAACAGATTTCATAGCAGACTGTCTGTATAGCACATACATACAGACACAGATACAGACAATCATTGTAATACAAGGGATTAGAGTTGCCCCAAATTTTATTAAACATTTTAATTATCTTCTGGTCTCAAAGGTTAGTTTATATAAAAGCAGGGAGTCATTGACTAGTTTTATCCAGAAAGTTCTTGTTAGGGATAGTGATTCCTACATGACAAGAGAGTTCTTTGCATAAAAATAGAGGATACGAAGCAGTTTCTTGGCATGGTAAGGGATGGTCAGGACACCAAAGATGCCCAGAAGACAGTTTTTGGGATTTACAATGTTTGGTAGACCCAGGACAGTAGATATACAGGAGCCGATATCTACCCAGAAGTCCTGAACTATGGGGCAGGTATTGAAACAATGGAGGAAGTCAGCAGTCTGGCCACACCCTTTGAAAATACTCAGTTGAGGGAAACAACACCATTTTAAATAATCTAGCAGGAGTGAGGTGAGGGTGATGGAAGATCTTGAGTTGGATAACACGGTCTCTAGAAGAGATAACAATGGTCTTATACGTGTCAGTCCGCCTCTGTGAAGGGTATATCCAGGGAAGCCCATCTTGTCTGAGTTGCCTGAAATCTAGGGTTAGAGCTTGTTATAAGGACAGTATAGTAAGTGGAGACAAGTTTAGTGGGGTCTGGGTGTCTTACCAATTTCTCCAAAGGAGGCACCTAAATAGGGTTGTCCAAGGAGCCAAATTGCACACGTAACGCATGCAGAAGTTGGTAATAGCGTGTGGAAAGCCAAAGTCCAACTGGGTAAAGGACTTAAAACATTTTGCAGTATATACTGTAGTCCCAACCTGTTGACCCCTTTAGAAGACCACCGCTGTGGATGCAGTAGGGAATATAATTCTGAAAGACTAGGGTTAAACCATAAGGGTTTTTTGGGGGATGTCAAACATGAGTCCTTGGAAATTTTCATAACTAGAGAGAGGGAGAGAGAGGTACGCATAATCAACGTACCAGGACTGGTTGGGACACAGCCCCTATAGATAATATTGTGGAGGGTTTCTCATGAGGAGGTAATAGCCCCTTCTGTAGTGGTACAGGCATTGGTAGAGGCTGGATGCAGACAGTCATGAATGTTAACCAGTCAGGATGATGCTAGATAGTATGAGTAGAAGTTAGGGAACTCCAGGCTCACCAAATAGGCCGGGAGTCGCAATATCTCAAGTGCTACTCTAGTAGGGCGGCTGTACACACGGTGTCACTACGTTTAAAAATAGATTTTCGAATTTTGCAGGGGGAATTGCCCATAACATAGAGCAGTTTAAGGATAGAGATAGATCATCTTAAGAACTTTGACCTTTCCCATTACATCTAAAGGCAAATCCATCCATCATTTGGTTTGTAGTTGCTGAGACAACGGGGGACACAGATTATTATTAATATATGAAGATAGGCATAATTAAATTAGAATACCCAAATATCTAAAAGAGGGGACTACCTGCAGTCTGGAGTCTGGGTGGATCATGGGTATAGCAGCTTGGTCCAATGGAAAAAGATTGGACTTATCCCAATTCCCCCTGAAATTCAGAGTAATCTCCAAAGGTCTTAATTTTGGACAAACAATGTTTTAGGGAATCGTTATGTTCTGCCAGGTACACTAAAGTGTCATCTGCGTATAAAGAAATGCGTTCCTCTATAGCAGCCCTCAAAAATTCCACTCGCCTGCTCGCATTTGGCGAGTTAAATTTAGTTAAGGGCGCGTGTTTTGGCTCGGACGGCCGCTCGGCTTGAGCGGGAGGCGGGGCCGCTGTGCTCGGCCAGGTTTGCCTGCCTCGGGCAGGGGGGGCTGTCTGTATGGCTCAGGCAGGGGGGCGTATCTGCTTGGCTGGCTCGGACGGTCTGCTTTGTTTGGGCTGGTTCGGCCTGGCTCGGGCCCGTCTGTACGGCTTGGGCGAGTTCGGCCTGGCTTGGGTGAGGGGGCATGTCTGCTTGGCTGGCTCGGCGGGCCGCTTAGCTTGGGCGGGAGGCGGGTCTGATCTGCTCAGGCTAGTTTGGATTGGCCTGGGCAGGGGGCGGATCCGCTCGGCTACAGCTGGGGGCGGGTCTGCTCAGCTCAGGTCATTTCGGCCTGGCTCAGGCGGATTTGTACAGCTCAGGGGAGTTCGGCCTGGCTTGGGTAAAGGCGGGTCTGCTCGGCTCAGCTGGGTCAGCGCAGGCCCCTCCGCTCAGGCGGGGGGAGGGGGGAAGATCCGCTCTGCTGACACAGTCCCCCAGTCATCTTACACAGAAGGCTCTGCGCTGCATGCCGGGAACTGTAGTTTCCAGTCCAGCCCTGCAGAGTCTCTCCTCAAAAACATTGTAAGCGTATAGAACAGGTCGTTGCTGTTGGAGTTGCATATCTAAGGGGGAACAATAACAAGAACAATAACAATAATTGCAGGTTTTCCAACCTGAATTATCAATTAAACTCCCACAGTGTAACCAAGTGACCGACTGACAGGATCATGGACATGAAATCTCCATCTTATCTGGCCAAAAGTGGCCAGATTGAGCCACTATCATCTCGTGTCTATGGGCACCCTAAACAAGCCCCCTCAAAATTTCCACTCGCTGGTTCGCATTTGGCGAGTGGAAATAAGCTGAGGGTGCATGTTTGCGTTTGGTTGGGGGGCTGGCTTCCCCGAGTCAACTATACGGAGGGCTCCATGTGCTGCACTGCCACCTGGAAGTTTCCAGCACAGCCCCGTGGATTCTCTTCTTACCAACATGGCGGACATGAGGCGGCAGAGGAGACGCGTGTCCTCGGTAGGGATGAGGCGAACACTCCCCTGTTCGGTTCACACCAGAACCTTTGAACGGACCGAACGTTCGCGCAAACATTTAGAACCCCATTGATGTCCATGGGACTCGAACTTTTGAATTCAAAAGTGCTCATTTTAAAGCCTAATATGCAAGTAATTGTCGGAAAATGGGTTTTAGAACCCGGATCTTGTCCCAGGGAACATGTATCAATGGAAAAAAAAGTTTTGAAAACGGTCGTTTTTTCTGGAGCAGTGATTTTTTAATGATGCTTAAAGTGAAAAAAATAAATTAAAAATTCCTTTAAACATCGTACCTGCTGGGTGTCTATAGTATGCCTCCAATATAGATGAAAATCATTAAAAAAAATAGCATGGGTTCCCCCCCCTCCCCCAGGTCATTACAAGCCCCTTTGGCCCTATATACTTTGAACAGCAGTATACAGGCGGTGCAAACAAGACAGGGACTGTAGGTTTGTTGTTAAGTAGAATCTGTAATTGTGAACTGGTACTGGTACTGGTACTTTTTTAAAGTGTAGTTGCCAGCCAGTAATGATCCCTCTCCTTGATAGCATGAATACGAGGATCCTTCCGCAGGCTTTGCAGGATCAGGGAGGCCATACAACGTAGGTTTGCTGAGGCATTCGGTGCAGAGTCCTCTGGGTCACTGAGGACAACAGGATCGGCAGCCACTTCATCCCAGCCACATACAAGTCCATGGGTTCCTTGGGACTGTAATTGATCCCTTGAAGACTGCTGCTGATGCTGAGTGCTAGGCTCCACCTCCATGCTGACACAATCCTCCTCCTTCTCCTCATCTTCTTCATGTGTGATAGGCAGGCAAGCAGGAACACTGTCCGGATAAAGGGGGCCTTGAGAGGTAAGGAAGTCCTCCTCTTCCTTCCTCTGTTCTGCTTCAAGGGCCCTGTCAATTATTCCACACAGCGTGTGCTCCAACAGGTGAATAAGAGGGACAGTCTCACTGATGAATGCACTGTCACTGCTCACCATCCTCATGGCCTCCTCAAATGGTAACAGGACAGTGCATGCATACCTGATCATGGCCCACTGGCGTAGGGGAAAAAAACCAAGCTCCCCTGACCCTGTCCTGCTGCCATATTGGCATAGATACGCATTGATGGCCCTCTACTGCCTGTGCAGCCGCTGCAGCATGACCAACGTAGAGTTCCACCTGGTGGGCATGTCACAGATTAGGCGGTTCTTGGGCAGGGGTATATTCATTTTGGAGGTCTGCCAGCCGAGCACTGGCATTATATGACCGTCGGAAATGCACACAGACTTTCCTGGCCTGCTTCAGGACATCCTGTAAGCCCGGGTACCTGTCCAAGGACCGCTGCACCACCAAGTTAAGGACATGAGCAAAACAGGGCACATGGGTCAGTTGTCCCTGTCGCAGGGCGGAGAGGAGGTTGGTGCCATTGTCGCAAACCACCATTACTGGCTTAAGCTGGCGTGGCGTCAACCACCTGCAGAGCTGACAGAACCTCTGGCCCAGTGTGGCTCCTGTCCCCCAAGCACACCAGCTCAAGCACTGTACAGCATCTCTTTGCCTGCATTCCTGCGTAGCCCCTTGAACACCTACGGAGCACCGCTGGTTCCGAGGACACATCAGCACAGGAAGAGGCCACAGAGGAAGAAGAGGAGGGGGTGGAGGAGAGAGGTGTCACAACCAGTAGTAGCATTTTGGAGGCGTGGTGGCGGAATAACCTCCAACACTACTGTACCTTGTCCTGTGTCCTTCCCAGCTGCCAGCAGAGTCACCCAATGTGCCATCAAAGATAGGTAACGTCCCTGGCCATGCCTGCTGGACCATGAGTCAGCGGTAATATGCACCTTACCACTGACTTCCACATGCCGGTAGAGAGCCGGAATCGCCTTCTGTGAGAAGGGGGCAGAATCTATCAACTGAAAAGGCAGCATTTGAAGTGCTAGCAATTTAGCTAAGTTAGCATTCAATGCTGGGCATGTGGATGGCTGGGAGAGAACTTCTTTCGGCGCTGCAGCAGCTGGGGCAGGGAAATTTGCCTGGTACAATCTGCCATCGGTGTACCGATAGTAGATTTCCCGCAAGTACTTGGCTGTGTGTGACACACCTAATTCTACACCTTCAGTCCTATCAGTGCAGGCTTCAGAGAGGACTGAGGGCATAGTGGGGTTGGAGATCCCAGCTAATGAGGAGCAAGGGGAGGTCTGCTTTGTTCTTTGGTGTGGGTCTTTGAGGTATGCTTGCCGACAAACTGCATGGCAGGTTGACATATGTCTGGTCAAGCATGTGGTGCCCAAGCGGAATACGCTTGAGACAAGGCCCACACCAAAGAACTTTTGGAATAACACTGAGAGACAGCAGTGTCCTGCACATGTGTAGCTCTGCGTTGTGATGCAGTCGGTGTGCTGCCCTTAAGCTGGCCCCTGTATTCATATACACGCTTTTACATATATATTTTTTGAATACTCATTCACATAACTTCTAGATCCCCCCCCCCATTTTCTCTCATAAATACGTCTCAATAATTATATTATCTGTAATTTCAGGTGTCTAACATTAAAGGGCCCCCTCACCTGGGGGTTGGTGGGAGTAAGTATATATAATCTTCCCCCCTTCCCCTCCCCCTTTTTCCCTCCTCCCCCCCCCTTCCATACCCTCCCATGCTGACTGTGAGGTACAGGGTCACAGTTTGCTCAATGATGACGAATAGGGGGTGGACCGAACATTGCATATGTTTGCCAGCCGCGGCGAACGCGAACAAGCTATGTTCGCCGGGAACTATTCGCCAGCGAATAGTTCGGGACATCTCTAACAGGCAGTACACACACCATGTAGCTTTAGGTGCAAACTGCAGAGGACACGGGCAGTACACACCACGTAGCTTTAGGTGCAAACTGCAGAGGACACAGGCAGTACACACCACGTAGCTTTAGGTGCACACTGCAGCAGACACAGGCAGTACACACCACGTAGCTTTAAGTGCAAACTGCAGAGGACACGGGCAGTACACACCACATAGCTTTAGGTGCACACTGCAGAGGACACAGGCAGTACACCACGTGAGAATACTGGTGCTAGCACTATCACCTGCCTGCCAGTAAATTAGGAAGAGCGGATATAGCTATACTATACAGTGTATAAATATATATACAACACCTGGGATGCATATATATCCTCTACACACTGTAACTTTAACTGACTAGCCTGCCTGCTCTATCTACCTACAAAAAATTACACTCTCTCTGTCTTCTCTCTCTTAACCGCCGCAACACACTACACATAGTGTGGGGCGTGTACTAAACCCCCTGAGCCATAATTGGCCAAAGCCCTGGATTTGACTAATTATGGCTCTCCGTTTTTTGCAAGCTGTGATTGGCCAAGCATTCGGGTCATAGTGCATGCTTGGCCAATCATCAGCCAGCAATGCACTGTAATGCCGCAGTGATTTATGGGCCGTGACACGCCACTCAAATTTGGCGCGAACGGCCCGGAACGTTCGTATTTCGATGAACGGTCAAACATACGATGTTCGAGTCCAACGTGAAGCTCATCTCTAGTCCTAGGATAGCAAGGAGGAAGAAGAGTCGGGCAGCAAAAGCACGGTCTCCGGGAAACAGCCAGGCCTACCAGAGAGAAGTGAGAACTGAGAGGTCAGCGAGACCATCAGAGACCGAGACAAGTCTGAGTATGTAAGTGTGCATAGGCCGACAGTGTACGGTGATGGTTGCAGCATTCAGTTGTGTTCACATATCAGCGTGTTTGGGATGCCATTAATAAAAAAAGGACACAGCAAACGTGATATGGTTTTAGCTAGTTTTGGAACTGCATGCAAAAATACACAACGCTGCGTACGTTTACAAAATGCGCAGATGTGAGTAGAGACTTAGGGATGGGATCGGTGCAAACCCAGAAAGAAGGTGTCACTGCCACCCAGGCACCTAGTATAGCACACCTCTCAACCCTGCAGTCTGTATCAATTTCCTTAACAAGGCCTAGTAATCAATCTTATTTTATTTATCACAGTCAGAGCAATGAAATATGCTTTATGTTAATGATGTTAAAGTTTTTGTTGTTAATATTTATTTTTGTAACTTAATTCTGCATAAAACATTTATTAGTGTAATTTCATGAGATAGTTTAAGAGGGCGTGTTTAGGGGCGGTATTAGGGGCGGGACTGGGTAGGGGTTGGGTGGGGGAACTGGTGGCGAGTAAGTTCTAAGGCCTGGCTAGTAGCTCGGGACTTGAAATTTTGAGCCCTGCTCTATAGTATGAATAGGGAGACCTCAGTTAGAGAAGAGCTATGGATTTGTATGGCAAGGGGATCTATAGCTTGGGCAAATAGGGGGGCGACAAATGACACCCCTGCCTAGTGCCTCTAGTTACTGGGAAGGCATCAGTGACCTGTGAGTTAACCTGGATACGAGCCATCAGTGAAGTATAAAGAAGTCGTATCCATGCTATAATACGAGGGCCTAAACTGTATAGCTGTATAAGTAGGGCAATTCCACGCTATCGGAAGCCTTACATGTATCGAAGGATGTGATAGCAAATGCAAATTGTGGAATAGTCTACCCTGATCATTCCTGACCAATTTCACAACCACTGTGTTTATACGGTTGGCCAACACTTTAGCTAGGATCTTTACATCCGCACTACCGAGCAGTGCTGGGACAATGTCATCCAGTGCCCAGGGCGAAGAAGAAAAACCGTGCACCCTGCTGTGAAAAGCTACATCGCCTACAGACGATGGGATCTATACTAATGCATCAGTGACAGTGCATTAACCCCCTTCCTGCTGCATATTACCAATACCATTGCTAATTAAGCAAACTCCAATCAGAGACTGCAGACATAAGACAGGAGATGGTCAGAGACTGAGAACATGATACAAGAGATGGTTAGAGACTGGTGACATGATACAAGAGATGGTTAGAGACTGAGGACATGATGCAGGCGATGGTTAGAGACTGAGGATATCATACTAAAAAGATGGTCAGAGACTGCAGACATGATACAAGAGATCAATGCAGTCTCACCAGTGCCCATCACATGCAGCCTACCAATGTGCCCATCAATGCAGCCTTAATGTGCCCATCAATGCAGCCTCACTGTACCCATCAATGCCGCCTCCGGTGCCCATAAATGCTGCCTCACTATGCCCATAATCATAGCCTCACTGTGCCCATCAATGCCACCTCACTGTGCCCATAATCACAGTCTCTCTGTGCCCATAATTGCAGTCTCTCTGTGACCATAATTGCAGCCTCTCTGTACCAATAATCACAGCCTCACTGTGCCCATAATTTCAGCCTCTCTGTGCCCAAAATTTCAGCCTCTCTGTGCCCATAATTTCAGCCTCTCTGTGCTCATAATCGCAACCTCACTTTGCCTAAGAATGCAGAATCACCATAGCCTGCCCTGGATCACACAGCGGACATCTCCCAAAGCACTGTGTGTCACATAGCTGGGTCTGTGTGTGTGTTCGGTGGCGCCGTAACAAGGTCACGCCCCCCTAGACCGTCTCATGTGATAGGCGGAACACTAATTCAATCTGCTACCACATGAGCAGGTCTAGGGGGGTGGGACCTTGTTATGGCACCGCCAAACACACACACAGACCAAGCTCCCTGACAAACAGCACTTCCGCCGCTGTGTGACAAACAAGAGGAGGTAGGAGGGGAGCACTGCAGCCGCAGATCAAAGGGGCCCCTACCAGGAAATTTCCCGGTATCCCGTTAGGCCAGTCCGACCCTGCATGTTGTCATATCTATCATGTAGCGTGGCCTCTACTGCTTCCCCCTTCCTTTAGTAAATGGTCCCGCACAGGGCATCCATCCCTTCTGCCCACCCCTTGTACCGGCCCTGCGGCCGAGGGAGAGTGGGCAATAGGAATCGCATTTGAGAGGATCTTTACGGGGTTTTAATAACAGAATGATTAACGCCTCATGCATGGGGGGGGGCATTGCTTTGTGCACTTGGAACAGGAAGGGGCCATTCCCAAACTGTTCCCACAAAGTTGGGCGCATGAAATTGTCCAAAATGTCTTGGTATGCTGACGCCTTAAGAGTTCCCTTCACTGGAACTAAGGGGCCAAGCCCAACTTCTGAAAAACAACCCCACACCATAATGCCCCTCCACCAAAATTATTTAGACCAGTGCATAAAGCAAGGTCCATAAAGACATAGTTGAGCGAGTTTGGGGTGGAGGAACTTGACTGGCCTGCACAGAATTCGGACCCCAACCGACAAAACACCTTTGGTATGAATTAGAGCAGAGACTGTGAGCCGGGCCTTCTCATCCACATCAGTGCCTGACCTCACAAATGCTCTTCTGGAAGAATGGTCAAACATTCCCATAGACACACTCCTAAACGTTGTCCTTCCCAGAAGAGTTGAAGCTGTTATAGCTGTAAAGGGTGGGCCAACTTAATATTGAACCGTAAGGACTAAGACTGCAATGCCTTTAAAGTTCAAAGGCAGGTGTCCCAATACTTTTGACGATATAGGGTATATACTGTGTAAGCTGTTTTACTTTGTCAAAGGATTTGCATTTGTGTCCCTCCAGTCCCATGATATACAGAGCTATGACACAGCACTACACTGTCTAGCAGGACAGGACCTCATTTTTTTTTAACCACTTCCCTACGGCCGTACGACTATATGCGGCCGCAGGGTGGTTCTAAATCTCTGGGCTGCCGTGTTTTCACGGCAGCCTCTTTCTGTGTTCCCAGCGCGCGCTCCAGAGCGCGCAGCGGGGAACTTGTGTACTGGCCGTGTCCCTTGGACACAGCCAATCACAGATCGCCGCGAACGGCCAATCAGAGTGGCCGTTTGCGATGCGATCTGTGCAGCGAATGAGAGATGATCTCATATGTAAACATATGAGATCATCTCTCATTGCCGGCTCTCACAATGACAGCGTCCTGTCATAGAGAGAGCAGACCGGTCTGTGTTCCTAGTACATAGGGACACAGATCAGTCACCCCCCCTCCCCCCACAGTTAGAACACTATACAGGATACACATTAACCCCTTCCTCACCCCCTAGTGTTAACCCCTTCCCTGCCAGTCACATTTATACAGTAATTAGTGCATATTTATAGCACTGATTGCAGTATAAATGTGAATGGTGCCAAAAATGTGTCAAAAGTGTCCGATGTGTCCGCCATGATGTCGCAGTCGCAATAAAAATCGCATGATATAAACAAAAAAAGTGTAGCGCTAAAATTATGTAAAAATATATCATACAGTGAAGTATCATATAAATGGTGAAGAGTGTCAAATTAAATTGTGCTTTTAAATATGACATTGAAAACCAAAATTAATTCATTGAAAAAAAGTGTCCAATATAAGTGTCCAAATAAAGTGACAATAATGGAAAAAAAGTGTTCATAGTCGATCCACCACCAAGAATTATTGGGAAGGCTTACCAGAGAGTATAGACCCAACTAAGCGTACGCTTAATGAGTCAATAAGGCATGTGTTGTGATGACAGCCAGGCAGTAGATCTCCCAATGGTGAGATGTAGACAAAATATCAGAGCAGAACGACTTTTCATATGATGAGTGGGAGCCAGGAGATAATATGAAGTGCCAGGATCGGCATACATGGGACGTAGGCTCTTTTATTAGAATCCAAGGAGCTCAGTATATAGCAGCCTTGACAGTAGAAGAACCAGCAGACACCAACTGTTGACAATTACCAGAGATGAAACCAAGATCTTCACAACGCTATTCCCATCCTGCAGCGCTGTAGAAGCGGCAGTGAGATGAGTGGAGAGAGCTGGGACAGCAGCTGGCCGTGACTAGTGTAGTTCTAATAGGCCAACCCTCCCTTGACCCCTTTAGCTTAACCTCCCCACCCCCTTTTGCTTAACCTCCCCAACCTTTTCCCATTAACGAGATCGACACAGATATTGGAGTAAAATTGGCCACAACAGCCATTTATTTTATATAACCAAATTAAATATTTTAACCAAAATTAAATACTTTCAAATAAATTCCAACTTTTTCTTTATTAACAATACTTACAAAACTGTTATTATTAAACACTAGTCTCTTGGTCTTTTGACAGTACCCCATTAACCATTCCACCACCACACTGCTATACCTTTTCCATCCACGGCCCCCAGCCGACTCCAGCTCGGAGACACCCACTTTTTAACCCGCAGTGTACCACAACCGTATTACAGCGGACACCGTTCCACTGCAAATAACCCCATCATGGGCCCATCCCAAGATGAGCCCCCAACCATTTTCCATTCCATCTGTAAACTGCCACCATCCAAAGACCAAGGACATCGCCACAGCTGTCATGACAACCCGTACACCGGCCTGAAAGAAAGAAAACAAACACACAACACGAAACACAAAACCAACGGGGAGGGTGGGTGGGAAAACCTGCCTCCCTGTGTGAATTCCTTCCAACTTGTGCCACGTGGGATGCCCCGCCCCTGTATATATAGGGCTCCTCCCCCCACACTCTCCAGCCTCACAGCCACTCCCCTGGAGCACCTCCTTCAAAATTTAACCCTTCTGCTGTCCATCCTCCACTCTAGTCATGCCTGGCCCTCCGTTATCCTTTTGTCCTGTCACTCTGGGCCTCCCTGAAGTGCTGCTTGACGATTGATGGTGGAAGTTGCTGTTGAACTGGCCAGGGCGGGTGAGATGGCTTCCATCTCACCCGCCCTGGCCAGTTCAACAGCAACTTCCACCATCAATCGTCAAGCAGCACTTCCGGCCAGCTGCTGTCCCAGCTCTCTCCACTCATCTCACTGCCGCTTCTACAGCGCTGCAGGCTGGGAATAGCGTTGTGAAGATCTTGGTTTCATCTCTGGTAATTGTCAACAGTTGGTGTCTGCTGGTTCTTCTACTGTCAAGGCTGCTATATACTGAGCTCCTTGGATTCTAATAAAAGAGCCTACGTCCCATGTATGCCGATCCTGGCACTTCATATTATCTCCTGGCTCCCACTCATCATATGAAAAGTCGTTCTGCTCTGATATTTTGTCTACATCTCACCATTGGGAGATCTACTGCCTGGCTGTCATCACAACACATGCCTCATTGACTCATTAAGCGTACGCTTAGTTGGGTCTACACTCTCTGGTAAGCCTTCCCAATAATTCTTGGTGGTGGATCGACTATCAACACTTTTTTTCCATTATTGTCACTTTATTTGGACACTTATATTGGACACTTTTTTTCAATGAATTAATTTTGGTTTTCAATGTCATATTTAAAAGCACAATTTAATTTGACACTCTTCACCATTTATATGATACTTCACTGTATGATATATTTTTACATAATTTTAGCGCTACACTTTTTTTGTTTATATCACTTGTTTTTGTGCAGAATTAGTCCTATTCTGTAGTGTTTGGCAGCTTTCTTTATTTAATTATTTTATTTCTTTATTTGGGTAGCGCGGTGTTATATGTACTATTGTGTATATATATATTTTCTAGCAATAAAAATCGCAGATCGCCGCCATTACTAGTAAAAAAATTAATAATAAAAAATAATAATTATGTCCCTTATTTTGTAGGCGCTATAACTTTTGCGCAAACCAGTCCTTTTTTGCGATTTTTTTTTTTTTTTTTACCAAAAATATGTAGAAGAATACGTATCGGCCTAAACTGATTTTTTTTTTTTAAATTGGGCTATTTTTTATAGCAACAAGTAAAAAATATTGTATTTTTTTTCAAAATTGTCGTCCTTTTTTGTTTATAGCGCAAAAAATAAAAACTGCAGAGGTGACCAAATACCACCAAAAGAAAGCTCTACTTGTGGGGAAAAAAGGACGCCAATTTTGTTTGGGAGCCATATCGCACGACCGCGCAATTGTCAGTTAAAGCGACGCAGTGCCGCAAGCTGAAATTTCACCTGGTCAGGAAGGGGGTTTACATGCCCAGTAAGGAAGTGGTTAATCTGCAGTCCAGTCACACTTCCAGGACTTGTTACTCCCCCAGCATGTGACAGAAAATCTACAGACTAATCAGTTGACTTGGCTCTCTGTGCATCAGCAGTTTCCTTGTGAGCATATCTGAACATCTAATTAGCACCCTTTGCTGCTCCTCCTTCACACATTCCGAGCTCTGCTGTAAGGGATTAAAAAAGACTGTTATCAAGTAAAATTCAGGTACTTACATGGTTTGCATTTATTAAAATACATTTAATAATGAATTGATGAATGCAGAGCTGAAGTAATTTGTGTATTTTATGTAGAACTACCCCTAGGAACTGCTGATTTTAATTGTTTCTTCTCTAAACAGTGCAGAGGCTACCAAGCACACAGGCAACAGTCCATCCACACGGCACCATTAAACAGTCTATGGCCTAGGTCTACCAGTCGATTGCGGCCAGGTGACTGGTAGATTGGTGTTTGGTGTGCTCCTGTACCTTTAAGGAGGGGTGGCTCCCCTTCAGTTCACCTGCCCCTTTCTATCCATTAAAATGCATGTGCCTCCACTGTGGGGACGCTCATTGCAAATGCGTGCGGACAAAACCCCTGTTTTTACCGCATACTGTTAGACAGGTTAATTGGTTGTTTTGCAAGCTGGTCGGTAAGTAGGCTTGGTTTTTCCCTGGGCACTCCCCAGGTCACTTTTGTTGACTGGTAGATTGTGCCTGGGCTTGCCAACCTGCTGTCAAAGAGCATGGCTCACAGTCCAGAGCAAAGCAGAGGAACTACATTGTACATTGACACTTTTTTGGTGAATGGGTAGGGGTATGAACAGTAAAAACCACAAAAGACAGTTTTTGACAATTCCGTTATTAAAAAAGAGGAAATAAAGTGTCCTGCAATGTCCATCCATCTTCAATCAAGCCACCCGACGGAACCGAAAAGTAGAAAAAAAGAAAAAAGCTCCACCTCGATGGGAGGCCTAACGCCGAATGCTGTCTCCTGGCTGTGACAGCTGTTATATAGGCAAGTGACGCAACCAAGTGACCCTGCCCCCTTTGACATTATGTGTGATGCCAGAAGGGGCGGGGCCATCCGGGTACATCAGCGGGTGGCTCAACCCTTGCCTAGATATCAGCTGTCACCACGAAAAGACAGTAGTCACTGGGAGGCCTGGGTCGTTGTCCTGCTGGAAGGTGAACCTCCGCCCCTCTGTTGATGAAAATCAGCAGACTCCAGCAGTACTGCCTCAAAAGAACAGCAACCCCAGAGAGTGTGAACTTCTCCAGCAGGACAAAAACAGGGCTGCTCCAGACCCTAGACTATTTATGTCCATCCCCCCCAGCCACTTACTGAGCACACCTCCCCAGGGATTGGCTGCATCACAATAAATATTTAGAAAGGAAGTATACCCCCCCCCTTCTCCCCGAAAAATGGTGAAAAAAATAACCTGCAAGAGAAAGGCATAATGAGCTAATATGCACTGCATACTAGCTCATTATGTGCCACTTACCTGAGATCGCAGCCCCCGAAGTCCTCCTCGTCCCCCTCTGCTGTCGCCGCCATGTCCCCTCGCATCTTCTTCCTGATATCACCGCTCTGGCGCTGTGATTGGCCAGAGCGGCGATGGTGTCACTCCCACGCATGTAAATATCTCCTAAACTGTGCAGGTTTAGGAGATATTTCTTGCACCTACAGGTAAGCCTTAATCTAGGCTTACCTGTAGGTGCAAGTTGTGTAGTTGGGTTTACAACCACTTTAAGCTGCCCATTTGACTCCCCCAATCCTCTATGTTCTGGAAGACTCTAGAATGCATTCGGAAGCAATCAAACCTGAAGCCTCTGAGGCCGCGTACACACGTACGAGAACCTCGACGGGCCAAACACATCGTTCCGCCCGTCGAGGTTCTCGCCCGGCCGTCAAAATCGTCAACCAAGCCGTCGGGAAAGGCGCCGAGCCATGGTTCTCGATGGGCCATCAAGCAAATAGAGAACCTGCTCTCTATTTTGGCTTGACGGCTTGCTCGACGGGACGCTCGGCGAAAACGTACACACGACTAAGTATCTCGGCAGAATATGGATCCCAGCGAGCTTCTCGCTGGATTCTGCCGAGGTTCTCGGTCATGTGTACGGGGCCTAAGATCTAGAACAGACTAAAGAAGTCAACAGCTGCTCCAAGGATTATATAGGAGCCCAACATAACTAAGTTTAACTGTCATTCTAGCAACCTACATAGGAGGATGCTACAGCTACATATTACCAAAAGTATTGGGATGCCCGCCTTTACAAGCACATGAACTTTAATGGCATCCCAGTCTTGGCCTGTAGGGTTCAATATTTTAGGTTGGCCAATCCTTTGCAGCTATAACAGCTTCATCTCTTCTGGGAAGGCTGTCCACAAACTTTAGGAGTGTCTATTGGAAAGTTTGACCATTTCTTCAGAAGTGCATTTGTGAGGTGAGGCACTGATGTGGATGAGAAGGCCTGGCTGGCAGTTTCCCCTTTAATCCATCCCAAAGGTGTTCTATCGGGATGAGGTCAGGACTCAAGTTGATATGGACCTTCCTTTGTGCACTGGTGCGCAGTCATGTTGGAACAGGAAGGGGTTATGCCCAAACTGTACCCACAAAGTTGGGAGCATCAAATTATCCAAAATGTTTTGGTATGCTGACGCCTTAAGATTTCCCTTCATTGGAGCTAAGGGGCTAAGCCCAACACCTGAAAAACAATCCCACACCATAATCCCCCCTCCACCAAATTATTTGGACCGGTGCACAAGGCAAAGTCCATAAAGAGATAGATGAGCGAGTTTAGGGGTGGAGGAACTTGACTGGCCTGCACAAAGTCCTGACTTCAACACAATAGAACACCTTTGGGATGAAGTAAAGCGGAGACTGCGAACCAGGCTTTTTGGTCCACATCAGTGACCTCACGAAAGTGCTTTTGGAAGAATGGTCGAAAATTCCCATAGACACACTCCTAAACCTTGCGGACAGCCTTCTTAGAGGAGTTGAAACTGTGATGCCGCGTACACACGACCATTTTTAATGGTCTAGAAAAAACAAAGTTTTTTTCGTTGTGATTCTTATCAAGCCTGCCTTAGCTACACACGATCGTGAAAAAAAAAATGCGGAAGCAAAGCGCGGTGACGTACAACGTGTACGACAGCACTATAAAGGGGAAGTTCCATTCAGATGGCGCCACCCTTTAGGCTGCTTTTGCTGATTTTGTGTTAGTAAAAGTTTGGTGAGAGACGATTCGCGCTTTTCAGTCTTCATGCTTTTTAGTCTGTTTTACCAGAACGAGTGCTACCGTCTCATAACTTGCTTCTGAGCATGCGTGTTTTTTTCCCATCGTTAAAGCCTACACACAAACATTTTTCACGACGTGAAAAATGACAACGTGAAAACGACGCAAAAATTTAAAGCACGTTCTAAATTTTTAATGCCCATTTTTCACGTCGCAAAAAATGCTCTGGAGCCCACACACGATAGTTTTTAATGACATAAAAAGAAAAAGGAAAAACGGTCATGTGTACTCGGCATGATAGCTGCAAAAGGTGGGCCAACTCAATATTGAACCCAACAGACTAAGGCCGCGTACACACGGCAGAGAACCTCGACGGGCGGAACACAACGTTCCGCCCGTCGAGGTTCTCGGCCGGCCGTCAGATTCGGCGACCAGCCCGTCGGGAAAGGCGACCAGCCATTCATCCCAACGGGCCGTCGAGCAAATAGAGAACCTGCTCTCTATTTCGGCTCGACGGCATTCCCAACGGGATGCTCGCCGAATCCGTACACACGGCCGAGGTTCTCGGCAGAATCAGGATGCCAGCGAGGTTCTCGCTGGTTTCTGCCGAGAACCTCGGCCGTGTGTACGGGGCTTCAGACTGGAATGCTATTAAGGCTGGGTTCACACTTGTGCTGTGCGAATTTCAGCTCTGTAATCTCTCTGCAAAGATAAGAGAAGTGTTCAGCAGATTAGCTCAGTTTTTAGCTGCGAATTTGGAGACCTGGGAGAAGTTCTGGGTGAGAGGAGAGTGGGGGAGAAGTGTATTGAGCTAAATGACAGAAATTCCTGAAGAGAACTGAACACATCTGCGAATCAGCTGCGTACCCATAGAAGATAATGGGACTGAATTCGCACCTGAGCCACACCGCAAGGCATAAAATCTGCACATGTTTTTTCTGCAATGCGCAGTGCGAATGCATCGCATATATGTGAACCAGCCTAATGTATTTAGAAATGTTCTGCGTATTAGATGCGGTTTAAGCCGCACTCAATTTGCATAGGTGTGAACCCAGCCTTAAGTTCATTTGCGTGTAAAGGCAACTGTCCCAATACTTTTGACAATATAGTGTATATCTGCCTGGAGTTCCACTCTAAAAGAGTCAATTAGAAGGTGGCAATAGTAAGCTCAACTTTAAAAAAAAAAAAAAAAAAGATTTACATATGGGTTTATCTATCGATATTTGGATCTACTCATCATTTTCACATGCAGATTTACTGCATGTGATCTCTGCTTTTGTAAATGTGTTCAATCATGCATTTAGTTGGAATTGGCTAGGTTTGTGATGGGTTTCAGGTTGACAAGTTCTTGACCAATTATGTACTGTACACTCTAGGGGTATTTCTGCTTTTTACACTAAATTTAACAATCTGGAGTTTCAGCAGCTAATTAAATGTTACATAATTCAGGAGGATTGGTAATAAATGTACACAGCAATGGGTACCAGAGCTGCACGATTCTGGCTAAAGTGTGAATCACAATTTGTTTTGCTTAGAATAAAGATCACGATTCTCTCACGATGCTAGCAGCGTAACATCATCTTTCATAGTATACAAAACAAATCGGGCTTTACTGTTTAGTTTTTTTCATAATTAAAGTGTATTTCCCAAAAATTGCTTTTAAAAGACCTCTGCGCAAATACAGTATGACAGAAAATATTGCTATTTTATTCCCTAGGGGGTCTCTGCTAAAATAAATAAATAAATAAATACATATAAATATAAATATAAATATATATATATATATATATATATATATATATATATATATATTGTTCGGGGGTTCCAAGTAAATTTGTAGTAAAAAATACTGGGCCAGATTCTCAAAGAACTTATGCCGGCGTGTATCGAGATGCGCGGCCTAAGTGTAAATATGCACCGTCGTATCTATGCACCGTAGCCACATAACCAGATATGCCTGAAACTAGGCTTCTTCTGACCGACGTAACTTTTCTAAGCCGGCGTAGCGTAGGCGCATATTTACGCTGGGTGCATCTTGCGCTCCCATTGATTTTGTTTGCAAATATGCAAATGAGGGAGATACGCCGATTCCTGAACGTATGTGCGCCCAACGCCGGCTATGTGCGCCACGATTATTACGTACGTCCGGCGTAAATTTACCCCTCATAAAGCAGAGGTAACTTTGCACCAGACGTGCGCAAGTCAGCTGGAGAGCAAATACAGCAGCACCGTTACGGACAAGCTGAGCAACACATTCGTATGCCAACATGCCAGGGGCAGGCATGGTCATAGCAATACTAGTGTGTGCAGAGGCGCGTAGAAGGAGGAGGGCACGGGAAAGGATATACCGAACGCGCATGAGCCTCTTTGGCATGGGGGAATCGGAGGTGTATCGCATCTTCAGATTCAGCTTTGCTGCCATCCTGGAAATAACCACAGCCCTGCAGGATGACATCACCAGCAGGACACACCGCTCATATGCACTGCAGCCACTGGTCAAGGTACTGGCAACACTCCATTTCTTTGCAAGTGGATCTTTTCAGCGTACAAGTGGAGTGGTGGCTGGGATGTCACAAACCAGCATGAGCAAATGTGTGCACCAGGTTGTCCCCGCAATCCTCAGATGCATGTCCCACCATCTCATCAGACCCACCCAGGAGCATCTGCGGCAGAAGGCAATGCTGGATTTCTACAGAATTGCTGGATTCCCACGCACCATCGGGGCCATTGATTGCACACATGTGGCACTACAGCCCCCCTGTGCCACAGAGCACATATATCGCAATCGGAAGCATTGGCATTCCATCAACGTACAGGTGATAGCCGAAGCCAAATACCTCATATGGCACGTCCGTGCCAAACACCCCGGGTCCAGCCATGACAGCTACATATACTGTCAAAGCCCCATCCCAACAGAATTCAAACAGAACGTGTACAAGGACAGCTGGTTGGTTGGTGAGTGACATGGGAGTCAGGCATGACTGTCCGACCCCATGATGCAGACATCACGAGGGGCACATGCACGACTAACATCCTTCTGTCTTTTCCCTTCCAGGTGACGCGGCATATATACTTGGGCCCCATCTCATGACTCCATTCCGGAATCCCCAAACCAGAGGAGAGAGAATATACAATGAAGCACACATACGTACCCGTGCAGTGGTGGAGCGCACATTTGGCCTCCTGAAGTCCCGTTTCCGATGCCTGGATAAGTCTGGGGGTACTCTGTTTTATTCCCCAAACTTTGTGTGCCAGATCATCTGTGCATGTTGCATTCTGCACAACTTTGCCGTGTGAAAGGGCCTGGAGATTGACTTACGTGATGACTTGACCCCCGAACCACACAGTCCCGACCTGCCTGAGGAGACCCTGTCTGCTGAGGGAAGAGCAGTCAGGAGTTGCCTCGTGGAACGCATCTTTGAACGTTAAACACACACTTTCATCAGTGCACATGGACAATGCACGCATGCACACCACTGTGGTCCCTAGATCACACACACCACATCCACATCACATTGGATTAGCCCAACATGTAGGACTTGGGAGCAGCAACGCCGCATCAAGGCCCCAATGGTGTCGCTGTCCATTCATACCACATTCACTCGGTCGTGAGGATAACTTCTCCCCAACGACCAAGGGTGACACCCCTTACTGGCAGTCACCTCCACATTCACACACCAGTCACAATGTAGTCTGCACTACTGTCCGTGTGCAGGCATTAAAAAAAAAAACTCTTCACCAGAGCATAAAAAAATACAAAAACTCTTCACCAGAGCATAAAAAAAATACAAAAACTCTTCACCAGAGCATAAAAAAATACAAAAACTCTTCACCAGAGCATAAAAAAATACAAAAACTTTTCACCAGAGCATAAAAGTAAAAAAAAAAAAATCACTTGCCCTGGCGTGGGCTAGGCCTGGTGCCCAGGCTCCTGGCCCTCAGTTGCCTGGGGGGGGCCTCAGGTGACGTGGGGTGGGGCATCAGGTGGAGGAGCATCCCCTGGTCCCTCCCTGGCTGGCTGCCTGCCCTCCAAAGCCACCGCTATGCGGGTGAGTACCGCCTTTATGGCAGCTGTCTGTGCCTGTACGGCCACTCTCAGGGCCTTCACCTCGCCCATGAGTTCTGCCGTTGTGGCCTGCAGCTCCCCAAGGCAGGTGACCGTCGCAGCAGTGTGGCCAGAAACATCCTGCAAAGTGTCACTTAAGGGGCCCGAGGAGCCCAGGCTGTCTGCCAGGCGCTTTATCTCCACAACAACTTCACCCATATGCCGGGTCTGGCGGTCATGCTCCCTTGCCAGATGTTCCGGAAGGAACTCAGGGACACCCCTTGTCTTCCTGGTCGCCTTCCTGGGGCCAGGAGTGGCTGGGGCCCTTCCATAGGGGGAGGACCTTGAGGGGCTTGAGATGATGGGGATGGACCATGAGGGACTTGAGATGATGGGGGCGGACCCTGAAGGGCTGGAGATGATGGGGGTGGTTGTGTGTGACGGTCCTGCCAACACAGTTGAATCCTCCAAATAGAGGCAAACCTCCTGGTCCATAGGGACCACCTCCTCCTCAACCACCTCTTGTGTTGTGGTGTGGGCACTCCCCTCCACCAATGGCTCTTGGCTTTCCAGGGGGTCAGTCAGAGGGACAGGATGTTCGGGGGATGGCGTTGGATGGCCACAGGCAGCAGATGATGGCCCAGCTCCCTCCTGCACATGTGTGGATGACACAAAACATTCACATGTTGGTGGACCCACACACTTGTCACATGTTCCCTTCCACCCCCTCACATGCTACACACCAGATAGTAGATAAAACACACTTACCTGTCCTCAAGGCCTCCTCAACTGAGTCATGGCCCTCAACTCCCTCCACTTGCTTCCTCTGAAGACAGCGGGCAACCACTCTCTCCTCAGGAGTCAGCCGAATCGCACTGGCTGGTCCACCTCCAGTGCCCCTGGCATGCCTACTCAGCTGATCCAGCTTGCCTCTGACCACACGTTGCAGGTCGTTCATCTTTTTGGCAATATCCTGGGGTGTCCTGACCTCATGAGCCAGGGAATTGACCTGTGTGGTAATCCTCATCAAGATCTCCTCCTTCTTGGCTTTGCTTGTGCTGCCACTCTGTGCCCCATGGAGGCGAGCATCATACCTCTCCATGGCCGAGATTATAGTGGCCCTCTCCTCTGGGAAGAAGTTCTTCTTACACCACAAAAAACGAAAATGGTGTACTTTTGCGCTCGACGAGCGCATGTCTGGGCGCATTTATGCACTGGGCGCAGGCAGTAGGCCGGCGTATCTTAGGGGTTACGCTGGGCGTAGTTGTGCGCATGCGCAGAGGGTGCGGGACATACGTCCACGTCACGGCGCATGCTCCGTTCGTTCGGGCGTTAATTTGCATGGGGTCATACTTCATTTAAATGGGTCATGCCCACTTCCCTCCTACATTGAATTACGCCGGCTTACGCCAACGCATTTACGTTACGCCGGCGCATACGGTGTTTGCCTCTCGAAGTTATGTTGGCGTAGCGCATCTGATATGCACTACGCCTGCATAAATATGCGCCGTTCTACGAGAATCTCGCCCACTGACTTTAACTTTGTAAGAAACAAGTGTCAGAAAAAGGTTTAGGGCCAGTTCCTCAAAAGAGATACGACGGTGTATCTCAAGAAACACCATCGTATTTCTGTTTTTTTGTCCGGGTATCTATGCGTGTGATTCCTAGAATCACTTACGCATAGATACGGCGTAGATCCGACAGGTGTAAGACACTTACACCATCGGATCTTAGATGTAATTCCTTTGCTGGCCGCTAGGTGGCCTTTATGTTGATTTCTCATTTGCCTATGCAAATGAGCCTAATACGCCGATTCCCGAACGTTTTTACGCCGCCTCGTCGTCGTTTACATAAGCGTAAACCTACCCCTGCTATATGAGGGGTAGGCTTACGAAGTTCTGTCGTATGCCATGTTAAGTATGGCGTCGGGTCAGCGTCGTCTTTTTACGTCGATTACGTCGTTCGCGAATAGGGAATTGCGTAAGTGACGATCACATCGTTTTCACGTCGGTTTCAACAAAGTTTTCCGACATGACCTGGAGCATGCGCACTGGGCTTTTTTCGCGGCCGGCGCATTCGCAGTTTGATCGACGCAGGAGCGCGCTTAATTTAAATACAATCCGTCCCCTTTGAAGTACACGGGGATACGCCGGGCCATTTAAACTACGCCGCCGCAAACTACGGAGCAAGTGCTTGGAGAATACGGCACTTGCTCCAGTAAGTTGTGGCGGCGTAGTGTAAATGGCTTACGCTAAGCCGCCGCGGATTCTACCGGAATCTGGCCCTTAGTCTTAAGTAGTTAAACTTCAGTCATTTACAGACCTAAGTTCATCCCTTTGATCTAAGAATGAAAATTTACAATGTTTATAGTTATCTACCAGAGCAGACAATGTTGTGAAAAACTTAGCAGGCTGCCTGTGTTTTTTTGTTTTTTTTCTGACAGCTAAGTGAGCAGAGAACTCTCTACACTTGTTACATGAATGAATCTGAAAATTCTGCATAGATCACGATTTTTTAATGATTATTCGTACAGCTCTAATGGGTACTGAAGGTAAGGTAAGGCACAACAGGAAGTGGGACAATTATACATTCAATCTCAACCTGTACAGAGATTTTCCAGTTCCTGGGACATCAATCCAAGCACCAACCAAATCTAAGTTCCAGCAGACTAAGCGTGATTGTCACTGGGACAGGTTACCTGAGCAGTTAACCCTGTATCACACACATGGTAGCCACCACCAGGTTTTTTAATGGAAACATGCACCGTTCACAGCATCCATTTGCTGCCATGCCCATTAAAGGAATGTAAAATAATTTACATTATACTGTAGTATGGCTTCCTCACAGGTGCAAAGTTCTTGTTAGGAGAGACGAGAAGGACCGAGAGAGGGGGAGAAGACATCAGCGGAAGGAGAAGAACTGGAGGGTGAAGACATCGCTGGAGCTGCCTTAATAACTTATTTTTAAAACCTGTGTAGTGCTTTCATTCTTGACACTTTTTTGGGGGGTGAATGGGTAGGGGTACAATGTACCCCTTACTCATTCACATAGGGTTGAGGGCCAGGATCTATGGGACCCCTTGTTAAAGGGGCTTTCAGATTCCTATAAGCCCCAGGCCCACAGACCCCAACAACCACTTGACCAGGGTTGTCGGGAAGAAGCCTTTGAGGATAAGGTGCTTTGGGGTGGGGCATGTGGCCTGGTATGGTCCAGGAGGTGGAGGGGGCGCTCGCTCTTCCCCCACTTCTTTGATCTGCCGGACTGCATTCTCGGATAAGGGTCTGGTATGGATTTTGGGGGGAACCCACACCATTTTTTTGGGCATGGGGTTCCCCTTAAAATCCATACTAGACTGGAGGGTCTGGTATCATCTTGGGGGGAACCCCACACCAGTTTTTTTCTTCATTTTGGCAAGGGTTTCACCTTCAAAATCCTCAGTACACAAGCCGCACCACAAGTCGAAACAACATGATCCAACTTCTGGTGCGACTTCTATTCAAATCAATGGACTCCCATAGGGAACCATTGATTTTGAAAATAGGCAGAGAAACGATACTAAAAGCTAACGCGGCTTAACGCGCTTTAGCGTCAATGCAAAAAGCTACTAAAAGCACGTTTTTGCAGCCGCTTTTTCATGGAATTGGTAGTGGCTTTGCAGCTTGTTTTTTCTAACGCCCCATGTGCATGTGGCCTAAATGAATCCCACCCGGTTCAGAGTAAACCCGGGTAAACACAGGCCAATTGTCGGTCAAAAAGAAAAGTCTGACATTTAGCCCGTATGTATGTTGGCCTGCCCGACAGAAACCTGAAGTTTGGACAGCTTCTGTCGGAATTGTATGCTGGAAAGCCAGCAACCGACTGACTTTTGGCAACTTCAGGGGCGATTTCAATAAACATTTGTGCATGAACACGCACAGATGTCTTTCAAATCGCCCCCCAACTGCAGGTTTAAAATCGTGCGAGTTCAGCTGAACTCACATGATTTCAAAACTGCCTTTAGTGTGAACGAGGGCTTAGTGCTCCTAATTGAGACAAGTACACACTATAGAGGGGTATGCTTTGCTCATATTTTATGTCTGAGGTTTACAACCACTGTAGACCGTGATTCGTCAAATGTGCCACCTTACCTGGGTTCTCAACATAGACACATGATTAAAATATAATTTTTGTTACTGACTTTTGTATTTTAGTGAGAATGACAATGGCGCTGTGTTCAGTTCTACGCTCTAATTCGCTCCACACAATTTGAGGTTCGTCAGACCTCACTATTATCACAGGATATAATTAGCAAACACTGGTTTCTGTGAAGGGGAACACACTTTAAAAAAGATGTGCTACATCACTGAACTTCTTTCAAATGTATAAGGGCTAGAAGAATTTTTTTTTTTTTTTTTATTTTACGCACTTAAAAAATGTAGTTGTTTTGGCAGCCCAAGCAACTTCTGTGAGAACCAGTAGCATACGAGGCGCACACAAAAAACAAACAAAATAAAACATTTATATCTCATACTATATTGGTCTGGCACCTGTACTAAATTAGTATAGACATGTAAAAAAAACATAGCTAGGCCTCGTACACACGACCGGTTTTCTCCTCAAAATCCATGAAGAAACTTGATGGCAGACGTATTCTGCCAAGAAAACCGGTCGTGTGTACACTTTTCGCGGAGAAAACCGTTGAGAAACTCGTCAAGCCAAAAAGAGAGCAGGTTCTCTATTTTCTCGACGGAAGTCGAATTTGGCTGGTTTCCGACGAGAAACTCGAGCATGTGTATGCTAAGAAACCCGCGCACCTTCTGTAAAAGTAGCATTTGTAATGGAAATAGCACATTTGTCACCATAGGTGTGCGCAGCCTATTACATTAGGGTGTGCACCCCAAAGCCCAAACACACACTACCAATCACTCAGGATGTTCATTCATAAAGGGAATGGGCTGGTAAATTACATATTTACTGGCCTCTTCCCCACTCCTAAAACATCCCAGCAGCAACAGCTGATAGGAGAGGAGGGAAGCTGGCAGCGCTGCAGGGGAAAAGATCAGAGCCAGGGCAGTAGGGAAAATCTGTGCTGCACAGAGTGATTAGGGTGTGCCTGGGCACACCTGGCACACCCTGTGCGCACGCCTATGTTTGTCACGCTGTAACAGACTGAAAAGTGAAAATGTCTCTTACCAAACTTTTCACTAACATGAGATTAGCAAAAGCACACCCAAGGGTTGTGCCAATGGAATCAAACTTCCCCTGCCGTTGTATGTGTTAAAGTCATTGCGTTTGAGAAAAAAGAGGTTTGGTCTTTAACGTGTGTACGCAAAGCAAGCTTGTCAAGTTCCTCGACAAGCCTAACAAGGAACTCGATGGGGAAAACTATGTGTTTCGCCCGTCGAGTTTCTCGGTCGTGTGTACGCGGCCTTAGCTGGGGTTGTAAATCATCGCAGAGCACTCCTTATTTGAGGTTCTATATAGAAATACAATCATTAGCCCAACCCCAACAAAACGTTCAATATTTTGTGTAATATAATTATCTCCTACAGTATGTTCTATATGCCATCTAGTTGCCATGATGCAGTATTCTTTCTGAGTGAGTTATTTAAAAAAAAAAATGGATCATAGGAAAAAATTATATTACACTCAATAAATAAATAAAACAAAACAAGATAGATATAGTGTTACTTTTAAGGTTCTTTTACATATATTACACAGTTTTGTTGTGGCTGTGTGAATGTTTGCACCATTTATACAGAAAAGTTTTTTCTATACATAAACCACTGGTTGTAAACCCATATAAAATAAAAATAAACTGCAAGACAAAGGCATTATGAGCTAGTGTGCATTACATATTAGCTCATTATAAAAAAAAATTGCCTTAGATTGAAGCTGTTGCAGAGGCCTCAAAATAAATTGACAGTGCATATGAGAAAACTCTGTGAAGTTCTACTACCCCCTGCTGTTTATTATGGGATTTAACTTTAGGAATATGGGCTTGTATTTGCATTTCTACATGCTATATTTCAATTTATACTGTGTTTGTGTTACTGTGTGTTATGTTAAGGCAGCCTATTAATTCCTCCACATAAAGCACCATAAAAGATGCATGTAGCATTTTTAGCAGCTTGCCATAAATATAACTCCTATAATTTTAAAATGATGAATTAATAAATAATTATCTAATTGCCATTCAGAATGCACTAACTGCCTGAAGTTTACATGTTCTCCCAGTGGGCCAGATTCTCAGCGGCGTTACGACGGAGTATCTCAGATACCCTGTCGTATCGCCGTTTTTTTTGTCTCATATCTATGCGCGTGATGCTTAGCATCACTTTGGCATAGACACGCTTCTACATCCGACAAGTGTAAAACCATTACACTTGCGGATCGTAGGTGTAATGACAACTCCGGCCACTAGGTGGCCTTTGCATATGCAAATGCGGTAGTACGCCGCCCCGTCGTCGCGTACGTCGTTTTTGTTCACGTAAGGTTACCCCAGCTTCTATGTGGAGTAACCTTACGAAGTACCGTCGGATGCCGTCGGGTCCCGTCGGATGCCATGTTAAGTATGGCGTCGGGTCAGCGTCGGCTTTTTCCGTCGCTTACGTCGTTTTACTAACTCGTTCGCAAATAGGGAGTTGCGTAAATGACGCTCACGTCGTTTTGACGTCGGTTTCAACAACGCTTTCCGACGTGAGCTGGAGCATGCGCACTGGGCTTTTTCCCCGGCCGGTGCATGCGCAGTTCATTCGAAGCGGGGGCGCGCTTAATTTAAATACAAGCCGCCCCATTTGAATTGCGCGGGTTTACGCTGCGCGATTTACGCGACGCAGGCGAAACCTACGGAGCAAGTGCTTAGAGAATAAAGCACTTGCTCTAGTACGATGCGGCGGCGTAGTGTAACTGGCTTACGCTACGCCGCCAGAATTCTTAGAGAATCTGGCCCAGTGTCTGCGTGGCTTTCCTCCCACACTCCAAAGACATGCTGGTAGGGTAAGTACATCCTGTTTAAATTGGCCATAGTATGTATGAATGTGAGTTAGGGACCTTAGATTGTAAGCTCTTTAGGGCAGAGACTGATGTGAATGTACAATGTATATGTGAAGCTCTGTGTAAAATGATGGTGCTATGAAAGTACCTGTAATAAAAAAAAAAAAATAATAGATTGCATCAAACCTCCCGCAACCTAGCATTACTGCAGCATGATGGTGTGAATGAGCCCTCATTCTTCACTCTGATACGGCAGGTTGGCAAACCCATGGCCTCTAGGTGTTGAGGTCACCAATATGCTATATGCAGGGCAGTAATCAGAAATTTTGAGGCCCCTTACACAGCTTTAGGCCTAGGCCCTCCGGGGGAAGACCCCCAACATTCCCCATTCCCCAGGAAGCGAGGTTACGTTCACCACTCTTTTCCATTGAAGCTCGCTTCATAACTAGCTTCTGGGCATGCGCGGGTTGAAAAACGTTGTTTAAACTACGTTTTTTTGCTACACACAGTGATTTTTTTGTGAAACAAAAAACGACGTTTTGAAAAACGACACAAAAAATTGAAGCATGCTTCAATTTTTTTTTGTCGTTTTTCACAAGACATAAAACAACGTTTTCCCCCACACACAGTCATTTAAATTGACGTTTTAAAAACGTCGTTTTTTTTCATCACATAAAGTGATCGTGTGTACGCGGCATTAGCCAGCGTACACACGATCATTTTTTGTGATGAAAAAAAACGACGTTTTCTGTGAAGTAAAAAACGACGTTTTTGAAACGTCACTTTTCAAAGACAATGTTGCATACACACCATCGTTTTTTTCACATAAAGCGAGGTTACGTTCACCACTCTTTTCCATTGAAGCTCGCTTCATAACTAGCTTCTGGGCATGCGCGGGTTGAAAAACGTCGTTTTAAACGACGTTTTTGCTACACACGGTGACTTTTTGTGAAACAAAAAACAACGTTTTGAAAAACGACACAAAAATTTCAAGCATGTTGGAATTTTTTTTTGGTCGTTTTTTTAAAGACAAAAAACGACGTTTTGCCCACACACGATCAATTTAAATGACGTTTTAAAAAACAACGTTTTTTTTTTTATCGCAAAAAACGACCGTGTGTACGCGGCATTAGAGTTATCTACAATTTTGTACCATTATGCTCATTCCTTCCCTCCCCTCTTTTTACAGAATAAAAATGTAACCCTATAATAGATGAAGTGGGTGGAAAAGATGTCTGGGTGCTGGTTGGACCTCCCCACCCCCCCACAAGAGTAAGTAAACATTCTCAAATAATGCCATTGGTACTATAGTATACTACTGTATATTTCCCTCATGTTTTTAGTTTAGTAACCATCATAGAAGTATTTTTACATCAGAGCTATAGGAATAATCGCCCACAAATACTTTGATATATATTACCACTAAAATTGATATCAATTTTAATATACACGACTGACCATATAATCCTATACCATGGAGAACTATCCACAGGGTCTCATAAATATCCCCTTTCATAAAACAACACCTGGCTGTCACCCATATATATATATACAAAAATAAAGATATATACAACATGTCCAGTGATGTTATACTTATATTAATTTTATTGTTGTCTTTTTATACTTATTGTCATTATCTGTTTTTTATCCCCTACTCAAATCTACTCAGCTTATTCTTTTGAATGAACATTAACCCTTATGTATATGTGTATTTTATACCTTATATTAATATTGTAAGAATTTGTCTTATTTATCTATTGCTGAACTTGTATAATTTAATCTAGAAATGTTGTATGGTGCCAATTCTACCTTTTTTTTCACTAGATGGCAACATTTTACATTAAAAATGCAGCTTGTAGTAATTTAATATTTTCCCCACTAGATGGCAGTACTAGTTAGAAATAAATAGGCCCAGATTCACAAAGCAATTACGCCGACGTATAGCACATTACGCCAACGTAAGTGCAAATGTGCGCAGGCATATGTGTGCGCCGGACCCACAAACCAACATACGCCTAAAAACTGACCACCCTACGTCGACGTAGCTTGCACACGCCAGCGTAACGTGGGCGCACATATGGGCTGGACGCATGTTGCTGCTCCCATTGATTAGGCATTCAAACATGCAAATGAGGGAAATACAGCGATTCACGAACGTGAGTGGGCCCAATGCATGCTATGCGAGGTGCGCATAAGTTGTACGTCCGGCGTTAAGTTATTCCCCATAGATGAGGTGCAACCCGTCAACAGACATGCAAAGGTCTGCACCAGGGAACACAAGCCGGCGTATTGTGTGTTGGACGTGTCTGGCTGGGCATACGTTAAGTTCACAGGTTTGCTAATTGACAGAACACCTCTGCTTTTAAAACTCCAAAGAATAAACACACATGCTCAGAAGCAATGCTTAACATAACACAACATTAGCAGAAGTTGCCCAAAGGGTGGCGCTAAAGAGCTGAAAAAACACTTAGTTTTGTGTTTGTTGGCCAACAATTCTTGGCCAACGCTCCCTTCGGACAAAAGTTCTATGCTTTGTCCGCCAAAAAACGATTGTGTGAATGAGGCTTAAGACTAGAAGAGGGAGGGTTAACACTTTGAGCCCTTTAAGGACTTTTAAACTTTTCATGGTGCTGTCCGTAAATCAGAAGGACCATGTTTTACAAAACACAGGGGTGACCTCATCTAATATTCTGCCTGTTCTTTTTTTTGTCCATTCACAGACTGGTGTGGTTCTGAATGAGGCTTGACTTGTGAAAGAGGACCCCCCCCTTTACAAAATTTCAATGCTGATGTGAAATCATCTGACACTAATAAAAAAAATGTTTTTGGTTTACTTCTTTGTGTGTCCACTTCCTTGTTCCCTTGAGCACACTAATGACAGTCGCACAGATGTGTCCTGGGACATGTAGAAGATAGAGTGCATGATGTCATGTGTTTCATATTGCCCGTGTGTTATATAGCAATAAACAAATTTGCTGTTGAAAATGAGAAAAAAAAAACTTTCTAATGCCTCGTACACACGATCGGAAATTCCGACAAGAAAACCATGGATTTTTTTCCGACTGAATTTTGGCTCAAACTTGTGTTGCATACACACGGTCACACAAAATTCCAACCGCCAAGAACGCAGTGACATACAACACTACAACAACCAGAGAAAAATTAAGTTCAATGATTCCGAGCATACGTCAAATTGATTCCGAGCATGCGTGTTTTTTGCACGTCGGAATTGCATACAGACGATCAGAATTTCCGACAAGAACTATTCCCGTCTGAAAATTTGAGAACCAGCTCTCAAATTTTTGCTGTCGGAAGTTCCGACAGAAAAAGTCCGATGGGGCCTACACACGGTCCGAATTTCCAACCAAAAGCTCACATCAAAATTTTCTTGACGGAAATTCCAACCGTGTGTACGTGGCATTAGATCATAAGGGAAGGCTTCTTTAAAAAAAAAAAAAAACAGATAGATGTAATGGCTGTAGTGCTTACCCCCAAAGGAGCTGCCGTTTCTCAGGTGTCATGTTCCCAGTGGGTAGCACCATACTCTACGACACACCAAATCTGAAGAGTAATTATTTATTGTTGCAACACACAAAAACAATAATCAAAAGAAGCAGCAAACACTCTAACAAGTGCACAAGAACAGTTGAAGAGTAATATGTAACTCCAAAAATAACAGTAAAAACAATATTTTTGCCCCTAATGCCGCGTACACACGGTCGTTTTTTGCGATGAAAAAAAACTTTGTTTTTTAAAACGTCATTTAAATTGATCGTGTGTGGGCAAAACGTCGTTTTTTGTCTTAAAAAAAACGACCAAAAAAAAATTCCAACATGCTTGAATTTTTTGTGTCGTTTTTCAAAACGTCGTTTTTTGTTTCACAAAAAGTCACCGTGTGTAGCAAAAACGTCGTTTAAAACGACGTTTTTCAACCCGCGCATGCCCAGAAGCTAGTTATGAAGCGAGCTTCAATGGAAAAGTGTGGTGAACGTAACCTCGTTTTTTGTGAAAAAAACGATGGTGTGTATGCAACATCGTCTTTGAAAGTGACGTTTCAAAAACGTCGTTTTTTACTTCACAAAAAACGTTGTTTTTTTTCATCGCAAAAAACGACCGTGTGTACGCGTCATAAGTCCTATACTAAGGGGGTTCTAACTAAAGATAATCAGAAGAATCAGAGGTTCATAGTCCCTGTCCAACCCCTGCTGTATGTTGAGGCCCAAATTGGGCATTGGAGTGCTCAAATGTGTATCCCAGAAACCTGGGAGTAGGTAGGTACTCAATGGGTGTCTGAAACAAGTGATACTGTCTTCATAGATAGTTGGTAGAAGGTTGTGACCATTGGGCTTTTACCACCAAATAAGTTAATGACTCACCGCCTCACACTCCATTCAAGCTCAGCGATGCCAGCTTAGTCTTTGTGATGTCACTAATACCGCGTTTTCACTGAGCGGAACGGTTTGGGTCGGTACAGTTTGGAAAAGTTAGGCCCCTTTCACATTGAGGCGTTTTTCATGCGGTACAGCGCTAAAAATAGCGCTGCTATACCGCATGAAAAATCATGCCCTGTAGTGTTCAATGTGAAAGTCCGAAGGCTTTCACACTGAAGCGGTGCGCTAGCAGGAACGCTCCAAAAGTCCTGCTAGCCGCATCTTTACCGCGGTATAGGAGCGGTGTGTTCACCGCTCCTATAGCGCGCCTTCCCATTGGAATCAATGGGAAACCGCGGCAATAGCGCGGTAATACCGCCCGCAACGCGGGCGGTATTAACCCTTTTTCGGCCGCTAGCGGGGGTTAAAACCTCACCGCTAGCGCCCGAATATCGCGGTAAACACGACGGTATAGCGGCGCTACAAATAGCGCGGCTATACCGTCACCGCGGCTCCACGCCTCAATGTGAAAGGGGCCTTAGAATGGTCTGGTCTATTCTAGTGAGCGTTTCCACTGCAAGTCAGGGGCCATACAGGGTTTAGGAAAAATGCCTAGCGTGTCCACCAATCAGTGGAATGTATTGTAGCTCTGCCCTAACCGAACCGTTCCATTTTCTATGGCCCCACATCTGAAGCAGGACCCAGAATGGTGCGGTACGGTTCAGTTTTATTGTACACTTTCATAATGGAAACACCCAAAATAGCGCACCGAACTGTACCGAACCGATCCGCTCAGTGGAAACGAGGCATTAACGAGTCTCTCTGTGTTCCTGACGCTGCAGCAAATCATCCTGTAGGCAGATCAAGTAACCCACTTAACGTGTGCTGCACACCGTTCTCCAGACCAGTGTTTTTCAACCTTTTTCCAGTCAGGGTGCCCTTTAAACAGTGGTCATCAACCCTGTCCTCAGGGCCCACTAACAGGCCAGGTTTTATGTATTACCTTGGGGAGGTGCCCTACCTCGTTATCTAACCCATTGTGTTAAAAGTGTATAAAAAGTCTTGTATTCTGGTACTAATAAACAGTCCATGTTCAGCAGACAAACAAGTATCGTCTCGTTTTTTGCTTGTGAGCAGTTGAAATATCTGATATCTATATTCAGACTGATAGAAAGTGGTATATGACGAAAGCACTCAAGCTGAGTGTGGGACGTTTAGTTACATAAAGTCAGGTTTTTTTTTCTCAGACAATAGGTGCAAGAACTCCACTTTTCCAAGTCACTTGTTTTTTTCCGCCCCTACCCACCGCCGAGCACCATTCTTTGGTTCCATCCCCTACCCACCTCCCAGTACCGCCCCTTTTAGACAATTCAGAACCAAGTATCATTTTGTTGTGCTAAGTAATTAGTATGGAATTTGGTTTCCCCTTCAGCCAGCAACAATAGAGCCCCCTAACAATGTACCACCCACAGCAAAAACCCCACCCCCCCAGCAATAATAGACTCCCGGCAGCATTAACAGTTCTCTGCACAGTCAGCATTAATAGACTCTCTGGCTGCCATCAAAAATAGACCCCTCCCCCAACAGTAGATCTCCTTCAGCAACAATAGACCCCCCTGCAAAAATAGATCCCCACTAGCAGTGAGCATCAATACCCTGCAGTACACCCCAGCACCCCTTGACATTACATACAGTCAGTCCAGGAGGTGCCGGAACTGCGTTCCCCCGCGTTCCGGCTGAAAAAAAGCCCTGCATAAAGTATATCATATTTACGGGTTTTAATTATGTCCTACATCCCAGGAGTCTTCAGGAGGGGAGGAGGGTTATTTTCAGCAAAGTACACCCTCCTGCCTGCATGTCTGAGCTAAAGGCAGATGTAGTACAGGAAGCAATTGTTTAAGTATTATTACTCAAGATAGCAATGACCAGAAATGCTAGAGGGTGTTTTTCAAAATGGTCTTTCAGCAAAGTAAAGCATGGAGACGTGGGATGGATGGGGAGTTTGCTTAGAATATTAAAAAGTAATTAAATTGTGTTTTTGGTTTGTGGTGCTTAGATACAGTGTAGTTCTGCTTTCACCACTTTGGCACAATAACAATATTGTTTTCATTACACACATGTAAAATCTGCATCTTTGGCTATAAATGTACTTACAACCCCCAGAACATTATGTATTTTCTGAAAGCAGAGGACCTGTAGAATAAAAAGATAGCTGTTGCTTTTATTTATATTGCACAATATTTATGCAACTGTCTTATTGTCAGAAACAAATATAATAAAATACATTTTAGTTTAAACACATGTTAGAAAAAACACAATTTCTTTAGTAAAATATAAAAGATATGGTTACATCAAGTAAATGGATACCAAACATGTCAAAATTGTGTTTGCCTGTAATCTTGTAAAAAAATACTATACCCATAAATATAAATATCCATAGGTGATGCTTTAAAAGCCTTAGCTGCTCATCAAGTTAAAGTTAACTGAGAGCTCTGGTGCTAAAATTATTGCTCTCACCCTGACATTCGCACTGATGCATTGCATGTATATGATGCAATCGTGATTTACATACACACCCTATGCTTGTGATTGTACTTGGGGACATGCAGGACAGCAGGGGTTACGGTTAATTTTTTTAATGCTTTGTATTGTCATTTCATTGTTGTTTTACTTTTTTAAATCTAACTTTATTACTATCACAAGATTGTAAAAAAAAAAAACATGTTATAGCATTGGGCAGGTGACAGGTACTCTTTACGAAAACATTGGAGGTCTAATAGACCCCAGTGTCTCTCCTACCCTCAAAAGCATGTAACGAAGCAGAGATCAGCTCCGGTATTATAAGATATGACAAACAACACAGGCAATAAAACTACTGTATACTAATGCCCAACAAAAATATTTGAAAGTTTACAATGCCTTTAATAATCTCACTACAGTAAATTTAAATCTCTTTCGGATACTTAGGATAGCAAACTGATGCACCCCTCTGGTTGGGACACACCCTACTTGAAAATCAGCAACGCAGCATTTTTATGACACGGTAGCATTCCACACATATGACAAGTGTGACAGGTTTACACATAGAGAATCTATGAATCACTGGCTGTGCCTTAGATATGCACCTACCCAGAGCAAATACTTTGCGTTGTTCCCCTCCTACTCTTTATACATGAAGCCACAAGAATCATTCTCACAAGGTACTTATGTGAGCCACAGTCTATCGAATGCAAGCTGTTCCATTTTACTACCAAACAATACTGGTAGTTACATTGGAAGTAAATGTTCCACCTTCATTCCACAAATTCTCACATTATCATAAGGTGTAAATAGCAGGGCCATAGATATTTTTTTGTTCAGCAGCAGGTACTAAGTAAAAGTCTTTTTAAATAAAATAAATTGTGCAAAAATTATAAAGACTGAAAAAAAGGAAAAACAATATGTGTTGCCCCTAGTAAGCAATCACATCCTTAAATGTATTTTATCAGGTCCTTTAGAAAAGCTAACCTGATTTAAAGCGGAGGTTCACCCTAAATTTCAACTTTCTCTTAATGAAACCACTACCCATCGTCTATGCACAATCCGTTGTTTTTTTTTTTTTTTAAATCAGAATTTTTACTTTTCTAATGCAGCCATCATTGTTGTGTCAGTCATCCATTCCCCGCGGGAGTGGGTGTGTTTTATATTTTCCCCGACAAGCGCTATGTCTCCTGGGAGTGAGTGATGAGAATCCCAGGAGACGCGCTGTACTGTAATTCCGCGATATCTCGCGTGTCACGTCACTCGGTAACTGTGCAGTGTTGATGGCGACGCTCGCCGTCAACACTGCACATGCGCGGGATAGAGCATATCCCAGCATTCAACGTATCCCGGAAGGACATCCTGGTGGGCTTCAGAGTGCCCACAATCAAGATGGAAATGTCCATCTATGAATTTTTTAAACTATCATTTGCGGGACAAAACCAATGCTGGTGGCTAGAAGATTGGGACACACGAGTTGCTGATTTAGAAAGATAAGAGCGACAGAAGGATCTTAAAAAGTGTAGCGCTACCCCCTCAGGAGCCGATGGTTGTTGTTTGGGATCAGCGTATTAAGTTACCTTGTGATGTGTCTAGGGGTAGTAGCAGTGAGTAGCAGCAGTGAGCGAATGTCCAGTCACCAAATGGATTTTTCAATGCTTTATTTCAGGGCCCAACAACAGCCAACATCAACAGGAGATAGGAAAGGTTGATGAAGAAATAGAGAACAGTGCAGTATCAGGCCTGGATATAACAGAGCAGTCTTGCTCTCGGTAGTAGTAGATACAGTTTGTCGCCACTCAGGAGGAGTGGGTAAAGTGCCTCCGGACAGACCCTTGTTATAGGCCTGGCAGCCGAAATGTCACTTTTAACTTGCTGGGAGGAACAGGTCCCTATGGCAGACCTGGCTCGGGCATCTGCCACAGGCGTAGTACTTCAGTACTAGGGGTGCAACGGATCGTCACCGATCCGTGATCCGAACGGGTCACCCTGTTCGGATCGGCACACCCCGCGATCCGCGGAGCGCTCCGGAGCCTCGGCCTAGGAAAGTCCCCGACTTCGGCCTAGCTCCGGAGCAGCGGCCATCTTGGTACACCCGGTCTGTACTGAGGGGGGACCATAGTGGGTGGGGGGGTGACACCATTTTTTTTCTTTTGCACTGAGTGACGCCACTGCAGTGTGGGGGGGGGGAGGTGTGGATATTACTGTGGGGGGGGGATGTGGATATTACAGTGGGGAGATTTTTTATTTTTTTTGCTGATCCGAAAATTATCCGATCCGTGACTCCTGATCCGAGAAATAATCCGAACCGTGAGTTTTTTGATCCGTTGCACCCTATTCAGTACCCAAGAAAACAATTCGGATTGAGCGAATCCTCCCAGTAAATGCAATGAAAAGTGTCACCGGTTGACAGCTGACATGTACCTGTCAATTCTCGGCAACCAGATCCCCGATGGTTCGTTCAAGCCCTTTTGGATAACCTGCCTCCGGGTTCTACTCAAGCCGATCCCCCACCGAACGGCATACAGCCTGGGATCTTCTGAGTAATGTTGGGGACCCAGTAAGTCACTGGGGCCCCTATCAACATCTGGATGGGTCTCCATGGAGCAGGCAGCTCTGGCCAGGTGGGCCATGCGAACGGGGTCCGTGGATGCGCGCACCCTAAAGGTGGATGCCGTACCTGGAATGTGGACCCCGCGCAGAGAAGAGGACCGACCACCGGCCGCCCAATCGACCCAAAACACGCGGCAGCTGCCTCAGATAGGGAAGAACTCCTCTAATTGGCTGCTGGGGAAAGGTGGCTCCGTCAGAACCCCTCTAGCGCCAACTGCCGCCCAGGGGTGTAGTCACACCTCGGGGCCACAGACCAGCCTACAGGACAGTTCTGAGATAGCAGCAGCCTGCAATTTAACAAATAAGGAATGGGGGCAAAGTAACTCTCCCATTCACCCACTAACTTTAGCGTAGCGCCCGCACTGAAAGTAAGGGGGCGCTAAAAAAAAACACGAAAAACCTGCGGAACCCCCGCTTTAAGTTCTTTCCTTTTTCCATTTTTTTTATGAACGCTGTTGGCTATTGTCTGGTAGTGTTCAAACTGAATAGGTACAAAGTAAGTGTGCTGCCTACCTACAAGGAGATGGTGCCCTTTGCACCTCCTCAGTAAAGTTGCTGTTATGGTGCGAAGTGATGTTGTGTCAGACAGAGCACTCACTGACTTTTTTTATTTACAGATAAAAAAAAAAAAGGGGGAATGCACTACCTACCACAGGCGGGTGCACTGTAATAGCCAATCTTACTGGGCAGGTACAAAGGGCACCATATTGTGATAGGCAGCACCCTCACTGTGTTCGCATTAGCTTAATTTTCAATTGATCACAGAATTTAAAGAAAAAACAATCAACTGAAAAATTACCAGCCTTGAATACACTGACTTTTCTTTAGACTAGGTTCACATCTAAGCGGGTGTGAGAAGGTGTGTAATTACACACCTTCCCGCACTGGCAGAGGAAAATCACACTACTGCTTAGGACAGGCATGTCCGAAGTACGGCCCGCAGGCCAATTGCGGCCCACGATACAGTTTAATGTGGCCCCCCTGGTAATTTGGATATACATATCTTTTGTGGCCCCTAGGGCCACAAAAGATATGTACTATACTTATCAGTGCAGGGAGTCGGCGGGACGAGCGCCATCAGATTACATGAAGAGTATCTCCTGTTTACTGAGCGGTGTCTGTAATTGGAAGTCCTGTCTCCTGGGCTGCCATTGGATGACTGTTCTGTCTATCATAAGAGGTGGGACTTTGTATTAAAGAGGCCGTCATGTAAACAGGAGATTCTCCTATATATAATCTGTCGGCGGTCGTCCCGCTACCCTGCCTATCCCCCTCTGAGGCTGCAGATGGGCATCAATCAGGCTGTACTGATGTCAATGGTGAGACTGCAGATGGGCACTGATTAGGCTGCATTGATAGGCACTGACCCTTATTTTGCTTCACAGTTATTTAAAATTTAAGTGAAGGTGCGTGTTATACACTAATAAATAAGGTAGATCCAAATAACACGCCTGAGCTCATCTCTTCACCACACACAGCCACAAAGGCAAGAGAATTCTTGGTGGGCCGTGTATTAGTTGCTCAGGCGAACACACTTACACTGCATTTTAATGGTTTAAAGAATGTCAGGAAAATGGTCGGCCCTAACGCATCACTTCATCAAATCTGGCCCTTTTTGAATAAAGTTTGGACACCCCTGGCTTAGGAGATATGCGGAGGTACACTACAATGCACGAAACCCTCAATCCACACATGTTTCATGTACCTCATTTAAATCACACCCCCCTTGCAATCTGCAGTGGGTGTTAGTACTATCTTAACGACACCCCAAACAAAGGTCGCAAAACACAGTGGGAGTTATTTACTAAAGGCAAATCCACTGTGCACTACAAGTGCACTGCAAGTGCATCTGAAAGTGCACTGAAAGTGCACTTGGAAGTTCAGTCGCTGCAGATCCAAAGGGGACATGCAAGGAAGATAAAAAACAGCATTTTAGCTTGCACATGATTGGACGATCAACAGAGCATCCCCTAATTTCAGAGCTTCCCCTCAGATCTTCAGTGATCTACAGTGACTTGACTTCCAAGTGCACTTGCAGTGCATTTGTAATGCAGAAAGGATTTGCCTTTAGTAAATCAACCCCCGTGTGTTTGCCTGTAGCAGATCGCATTCACAAAACGACCATGCGAACCAGTTGCAGTGCGGTTCCAAAATTGGTGCATGCATGACTCAAAATGAATGGGCCTTAATTGCATTGCAATCAATATAGTAAGCCTGGTTTGACACTATAATTTTCATGTAAATCGCACAGGAACTGCACCGCACTCCAGTGCAATTCACATGCGATTCTGTGTGGTGTGATTTGAGTCCATTTTGAATGAGCTCAATCGCACTACATCGCATCAAAGAAGTGCAGGCACCTTTTTTTGAAAACCAACCATGCGCTCTGGTTCAGACAAACACTGGGTTTGTGACCTTTGTAACCACAGCGTGATTGCAATGCAGTACGAGAAATGCACAGGTATTACATTGTTTCCTGTATCACATATGTATGAACCAGGGGTAAAATAGGACCAAGGCATGCCACTGAGGGCAGAAGAAAGTCCAGCCTGGCTCTGGCATCAGCAGACATGTTGTAGTGTCAAATGCTAAATCAGTAAGCTGGCAGGGGCGGACTGACCATTGGGACTCCCGCGCACTGCCTGAGGGCCCCATGCCTTTGGAGGCCCCATCAGGGTTGCCAGGCTCAATAAAACCAGGGACAGTATGTAAAAATCTGTGTTTTTTTTTACATCTGTCCCTGATATGTCCGAAACCGGCATGCTTTTGATGTTAAAATTCTGAGATTTTAGCTGCCACGCATCTGCACTGCCTCCTGGCGTGGTGGCCATTTGTAAGCCTGGGGCCCCCATAATCTTCTATTGCCCGGGGGCCCCATGAGTTGTCAGTCCACCCCTGTAAGCCGGTGAGCACCACAACAAGCTTGCTAATAATGCCAAGCTGGACTGTCAGTATCAAAAGCAATAGAAAACTCAGCTTAGCCTCAGTAAACTGTCAGTAAGTAACACAAGCAATGCAAAATTTAGCCCAGCCAGCCTCAATCACATACTTAGCCATTTGCCACACAGAATCACAGTCTCTCAATGACTCACAATTACCTAGTATGAACAGCAGAATGCAAGCAGCAGCACAGCAGTCTGAGCAGTGGTAAGTCTGAGGACACTCTCTGACTCTCTCAGACTAGGCCAGATTAGAGAGGGACGTACCTGGTCAGGACAGCAGCAGTTCATCCATGTGGGGGGCCGGCGGCTACACAGAACTTTACAAGTACTCTGCGCACTTTACAAGCACTTTGCGCTCCAGGGCCCAGGCAAAGCTCTTCTCTCAAGCCCAAGGTAGGAGTGGCGCTGCAAGCCAATGGGAGTACATGGTGTGCAGTGGGCAGGACTTCACACACCGCCGGCTCCCACTGTGCTGCCTAGTGATAGATCTGTCAGCCTTCAGCCTGAGTCTGATAGACCGGCCTGGCGGTGTATCACAACATGCATGCGGGTATGCCCAATGATCTACTTGCTGCAGCGGCATTATTACTGGCACTGACTGCAGTGCTGCCTGTCTCTGATGCCATGTGAGGCTGCAGAGCAGGGACACCATGCATTTTATTTTGGCCCTGGGGAAGTTTGAACACCCCGGACCCCCCCTTATCTACGCCCCTGGTAAATAGAGTACACTGATGGTAATAGTATGGCTGCGCTGAGCTCAGCATCTTTATTTCCTTTTGCAGGTTTATTTATTTTTTTGCGTTTTTACGCGTGTCTGAGGCTTGAGCATTTTTTTAATAATTTTTAACCAATGGAAAGCTAGTTATTAAAAAAAAGAAACACACAATATGTGTTCACATGTTTTTCAGGTGTGCCCATTGAAGTCTATTGTGGCCACGAGGGCTCATTTAAAGGTAGTGCCTTCAGCCAGTAAAGTACATTGCAGGGCTTTATGCTTACTTTTATTTAAAAGTAAAGTTCAAAAACTCACATAGTGGGTTACCCTCGCTGGGTTTTGAGTACTTGGCCTATTGGAAAAGCTTATTTATTTGGGCGGAGTCAGGTGATCGCTGTTCTGTGCCACCTGTCTGGGTGGACGTGTGTTAAAATACTCTAGGTTGCTAGGCCAAAAGCCTAAGGCATATCCCTGGAGTACCTGGCTGCTAGGCTGCCTGAGGCCTATCCAGGAGCAAGAGAAGTAGTGGTGGGTTGGGACTTAAGGCCTGGAGTCCAACCAAGTTGCAGAGGTTCAGCCGGACGTGGAACCAAGTTGTTACTATCAGGAACGATCATTCCAGTTGCCAGCGGCAATCACGGATCAAGGTAAGGGGTAAAAGGGAAGAAGTCGCCACTAAGGGACCATCCCTCCTGTTATCAGAGGCCAGTTTATGGAAGCCTGAAAGAAGTACCAGAGCAGCCATTTTTACTATCTGGGGATGGTAAAGAAGAAGTGGTAAAGCTTCAGCAAGTTCCAAACCAGGGACCCAGCAGGTTAGCGGGAGTGACGCTTGAAGAGTATACAACGGGTTAGCTGTGGAAGAACTCAGAAGATCCATTGACAGCTGGTATCTTGAAGTCTAGTGAAAGACTGGGAGCTCAGTGAGTGCATTTCTATAGTGGGACACTGTGAGATGTAAGAGAAGATCTATACCGAGTTACTGTGAGTTGCGTGAAAGGATTTCTGTTTACTGTTGCAAGTTCAGTTGCCATAGGAGACAGCAGTTCTACAAATACACTGGCTGTATCCAGCTGGAAGGCCCTCAACCTGTATAGCTGTTTCAGAGAAAAACAACAAAAACAGGCGCCACTTAGAAAAGACTGTAGACTTTTAATGTATAGACAGCATTAAAGTACTCACATAGAAGTTACTGTGAGCTCTGGGGGATCACAGCGCGCACCTTTCTCAAGAGCTTGAGAAAGGTGCGCGCTGTGATCCCCCAGAACTCACAGTGCTAGCACTGAAACGCGTTCTTCTGTTCGCATCCAAAAAGTGACTGATGCCCGATTTTTCGATCTTGCATTACACCCACTATGCCTAGTAACCCACTCTACAAGGCAGGTTGTCAGCTCTCCCTGATTCTGGAGGTCACTATTAGACTTCTAGGGTCAGGGCCAGCGCTACACTTCTATTTCTGTATGTGGATGATGGCACTGTAATTATTTTAAATAAAAAAAAAAATCCTAATTGATATACAGCTGTCACATGACATCTGTATATAAATTCTCAGCCTGTCTGCAGGGAAACATAAACAGGAGGAGCTTCTAGTCCTCTGCTGCTGGTAACATGTTCAAATAAAAAAAAAACAGCTATTGGAACACAGAGTAAAAATCAGGGCTTTTTTTAGCAGGAACGCAGGGGAACGCAGTTCCAGCACCTCCAGCTCTGAATGTATGTAGTGGCAAGAGGTGCTGGGGTGTACTGGAGGGTCTATTAATGCTGGCTGCTGGGGGATCTATTGTTGCTGGGGAGGTCTGTTGTTGCTGGGGAGGTCAGTTGTTGCTGGTAGAGGATCTATTGTTGTTGGAGGGCTCTTATGCTACTGGGAGACAATCGTTGCTGGGAGACATCAACTGTTGAAGGAGGGGTCTATAGTTGTTAGCTAGTCAGAGTCTATTGTTGCTGGCTACAGGTGATCTTTTTTTACTTCCTATCATATACAAATTACTTAGTACCACAACTTGATACTTGGTTCTGAATCCATTACTGAGAGGTGGGTAGGGGGTGGAACCAGGGAATGGTTCTCATAGGTGGATAGGGAGTGGAACCAAGGAATGGTGCTCAGAGGTGGGTAGGGAAGTGGAACTAAGGAATGGTGCTCGGAGGTGGATAGGGAGTGGAACCAAGGAATGGTGCTCAGAGGTGGGTAGGGAGTGGAACTAAGCAATAGTGCTCATAGGTGGGTAGGGAGTGGAACATAAGAATGGTGCTCAGAGGTGGGTATGGGGTGGAACCAAGGAATAGTGCTCGGAGGTTGGTAGAGAGTGGAACCAAGGAATGGTGCTTGTAGGTGGGTGGGGAGTGGAACCAAAGAATGGTGCTCGCAGGTAGGTAGGGGGTGGAACCAACAAATGGTGCTCAGATGTAAGTAGAAAGTTGGAACCAAGGTATGGTGCTCGGAGGTAGGTAGGGGGTACACACAACAAGTGACTTGGAAGTAGGGAGTTCCTGCACCTATTCTCTAAGAAAAAAATCCCTGGTAAAAATACACAATACACAATACACAATTAATATCAATAAACTATTATAAATTCTCATACAAATATATATTTGAAATTAAATCTTTATTATTTGTTAACAATAACATAATGTGGGCGGATTTCTGTGTCATGCCCCTCCCGCAGTCTGTGCCTTATCTGTATCCATGTGACCTGTAAAAAAAATTACAGCGTCATTATGAAGATTTTTAAGTACTGAAGTGGCATTATTCCACAAGTGTGTGCAATTTTAAAGCGTGACATGTTAGGTATCTATCTACTCGGCGTAACATCATCTTTCACATTATACAAAACAAACATTTTTTATTTTTTATTTTTTTATTAATGAAACAGTTTCTTTCAACAAAAAAAACCACGTTTGAAAAAATGCTGCGTAAATATCATGTTGAATTGAATTGAATATTTTTGTTAAGCGTTAAATTACATAAGTATCAAAACGCTACCCGGTGACATGACCACCATTTTATTACCTAGGGTGTCTGTTAAAAATATATATATAAATGTTTGGGGGGGTCTTGGTAATAATCTAGAAAAAACATGATGATTTTTACAGTAATAATTATTATATATTGTTTTTAAGGTAATTTAATATATTTTCAAAAACTTTACTCAAGCAGGTGGCTCAACGGACAAATTACTGAAGTGTGAAGTTATAACTTCAAACCAGTAATATCACAGTAAATAGATAAATAATAAATTATTATAAGATATATATCAAAATAATATATGATTTAGCTTGATTAACCACTTCCATACCAGGCACTTACGCACCTTCCCGCCCAAGCCAATTTTCAGCTTTCAGCACTGTCGCACTTTGAATGACAATTGCGCTGTCATGCTCCACTGTACCCAAACAAAATTGGCTTCCTTTTTTCCCCACAAATAGAGCTTTCTTTTGGTGGTATTTGATCACCTCTGCGGTTTTTATTTTTTGCGCAACAACTAATAAAAGACTGAAAATTTAGAAAAAAAATACATTTTAATTTTTTTCTGTTAACTTTTTTGTAAATAAGTATGTTTTCTCTTTCAATTACGGGCACACACTTGTGGAATAATGCCACTTCAGTACTTAAAAATCTTCATAATGACGCTGTAATTTTTTTTACAGGTCACATGGATACAGGGTGGCTTTGGCCAATTATGGCTCAGGGGGTTTAGTACACGCCCCACACTATAAAAATCCGCCTGCAGGGCGGCCTTGTGTAGTGTGTTGCGGCAGTTAACAGAGAACAGAGAGTGTAATGTCTCGGCTGTGTGTTGTTGGTTTAGATACACAGCTTAACATCAAGTATAAACCGAATCCCAGTGAAAGACGCGCTGGTTACTGAACTGATGCAATCTTTACTGAGATATAATGTACAGCAATGTGTACAATAGTGTGTGATATGTGTGGTAAAACTGTAAAACAAACATAAAAAGACAAATGTAAGCATGGCTATTTAAGCAACATGCATTATACATAGCTAATACAAAAGATAGGGCCTAACTAACATGTGCTTGCTTACTACACTGAAACACACATTGGGCCAGATTCAGGTAGAGTTACTCTGGAGTATCACTGATACTCCAGCCTAACTCTTACTTTGAGCCGGCGTTTCTGTTTTCAGTAAGCAGAAAACAAGAAACGCCGGGTTGGAGTTCCTATACGAGCAGCATAATTGTATTTCGCCGTCGTATCGGAACTGCAATTTTAAAAATGGCGCTCGGGGCGTTCCCGCTGATTAACGCAGAGAATATGTTAATCAGCGAGAATCGGCAATTCACGATCGTATTCGGGCCCGACGCAGTGACTTTCCGACGTTTCCGTAAGGGATACGCGGCGTAAAGATAAACCAGCCCCCTAGTGGAGTATCCTATGTTAAGTATGGCCGTCGTCATCGCGTCGAAAAAAAAAAATTTGAGTCGTTTGCGTAAAACGTCCGTGAATGGGGATTGACGTCATTGACGTTCACTGACAGAATTTGGAGCATGCGCACTGACAGTCGACGCATGCGCAGTACGTTCGCCGTGGGATCGCGCCTAGTTATAATAATACACGCCCCCTACCCGCCCAATTTGAATTCCGCCGACTCATTTTCGCTACGCTGCCGCAACTTTAGGAGCAAGTGCTTTGTGAATACAGTACTTTCTCCTAAAGTTTCGGCGGAGTAACGTAAATGAGAAACGTTACTCCAAAATAAAGATACGCCCATCTACCTGATAGTCAGTACAGGGATTTTTTTGTAAATGAGTATGTTTTCTCTTTCAATTACGGGCACTGATATGGTGGCACTGATGGGCACCGATGAGGTGGCACTGATGGGCACCGATGAGGTAGTTCTAATGGGCACCGATTAGGTAGCACTGATGGGCACTGATAGGCGGCGCTGGTATGGGGCACTGATGGGCACTCATGGGCGGCACTGATGGGCACTCATGGGCGGCACTGATGGGCACTCATAGGCAGCACTGGGCACTCATAGGCGGCACAGGTGGGCACTCATAGGCGGCACAGGTGGGCACACATAGATGGCACAGGTGGGCACTGATAGGTGGCACAGGTGGGCACTGATAGGTGGCACAGGTGGGCACTGATAGGTGGGCACTGGGCATGGATTGGCACTGTGGGGTGGCACTGACAGACACTGGGGTGGCACTGATGATCACTGAGGGGTGGCACTGATGGATCGATGTTGCCAATCAGTGCCCATGTGTGGGCACTGATTGGCATCATTTTTTTTTACTGTCCCTTTTTTTTTTGTCCTTTTTTTTTTTGTCCTTTTTTTTTTTTCTAAGTTCCCTGGTGGTCTAGTGTGGGCACTCCCTGGTGGTCCGTGTGGCGATCCGTGAGCGCGAACTCCCCCTGTCAGGAGAGCCGCTGATCGGCTCTCCTGTACTCGCGTCTGTCAGACGCGAGTGAGGAAGAGCCGTCGGCGGCTCTTCCTGTTTACATCGTGATCAGCCGTGATTGGACACGGCTGATCACGTGGTAACGAGGCTCCGCCGGAGACTCGTTACCGAGATCGGAGGTGCAGGGTGTCAGACTGACAGACCCGCATCACCGATCGCCGCGCTGCGCGCCCGCACGGGCGCGCGCGGCATGAAATCGTGCTAGACGTTTGAGAACGTCTAGTCACGATTTCATAACCACTTCCCGGCCGTAAATCGGCTATTGGCCGGGCGGGAAGTGGTTAATAGAAGTTCACAACACACTTTTATACAGAATTTGGAACATGCCGCCCCCAACAACCGCTTTCCTATTGGTCAATTGTAAAGTCCTGCCTGCTCTATCTATCTATCTGGTACAAAAGACACTGTCTCTCTATCTCTCTCTATAGGACTTCTCTCATTAACAACGCCGCAACACACTACACAAGGTCACCCAGCAGGCGGTCTTTTATAGTGTGGGGCGTGTGCTAAAGCCCTGAGCCATAATTGGCCAAAGCCACCCAGGCTTTGCCCAATTATGGCTCTTCGCTTTTTGCGCTCTGTGATTGGCCAAGCATGCGGGACATACAGCATGCTTGGCCAATCATCAGCGCGCAATGCCGCAGTCAATTATGGGCTGTTGTGCGTCACTCGAATTTGGCGCAAACGACCCGTTTTGTTCGAATTGCGTTGAACGTACGAACAGACAATGTTCGAGTCAAACATACGTTTGAATCGAACGCGGAGCTCATCCCTAGCGAAGAGTGTTCTGCTGTTTGTATATAGTTTTGGAGTATTCCATACAGTTCCCTATCCCTATCCAAGTTACTTAAAAATAAATAATAATAAAAAGATACCCCTAGAGACTGTTCATTGAGCCAGTTGGAGTGACTGTTGCTGTGTGCCTGGCTGCCTCTGCACTACTTGGAAAATAATCTCGACAATTTATCAGCGTAACCACTTAGGATCGTCTCCTGCACATATACATCGGCAGAATGGCATGGCGCGCCCACGACTAGGTCCGAAGCTCCGTGACCGCGGCCGATCGCCGCTGGAGTCCCGCGATCGGTCCCCGGAGCTGAAGAACGAGGAGAGCTGTGTGTAAACACAGCTTCCCCGTTCTTCTCTGTGGCGCCGTCATCGATCGTGCGTTCACTGATATAGGGAACCACAATCAATGACGTCACACCTACAGCCACACACCCCTACAGTTAGAAACACAGATGAGGTCGCACATAACCCCTTCAGCGCCCCCTTGTGGTTAACTCCCAAACTGCAATTGTCATTTTCACAGTAAACGATGTATTTTTAATGCATGTTTTGCTGTGAAAAATACAATGGTCCCAAAAATGTGTCAAAATTGTCCAAAGTGTCCGCCAGTCCGCAGTCACGAAAAAAATCGCTGATCGCTGCCATTGGTAGTAAAAAAATAAAAAAATAAAATGCAATAAAACTATCCCCTATTTCAGTGGTCTCCAAACTGTGGCCCGAGGGCCAGATGTGGCCCTTTGTTTGCCTTTATCCGGCCCTTGGAGCACTATCCCTCCCAATGATACGAGACACTATTCTGCCATCCTACACCGACAATGGAGCACCATTTCTCCCCTTGACACCACTAATGGGGCACTATTCCTCCCTATGATATCAGCAATGGGGCACTGTTCCTCCACCTAATACCAGATGTTTACTCCCAATGATTTCAAGAAAAATTTCAATCCCGCTGGCCAAAGTTCGGCCCTCCAAAAGTCTGAAGGACAATAAACCGGCCCTTTGTTTAGAATGTTTGGAGACCCCTGCCCTATTTTGTAAACGCTATAAATTTGGCAGAAGCCAAAAATAGGCCAAAAATAGGTAGAAGAATACGTATCGGCCTAAAGTGAGGGAATTTTTTTTTATATGTTTTTGGGGGATATTTATAATAGCAAAAAGTTAAAAATATTGCAAATAATAAAAAACGCAGAGGTCATCAAATATCACCAAAAGAAAGCTCTATTTGTGGGAAGAAAAGGACGCCAATTTTGTTTGGGAGCCACATCGCATGACCACGCAATTGTCAGTTAAAGCGACGCAGTGCCGAATCGCAAAAACTGGCCAGGTCCTTTACCTACCTAAAGGTCCGGGTCTTAAGTGGTTAAGGGGGCCTTGAGACGTAAGAAATTCCCAATCAAAGTTTTGTAGGATAACAGAATTGTCACATGTCTGTTTTTAATATTAGGCATCTGAAACTTTTAAATTGTTCAAGGAGGATCAAGATTCCACCCACATTCTCCTTTCCATTCCATAAAATCTTGTAGCATTGTCCATGAGAATCCACCTAAACTTGTCTGAAGTCATCACTATATATATAAATAAACCCGGAAGGAATCTCCTAGATGGCAATTTAAAGAATGTGACCCAATGTGATTTCCCAACAGCTGATACTATAATCTGCTTCTGTGCAACTGCCTAGTATATATAGCATCAAGAGCAATATTTGTGCCGTCTTAGAAACCATCTTTGCACCATCTGTTTGACAATTCCTAGTGTCTGAAGCAAACCACTGATAAATGAAAATTGACATGAACTGTCGCTTGTATTTCTTGATCTGTAAAAGGAGTGATTTTCCCAGCTGTCACACTAGGTTTACGTGACACATTTTACTGCTTACATATTGGGTTACTTTTTTTTCTGGTGTGTAACTGTTATGCCGCGTACACACGATCGGACATTCCGACATCAAAACCATCGATTTTTGTCCGACGGATGTTCGCTCAAACTTGTCTTGCATACACACGGTCACACAAATGTTGTCGGAAATTGCGAATGTCAAGAACGCGGTGACGTACAACACTACGGCATGCCGAGAAAAAATAAGTTCAATGATTCCAAGCATGTGTCGAATTGATTCAGAGCATGCGTAGGATTTTTGTGCGTTAAATTGTGTACACGCGGTTTGACTTTCCGACAAGAACTTTTGTTGTTGGAAAATTTGAGAACCAGCTCTCAAACATTTGTTGTCGGAATGTCCGACAGCAAATGTCCGGTGGAACATACACACGGTCGGATTTTCCGATAACAAGAGCACATCAAACATTTGTTGTCGGAATGTACGATCGTGTGTATACGGTATTACTGTATGTATTCATCTGTATTAATTGTTTGAATAAAAAGGATGTTAAAGGAGAATTTTATTATCAGCAACATTAACAGCTGTGATAGGAAGTCAGGTAAATCTGTGTGTGTTGTCACAGACGGTAGATATGTTTCTGCCTTGTTTAGACAATACACCAATTAATATTAGGCGTCGGCTGTAGAAATAGCCAGAGAGGTATGGGGCGTTAGAAGCCTTCAGCTGTTCAAAATGAAGCAATTAAAGCCCCTATAAAAATAGCCTAAGGATGACGACTGATTGCTGGATCCATTCCTGAGGCGTTGTAGTGAAGGAGCAGTCACAAGCACTTCTGAAAAGGTGAGGTGCTGATGGATATTTCTGTGTGAGAAATATCAAAGAGACTTTTTTTGTTGTTTTCTGCTGTAGGACCAGCAGTGTCTGCCCAGCAGTAGGCTGTGCCAGACTCAATAGGTAGGTTCCTGTGTTGGGAAGGTAGACACTCCAAGTGGCAAGGGTTTACTTTATGTTTTGTTTATGCTGTTTTGATGCTTAAACCATATTATTTGTTTTCAACCATCCTCAACTGCCTTTTTGTACAGTTCAGCGTGTAGTGAACCCATCCAGGGGGTCACACACACCCGCTACCGAGCTAATCCCTTACACATGGTGGAGTGCCGCGGGCAGTTAAAGTAAACCCAAAATGGAGGAGATGCTAAAACAGCTGGTTATAGCAAATGCAAATCAACAGCAGATGAATGCAGCTTTGCAGCTGAGCCTTGCAGCTCAACAACAGGTTCACCAAGAGAGCCTTGCAGCTCAACAACAAATTCACCAAGAGAGCCTTGCAGCTCACCAACAGAGCATTGCAGCTCAACAACAGGCTCACCAACAGAGCATTGCAGCTCAACAACAGGTTCACCAAGAGAGCATTGCAGGCTTGGAACAGAGACACCAGCAGCAAATGGAGGCCATCGTGAAACAGCTTCAGAGACAGCAGACCGAGGCTGGGAGTCAGGCCAGTAACATATCGACTTTTCGGGTAAGCCACTTATTGCCCAAGATGACTGCAGATGATGACCCTGAGATATTTTGATTTGGAGCTTGCAGATGCAAAACACGATGATCGGTTAAAAGAGGAAATATTGGCACGTTTTGGTGTAACCCTGGATGTCTGTGCTCAGCGGGTCCATAATTGGAGTTATCAGCTGAGGAAACCACCTCGGTCGCAGATGTATGACCTCATCCATTTGGCTAGGAAATGGCTGCAGCCAGAAACTCTGTCCGGACCAAAAATTTTGAAGCGAGTTGTCATGGACAAATTTCTTAGGTCTCTTCCTAACACGCTGCAGAAGTGGGTGAGCCATGGTGGTCCGGAAAATGCAGACAAACTAGTAGACCTGGTTGAAAGGTAGCTAGCAACTGAGAATTTGTCCTCTTCACCCAGAGACGCACAGACTTTTCACCCCAAGACCAGACCATCCCCACCTGTAGGTAAGACGGCATCAATTGATGGGGGTGGAGAGAAAGACCAAAGAGCAACTAGAGGTGTTATCAGGACTACTACTAATGATTGGCGAGAGCGGCCTAGAAGACCCATCCCACAGGAGAGGACCAGAAGGTTGATTTGTTTCCGCTGCCAGGCAGAGGGACATGTAGCAGCGGTTTGCCCAGTGGTTGATGAACCCATGCAGTGTGACTTTCTGACAGAGAGCCGACAGTCCCTTTTTGCAACCACATGCACTGCAGTAAAGGGGATTGAGAAACCTTTATGTAGAATGTGCTTAGATGGTATAGATGTTGTGGTATTGTTGGATTCAGGTAGCCTCGTCAACTTAGTGAAAAGTGATTTAGTGGTGGGAAAAACCTTACATCCTAGGAAAAATGTCTGTAGTTTGTGTACATGGGGACACTCGAGAATATCCAGTGACTACGGTTTCCTTTGAAATAGGGTTGTCCCGATACCACTTTTTTAGGACCGAGTACAAGTACCGATACTTTTTTTCATGTACTCGCCGATACCGAATACCGATACTTTTTTTAAATGTCATGTGACAGTTTTCAAACCACAATACAGACCAAGGATATTTTCTTTAGAATTATGAAGAACTCTAACTCAAGACATTATAAAAGAATAAAAATGAGTAAAAATTAATAAAAATGTTTTATTTTCTTGTCACGCAGTAGTAAAAAAAAATTAAAGAATTTTCACAGAACATGTTGATAAATACAAAAAAAGTATTCTATTTAGGTATCGGGAGCATTTGCGCGAGTACAAGTACTCCCGCAAATACTCAGTATCGGTCCCGATACCAATACTAGTATCGGTATCTGGACAACCCTACTTTGAAACATCCCTCGGTAACTTGTGTCACCAAGTGGGTTTAGTTCCCCAACTGCCACATGATGCCATTGTGGGAAGGGATTTCCCAAAGTTCTGGGAGCTCTGGGATTGCCCAGATTCCCCAGTAAGTGTTTCTTCTGAGTCTGAAACCGCTACTCCAGAAACCTCTAACTGTGAGGATTCTCCTGAGTTTCCGTTCTCAGTCTTAGCAGGGGAAACACCAGTCCCTAGGGAGGAACCTGCTACCTCAGAAGAGGAACAGCGGCCGATAGGGTTTGATGACCTCGAGGTGCACAGAGAAAATTTCATCACTGAGCAATTAAGGGACCCCACATTGCTAAGAGCCCGGGAGAATGTAGTAAAGATAGATGGGGAGTTAGTTAACCCTGATGAGAGGGTTGCCCTCCCTTACTTCATCATTGAAAGGGACCTGTTATATTGAGTGTCACAGAGGATAGAGGACACCATTGAGCAACTGGTAGTGCCTAAACCATACCGCAAGATGGTTTTGGAACTGGCCCATGGGCACATTCTTGGGGGGACATTTGGGAGCAGAAAAAACCCGGGAGAGAATCACCCAGAGGTTTTATTGGCCTGGGATCACTAAGGAAGTGGAGATGTACTGCTCTTCCTGTCCAGTGTGTCAGATTACTGCACCCATGCCACATTTCCACAGTCCGTTGGTACCCCTGCCCATTATCGAGGTCCCTTTTGAGAGGATCGCCGTTAAACTTGGTGGGCCCCTTACTGAAGTCCACTAGAGGGCACCAGCACATCTTGGTAATAATGGACTATGCCACCCGTTACCCAGAAGCGATTCCTCTCCGAAACACCTCTGCTAAAACCATTGCCAAAGAGTTATTTCAGGTTTTCAGCCGTGTGGGTCTTCCTAAGAAAGTCCTAACTGACCAGGGCACCCCGTTTATGTCTAGGGTGACCCGAGAACTTTGTAAACTCCTGAAAGTGACCCAATTACGTACATCAGTATATCACCCTCAAACAGACGGGTTAGTGGAAAGATTTAATAAAACTTTAAAACAAATGTTGAGGAAGGTGGTGGATAAAGACAGAAAGAACTGGGATTATCTGCTCCCTTATCTGATGTTTGCAATAAGAGAGGTTCCCCAGTCGTCCACAGGGTTTCTCTCCGTTTGAGCTACTGTATGGGAGGCACCCCCGGGGCCTGCTGGACATTGCCCAGGAAACGTGGGAAAGTGAGAGTTCCCCTCATCGAAGTGTGATTGAACATGTGGCACAAATGCAAGATAGAATTGCCCAAGTGATGCCGATTGTGAAGGCACATTTAGCCCAAGCCCAGTTGGCTCAACAAAGGATTTACAATCGTGGGGCCCAGGTCCGTTCCTTTGTACCTGGTGATAGGGTGTTGGTATTGGTCCCCACGGTCGAAAGTAAATTCCTAGCCAAATGGCAGGGTCCTTATAAAGTGTTGGAGAAAATGGGGGTGGTGAATTATAAAATTAGCCAACCGGGAAGACGAAAACCTGAGCAGATATATCACGTGAACTTGTTGAAACCATGGAAGGATAGAGAGTCCTTGGTCGCTGAGACTACACGATTTTCTGCTCCATTTAACCTGGCTGTCCCTGAAGTTTGGATAGCGGAGACTCTGTCCAAAACTCAGCAACAGGAGGCTAAAGAATTTGTGCTCCGTAATAGGGAGAAGTTTTCAGATTTGCCAGGTTGGGTCTCCGGGGTTGAACATGATATTATCACCACACCAGGGTTGAAGGTCAAGTTGAAGCCTTATAGAATTCCAGAAGCCCGGCGAGAGGCAATTCGCCAGGAAGTAAAAAAAATGCTTGAGCTGGGGGTGATAGAAGAGTCAAATAGTGATTGGTCCAGTCCCATTGTCTTAGTGCCCAAACCAGATGGAAGTTGGCGGTTTTGTAATGACTTTCGCTGCCTAAATAAAATCACTAAGTTTGACACGTATCCTATGCCCCGCATAGATGGACTGATTGATCGCCTAGGCACGGCCCGGTACATGACGATGTTAGACCTGACCAAGGGTTATTGGCAAATTCTTCTCTTTGGAGTCAGCCAGGGAAAAAACAGCCTTTGTAACTCCAGACGGATCTTTCCAATATCGGAGGATGCCTTTTGGGTTACAGAATGCTCCCGCCACATTTCAACGCACCATGGATAAGACCCTTCGGCCTCATTGAGCCTATGCTGCTGCATACCTTGATGACGTGGTCATCCACAGTGAGGATTGGGAATCACACTTGCCAAAAGTTCAGGCTGTGTTGGATTCCATCTGGAAAGCCGGGTTTACAGCCAATCCGAAAAAATGTACCCTTGGGCTAGAAGAGGATAAGTATCTAGGGTATACCATTGGGAGAGGTCTAATCAAGCCCCAAACAAACAAAGTTGAGGCTATTCAGGATTGGTCACGTCCCACCAACAAGAAACAGGTTCGTGCATTTTTGGGAATTGCAGGATATTATCGCTGTTTTATTCCCCATTTTGCCTCATAGGCTGCTCCCCTGACCAATTTGACCAAAGCTAAGTAGTCTGTCATGACCAAATAGACTCCCGAAGCAGAAGCAGCTTTTCAGGCTTTAAAACAGGCCTTATGTAGTCAGCCAGTTTTAAAATCGCCTGATTTTTCACGGGACTTTGTGGTTCAGACAGATGCGTCAAATGTGGGGTTAGGAGCTGTACTGTCTCAGGTTATCAACGGGGAGGAACACCCTGTTATGTACCTTAGCCGAAAGTTGAAGGCCCATGAAGAGAATTATGCAACCATTGAGAAGGAGTGTTTGGCAGTGAAATGGGCTTTGGATTCTCTCCGGTACTACCTCCTGGGTAGACAGTTTGAACTGGTGACAGATCATGCCCCATTGAAGTAGATGGCACAGAACAAGGAGACTAATAGGAGAATAAATAGGTGGTTCCTGGCCCTTTAGGAATTTAGTTTTGTCGTCACGCATCGCCCCAGTGTTAAAATGGGGAATGCAGATGGTTTGTCCCGAGTGCATGCGTGCCTGGCAACCTAGGGTTGAAACAAGAGGGGGGGTATGTGACAGGAAGTCAGGTAAATCTGTGAGTGTTGTCACAGACGGTAGATATGTTTCTGCCTTGTTTAGACAATACACCAATTACTATTAGGCGTCGGCTGTAGAACTGGCCAGAGAGGTTTGGGGCATTAGAGGCCTTCAGCTGTTCAAAATGAAGCAATTAAAGCCCCTATAAATATAGCCTAAGGATGACGACTGATTGCTGGATCCTGAGGCGTTGTAGTGAAGGAGCAGTCACAAGCACTTCTGAAGAGGTGAGGTGCTGATGGATATCTCTGTGTGAGAAATATCAAAGATACTTTTTTTGTTGTTTTCTGCTGTAGGACCAGCAGTGTCTGCCCAGCAGTAGGCTGTGCCATACTCAATAGGTAGGTTCCTGTGTTGGGAAGGTAGACGCCCCAAGTGGCAAGGGTTTACTTTATGTTTTGTTTATGCTGTTTTGATGCTTGCACTTGTATCCAGCAATATGGGAAAATAAACCATATTATTTGTTTTCAACCATCCTCAACTGCCTTTTTGTACAGTTCAGCGTGTAGTGAACCCATCCAGGGGGTCACTCACACCCGCTACCGAGCTTATCCCTCACACAGCTTAGAGCAGCATCAACTATAAGCCTTCATTCACACTTGCAATTAGGGGCAGACTATGAATTCCTAAAACTCAGTGGGGTTTATACTGTTTCTGTAAGCAATTAATTGCCCAATCCACCATGTAATAGAGATGAACTAAGGCAGACACAGGTTAGTAGGACAGCATGGGTTACAGCAATGGCTCCCTCCATATATACAGTAGAGGCACGAGCACCCAGAGACAGGAAATGTGTTATTAGAAGGATTACCAGGTGAAAATAAAGGGAAAAAGCATGAAAAAATATGAATCCAGACACTTTATCAGTTTTGTTAAAAGCAAACCTAGAATGAAAACCTACCCCATATTAGGTACCCCACCCACCCCTTTTGCTTTTAATGTTCCATCACTTCCGCAAAAATGTCAGTAACAATTACTAAGTATAACCAGTATTTCTGTTAATTGAGCATCCTACAGTACTGCCCCATACTTCATGTGACAGTACTGGGGCCAAGAGATTGGTCAATCAGGTCCCATTGCATTCTGGGGACCCAGGGGAACCAAAGTATAGATAGCAGCACTAAAGAAAAATGTAGGCACTGAAGGGAACATATCACTGGGTTGAGGTGGATTTGGGTGTTCTCATTGTTTTTCATTATGCCTGTGTCACCCTGTAGAAAGAAAAATGTATGTAGTGCTCACCCCCAAATGAGCCGCTGGTTGATTTCGGGGTCGGCGTATTAGGTTACCAATTACACTTGTCTAGGGGTGAATACTTGTGGAAAGTGAATAAAGCGAGTGTCCAGACATCAGAGTGCATTTTCAAAGTTTTATTCCAAGGTCTAACATGGCCAACATCAACATGGCACACTATAGAGAAAGGTTAATGAGCGGAAGAAAACTGCAGTATCAGGCCTTGGATATTATAGAAAGCAGTTTGCTCTCAGTACAGTCACACTTAATCGTCGCCACTCCCGTCAGAGTGGGTAAAGTGCCCCGGACTTAACTTGGGCCTGGCAGCCGAAAGGTCACTTGTAATAGTCACTGGGAGGAATTAGGGCCTCTGCCACAGGCCTGAGGAAATTCCATAATTTTCAAAGGGGTAGAACTAATGGATCCTCCCAGTAAGTCACTTCTCTAGAGTGTACCTGTCATGTAGTGATCACCGGATCCCCGGTGGTTCGCCTAGGCCTCGCAGACAACCTCTGCCTTTGGGTCTCCCGAGCCAATCCCCCACCGTACAGCTCCCAGCTTAGGATCTGGGACCCAGCAAGCCGCTGGGGCCCCTTTCGATGTCAGGGTGAAGCCCCGCTTGGTGCGTAGCTTCGGCCAGGCAGGCCTCGGTGTAGCATGCTTCTCTCAGACGTCTGCCACAGATATACTCTCCTGCCAGCATGTCTAGAGGGAAAATGTCTAGAGGGAAAATCCTCCTCTGATTGGCTGCTGGGAGAAAGTGGGTCTGTCAGAACCCCTTCCAGCGCCAACTGTCACCCAGGGGTAAAAACACCTCCCCTAGCATGCAGACTGGCCTAAAAAGCAGTTCCAAACTGAGAGCAGCCTAAACTTAACCAATTTGTGAGCGGGAGCAACTTAAAGTGGATGTAAACCCAAAAACATATATATATTTTTTTTATGTCACAATGTAGAGTATAAGATTTCCTATCATCTGTGCCCAGTCTTGCCACACAGAGTTAATCCAGCGCTGAGTAATCCTCTTTTAAAAAAAATTTGGGTTTACATCCACTTTAACTCTCCCATTCCCCACTAACTTTAGCGTAACGCCCCGCCAAATAGGGGGGCGCTGCATGCACATGAGCTTATTTTGATCCACAAGCTTTAAGCTTTTTAAGTATTTTTTCCCCAATAAATTTCAATTGGAGCACCTGAAAAATGTCAGAAAACACACATTCTTTTCCCCTAATAACCAGCACCAATCTGAGACACCCACTAAAATGCTCAAAAGCTTCTGTGCAAATGTTAAAAAAAACAAGCCTTTAGCCACTTAAGGACCGCCTCCTGCACATTTATGTCGGCAGAATGGCACGGTTGGGCACAGGCACGTACCTGTACGTTCCCTTTAAGTGCCCAGCCGTGGTACCGAAGCTCCGTGACCGCGGAACCCACGGACCCGATCGCCGCTGGTGTCCCGTGATCGGTCACAGGAGCTGAAGAATGGGGAGAGGTGTGTGAAAAAACACACCTTCCCTGTTCTTCACAGTGGCAATGTCACTAATCGTCTGATATAGGGAAAGGCGATCAGTGAGGTCACACGTCCAGCCCCGGTTAGAAACACATATGAGGTCACACATAGCCCCTACAGCGCCCCCTAGTGGGTAACTCCTAAACTGCAATTGTCATTTTCACAGTAAACAATGCATTTTTATAGCACTTTTTGCTGTAAAAAATGACAATGGTCCCAAAAATGTGTCAAAATTGTCCGATGTGTCCACCATAATGCCGCAGTCACAAAAAAAATTGCTGATCGCCGCCATTAGTAGTAAAATAAAAAATATTAATAAAAATGCCATAAAACTATCCCCTATTTTGTAAACGCTATAAATTTTGCGCAAACCAACCAATAAACGCTTATTGTGATTTTTTTACCAAAAATATGTAGAAGAATACGTATCGGCCTAAACTGAGAAAAAAATATTGATTTTTTTTTCAAAATTGTCGCTCTATTTTTGTTTATAGTGCAAAAAATAAAAACCGCAGAGGCGATCAAATACCACCAAAAGAAAGCTCTATTTGTGGGGAAAAAAAGGACGACAATTTTGTTTGGGAGCCACATCGCACGACCGCGCAATTGTCAGTTAAAGCGACACAGTGCCGAATCGCAAAAAACTGGCCAGGTCCTTTACCTGCATAATGGTCCGGGTCTTAAGTGGTTAAAGGTGTTGTAAAGGTAAAACAAATATTTCCTAAATAACTTCCTTTACCTTAGTGCAGTCCTCCTTCACTTACCTCATCCTTTGATTTTGCTTTTAAATGTCTTTATTTCTTCTGAGAAATCCTCACTTCCTGTTCTTCTGTCTGTAACTCCACACAGTAATGCAAGGCTTTCTCCCTAGTGTGGTGTGTCGCTCTCGACCCCTCCCTTGGATTACAGAAGAGTCAGGACGCCCACTAACACACAGCTCATTTCTCTATCTGCAATGTAGAGAGCCTCCTGACTCTCCTGTAGTAAGGATTTCTCAGAAGAAATAAGGACATTTAAAAGCAAAATGGAAGGATGAGGTAAGTGAAGGGGGACTGCACTAAGGTAAAGGAAGCTATTTAGGATTTTTTTTTTTTTACCTTTACGACACCTTTAAATTGATAAAAGACACTTAAGTGTAAATCTAGCCTGAGGCAGTAGTAGCATTTTTGTATATCAGGCTTTCTGTGTGTGAAAGTCGGGATGGGCCGAACACAGCGAACAAGCAAAAAGTTCCAGCGAACATGCAAACCCTATTAATAGTCTAAGGGACATGAACATGAAGAATCAAGAGTGCTAGTTTGAAAGGCTTATTTGCAAGTTAGGGTCATAAAAAGTGTATGGGGACCCCGTTACTGCCCTAGGGGACATGTATCAATGCATAAAAAACTTTTTTAAAACAATAATTTTTTCAGGAGCAGTGATTTTAATAATGCTTAAAGTGAAACAATAAAAATTAAATATTTATTTAAATATTGTGCCTGGGGGGTGTCCTTAATTTTCCTGTAAGGTGGCGCATCTGTGTGATGTGTAGAACAGGGCTGCAGCAATAATACAATTTTTAAGTAAAAAAAAACGTAATTTAAACTTGCTCACGGCTGTAATGTATTGCCGAATCTCGGCAATATAGATGGAAGATCCAGGAAACAAATGGCATAGGGTCACCCCCAGTCCATACAAGGTCCTTCGGGTCTGGTATGGATATTAAGGGGAACGCCATGCAAAAATGTAAAAATATATTGGCGCGGGCACCCCCCCTCCTGAACCATACCAGGCCACATGCCCTCAACATGGGGGGTGGGTGCTTTGGGGCAGGGGGTTCTGCACCCCAAAGCACCTTGTCCCCATGTTGAGCCTTTTCCCGACAACCCTGGCCATTGGTTGTCGGGGGCTACGGGAAGGGGCCGCCAGATCCCAACCCCCCCATGTGAATGGGTATTGGGTACATTGTGCCCCTAGCCATTCTCCCCAAAAAAATGGCAAAAAGTAAAAACCACAACAGACAGTTTTTGACAATTCCTTTATTTAAAAAGAAAAAAAAAAAGTGTCCCGCGATGTCCATCCATCCTTAATAACGTCACCTGATGAACCCGAAAAAGAAAAAAAAGAAAGAAAAATACTCCGCCTGCACAGGAGGCCTCCCTGGGAATGTTGTCTTTTTGCTTTAACAACTCTTAGGCCCCATACACACGATCGGACATATCCGATGAAAACGGTCCGCGGACCATTTCCATCGGATATGTCCGATCGGGAGTTTGATCCGATGGCGTGTACACACCATCGGATCAAATTCCCCGCCGCCGGACGGCGCGGTGACGCGGCGGTGACGTTGACGCCGCCGCGTCACCGCCACGTCACTGCACCAGGAAGTAAAACACTTCCGCGCATGCGCCGAATCCATTCGGCGGCGGCGCGGCGGCGGTGGGGGACGACATGTCTGCTGGTAAGTGTACTAACCAGCAGACATGTCGGGCGGACAGATTCCACCGGATGGATTTCAAAGCATGCTTTGAAATCTGTCGGGTGGAGAAATCTGTCCGCTAGCCCATACACACAAGCGGAGATGTCTGCTGAAACGGTCGATCGGACCGTTTTCAGCGGACATATCCCCTCGTGTGTACGAGGCCTTATATAGGCAAGGGCCGGGAAACCCGCTGATGTAACCAGATGACCCTGCCCCCTCTGACATCACATGACAGTAGGGGCAGGTTCACTCGGTTACATTTACGGGTGTCCCTGCCCTTGCCTATGTAACAGCTGTCAAAGCCAATAGACAGCGGTCACTGGGAGGCCTGCCATTTAATTTTTTCTATTTTCGGGTCAGTTGGGTGGCGTGATTGATGATGGATGGACATCACAGAACACTTTTTTTTTATTTTTTATTAAAGGAATTGTTAAAAACTGTCTGTTGACACTTTTGTGAATGTAAATATACTTGATACCAATTTACACAGGGGGGGGGTGGGTTCTGAGGGCCCACTTGTTAAAGGGGCTTTCAGATTCCTATAAGCCCCCTGCCCGCAGACCCCAACAATCACTGGCCAGGGTTGTCGGGAAAAGGCTTTTGTCTCCATCAACATGGGGACAAGGTGCTTTGGGGTGAGGGCACAGAGCAAAGCTCCCCCCCCCCCCACATGAGGACATGTATGCCAGACCCAAAGGGCCTGGTATGGATCTGGGGGGGGGGGCATGCCGTTTTTTTTCCTATAAATTGCACTATATACTCTGAACTGTATTATATATACTACACAGAGTGCACTATATACTCTGAACTGTATTATATATACTATACGGTAGGGGTGCAACGGATCAAAAAATTCACGGATCGGATCGATCCTCCGATCAGGAGTCACGGATCGGATCATTTTCGGATCAGCAAAAAAAAAAAAAAGACAAATCTTGTTACACCCACCAGAGTTTTAGATTTCACAGTTATTCTCAACACAAAACGGAGCTTATGTGCTTAAATACAGCAGGCCAGATTCACATAGCCAGTACGCCGGTGTATCTACTGATACACTGGCATACTTTCAAATTACCCGCGTCAAATCATTAGTTTGAATCCTCAAACCATGATACGATGGCTTCGGGCTTCGATCTGACAGGCTTACATCTTCGTACGCCTTCGGATCTAAGCTGCAATATTTCTGCGCCCGCTGGGTGGAGTTTGTGCCGTTTCCAGCATCGGGTAAGCAAATTAGCTTTTTACGGCGATCCACGAAGGTACGAGCGGCCGTCGCATTCTCTTACGTCGTCGCTAGTCGGCTTTTTCCGGCGTATAGTTAAAGCTGCTATTATCCGGTCTATAGTTGCCATGTTGTCCGTGAATAGGAATTTACGTAATTTACGCTAGTAAAAAAAAAAAAACGACGTTTCGACGTAATTTCGCGCAATGCACAGCGGGAAATGTCTGAACGGAGCATGCGCAGTTCGATCGCCGCGGGGACGCGCTTCATTTAAATGATTCACGCCCCCTACCCGCCGATTTGAATTCCGCCGCCAGAAATACACTATGCCGCCGTAACTTACGGCGCAAAATCTTCAGGGATTCGACTTAGAGCCAGGTAAGATACGGCGGCGTAATGTATCTCTGATACACTGCGCCAGGGCAATTGTATGTGGATCTGGCCCAGTGATTGGAAATCCGACGGACTGTTTATTGCTAATGTGACAGAACACCTCTTATTTTCACATAAAATTTAACATTTAAACAGTCCGTCGGATTTACAAATACTGGGCCAGATCCACAGACATTTACGGCGGCGTATCTCCAGATACGCCGCCATAAATTCAAATCTGCGCCGGCGTATCTTTGTTTTGTATCCACAAAACAAAATACGCAGTTTTTTTGCTTAGATACGACGGCTTACACCATCGTATTTAAGTTGCATATTTACGCTGGACGCTAGGGGCGCTTACGTTGTTTGTCCGTGTAAAATATGCAAATGAGCTAGATACGCCGATCCACGAACGTACGGTGCAGTGTTTTTACGTCATTTGCGTAAGCGTATGTCCGGCGTAAAGTTACCCCTGCTGTATAGAGGCGTACGTAATGTTAAGTATGGAAGTCGGGCCAGCGTCGTTTTTTCCGTCGTTCACGTCATTTGCGTAAACCGTTTGCGAATAGGGATTTGAGTAAGTTACGTTCACGTCGTTTTCATTGATGTTTTGCGACGTGATTTCGTGCATGCGCACTGAGATACGTCCACGGCTGGCGCATGCGCAGTTAAAAAAAAAGCGTTGTTTGCGTCGGGTCATCCATAATTATAATAGAACAGGCCCCCCACAAGTAAAGTTGAATTACACCCGCGTACGCCGGCCCATTTACGCTACGCCGCCGAAAGTTACATCGGCATTTCTTCGTGGATAAAGATACGCCGCTGTAACTTACATCGGTGTAGAGTAAATGGGACACGCCGCGCCGGCGGGGCAGGTATGTGGATCTGGCCCACTGTATTTAAGCGTATAAGCTCCATTTTGTGATGAAAATAACTGAATCTAAAATTCTGTGACAACACTGCAGAAATTACACTTTGCTACACTGTATTTAGTATACAGATTGTATAACAGTGTAAATTTGCTGTCCCCTCAAAATAACTCAACACACAGCCATTAATGTTTAAACCGCTGGCAATAAAAGTGAGTACACCCCTAAGTAAAAATGCCCAAATTGGGTTAAAATTACGTTCGTCTCGAACATCGGGACCATCCCTATGTGAAAGTCAACAAGTGGCAAGCATCCATCACAAACAGTAGTGTGCCAAACACGTAGGCTGTTTTTTTAACCCTTTTACTGCTTACACCGTACGGACCTACAGAAGTGCTTGCAGGTGGCCAAGTCTGTACGCCATACAGACCTACATTCCTGCTCTGTAATAAGCTCATTGTCACTTCAGTGACCATGAACTTATATCAGAAATGTTCAGCAGAACTGAACAAAACAATAGCTCTGATTAGCGGTTAACAAGCAACTGATCTGAGTTATTCAGCTAAAATGACCCCCCCCCCCCTCCGCTGCCACTGTCTTTCTACCTGTCACCTGCAGGATCCCCCTATGCTGCACTACATAAAATGCCTGCCCCCCCCCCCCCACACTGTCCTCTGCCCACTGCATCTGTCCCCTAAGCAATGGTTTTTACTCCCTAGCTTCGGCGTCCCCCCACCAGCACGGATCTTCGTGGATCTGTTGCAATTGCCGGATCCCCCCGCTGCCACTCCTGTCGGTAATTCCAGAGTTAAAAAAAAATTTCCCCTTCAGTTCCCCCCACCCTCGCTCACCGATCCCAGTTGTCGGCAGCTGCTGCCCGGGAGATCGGCAAGTGCAGTGTGTCAGGATGGAGAGTGGGGGGGGGGGGCTTGACAGACATTTATTTACCAGCATCCTTCCTTTCCTAGAGCTGAACATAGTGAGCATTCGGTAACGAACGCCCGTATGGTCAGCTGTCACTGACGCATAGTAAACAGTGTTTACTATGCCATGGTTTATGAATGAATGAGAGACGCTAATCAGAGGCTTCCATCCATTTATAAGTAATTCAGCTGAGCCTGCAGAGCCTCTGTCTAAAAAAAAAAAGAGACATTAGAGGTTTGTTTAGACCCCTGATGTCTCTCCAAAGACCCCCGCCCCAAATTAAAAAAAATAGTAAAAAAACTACAGGGCTGTGTTTGGCTGCAGAGGGATGCACAGGTGTTCTTTTCATCCCCATGCAGGCAGTCCCATTCATGTCAATTGGGATGCAGCAGCTGCAAGGACACTGCTCCCAACTTCACATCCATGTGGGTGCATGTCCCTGAACTCACCCTGTCTTCTGCATTTGGGTCCATGCACCTACACCTACATGGATGTCAGATCTGTCCTTGCAGCTGCTGTGTTCCATTTGACATGAATATGACTGCCTGCACAGGGATGCAGAGAATACCTGTGTATCCCTGTGCAGGTAAACACAGCCCTCCATGGGCATACGCTTTAGCACACTCCACTGAATGAGGCCTTAGTAGGAATTTAGGATGTTTATGTGTGCAAAAAAAAGGTTTTTGTGTTTTTCTTAGTGAAAATTGTAATTTAATACATATTTGCGCAAAAAATGCTGGGTCTTTAAGTTCAGTAGCACTTTCTTTTAATTCTACTGGTCCTATGCTTTCAGAAAAGATATGGTTTGGGGGGGTCTTTCACGAATTCTGAATGCTGTAAGGGAAAAATGAAAACTTTCAGATTTTTTGAAAAATTTGGATATTTACATTTTTGCGTACGTTTCATTTTAACAATTTTTTCAAAAAGGCACAGTGTCAAAAATAATAAATATTTGTTATTTATTAACTATATTTAGAATTTTGTAAAATTTGCTGTGTTTCTATCTGCTAATAATGGTTTTAATGTGTTTTTAGCAAATATCTTGTTTTGATAAACATTTGCGCAAATACTGCAGGGCCTAATAAAATCAATAGCACTTTCTTTTTATTCCAGAGGTCATATGCTTTCAGAAAATATATGGTTTGGCTGGTTCTTTGCAAACTTTAGCAAAATGTGAAAAATGAAAACCTCCAGATTTTTAGAAAATACATTTTTGGGTATGTTCGATTTTCACCATTTTGCAAAAAAATTGCAAATATTTGTTATTTATTAACTCAACACAGGATACGCTTTTATATTTAGCAGAAATGTTGTGTTAGCTGCTAATAATGGCGTTAGTGTATTTTTAGCGACAATATTGATTTGATAAACAGTTGCGCAAATACCGTGGGACTTAAAAATCAGTAGCACCTTTTTTTTATTCTAGAGGTCATATGCTTTCGGAAAATATATGGTTTTGGGGGTCTTTCACAAATTTCTGAAAGCTGTAAGGGGAAAATGAAAACCTTCAGGTTTTTAGAGAAATGTGAATATTTACATTTTTGCATACGTTCGATTTTCACCATTTTGCAAAAAGGGCAATGTAAAAATTTTTTTTTTGCTATTTATTAACTCCATACAAGTTAGTCTTTTTTTATTTAGTAGGGATTTAAGCAGGAATTTTGTCAAATTAGCTGTGTTTTTATCTGCTAATAATGTTTTTAGTGTATTTTTGGTGAATATATTGTTTTAATAAACATTTGCGCAAATACAGCAGGGTCTAAAAAATCAGTAGCAACTTCTTTTTATTCTAGAGATCATATCCTTTCTTGCATATTTGTCACACTAGTAAATATAAAATGCAGTTTTTAAACAATGGTTTTATTTATTAAGTCAAAAAAGCTGTCCAAACCTGCCTGGCTTTATATAAAAAAGTAATTGTATAACATCCTGAAAAACAGTCGTGTGTAGGCTTTAACGACGGGAAAAAAATGTGCATGTTTAGAAGCAAGTTATGAGACGGGAGCACTCGTTCTGGTAAAACTAGCGTTTGTAATGGAGATAGCACATTTGTCACGCTGTAACAGACTGAAAAGCAAGAAGACTGAAAAGCGCGAATCATCTCTCACCAAACCTTAACGCAAAATCAGCAAAAGCAGCTCAAAGGGTGGCGCCAACCTGAATGGAACTTCCCCTTTATAGGGCTGTCGTACGTGTTGTACGTCACCGCTCTTTGCTCAAGCATTTTTTTTTTTCACGATCGTGTGTATGCAAAGCAGGCTTGGCAAGAATCACATAGAAAAAAAGGGAACATTTATATGAAATACTTACCGTAATTTTCCTTTCCTGATGGACTCCATGGCAGCCTACGTGTGGGTTAATCCCGCCTCTCATACCTAATAGGACCCTACTCCCATAAAGCTTTGCTTCTAGCCATAGACTGTGTTCCGTAATATAGCCTACTCCAGCAGAGGGAGGGAACTCCTGCTGCCATGGAGTCCATCAGGAAAGGAAAATTACGGCAAGTATTTCATATAAATTTTCCCTTTTCCTGACAGACTGCATGGCAGCCTACGTGTGGGAAATGACTAGCCATACACACCCGGGTGGGCAATTGCTGGTTAAAGAAAAGGTTTAACCGCTTGCCGACCAGCCGCCGCAATTATACGGCGGCAGGTCGGCTCTCCTGGGCGAGAGCCCGTAGCTCTACGTCGGCACTTTCGACGGCCACTAGGGGGCGCGTGCGCGCTGCCGGCAGCCCGCGCACGCCCCTCGCTCGCCCCCGAGTCCCGTGCGCGTGCCCGGCGGGCACAATCGCCGCCGGGCACACGCGATCGCTCGTTACAGAGCGGGGAACGGGAGCTATGTGTGTAAACACATACCTCTCGTTCCTGTCAGCGGGGGAAATGCTGATCTTCTGTTCATACAATGTATGAACAGAAGATCAGCGATTTCCCCTAGTGAGGCCACCCCCCCCCATACAGTTAGAACACAAACAGGAACACACTAAACCCCGCCCCCTAGTGTTAAGAAAACGCTGATCGCCGCCATTACTAGTAAAAAAATAAAATAATAAAAATGCCAGAAAACTACCCCCTATTTTGTAAACGCTATAACTTATGCACAAACCAATCAATAAATGCTAATTGCGATTTTTTTTACGAAAAATATGTAGAAGAATACGGATCAGCTTAAACTGAGGAAAAAAAGTTTTTTTTATATATTTTTGGGGGATATTTATTACAGAAAAAAGTTAAAAATATTGATTTTTTTTCAAAATAGTCGCGCTATTTTTGTTTATAGCGCAAAAAATAAAAACCGCAGAGATGATCAAATACCACCAAAAGAAAGCTCTATTTGTGGGAAAAAAAGAATGCCAATTTTGTTCAGGAGCCACGTCGCACGACCGCGCAATTGTCAGTTAAAGCGACGCAGTGCCGAATCACAAAAAGTGCTCTGGTCGTTGGGCAGCAATATGGTCCGGGCTGAAGTGGTTAATTGACATTGTCAACAGATAAAACATGTAAACCGAAATTAACCGACGATAAAGAAGACGGTTCTACGCAATAGTGCGTCATAAATGTGTTCAACGAAGAACAAGAGGCCGCTTTACAGATCACTTCTGAGGAAACATGCCGGGCAGCCGCCCATGATGTGGAAATGCTCCGAGTAGAATGAGCGGTTACAGCTTCAGGAGGAGCCAACCTCTTCGCCTTATAAGTCCCTTGGATAGCTTGGACGATCCATGCTGCAAAGGTTCTGGAGGAAGCACGCATTCCTTTGTTTTTCTCATGAAAGGAAACAAATAGCTGATCAGATTGGCGGAAGGACACTGTAGCCTCCAGATATTGTTTTAAAAGTTCTCCAACATCCAGAGGATGGATATTAGAGTTCTCAGAAGACCAAAAGATGGGGAGGACGATTTCTTGGTTCTCATGAAAAATTGATGTTACCTTGATTAGATCCTAGCATCGGTATCAATACGACACGATCCGGGAAGAAAGTAAGGAATGGTTCTTTGGATCCTAGAGAACCAATTTCGGAAACCCTCTTAGCCGATGTTATGACAACAAGAAAGACAACTTTGAGGGAGAGATCTTTGATAGATAGATGATCCGAGTGTCGACTTTCTAAAAAGAATTCAAGTGCAGGGCAAGATCCCACTTGGAGAACCTTGGTTTCCTTTGAGGTCTCAGCCTCATAGCTCTTTTTGCACGTCTGGCCTTCCATTGAGGATTTGAATCGCTTCCACTGTGTTCGAATGAGCCCAGCTGACTGTGCCATAGGAGTTCTCAGGCTGTACCGATCTGCTGTTCATGACAGACAGGTCCTACTGTTCCGGTAAGAGCATACCATATTCGTTTTTCAAGTGTCATCCTATCCGAGGATCAATGAAGTAAAGTGATTTTACATCTATTGATTCCCCACTTGTGGATGGACTTTCACATATGTTTTCTTTGTGTTATCATTGATACACTCCAACATTTTCCTACCAGGACTTTTTCCACTCACGTGGTTTGTTGGGACTACACTATTCTTTTATAACTTATGTGTGTTATTATTATTTTCATGTTTCACAGCGCTACATTTATTTCCACATTTCCATTAAATTTTTGTCAAATTGTAGTGTAGCTGCTTTAGTTTTATTTTTTAGTTTCCTTTTCACCTTGGTTAGCGCAATATTTTTCTTTATTTGTCTTTTAAAGAATTGCCTGACGAGGGTGTGTCTAGCCCAGGATATACCTGTGCAGGCAGAGATAGCCGAAACTTGAACTCTCAAGGAGCTAACTGATAAGGGTAGATCAAGCCCCGTCTGAAGAAAACCTAGAACATCTTGAATTCTGGGATCATTAGGAGAACCGTTCATGGAAGAGGTGTAGTCTGAGAATTTTGACCATATTCTTTGATATACATTGTTGGTGCTTGCTCTCCTAGCATTTAACAAAGTAGAGATTGCTCGGCTTGGGCAACCTAATGCTTCCAGCCTTCTCCTCTCAAAAACCAGGCCATCAGATGTAGATGGGTCGGACATGGGTGAGGGGTTACTCCTTGCAACAGGAGGTCCGGTCTGGTTGGGAGCAGAACTGGATCCCGGAAGCTAAGTTGGAACAGCAACAGAAACCATGGTCTGTTGGGTCAGTATGGAATTATCGCCACTATCTCGGCCCCCTCCCACCTGAGTCTCGACAGGAACCGGAGAATGACCAGGACTGGGGGAAAGGCATAGGCTCTGTGGAACCTCCACTGATCTGTTAGGGCATCCACCCCGAAAGCCTGGGGACAGCGACATCTCGTGTAATACTTCTCCAGCTTGAAGTTGCATGGAGATGCAAACAGATCCACTTCCGTTACAAACCCCAAGGACAGGATCAAACTGAAAACTTTGCTGTGGAGAGACCACTCGTTGTTGTCGAGTGACGTTCTCGAGAGGAAATCTGCCTGTAGATTCTGAGGAGATATACAGCTGTCAGATCTGTCACATGTGTCTGTGCCCACGACATGATCGGATCTACCTCCCTCAGTAGGGACAGACTGCGAGTGCCTCCTTGTCTCTTTATGTACGATACAGCTGACTTATTGTCCATCCTTAGCAGAACTGACGACCCCTTTATTAGGTGAAAAAAGGCTTGAAGGGCACAGAAGGCTGCACAGAGTTCCAGGACATTGGATCACTCTAAAACCCATCACCATCAATGCCACTAAAAACATCATTGGGACTCTGCGTAACAGCACAGCACCCAATGACATCATTCCCACTAAACTACTGAAAGAAAGTGCCGATATACTGGCACCAGCTATCACGCAGCTCATAAACCAATCGTGCCCACCTTGCTGAAACAAGGTACAATAAAACCAATCCTAAAAAAAAACACCCTTGACCCCAAATACCCAAACAACCGGAGGCCCATAACAGGTCTAAATGATTTCTCCAAGGTAATGGACAAAGAAGTTGTACAACAGCTGCAACTGCATTTGGACTCCCATAAATTACTCGACACGTTTCAATCAGGCTTCCGTTTGGGTCACGGAACAGAAACGGCGCTGCTCAAAATATGGCATGACGCTCTATAGGCCGCAGACGAAGGAGAATCTTGTCTCCTGATCCTGCTGGACCTAAGCGCGGCATTTGACACTGTAGACCACGGACTACTACTAGCTAGGCTAGTTAAAGTGGCCAGAGTCGCGGAAAGGGGTTTTACCCTGGTTCTCCTCCTTTTTGGAAAACCGATCACAAACAGTGAAACTGGGTCCTTTCACTTCTGAAAAACGTACAGTATCTTGCGGAGTCCCTCAGGGATCTCCCTTGTCACCCGTATTGTTCAATATCTATCTCCGCCCACTCTTTGAAATCATCAGGAACCAGAAGCTACTCTACCACTATGCAGACGGCACTCAACTGTATTTCCGCATCTGCAACAAAAAGGATCATTCTCTTGGACTAGAGAAATCCCTCTCTCTAATAGATAGCTGGATGACATCCAGTTATCTTAAACTCAATGGTTCAAAAACAGAACTTCTCCTGTTTCACGCAAACCGAAAAAGTCACCCCGCGTCAGCTTGGACCCCCCCGCCCATTCTGGCTGAAACTATTACCCCTAGCACAAATAGGGTCGGTAGTCAGCGGATCCCATCATCTGCTGCGCCTACTACGCAGACTCACCCCCTTTACCCCAAAAGTGGACATTGCAGTCGTGGTGGGAACAATCATCAATTCCAGACTTGACTACGCAAATGCCCTCTATCTAGGACTCCCCAAATACCAAATCACTCGTCTGCAAGTCGTTCAAAATACGACCGCTCGATTAGTGACTGGCAAAAAAACATGGGAATCAATCTCACCTTCGCTGAGATCCCTTCATTGGTTGCCAGTAAAAGACAGAATCACTTTCAAGGCACTCTGCCTGACGCATAAGTGTATTCACGGAAACGCCCCCCAATATATATGCGAAAAATTAAAATGTCACAACCCCAATCCCGTTCTGCGATCCGCAAATCAAAACCTACTCCAAATACCCAAAGCCAGATACAAGTCCTAAGGAGAACAAAGATTTGGAATCCAAGGACATAAGACTATGGAACGCTCTACCAACCAGCATCCGGTTGGAGGTGAATCACCTGGCCTTCAGAAAAAACTCAAAACCCATCTTTTCTGAGGGCAAAAGTACAGTAAGGAAAGGATACTAAGCGCCCGAGGGTGATTCAGTTTGCATGTGTTGCGCTATATAAGTTTCTCGCTCACTCACTCATTTACTCACTCAGTGATGTAGATGAATACCTTTTGTTCTGGATAAGGCTACGACAGCCGGTAAGAGCTTCGAAAATACCCGAGGCAATGTTGTAAGCCCGAACGGGAGACATGTAAACTGGAGGTGAATACTGCCCACTGCAAACCGAAGGTATTTTTGAAACTCTACTGCTATTGGGACATGAAAGTAGGCATCTTTCAGATCTATTGACACAAGCCAATCGCCTGGTAGAACCGTCTGGCGTATTGTGAGTAGTGACTCCATTTTGAACTTTTCCTTTTTAATAAAGGTATTTAGATGTGTCAAATCTATCACTGATCTCCAGGAGCCTGTCTTTTTTAGAACCATGAACAGGGGCGAGTACATCCCCTGAAACCTTTCGGCTGTTGGCACTTGTATGGCGACGCCCTGGGCTAAGAGAGTGTTTGTGTATGTTAGAAGAATTTGTTTCTTCTCCTCTGAGCAGGGTAGAGTTGTGGGTACAAACTGAAGTATAGGTGGGTTGACAAACGTCCAAGAGTGACCTGAGGATACTGTTTTGACAGTCCAGAAATCTTTTATCGAGGCTGCCCAGACGTGTCGGAACTGAAGAAGCCTAGCTCCAACTTGTTCCGTCTGAGCTGACCCTATATCAAAAAGACTTAGGGGCCTCAGGTCCACCAGAAGGAGCCCCTTTTGTGGGCTTCTGACCAGAAGGCTGGTTTCTCCTCCAGTTCTTCCTGAATTCACGACCAGGTTTGTACCGATGAGCATCTCTTGAATGATCCTGATCTTGTCTGGGAAAAAATCTTCTTTGACCAAAGGGACGACAATCCTGGGGAAGGAACCCTGACTTAACCCCTGTGGCACGGGTGATGGCGCTATCGAGCTTATTCCCAAAAAGGGAAGACCCCTGAAAGGGGGTCCTGCACCAAGCCTGCTTAGAGGCTGGGTCTGCTACCCAAGGGCGAAGCCATAGGGCATGTTTAGCTATGACAGAAAAGAGCATGACCCGTGCCACTAGGTGGATAATATCAAGGGAAGCTTCACCTAGAAAGGCAGACACCATTCTTAGTTCATGGACTGGTAAGTCTCTGACCATATCTCCAGAAATATTTGACAAGGTAGAATCCACTTCATCTGTCCAGGCCTCCATTGCCTTGGACAGGGCTGCAAGAGCCAAAGCTGGTTTACAGGCCATATCTGCTGTAATATATATGCGTTTGAGATCTGTATCAATCTTCCTATCCAAACCGTCTTTAAAGGAAATGGTATCTTCCAGAGGGAGTGTGACGTGCTTCACCAGACTCATTAAGGCGGCGTCAACCAAAGGAGCTGAAGTGTTTCACTTCTTCGCTTTTGAATGGATACATTTTTGCTACTTTAGAGAGCAACGAGTTTTTCCTTTCTGTGGCAGTCCACTTATCAGTAATAATTTCTCCAAGTTCACCCAAGAGGGGAAACTTGGGACCCTCCTTTTTGAGGTGTTTGAAGTACTTCCTCTGTTTGGAAGGTGCTTCAACCGGATCTTCCCATTTTAAAGCGACTTTGACTGCTTTGACCAAGTTTGGGACTAGGGAAAAATCAAACCCTGTGGAATTGATAACACTTTTTACTTCACTAGTGGAAGACATACTTGGGGAGCGGTTACGCTGAGATGGACCCGAAATTTCAGGGTCATCCTGCACAAGAACTGGAGCTGGATCAACCGGGGGAATAATATTACAGATGGGAACAGACTTGTTCTCCCAGAATGGCTGAAATGGTGGTGAGAATGATGGTCAGACGTTGATTTAGATTTTTCCCCATGGTGTCTGGGGGATGATCTGGGACTTATAGCTAGAGCTCGACCTGGACTGACGTAGAAATATCAATATCTTCATGAACTGAGGGCTGGCGATCAGACCTAGAGGGGCTGATGGTGAAGAAAATGAAAAACATGTACCTATAATAAAAACCAAACAGACAGGCAGAGGAAAAGAAGAATTCCATCCTACCTGTGGCGTAAGGGTTGGTCACTGGGGGGCGGTGACACATCCATAGCAGAAGGGATATACACACTGAAAGTAATCCACCAAGAAAAAAAACTATGAGGGCAAGGCATATAGAAAGACAATCAGTATAATGGGAACGAATGCAGCAAGGCACCTTACCTTGAGAGACAAGCACTGCGCCTGGAAGCAGAAAACGAGCCGGTAAGAAATCCCCAGAAAAGCTGCATCTGACAGCTATTTGAAGCTGCCGCCCTGTGACGACGTCACTGCGCACACCGCGCGCATGCGCTGCGTCCGGCGTGACCCCAAGTACCTCGCGCGTATGTGCGATCGCGGCAAAACAGACCCGAAAATTATAATAGTGATGACTCAATAATAAAGTCTGTGTACGAAGACCAGATATTCCAAATATTGCGATACTGGAAAAATGATACACTAGATGTGAGAAAGATGTGGACTTTGCAACAGTGAGTCTAAAACCTAGTCTAGAACCTTCCTGTCGTTCCTACCATACCTGGTTTTCATCTCACCTGAGGGATCGAGAAACGCACCAACATCTGGGGAGCTCTTGTTGCAGCGCCACAGGTCCTAAGAGGCCACTAAGCGTTTTAGACTCCCTGTTGCAAAGCAGTTAGAGTCCACCACACATGGTAAGAGTACCCTGTTTTCTTTATTTGATGCCTTCATGATACCTGCAGACAACTTGATATTCATCAGTCCATACCAGCGATTGGAGAGTCACATATTTGTTTGTTCACAGACTTTCTCACATCTAGTGTATCATTTTTCCAGTATCGCAATATTTGGGATATCTGGTCTTCGTACACTTTATTATTGAATCATCACTATTATAAATTTATGTCACACATTGCATGTCATTATTGTCATTGTATTTTGATATATTTTAGCGCTGCACTAATTATTTCAATTTTTCCTTTACTTTGTTTGTTTGAGTGCTGGCAGCTTTTTCTCTTTTTTTTTTTCACTTTTTATTTTTACTAACACAAAATCAGAAAAAGCAGCCCAAAGGGTGGCGCCATCTGAATGGAACTTCCCCTTTATAGTGCCGTTGTACGTGTTGTACGTCACCGTGCTTTGCTCCAGCATTTTTTTTTCACGATCGTGTGTATGCAAGGCAGGTTTGACAAAAATCACATAGACAAAAGATAGTTTTTTCTAGGACATTAAAAACGGACGTGTGTATGTGGCATCATTGTTGAATCATGAACACTGATCTTACCTGAGGCAAGTGAGGCCTGCAGTTCTTTAGATGTTGTTCTGGGTTCTTTTATGACCTCCTGGATCATGCTCTTGGAGTGATTTTTGTAGGCCGGCCAGTCCTGGGAAGGGTCGCCACTGTTCCAAGTTATCTCCGTTTGTGGATAATGGCTCTCCCCGTGGTTCACTGGAGTTTCAAAGCCTTAAAAATGCCTTTGAAACCCTTCCTAGACAAATACATGTACATTACTTTATTTATAATCTGTTCTTGAATTTTTTAGATTGTGGCATGATGTGTGGCTTTTTGTGATCTGTTAGCATGCTTTACTTTGTCAGACAGCTTATATTTGTGTGATTTCTTGATTCAACAGGTCTAGCAGTCATCAGGCCTGGGTGTGGCAAGTGAAATTTAACTCAGCTTTCCAACAAAATTGTGGTTACATAGTTAGTCAGGTTGAAAAAAGACACAAGTCCATCTAGTTCAACCATAAAAAAAAAATCACAGTTCATTCATGATCCATCATGGGAGGGGGCAATTAATTTTTCACACAACTGTATATGGTTTTGGGGTTTTCTGAAAGCTGTAAGGGAAAAATTTAAATGTTTTGATTTTTTTGCAAAAATTGTAATGTTTTGTTATTTATTAACTCCATGCAGGTTAAGCTTTTATATTTAGTAGGGATTTAGCGGGAATTTAAAAAAAAATGCTGTGTTTTTATCGGCTAATAATGGTTTTAGTGTGTTTATTTTTGGTGAATATATTGTTTTTATAATTATTTGCGCAAATACCGCGGGATCTAAAAAATCTGTAGCACCTTCTTTTAATTTTACAGGTCATGTGTTTTCAGAAAATATATGGCTTGGGGGTGCTTTTACAAATTCTTAAAGCCGTAAGGGAACAATGAAAACCTTCAGATTTTTTCGAGAAATTTGGATAGCTACACTTTTGCGTCTGTTTGATTTTCACCATTTTGCAAAAGGGCGCATTTTAAAAGTTACAAATATTTGTTATTTATTAATTCAATACAGGCTAAGCTTTTATGATTAGTAGGAATGTTTTTATCTGTGAACAATGATTTTAGTGGATTTTTTGCAAGAATATTGTTTTGATAAACATTTGCGCAAATATCGTGGGACCTTAAAAATCAGTAGCACCTTCTTTTTATTCTACTGGTCATGTGCTTTCAGAAAAAATATGGTTTGGGGGGTATTTTACAAACTCTGAAAGCTATAACTGAAAAATTAAAAAGCAATGGAAAAATTGCAAAAATGGTCTGGCCACCTGAGTATACAAAATGCAGCAACGGGCCTGCAGGGAAAAGGATTAATGTATCTAATAGTTTCACTTATCGGCCTCATGCACAAAGGGCATTTGCACGGCTCTCCTACACACCCTACCTCCTGGCAGCAGTCTTGGTAGAAAAAAACGGTTGACGGTTGTAAAAGCGTGAAATGCGTTAAGGCGCATCAAGCGCTAGCCCATTAATAAAAATAAAAAAAACACAACTTACATTTCAATTGCTCTTGCATTATGATACTTAACCATTCTTTTAACATACTAAAAATCAGTAAGTATATTACAAATACCAAAAATTATCCAGAAACAAAACATTTACTAACAAGTGTAACCAATAATCTTTATCCACATTTGACAGCAACACTTAAAGGTGTTGTAAAGGAAACATTTTTTTTTTTGCTGAAATTACTGTTTACAGGGTATAGAGACATAATAGTTAACTGATTGATTTTTATCTATTGTTTATCATTTTAAAAAGGAATCATATAATGTAAGGAAAAAACTGCGCTAGTTCAAAAAAAGAAAAGGTAAAGTGCTACATACAAACAAACAAAGCCAATAGGTAAGCGTATTTACACCTATTTTGTACCTTGATGTGATTGTGATCCCCACAGATCTCTACAGACAACTTGAACTCCTGCTGTTTCCCAATCACCGGATGGAAGCCCATCTGTTTTCTGCACCAATTAATCAATTGATGTCCATTCAACTTTAAGATTTAGACTTTGTAATGTTCTTTTCACATTGAACACTCTTCAGGCTACCCCAATATATGTGTTGGTAGTTGGTATTTATACACTCACACTATGGACGTTGTTGCCTCACATGGTACTACATATTGTTCAGTTTGAGTACATTAGCGCTACATTTTTTGTTTATCATAATAATCATATAATGTACCTGTAGTTTATAGTTTCGTTTTTGCATGCTGTTTCCTGTCTCTCTTATGTACAGAGCCACAGAGCCAATACAGTGCAGTGATGGTTTGGAAAACGAAATTGATTGGTGCTGAGGGGTTTTAGACACACAGTAATCACACCTCCTTGAAGTTAGTGACCACAGAGAGAAAGCTCCCAGTACTGTGGTCATCATGAAACAGACAACCAGGAAGTGTGGAGATCAGAGAAGAATAACAGCAACTTGAGAGCAAAAAACGAACAATGAGGACATGAAAACAGCACTGCATTAAGGTAAAGGAAGCTATTAAGATAAAAAAATCCTTTACAAACCCTTTAATAATCCCTATCGGGGGCATGCAGTCAGGGGAGGCAGAGCTATTAACATAACAAAATGTTGGTAGGTAGCTTAGGGCTTACCCCACCACTGGTTAAAATTTGGGGCTCCTGCCACCTATATTTCCGTAGATACGGGGCATCTTGTACAGCCTGTCAGAAGCTACATACAGAATGGCCAGTTTAACAACATGCTAACCGCCCTATAGGGAAAGTACGTCCTATTTTTAAAGACGGATATCTCGGTAACGGCAGCAGCTGCTGCCACAACCAAGGTATCCATCTTTTCAGTGGGCGGTCCTGTACACGATTCGCCGCAAGATCGCCGTTATCGGTGGCGGGAGAGGGGCCCCCCCTCCCGCCGCTCTCCCGCGCCCTCCGCCGCTTACCGTAGACGTCGGTAGCGACGGAGGCGATCGGGTCTGTTCGGCTCCTCAGCGGGGATACGAGTGAGGGAAAAATCGCCCCCACCCGTCCCCATAGCTCTGCTGGGCGGAAGTGACGTCAAAACGTCAGTCCCGCCCAGCGTCTTAAAGAAACATTTATTTTTTCTGTTATTTGAAAAAATGACAGTTTATTTTAATTTTATTTTTTTTGCATTTAAGTCTAAATATGAGATCTGAGGTCTTTTTGACCCCAGATCTCATATTTAAGAGGACCTGTCATGCTTTTTTCTATTACAAGGGATGTTTACATTCCTTGTAATAGGAATAAAAGTGATCAATGTTTTTATTTATTTATTTCAGTGTAAAGAATTATAAACTAAATTAAAATAAATAAGGAAAAAAAATAAAAATTTAAACGCCCCGTCCCGACGAGCTCGCGCACAGAAGCGAACGCATACGCGAGTAGCGTCCGCATATGAAAACTGTGTTCAAACCACACAAGTGAGGTATCGCCACGATCGTTAGAGCGAGAGCAATAATTCTAGCCCTAGACCTCCTTTGTATCTAAAAAAATGCAACCTGTAGAATTTTTTAAACGTCACCTATTGAGATTTTTAAAGGTTAAAGTTTGACGCAATGCCACAAGCGGGTGCAAATTTTAAGCGTGACATGTTGGGTATCATTTTACTTGGCGTAACATTATCTTTCACAATATATAAAAAAATTGGGCCAAATTTATTGTTGTCTTATTTTTTAATTCAAAAAAGAGATTTTTTTCCAAAATAAGTGCGCTTGTAAGACAGCTGCGCAAATACGGTGTGACAAAAAGTATTGCAATGACTGCCATTTTATTCTCTAGGGTGTTAGAAAAAAATATATATAATGTTTGGGGGTTTTAAGTAATTTTCTAGCAAAAAAAAACAGTTTTAGTCTCGTAAACACCGAATCTGAAAAACAGGCTCGGTGGTCAAGTGGTTAAATACAAGCTGGCACACATTCTGTTTGCAGGAGACTGAGAGGATGAGCTGACAGTGCCTCTTACTTCTTGTTAGAGGCGCTAAGCTCAATGGACAGCTTGGGGACTTGGACCAATGGTAAAGCACCACTGGCCCAAGCAGTCCAATAAAAATGCTGCAGTGGAGGCTGTCCTCTCACTGCAGCGACATAGAAGGGGGCATGTGTCCCATTCTTGCCACACAGAGTTAATCCAGCGCTGAACAATCCTCTTTTATTGTTACGTGGAATACAACAGACTTTCAGATAAAAACCAAAGTCCTTGCTTCTGAAAAAAAGTGCACAATTCACATCTCCTCTCCTGTGTTTTGATTAAATGTTTTCAAAATATGGGGTGAGTCACAGTTCAGTGCCATGAGAAAATGCAACAGCCATCAGAATATAAATAGAGCTGGAGGGAAGAGGAGAGGGGGATGCGAATTGAGCATTTTTTACAGAAGCTGTGTATGTGCACGAGATATGTAAATAACCTGTCACTCAAGCAAGGACTTTGGTTTTCATCTGGAAGTCTGTTTTATTTCCCTGAACAATAAAAATAGGATTGCTCAGAGCTGGATTAACTCTGTGTGGCAAGACTGGGCACAGATGATAGGAAATTGTATTCTCTACATTGTGACATAAAAAATCCACATCCACTTTAACTAGAAAGAAAAGCATGGGTTTATGGGTATGAGATTTACCCATAATCCCATGTTTTTCTCACACAGTTAAGCGGGAGAATGAGAATCTGCTGCCTGCTGAAAGGGGATTTTTTTTCAAGTTAAATCATATTTTATTATGCTATATGTCAGGGATCCTCAAACTACGGCCCTCCAGCTGTTACAGAACTACAAATCCCATGAGGCATTGCAACACTCTGACATTCACAGACATGACTAGGCATGATGGGAATTGTAGTTCCTGAACACCTGGAGGGCCATAGTTTGAAGACCCCTGCTATATGTTATAACATAATAATTTATTATGTATCTATATACTGTGAAATTAATGGTTTGAAGTTATACGTAACTTCAAACTTCAGTAATTTGTCCGTTAAGCCACCTGCTTCAGTACAGTTAATGCCTTAGGCCGCGTACACATGATCAAATTTATCTGCTGGAAACGGTCCGACGGAAAAATTTGATCGTTTGTTTACGGGCGGACAGACAGGTTTTTCCAGCAGACAAATTTTAAAGCATGCTTTAAAATCTGTCTGCTGGGAACCCGTCCGTCCGACATGTCTGCTGGTTAGTACACTAACCAGCGGACATATCTGCCCGCACATGCGTCGAATGGATTCGACGCATGCGTGGAAGTTTTTTACTTCCTGGTGCGGTGACGTGGCGGCGTCAACGTCACCGCTACGTCACCGCGCTGTCTGCCGGTGGGGATTTTGGTTTGATCGTGTGTACACGATCAAACCAATATATCCCAGCAGACAAATCCGATCAAAACGGTCTGTCAGACCGATTTGATCGGATTTATTTGGTCGTGTGTACGCGGCCTTAGACTGATCACAGCTGAACGGTAACATCAAAGGGTCTTTGTGAACAATAATACCTGTAACCAAATTTATGTATCCCAACACCTGCTTTCAAATAGTGAAATCTTTGGGCAATGCCGCAATCGGATAATAACTTATTCTAGCCATTGAAATTAAGTGTTTATGTGCGTTTAGACACCTTTACAGCATTTTTTTCTGCCAAAACACCGCTCCTAAATGCTTTGGCAGTAGGGTTTTTTCTATCTCTGAATGCCTATGCGCATGGACACATAGGCTAACATGCAGGGGCATTTAGAGGCAGAAGGAAAAAAATACCAGGAACCCCTAGGAGCAGCGTTAAAAATGTCCAGTGTGCATGAGGTCTACAGAACAACTTCTTCAATGGTAAACCCACATACATGCAGAACATGTCCCACAATGCAAAGGAATGGATCAACATATTGTAACATGTGCAAAAGTACGGACACATAGGAGTCCATGGGAAATCTTGGTCAGCTTGACATGTCTCCAGTCTCCACAACGCATCACCACCCACGCCGAGCACCATCTATCCCTCTAGTCTTCACAACACATGCATCCCCACCCACACCCAGCACCATCCATCCCTCCAGTCTCCACAACGCACGCATCACCACCAACACCAGCACCATCCATCCCTCCAGGCTCCACAACGCATGCATCCCCACCCACGCTGAGCACCATCCATCCCTCCAGTCACCACAACGCACGCATCCCCACCCACGCCAAGCACCATCCATCCCACCAGTCTCCACAACGCATTACCACCCATTTTAAGCACCATCCATCTCTCCAGTCTTCCCAAACGCACACATCACCACCCACGCCGAGCACCATCCATCCCTCCAGTCTCCACAACGCACGCATCCCCACCCACGCTGAGCACCATCCATTCCTCCAGTCTCCACAACTCACGCATCCCCACCCACCTACAGAATGGATACCAGCCCTAATGCTCATTTTAGCACACAGTCGCAGACTAGTGTGATCCAGCCCTAAACAATAATTAATGTTGCTTTGTTCAGTTTCTACTATTTAACCTAAAATATTGGCTTAGTGAATTTAATCAAATAAAGCCAGTGCTCTTTCAGTGAGATTTAAACAGCCACCTGCAATAAGCATAGATATTCAGTACCAATAAACAAAAAACGCAGCGCTAAAATAATAAAAGTGTGACCATAAACTGAAGTTTGTCAGAACAACAAAAATAAACAGTTTATATTTTAATGGGTGTAAAACATATAAAAGTGCTTCACTTCAGCTTTCACCCAACGCTTGGAAACACCCGCCGTGCCAATCCCTCACTACTGATAAAAATATACACTCACAAGGGATGTGCTGACTATTACTAGAATAGCAATAAGCGCTTTGTGTAAATGACATATAGCATCACCGACATGTGGTGAACATTTCATGTCAATAGCACCATTGGAAATATATTTACCTAGAAATATGGTGACGTATTTAATACTTTTTTTACCTGCTGTATATACAGTATGTGCTTTTACAATGTATGGCTGGCTGCATTTACAATATTAGGAAGTGTATTTTGCTGAGGTAATTTGACACAATTTCACCCAATTACATGAAAGGTAAAGGACACAAAATAAAGTAGACACACAATGCATTTTAAGTTTATCATACAGGAATTAAAGGGTAACACATATTAAAACTTGAAAGCTGCATTAATGATTAATGTAACAATTGAAAAATGTGTCTAAGACATCAGAAACCCAGACACACAGGAAATTAATGATTGAAGTAAAACCAGTTTTGCAGCCACCACTGGTTTCTAACACGAGCTGTTGAAAATCATGGCAATGCATTGCCTCAACGTGGACTCCAAAGCAGCAAAATAGTGCCCCGAGTTATACTCATTGTACTGTACAGGTGACAATTTCATAAAGAAATATGTAGCAGTAACTATGAATTCTAACTCCGCTGTTACTTGGGCCATACTTTTCTGAATTGGGGCTTTGTGTAATAGCTGACCCACTGGTGCACATTAATGATAAAAAAAATAGCATTATGCCGTGTACACACGGTCGTTTTTTGCGATGAAAAAAAACGACGTTTTTTAAAACGTCATTTAAATTGATCGTGTGTGGGCAAAACGTCGTTTTTTGTCTTCAAAAAAACGACCAAAAAAAAATTCCAACATGCTTGAATTTTTTGTGTCGTTTTTCAAAACGTCGTTTTTTGTTTCACAAAAAGTCATCGTGTGTAGCAAAAACGTTGTTTAAAACGACGTTTTTCAACCCGCGCATGCCCAGAAGCTACTTATGAAGCGAGCTTCAATGGAAAAGAGTGGTGAACGTAACCTCGCTTTTTGTGAAAAAAACGATGGTGTGTATGCAACATCGTCTTTGAAAAGTGACGTTTCAAAAACGTAGTTTTTTACTTCACAGAAAACGTAGTTTTTTTTCATCACAAAAAATGATCGTGTGTACGCGGCATAAGTCAAGCTCTCTCACAAATCCCCAGAATGTTGGTGTGAACTCTCGCAGCAAAAAGGGGGCACCCTTGGTGTCTCCCCAAAAAGATTCCAATGATCAGCAGTGGGAAGCAGAGGGTGAGTGGATGCTCCAATCTCCCTTTAACAGCAGCAGTACAAGGGCAGTGATGTGGTCTGTGCTGCCCCTGGTGTCTTTACTCCCTGTCTTGGGCTTGAATCACCACCAGTTGGGCCTCCCGCTGAAAAGTGAGCATGTAGACAGATGCTTTCCTTAACTCCCACGGAAAGAGAGAAGTTTTCCTGGACCGGTCCATAAAAGCCATCTTCTCAGTCCTCCTACTGCTCAGTGTTTCTTGGGTTCTGTAGTGTAAAGAGTTCATTGGCCCCATTATATGGCTATCAGCACGGACGGACTACAACTTCCATGATTCTCTGTGCTCTGCATAGAAGTCTGATCTTGCTTGGCTATAGCTCTCCCCTTGCTGGCTGGAGGAGCATGGTGCAGCATAACATCAGTATCACAGTAGAGGGAGAAAAGAAACAAAGGACAATGTCTACCTTCATATTGCTGTTTCCCAGCCCAGGGCCTGGCTACATAAGCAACACAATACTATTACAGTACCAATATTTATTTCCTTTGGCTGTCTACTTTCATTACCTTTAAGAATTTCTGTAAAGTATAACACCATAAGGCAAATTCAATACAGCAGTAATGTCACTTTTCTGGTGGTATGGCCCCTTTAACATGGCCTGGGCCTAATTTATGAAAGCCAGTTTGGGTACAATAAACAACACCTGTGCCAGATTCAGGTAGTTTTTAGTACCGCCATTTTTAAAATGCATCATTATGGCTGCGACCAATTCTAAAAGAATTCCCAGATAAACAAATTGGCATTTACTAAAGGCAGCCATATACTGCTCAAAAACTTGGCTACTTCAGCAGGGACCAGCTGAATTTCAATCCATCCCCCAAAGGAGCTGCATGGTCATTTTGGGATCTCTGTTCTGGGCCTTCACTCCAAGAGCAACCTCAGCCCTTCTGACACACCTAGTTGAATAAAAATCACTAAAATCACTACAAGCACATATACTGTAGAGATTCAAGGGTAAGTACCTTTTACCTGGCTGTGGGCTCCTACCAAAAAAATAGATTTTTTTAATACAGCTTACCTGTAAAAATCCTTTTCTTGGGAATACATTACGGGACACAGAGCCTTAATTACTTAACCGCTTAAGGACCGCCTCCTGCACATTTACGTCGGCAAAATGGCACGGCTGGGCACATGCACGTACAGGTACGTCCTCTGCTAGTGCCCAGCCGTGGGTTTGCGGGCGCGCTGCCGCAGCCCGGTCCGAAGCTCCGTGACCTGTGGACCCGATCGCCGCTGGAGTCCCGTGCTTAGTCCCCCGGGCTGAAGAACGGGGAGAGCTGTGTGTAAACACAGCTTCCCCGTTCTTCACTGTGGCGGCATCATCGATCGTGTGATCCTTTTTATAGAGATACACAATCAATGACATCACACCTACAGCTACACCCCCCTACAGTTAAAAAAAACATATTAGGTCACACATAACCCCTTCAGCGCCCCCTTGTGGTTAACTCACAAACTGCAATTGACATTTTCACAGTAAACAATGCATTTTAAATGCATTTTTTGCTGTGAAAATGACAATGGTCCCAAAAATGTGTCAAAATTGTCCGAATTGTCCGCCATAATGTCACAGTCACAAAAAAAATCGCTGATCGTAGTAGTAAAAAAATAATATTTAATAAAAATGCAATAAAACTATCCCCTATTTTGTAAACGCTATAAATTTTGCGCAAACCAACCGATAAACGCTTATTGCGATTTTTTTTTACCAAAAATAGGTAGAAGAATACGTATCGGCCTAAACTGAGGAAAAAACATTTTTTTTATATATTTTTGGGGGATATTTATTATAGCAAAAAGTAAAAAATATTGCATTTTTTTCAAAATTGTTGCTCTATTTTTATTTATAGTGCAAAAAATAAAAACCGCAGAGGTGATCAAATACCACCAAAAGAAAGCTCTATTTGTGGGAAAAAAAGGACCCCAATTTTGTTTGGGAGCCACGGCGCACGACCGCGCAATTGTCTGTTGAAGCGACGCAGTGCCGAATCGCAAAACCTGGCTGGGTCCTTTAGCTGCCTAAAGGTCCGGGTCTTAAGTGGTTAATGGGTTATGTAGTCCCCACAGGTGATTGGACACTGGCAAACCCAATTAAAATTTAGTTCCTCCCCTATATAACCCCTCCCAAATGGAGAGGACCTCAGTTTTGTAGCAAAGCAATAAGTGTTCCACGTTAAGTGGGGTGGGAGCTCTGTGTCCCGTGGTGTATTCCCACAAAAAGTATTTTACAGGTAAGCTGTATTAAAAAAATCCTATTTTCTTGATCATACACCACGGGACACATAGCCTTAATTACTTAATGGGATGTCCCATAGCAATGCTAAAATTTGAGGGGAGGGAGACACAGATCAGAATAAGACCGCCATTGAGCCAGAGGATCTATACTGCTGCCTGCAGCACACTACGCCCGAAGGCGGCATCCTTGTAACCCCTCACTTCTACCTGGTACAATTTAGTAAATGTATGGACCGAAGACCAAGTAACAGCTTTACTGATCTGAGCTATGGAGGCCTGATGATGCACTGCCCATGAAGTACCAACTGCACTAGTCGGGTGCGCTTTCACCTGAAAAGAAAGGATCTTCTTTTCTAAACCATAGGCCTGAATAATGACTTGTTGAATCCACCTTGCAATAGTGGATTTTGACGCTGCCTGGCCCTTCTTTGGGCCTTGTGGCAGAATGAATAGACAATCAGTCTTTCTTATCTGAGCCGTTGCTTGCAGAAAAACCTTTACCGCTCTTACAACATCTAGAGAGTGTAGACTCTCTTCCTCCGTAGACTGCGAATCTGGAAAGAAAGACAGTAGGACTATATCTTGGTTCAGATGAAAACCTGAAACCACCTTAGGTAAGAAATTCGGTTGAGGCTGCAGCACCACCCTGTCTTCATGAATAATCATATACGGTTCTTTACACGAAAGAGCCGCCAATTCTGATACCCTCCTATCCGAGGATATGGCTACAAGAAAAAACTGTTTCTGTGTCAACAGACTTAGAAAAACCTGGTGTAAAGGTTCAAAAGGTAGCTTCTGTAAAACAGACAACACCTAATTCAAATCCCATGGGCACATGGGAGACTTAATCAGTGGATTCAACCGCAGTGCACCCTGAACAAAAGCCCTGACTAGGGAATGAGAGGCAAGTGGTTTTTGAAAAAATACAGACAAAGCCGAGATTTGGCCCTTGATGGTTCTCAAGGCCAACTTCATATTTAAGCCCAACTGAAGAAAGGCAAGAATCCTATTAATAGCAAACTTCCTAGGATGCCATTTTCTGGGTTCACACCAGGAAACATATGCCTTCCAGATTCTGTAGTAGATGAGCCTGGAGGCCGGCTTCCTAGCATTAACCAGGGTGGATAGGACTGGCCCTGAGAGCCCACGTTTCCTCAGAATGTGGGTCTCAACAGCCAAACTGTCAAATTTAGACTTTGTAAGGCAGGGTGGAATATAGGACCCTGGACGTAATGGAAGAACCCAAGATCTTCCTACTGCCATTCTTATGACTTCAGTGTACCAGGGTCTCCTGGGCCAAGCCGGGGCAACCAAAATCACTGACTTTCCTTCCTTCTTAAATCTCTGAAAGAATCATGGAAGGTGCGGTACTGGAGGGAAAGCATAAATCAGGGAATACCGATCCCATGAGATTGTCAGGGCATCTGAGCCTTGAGCATAGGGATCTCTTGATCTTGACACAAAGCTGTCCAGTTTTGTGTTGAATCTGGAAGCCAACAGGTCCACATCTGGGGTTCCCCATTTCTGACATATGATTTGAAACATGTCGGGGTGTAGGGACCATTCTCCTGGACTCAGTTGCTGGCAGCTTAAAAAAATCCGCCTGCCAATTTTCTTCCCCTGGAATGAAGACCGCAGATAAGTGAGGAATATGCCTTTCTGCACAGGCCAAGATGTAATTCACCTCTTTTTGGGCATCCAGACTTTTGGTGCCTTCTTGGGCCGTAGCATTGTCGGACTGAACCCGAACAGGCCAGCCTTGCAGTCTGAAAGACCAAATTTTGAGGGCCAAATGAATTGCCCGAATATCCAGAATGTTGATGGGTAGGAGCTTTTTGGCCCGAACCACTTCCCCTGGGCAGATGCTTCTTCCAGCACTGTCCCCCAGGCCAGAAGGCTGGCGTCTGTGGTTACCACTTTCCAGGTAACTGGAGTGAAGGATTTTCCTTTTGATAGGTTTTGGGGGAGCAACCACCAATTGAGGCTCTGGTGAACCCCTGAGAGATAGGATCATAGGAAGATCCTGGGCCTGAACATTTTTGTTCCAAGCTGACAGAATTCCACTCTGTAACCGTCTTGAGTGAAACTGGGCATAAGGGACAGCTTTGAAGGAGGCTACCATCTTTCCAATCTCATGCATAGATGGATGGAAGGCCTTCTTTTCGCCTTTACTATTCGGACAAAGTCTCCTATGGCTTTTGCCTTCAGCTTGGGAAGGAATACTTTGCTTAGGGACGTGTCTATAATCATGCCCGAGTATTCTAGCCTTTTTTGAGGCTGCAAGGAAGATTTATTCATATTGAGGACCCAGCCTAGGTACTCTAAATAATCCACTGTGCTGTGCACAATGTGGCCCAAGCGTGCGGCGGACTGATCTATGATCAACAGACCGTCCAGGTAGGCTCTTATCGCTATGCCTCGTTCCCTTAGCCTTGCCAGGGCCAGTATTTTTGTGAACACTCGAGGTGCCGTAGACAGCCCAAAAGGAAGGGCCACAAACTGAAAGTGGCGCTCATCCACCGCAAACCTTAGAAACCTTTGGTGAATGGGAAATATTGGCACATGTAGATATGCATCTCTGATGTCTATTGATGCCAGGAATTCTCCTCCCTGAAGGGTGGAAACAACTAAATGGGCAGACTCTATGCGGAAGGAGTGAATGTTCAGAAACTGATTCAGACTTTTTAGATCTAGGATAGGTCTGACATCCCTGTTTGGTTTTGGAACCGTAAACAGGTTTGAATAGAATGCTGCCCCTGATACTCTGGGGCTAACTCCAGGATTACCCCCTGGAACAACAGGTCTTCCAAGGCCAATAGTAAAGGCCTTATTTTTTCTGGATTTTTGGCAATTCTTGATCTCAGAAAATGGGGTGGCGGAAGTTCTCTGAACTCTAGCTTGTAGCCTGAGGACACTTGTCCTAAACATCGTTCCGCCAGGCATTTGCAAAATGCAGCAGCCTTCCCCCCTCTTGGCCGAGCGGGAGCATCAGTTCATAGGGAAGTTTTGGGGGTCTGTTTAGACCTTGAACCCAAAGTTCTTTTCTGCCCTTGGGCTTGGGTTTGGGCTTTTCCAATAGTGTTAGACTGTGGTGGCCGTCGCCACTGCCTAGAGACTGAGTTTCCAGGGGCTGGAGAAAAAATATGTTTAAATGAGGAATGCTTAATCTTTCTCTTAACCGGCAATAGAGTAGACTTGCCTCCGGTAATCTTTTAAGTGTATTTATACAGGTCATCTCCAAACAGGCATTCTCCCCCAAAGGGGAACGCTGCCAAGTATTTCTTGCAGGAAGCCTCTGCCTCCCAATGTTTTAACCAAAGGGACCTGCGCATGTGTACCTGTAGGAGATTAAAGCAAGATGCTTGTTGAACAGAATCGCATCAATCGCAAAGCACAAGGCCTTTAGGAAGGTCCTCATAAACCTCAATCTCTTCTGTAGAGAGGAGGTTAATCACCTGCTTCATTTGTTCCTTGAGGAACTGACATACACCAATGGCTGTAACTGCAGGTTGTACTACAGCCCCAGCCATGGCAGAGGAGGCTTTTAATTGGGACTCTTTATCAGTTATCAGTTCATCATGTATTAGTACACCAAAGTCTGGATCCCAGAGCCCAGACCTCCGCAGAGAGCCATTACAGGCAAACCTTGTTTCTTCTTACACAACGCCCAGGTACCAACCATCTTAGGCCTTTGATATCAGTCCGATGAATGGATCCGGTTATAGCTCCTAGGTCTCTGCAGCCAGACCATCAGAAGAGCATTTTTCTTCTTAGCACATGTTAAACGTGAACAACCACCTTAACACTTGCGAAAAAACTGAGATACTATCCATTTGGGAGGGGGTTATATAGAGGAGGAACTCAATATTAATTGGGTTTGCCAATGTCCAATCACCTGTGGTGACTACATAACCCATTAAGTAATTAAGGCTCTGTGTGCCGTAATGTATGATCAAAAAAATTGACACACCTGTTTAGTAATAAATGGACTTCATCTATTGATACGAGTTTAACCACTTCCCTACTGCCGTACGTGTTTTTACCGCCACACTTTAAAGATGGATATCTCGGTAACGGCAGCAGCTGCTGCCACAACCGAGGTATCCATCTTTAGTACTAACGATCCTGTAAAAGATAACGGCGGTCTCCGCGGGCCCCTCTCCCGCCGCTCTCCCGCGCCATCCGCCGCTTAACGGAGCCGTCGGTAGCAGCAGAGGCGATCGGGTCCGCTCGTCTGCTCAGTGGGGATGCGAGTGAGGGAAAAATTTCTCTCGCCCCCCCATACCTCTGCTGGGCGGAAGTGACGTCAAAACTTCAGTCCCGCCCAGCGTCTTAAAGAAACATTTTTTTTTCTGTGATTTGAAAAAATTACTTCTAAATATGAGATCTGAGGTCTTTTTGACCCCAGATCTCATATTCAAGAGGACCTGTCATGCTTTTTCTATTAGAAGGGATGTTTACATTCCTTGTAATAGGAATAAAAGTGATAATTTTTTTTTTTTTATTTCAGTGTAAAAAATTATAAACTAAATAAAAATAAATAAGAAAACCAAAAAATTTTTTTTAAAGTGCCCCGTCCCGACGAGCGCGCAGAAGCGAACGCATACGTGAGTAGCGCCTGCATATGAAAACGGTGTCCAAACCACACAAGTGAGGTATCGCCGCGATCGTTAGAGCGAGAGCAATAATTCTAGCCCTAGACCTCCTCTGTATCTCAAAAAATGCAACCTGTAGAATTTTTTAAACGTCGCCTATCGAGATTTTTAAGGGTAAAAGTTTGATGCCATGCCACGAGCGGGCGCAATTTGTAAGCGTGACATGTTGGGTATTATTTTACTCGGCGTAACATTATCTTTCACAATAAATACAAAAATTGGGCCAAATTTATTGCTGTCTTATTTTTTAATTCAAAAAAAGTGCGCTTGTAGGACCGCTGCGCAAATATGGTGTGACAAAAAGTATTGCAATGATCGCCATTTTATTCTCTAGGGTGTTAGAAAAAAAAATATATAATGTTTGGGGGTTTTAAGTAATTTTCTAGCAAAAAAAAATGTTTTAGTCATGTAAACACCAAATCTGAAAAACACCCAAGGTAGAGAAGTGGTTAAAATAAATGATAGCTTGTCCCATCATCTGGCTGGGGGTTAGTCAGCCAGAACAGCTTACTGAGGAGGAACAGGAAGTGAGAAATTCAGACAAAGAAATAAAACATTTAGAAGGAATCAAAGGAAAAAGTAAGTGAACCAACAATGTACTAGCTAAACCACTTAAGGACCGCCTCCTGCACATATACGTAGGCAGAATGGCACGGATGAGCAGATCCAAGTACAGGTACGTCCTGTACTACTACCCAGCCGTGACATGGTCTGTGGTCCGGTCCGAAGCTCCGGGACTGCGGGTCTCGCGGACCCAATCGCCACTGGAGTGCGGCGATCGGTCCCCGGAGCTAAAGAACAGTGAGAGCCGTGTGTAAACACAGCTTCCCCGTGCTTTACTGTGGCGGCTGCATCGATCGTGTCATCCCTGTTATAGGGGGACACAATTGATGACGTCAGACCTGCAGCCACACCCCCCTACAGTTGTAAAAACACATTAGGGAACACATAACCCCATCAGCGCCCCCTTGTGGTTAACTCCTAAACTGCAACTGTAATTTCCACAATAAACAATGCAATTTAAATGCATTTTTTGCTGTGAAAATGACAATTGTCCCAAAAATGTGTCAAAATTGTCCGAAGTGTCCGCCATAATGTCGCAGTCACTAAAAAAATTGCTGATCGCCGCCATTAGTAGTAAAAAATAAAAAATAAAAATGCAATAAAACTATCCCCTATTTTGTAAACGCTATAAATTTTGCGCAAACCAACCGATAAACGCTTATTGCGGGTTTTTTTTTGCCAAAAATTTGTAGAAGAATATGTATCGTCCTAAACTGAGGAAAAAAATGTTTTTTTTATATATTTTTGGGGGATATTTATTATAGGAAAAAGTAAAAAACATTGAATTTTTTTCAAAATTGTCGCTCTATTTTTGTTTATAGCGCAAAAAATAAAAACCGCAGAGGTAAATACCACCAAAAGAAAGCTCTATTTGTGGGAAAAAAAGGACGCCAATTTTGTTTGGGAGCCACGTCGCACGAACGCGCAATTATCAGTTAAAGCGACGCAGTGCCAATTTGTATTGTCTCCCTTTTTTGGTCCCTTTGTTGGTGCTATATAAATCCTGTATAACAATAATAATAATAATAGTATAAATGGCAGTATAACGTATGTGCACACAGCAGGTAAATCTGAGCACAGTCTGCTAGACTGCGAGTATTAGCTACGCAAAAAGTAAGGAAGATCAGGTTCTACACTACTAACTGAAATCAATAATTAAATTAGCAAATCAGCAATAACCAATGCAAATAATAGTTAAATGCAGTATGAGTGATACTAATACTATACTGGTTTAGAGTGCACTCTTATGGGACTGGTAAAACGTTAGGTATTTCTTATGGCTCAGACTCTAGTGGTGGTGGTAAGTAATGGCCGCAAGGCCCTCTCACCAGACCCAGCGACACAGCAGTAGTGGTCCCTCTGGTTAGGAGTATCCTCACTCTGGGTTGCCTATGGTGACTTTGGTAGGCAGTGCAATGTCTGGGAGGCAGTGCTCCGCCTGTCCACAGTCAAGTCACAGCTCTACTCTATCTGGTTTCCAGTAGCACCATCACAGTGTGTAAGATGGCACTCCAGAGAGCCTTTTCTGTAGAATTTGTTCAGGCAAATTTCCCTTCTTTCCTTCTCTGCAGCAAATCTTGTTTGGTGCAGTATGTTACCCCTCTGTTAGTTTCCATGCACAGCACCTCATGGAGACTACAAATCCCATAAGTCCATGTGACTGCATAGCAAGTCTCTGCCGTCAGGGTGGAGGGAGAGAAGTGGCGGAAGGGGGATTTCACATAGAAGGCTTTCTGCCGTCAGATTACAACAGTACAGTGAGAATGAATCCCCCATCCACCTTGAGTGTGTGGATGCTGTGTGTTCATTACTTTATTATTTTGTTTGAATATGTTTTACATTTACATCATTGATTTCTAGGACAAAGGCTGCCTGCATCCTAGGAACTAATGATGCAGGTCACACTGAACTGGAGTCTAATGGGGAACTCTGAGAGACTAGTTTCCTATGACGTCAGCACTGCCTGTGATTGATAGTGGATGGCAGTGGGAGGATTCCAAAGCCATATTGGACTGATTCCACCTATTGCCATGGGGAACTAGTCTCTCAGAGTTCTTCATCAGGCTCTGCCCATCCAGTAATTCACAGCCATAGAATCTGTTGGGTGGGGAAAAAATAAACTAGGACAGCAGTGAATTTTTTTTTAATGTAATTGGATAATTGCTTTTCTTAGCAAGTACTCTCATAGTAAAACACTTTTCATATTTTTTTCACACAACTTTAATCCAAGAGTAACACATTTTTCCAATTGTATCCTATAAAAAAAAATCTTGGGCTACAAAAGCACCTTCCCATGTTGAGGGCATGTGGCCTGGTACGGTTCAGGAGGGGGACACTCTCTCGCCCCCCCCCTTTTTCTGCATCCTGCCAGGTTGTGTGTTCGGATAAGAGCCTGGTATGGATTTTGGGGGGACACCCACGCCATTTCTTTTTTAATTGTGGCACAGGGTTCCCCTTAAAATCCATACCAGACCTGATCCGACAATACATTACAGCCACGAGCAAGTTTGAATTATTTTTTTTTTTCTTTTAGAAATGTCACTTTGCTGTGGTACTGTTATGAACATGGGAAAGATGCGCTACTTTACAGGAAGACTAAAGCCACGTACATACGATCGGTCCATTTGATGAGAACGGTCAGACGGACCGTTATCATCGGTTCACTGATGAAGCTGACTGATGTGCCTACACACCATCGGTTCATGAACCGATCGTGTCAGAATGCGGTGATGTAAAACACAACGAAGTGCTGAAAAAAACTAAGTTGAATGCTTCCAAGCATTCGTCGACTTGATTATGAGCATGCATTGATTCTTAACCGATGCTCGTGAGTACTAACGATCGGTTTTGACCTATCAGTTAGCCGTCCATCGGTTGAATTTTAAAGCAAGCCATCTGTTTTTTGACCGTAGGATAATGGACCGATGGGGCCTACACGCGATCGGTTTGGAACGATGAAAACAAACCTCAGTCCGTTTTCATCGGTTCGAACCGATCGTGTGTACGAGCCTTAAGGAGACCCCCAGGCACGATATTTAAAGGAATATTTAATTTTTATTGTTATTATGAAAATCACTGCTCTGGAAAAAAAAGGGCATTTTTTTTACTTTTTTTTGCATTGATACATGTCCCCTGGGACAGGACCCAGGTCCCTATTCACTTTTTGGCAACAACTTGCATATAAACTTTTAAAAAATGTTTCCAGTTAGGTCAATATGAATGCAAACACAGCTCAGAAGTCCTATAGACTTTAATTTTTTTGCCTGTTTGCATGTTCTGCTGGGTGTTTGGCTCATCCTTAGTGCTGCTGATGTTATTCAGCTTTCCTTTTGGATCCTGGTAAATCTAAATCTAACAAGGATTTACTGTACAGTTCAGGAGATCATTCTAGCTGGATTTGGGATACTCATCACTCATACTCATCTCTCCATAACGCTTAGGATCCAAATCTCAAAAATTGCATTACTGTATGAAACAGCATTCCCAGGATTCCATGAGAAGGGTCAGTGTCATCATACTGCATCAGTAAAGCAGCAGGAACCTGGGGACTTTTTTTTAAGCCCTAGCAATTTAAAGTTGGGGAGGGCTACTATAACACTTTCAGTTGCTGTTAACTGTTTTAAATATGACATATCCTTCACTGGCAATAAAAATATAGCAACCTCCTAGATAGGTGCTAGGAATAGATCAATTTAGTTTGTGCTCACTGTATCCAGTGGAGCTGAAATTCGTTGTTAGGTAATGTAGCGCCCCCCCCCCCTATTTTGCGGGGCGTTACGCTAAAGTTAGTGGGGAGTGGGAGCGTTAAGTTGCTCCCACTCAGAAATTGGTTAAGTTCAGGCTGCTGTCAGCTTAGAACTGCTTTCTAGGTCAGTCTGCATGCTAGGGGAGGTGTTTTTACCCCTGGGTGACAGTTGGCGCTAGAAGGGGTTCTGACAAATCCACTCTCTCCCAGCAGCCAATCAGAGGAGGATCCTCCCTCTGGACATGCTGGCGGGGGGGTATATCTGTGGCAGACGCCTAAGAGAAGTGTGCGATGTTCTGTGCGGGGCCCACGTTCCAGGTGCGGCATCCACCTTCAGGGTGCGCGCATCCATGGGACCCACCATCGAGGCCGGCCTGGCCAAAGCTACGTACCAAGCGGAGCTTCATCCTGACATCGAAAGGGGCCCCAGCGGCTTGCTGAGTCCCAGATCCTAAGCTGGGAGCTGTACGGTGGGGGATTGGCTCGGGAGACCCAAAGGCAGAGGTTGTCCGCAAAGCCTAGGCGAACCACCGGGGATCCGGTCATCACTACATGACACGTACCCTTCAACTGTCCTCTGATGACCATATAGAGAGTGACTTACTGGGAGGATCCATTAGTTCTACCCTTTGGAAAGTATGGAAATTCCTCAGGCCTGTTGCAGAGGCCCTAATTCCTCCCAGTGACTATTGCAAGTGATTTTCCGGCTGCCAGGCCCAAGTTAAGACGCCTGTTCGGGGGACTTTACCCACTCTGACGGGAGTGGCGACGATTAAGTGTGACTGTACTGAGAGCAAGCTGCTCTCCACAATATCCAAGGCCTGATACTATTGTTTTCTTCCGCTCATCAACCTTTCTCTATTGTGTGCCATGTTGATGTTGGCCATGTTGGACCTTGGAATAAAACTTTGAAAACGCACTCTGATGTCTGGACACTCGCTTTATTCACTTTCCACAAGTATTCCTCCCTAGACAAGAATAACTGGTAACTTAATACGCCGACCCCAAAATCAACCAGTGGCTCCTTCGGGGGTGAGCGCTATAGTAAATTTGGCTCACTGTAATTGGTGTGACTGTGTTAATTGTTTTGGTCTCTTTTATGTTTTCTGCTGCAGCATTGACTGTTTCTCCCTGGTTGGCTGGTCCAGAAATGTCCTGGAAGTTAGTATATTCATACAGCCCTGGCCAATTATTAAGGAGAGGTGTTCAGATAGTGACTGGCAGTCTGTATAAATACTCTGAGCCAGAGACCAGGTTGGTCTTTTTATTTTCCCTGAGGAGGAGATCACAGCTTAAGAGGGCTGCTAGCCCCCTAGGCCTTGCTGCAATGTGCCTACGGAGTTTTGAGGCCTTAGTTGGGCTCAAACTGAGGACCTACGCTACTAAAATTGCGGTCGTTGCAATACTTTCTGTCACATCGTATTTGCGCACTTGCGCACTTTTTTTGGGGAAAATGCACTTTTTTTATTAAAAAATAAGACAACAGTAAAGTTAACCCATTTTTTTTTATATTGTGAAAGATAATGTTACGCTGAGTAAATTGATACCCAACATGTCACGCTTCAAAATTGCGTCCACTCGTGGAATGGCGACAAACTTTTACCCTTTAAAATCTCCATAGGCGACGTTTAAAAAATTCTACAGGTTGCATGTTTGAGATACAGAGGAAGTCTGGGGCTAGAATTATTGCTCTCGCTCTACCAATCGCGGCGATACCTCACATGTGTGGTTTGAATACCGTTTACATATGTGGGCACTTCTCACTTCTGCGTTTGAGCTTGGTGGGATGGGGTGTGTTTTTTGGCTCCTAACTTTTTTAGCTGGCTCCTAGATTCCAAGCAAATTTGTCAAACCCTGAATTATAACACTTCTAAAATTGACTCTTCCTCTGATCAGGGGGATGATCAGTGGTTTAAACCTGAGCAGCCTGAGCAACAATGGGGCAGAAGCTCCCATGTTTCAAAACCCCCGCAGGTCTAAGAGACGTTCTCGGGATACCGCGCCACGGGCGGATATCCCGCAGTTAACCTGGGGAGTCACAGTTCCAAAAGTTAATGACGCCAGGGAGACTTCTCCAATACCAGCTGCATCCGCCTGTTGTAAGGAGAGCCCCGGATTCAATTGTTATGCCGGGACTGGGACACCTCTGTAACCTGCCAAATCTAGCTCGCCTTCAGCGCCTTGTAATGAAGAAGGTGGCTCTGGACTACGAGTGGGAATTCCCCTATATGCCTCCAGCTCTTATTGAAGAAATGAGAGAGGATTGGTGCAAAGATGCCATATGGGAGTACTTGAATGTCCCAAAAGCTGCTCGTGACATGGACTATGCTTTTGTTACCCTCGGCCACCGGTTTGAAGGTTGCCTAATCGACTGGAGCCCCGGTCGGTACATCTATCGGGGATCGGGTCTATACAGTTACCACAGTGAACGCCAAAGGGGAAGTTATCACTCTGCCAGATCCCAGGTTTTACCTGTAGGTCCAATACCTGCAGTTTGTTTTTGCTGCTGTTGAAGAAATCAAGGACAGGAATGATTACCCCTTTTCTGTTTTTGTTTTTATATCTGTCTCCTGACCCACATTTGGCTGCGGTGTGAAGAACTTTGGGGGGAGGGAATAATATGTTAGTTAGTTAGATTAGGGTCCTGCGGATTTCATCACAAGAAAAAGAATAAGATGAGTTTTTTTTCTTTTTCCCCTGATTGCTCTATTTTTGAGTGTGGACTGCATTATAGTGGTAATACCAGTGCACTGACCGCTAGGGGCAGTGTTCTGCAGCTTTACTCTTGCAGAAAAGACAATTATTTTGTATTTTTCTCTTAGGCCCATGCATTTTGAGAAGTTTTCAGCACTTATCTTTAGGAAATGTCTCTTTGGGAGGAATTGGGCTTCGCCTTGAGTTGGCAAAGGTGCAGCCTCAATCACCCAAGCGACTGTAAATAATGTATATTGTGTGTATATTTTTCTATTTTTTGTTTTGCAGGTTGTTGATCATCAATCAAGGCTGTAGGAGAATGGGGCAGGCTAGATAGACAGGCATGACTATGTCAAAATGTACCATTGTGTGAATTGCTAATATGTTTTATATTCTTTTCTATCTTTCCTCCCTTTACTTTACTGTCAAAGCAGATCCAGGTAAGGTGTTCAAGAGTGAACACCATTTTGTTTGTTCGGACAGTGTCTATTCAAGTGGGGGGAGTGTGTAGCGCCTGGTTACTTTCCAGAACCGGTGCTATGTTAAATTTAGAGGGGGTCAGAGGGTTAGTTAACTCTGACCATGTTGATTTGCTCAAATTTGGGTCTCTGGCTCAACTTTGGCTGTGCTGTGGGTCCATTCTGTCATTTCTGGGGTGCTGATCTCACCCCAGGTCTGGAGAGTCTGCCTGAGGAGTACCAAGAGAGGCTAGTGTTCCGATAGGGGCCTGACCATCCACCGGGGACCAGTGGAGCCGGACACTGAAAGGCTGGATATTGGCCACCTGTCAGTCGGTGCCCTAATTCAAAACTACCTGAAGGAGATCCAGGTGCCAAGTCTGCTAAGGAGGATTATCTCCGATGTTCATTTATCAGGAGGGTCTGTGGCAGAGACTTTTTCCTAAGGTTCGAGTGACACTCTGGCTGTGTAGCTGGCCAGCTAGAACCTGTCCTAGGTAGCTAATATAACCTACATGTATATACAGCTAAGCCTGCTGGGAACCTAGTGTGGTGCACATGTTTATATGTGAGAGTAGAGGTCGACCGATATATCGGCTGGCCGATATATCGGCCGATATTTGGCGTTTTTTAATTAATCGTCATCGGCCGATATGTGCTGTAAAAAAGCCGATTTAAAAATTCAGCAGCGCGACTTGCAAAAAGCTTCTATAATAGAAGTCAATGCAAGTTGCCTGAAGTTTCCCATGGAGGAGAGACTTGTCTCCAGGCAGCCTGACAAGTTTTGAGAAAAGATATACAATGTTGCTACTTATCAATTAACTGAACTCCGTGAAGGAGAGTTCTCAGTTTAACCATTTAAAGGCTAAATCTTTTTTGACACTTGGTGCTTACAAGTAAAAATCCTGTATTTTCTGCTGGAAAATCACTTGGAACCCCCAAACATTATATATTTTCTTTTAGCAGAGACCCCAAGAAATAAAATAGCGATTGCTGCAATATTTAATGTTACACGGTATTTGCGCAGCGGTCTTTTTTTGGGAAAAATATGCTTTAACAAGTAAAAAAATTAAACAGTAAAGTTAGCCCATATATTTTTTTTTTTTTTGGCCAAAAGTTTTCATTACCTGAGTGTGTGTGTGTGTGTATGTATACATATATATATAATTTTTTTATATCTAAATTATACATACAAGTTCACTGATTGGAGGCTTGTTGCGTTTAAATGTAAGAAATGTTCTGTATTACTTAGCAGAGCAATAATGGAACTTCTGCTTTTTCAAATCCTCCCCCCCTCCGGTGTCACATTTGGTACCTTTTCAGGGGGGAGGAGATACCTGCGTAATCCCAGATATTTGCTCCCTCTTCTGGGCATAGATCACTGCAGTGACTGTGGTGAATTAATCTGCCCCCAGCTTTCTTCTGGGAGACACACAGGTCCCAGAAGACAGCAGGGACGAGTGGGATCGTGCAGCGCGACTCGTGCATGCACAGTAGGGAACCAGGAAGTGAAGCCACAAGGCTTCACTTCCTGATTCCCTTACCGAAGATGGTGGCGGCAGCACCTGAGGGAGAGATCGGCTTTGGGTGCCAGCATTGCGGGCACCCAGGACAGGTAAGTGTCCATATATTAAAAGTCAAAAGCTGCAGTATTTGTAGCTGCCGACTTTTTAAAAAAAAATTCCCGCAGAACTCCGCTGCTTTCACACTGGACCATCATTCTAGCGGCGCTATTTGGCTGCTAGCGGGGTGCTTATATCCCAGCTAGCGGCCGATAAAGGGGTTAAATGCTCCCATGAGCAAAAGCGGTTTGCAGGCATTCATGTCAATGGGCAGGAGTGGTGGAGGAGCGGTATACATCGCTCCAAAGATGCTGCTCGCAGGATTTTTTTTTTTTTTTTAACGCCCTGCCAGCGCACCACCTCAATGTGAAAGCACTCGGGCTTTCAGACTGAGACTGCAGGGGAGCAGTTTTGCAGGCACTTTACAGGTGCTATTTTTAGGCCAAAAGCGCATGAAAAATGCCCCAGTGTGAAAGGGGTCTAACTGTTAGATTTTATGAGATGAAAGGGGGGGAATCGGCCTAACATATCGGTCCAAAAAAAAAAAAAAAAAAAAAATCGGCATCATAAATCGACTCGACCGCCGCAATTTCGAAATATCGGCATCAGGCAGAGAAAAACCCACATCGGTCGACCTCTATGTGAGAGACAAAGGCAGAGTTATTCACTGTGATTTTATGCTTGGATGTAATATAACAATTTTATGTTGTGTTCACAGAAGCAAAGAAAAAATATGCTTTTAAGAATCGTTTATTCATATGACAGCAGGAGGTCAGCAATAACACAGTTGAATTCATGCCAGAAAGCATAGAGTTAAGCTTTTGTGACTCATCAGTAGCCATGGCACAATCACAGCTAATCTCACATTGAGCAGAGTCTTGACCTATCACAGCCTCCTTTGCATCCATTTCTGTCTGGGAAGTTCCTAATACTGCACATGTGCTGCTAGATTATTCCACATGGAGACAGAGAGCAGAGCAGACATACAGAGTTTTGTTTTATGGAAGCAAAGGGCAAAATAGGTATGTGCCACAGTTATATATGTTCTTATTAGGGCTGTCCCGATGCCACTTTTTTAGGACCGAGTACAAGTACCGATACTTTTTTTCATGTACTCGCTGATACCGAATACCGATACTTTTTTTAAATGTGTCTACAAATGCAGCCATGTCCCCCCACATATGCAGCCATGTCCCCCCACATATATCCAGCCATGTCCCCCAACATATATTGCAGCCATGTCCCCCCACATATATCCAGCCATGTCCCCCCACATATTGCAGCCATGTCCCCCCACATATTGCAGCCATGTCCCCCCATATATTGCAGCCATGTCCCCCACAGATGCAGCCATGTCCCCCACAGATGCAGCCATGTCCCCCACAGATGCAGCCATGTCCTGTCCCCCATAGATGCAGCCATGTCCCCCATATATGCAGCCATGTCCCCCACATATGCAGCCATGTCCTGTCCCCCATAGATGCAGCCATGTCCCCCACATATATGCAGCCATGTCCTGTCCCCCATATATGCAGCCATTTCCTGTCCCCCATATATGCAGCCATGTCCTGTCCTCTATAGATGCAGCCATGTCCCCCACATATATGCAGCCATGTCCTGTCCCCCATAGATACAGCCATGTCCCCCACATATATGCAGCCATGTCCTGTCCCCCATATATGCAGCCATGTCCTGTTCCCCATAGATGCAGCCATGTCCTGTCCCCCATAGATGCAACCATGTCCCCCACATATATGCAGCCATGTCCTGTCCCCCATATATGCAGCCATGTCCCCCACATATATGCAGCCATGTCCCCCACAGATGCAACCATGTCCCCCACATATATGCAGCCATGTCCTGTCCCTCATAGATGCAGCCATGTCCCCCACATATATGCAGCCATGTCCTGTCCCCCATAGATGCAGCCATGTCCTGTCCCCCATAGATGCAGCCATGTCCCCCACATATATGCAGCCATGTCCTGTCCCCCATATATGCAGCCATGTCCTGTCCCCCATAGATGCAGCCATGTCCCCCACATATATGCAGCCATGTCCTGTCCCCCATAGATGCAGCCACATCCCCCACAGATGCAGCCATGTCCTGTACCCCATAGATGCAGCCATGTCCCCCCATATATTGCAGCCATGTCCCCCATACCTAGTAGTAGATGATGATGCCACCGCTGTTGCCGCGTTAATCCCTGTGCATTACAGCACCGCATTACAGGCACCTTTTGTTTGTACTTGTAATCCCCGCCGCGCCATGTATAGACACTCTTGTCCGTCCAATCCCCAGCAAGGGGGAGTAACTATACACACGGCTCTGCGCATAGACACTCCCCCTTGCTCGGGACTGGACAGATCCGTCCATTTCCGAGAAGGGGAGTGTCTATACATGGCGCGGCGGGGATTACAAGTACAAACAAAAGGTGCCTGTAATCAGGGCCAGCCTTTGCGGTGTGCGGGATGTGCGGTCGCACAGGGCGCCATAGCAACATGGGCGCCTGTCGATCGACAGACACAAATTCTCTAATATTGCCCGTATACTAACTAAGTAGTGGGCGGGGGGCGGTATTGTAGGAGGGGGGGTTCTGTATTGTAGGAGGGGGGGGGGGTTGTATTGTAGGGGGGGTCTGTATTGTTGTAGGGGGGTCTGTATTGTAAGAGGGGGGGTTCGGTATTGTAGGGGGGTTCTGTATTGTAGGAGGGGGGGTTCTGTATTGTAGGGGGGGTCGGCACTGTAGGGGAGTTCGGTATTGTAGGGGGATCTATATTGTAGGGAGGGGGTTCTGTATTGTAGGGGGGTCTGTACTGTAGGGGGGGTCTGTATTGTAGGGAGAGGGGGGTTCAGTATTGTAGGGAGAGGGGTCTGTATTGTAGGGGGGTTCAGTATTGTAGGGAGAGGGGTCTGTATTGTAGGAGGGGGGGTTATGTATTGTAGGTGGGTTTGTATTGTAGGGGGGTCTGCTCTTTAGGGGTGAATCTGTATTGTAGAGGGGGTTCTGTATTATAAGAAACGGTCTGTGTTGTAAGGGGGGTCTGCACTGTAGGGGGGTGTCTGTGTAACATACAGGTGTCTAGAGCTGTAGGGTGCTGTGTAATGTAAAGGGGTGCTGTGTAATGTAAAGTGGCCCAGAGGTGCAGGGTGCTGTGTAATGTAAAGGGGTGCTGTGTAATGTAAAGGGGCCCAGAGGTGCAGGGTGCTGTGTAATGTAAAGTGGCCCAGAGGTGCAGGGTGCTGTGTAATGTAAAGTGGCCCAGAGGTGCAGGGTGCTGTGTAATGTAAAGGGGCCCAGAGGTGCAGGGTGCTGTGTAATGTAAAGGGGTGCTGTAAAATGTAAAAGGGTGTAGTGATGCAGGGTGCTGTGTAATGAAAAGGGGCCCAGAGGTGCAGGGTGCTGTGTAATGTAAAGGGGCCCAGAGGTGCAGGGTGCTGTGTAATGTAAAGGGGCCCAGAGGTGCAGGGGGCTGTGTAATGTAAAGTGGCCCAGAGGTGCAGGGTGCTGTGTAATGTAAAGGGGCCCAGAGGTGCAGGGTGCTGTGTAATGTAAAGGGGTGCTGTGTAATGTAAAGGGGCCCAGAGGTGCAGGGTGCTGTGTAATGTAAAGGGGCCCAGAGGTGCAGGGTGCTGTGTAATGTAAAGGGGCCCAGAGGTGCAGGGTGCTGTGAAATGTAAAAGGGTCTAGTGATGCAGGGTGCTGTGTAATGTAAAGTGGCCCAGAGGTGCAGGGTGCTGTGTAATGTAAAGGGGGCCAGAGGTGCAGGGTGCTCTGTAATGTAAAGGGGTCCAGGGGTTCAGGGGGCTGTGTAATGTAAAGGGGCCCAGAGGTGCTGTGTAATGTAAAGGGGTCCAGAGGTGCAGGGTGCTGTGTAATGTAAAGGGGTCCAGAGGTGCAGGGTGCTGTGTAATGTAAAGGGGTCCAGGGGTGCCTGTAAAATGGGGTCTAGTGATGCAGGGTGCTGTGTAATCAGAGGTGCAGGGGCTGTGTAATGTAAAGGGGCCCAGAGGTGCAGGGTGCTGTGTAATGTAAAGGGGTCCAGAGGTGCAGGGTGCTGTGAAATGTAAAGGGGTGCTGTAATGTGTGTAAGGGTGCTGTGTAATGAAAAGGGGCCCAGAGGTGCAGGGTGCTGTGTAATGTAAAGGGGCCCAGAGGTGCAGGGTGCTGTGTAATGTGCAGAGGTGCTGTGTAATGTAAAGTAGAGGTGCAGGGTGCTGTGTAATGTCCAGGTGCAGGGTGCTGTGTAATGTAAAGGGTGCTGTGTAATGTAAAGGGGCCCAGAGGTGCAGGGTGCTGTGTAATGTGGCCCAGAGGTGCAGGGTGCTGTGTAATGTAAAGGGGCCCAGAGGTGCAAAATGTAAAAGGGTCTAGTGATGCAGGGTGCTGTGTAATGTAAGAGGTGCAGGGTGCCCAGAGGTGCAGGGTGCTGTGTCCAGGGGTGCTGTGTAATGTAAAAGGGTGCTGTGTAATGTAAAGGGGTCCAGAGGTGCAGGGTGCTGTGTAATGTAAAGGGGTCCAGAGGTGCAGGGTGCTGTGTAATGTAAAGGGGTCCAGGGGTGCAGGGTGCTGTAAAATGTAAAAGGGGTGATGCAGGGTGCTGTGTAATGTGGCCCAGAGGTGCAGGGTGCTGTGTAATGTAAAGGGGCCCAGAGGTGCAGGGTGCTGTGAAATGTAAAAGGGTCTAGTGATGCAGGGTGCTGTGTAATGTAATGGGGTGCTGTGTAATGTAAAGTGGCCCAGAGGTGCAGGGTGCTGTGTAATGTAAAGGGGGCCAGAGGTGCAGGGGGCTGTGTAATGTAAAGGGGCCCAGAGGTGCAGGGTGCTGTGAAATGTAAAAGGGTCTAGTGATGCAGGGTGCTGTGTAATGTAATGGGGTGCTGTGTAATGTAAAGTGGCCCAGAGGTGCAGGGTGCTGTGTAATGTAAAGGGGGCCAGAGGTGCAGGGTGCTGTAAAATGTAAAAGGGTCTAGTGATGCAGGGTGCTGTGTAATGAAAAGGGGCCCAGAGGTGCAGGGTGCTGTGTAATGTAAAGGGGCCCAGAGGTGCAGGGTGCTGTGTAATGTAAAGGGGTCCAGGGGTGCAGGGGGCTGTGTAATGTAAAGGGGCCCAGAGGTGCTGTGTAATGTAAAGGGGGCCAGAGGTGCAGGGTGCTGTGTAATGTAAAGGGGTCCAGAGGTGCAGGGTGCTGTGTAATGTAAAGGGGTCCAGGGGTGCAGGGGGCTGTGTAATGTAAAGGGGCCCAGAGGTGCTGTGTAATGTAAAGGGGGCCAGAGGTGCAGGGTGCTGTGTAATGTAAAGGGGTCCAGAGGTGCAGGGTGCTGTGTAATGTAAAGGGGTCCAGAGGTGCAGGGGGCTGTGTAATGTAAAGGGGTCCAGAGGTGCAGTTGTGGAGGTACACAGTAGTGACAGATATTGAAGAATGCAGGGGGCACAGTGGGGTGTTTTTACATTTTACTGTGGGGGGGCAGATATAGGATTTGTTGCCGGGTGCCAAATGCTCTAGGTACGCCTGGCAGGCCACAGGTGGATTCTGCCGGAAAGACGGCATGGCGGCTGTCCTTGCCTTGCTATGAGAGGCTCATATGCCACGCGCACTGAGAAGACAAAGGAGGGCAAGAATCTACAGACGCAGGCAGCAGATGTAAAAACTTTTTTCTGTAAGTAAATTTTTTTTTTATAAGTGCAGTGTACTGCTTAATGTCTGTTTTTGTATTTTTTATTATTTAAATAGGGTGTTTTTAAAGGAACTTACAAAGTTAAAAAATACTTTATTGAACAGTTTATATTTGATTGTAAATTTACAAAAGTATTAAAAAATACGTGTGATTTGCAGTTAGGTGATGTTATTATAGCGTGTATTTGCAGTATAGGTGATGTTATTATACCGTGTTATTTCAGTATAGGTGACGTTATTATAGCGTGTGATTTGCAGTATAGGTGACGTTATTATAGCGTGTGATTTATTATAGTTATTATACCGTGTGATTTGCAGTATAGGTGGTGTTATTATAGCGTGTGATTTGCAGTATAGGTGGCGTTATTAGCGTGTATTTGCAGTATAGGTGACGTTATTATACTGTGTGATTTTGCAGTATAGGTGACGTTATTATAGCGTGTGATTTGCAGTATAGGTGATGTTATTATACCGTGTTATTTTCAGTATAGGTGACGTTATTAGCGTGTATTTGCAGTATAGGTGTGATTACCGTGTTATTTTCAGTATAGGTGACGTTATTATAGCGTGTGATTTGCAGTATAGGTGACGTTATTATACGTGTGTTATTATAGTTATTATACCGTGTGATTTGCAGTATAGGTGGTGTTATTATAGCGTGTGATTTGCAGTATAGGTGGCGTTATTATAGCGTGTGATTTGCAGTATAGGTGACGTTATTATACCGTGTGATTTGCAGTATAGGTGGCGTTATTATAGCGTGTGATTTGCAGTATAGGTGGTGTTATTATAGCGTGTGATTTGCAGTATAGGTGGCGTTATTATACCGTGTTATTTTCAGTATAGGTGGCGTTATTATAGCGTGTGATTTGCAGTATAGGTGGTGTTATTATAGCGTGTGATTTGCAGTATAGGTGGTGTTATTATAGCGTGTGAATGTATTTTTATCATAGCTTGTAATCAGTTTTTTGGAAACTTAACAGAATGTAAGGCTTTAAATGGAGCCGGTATTGGAGAAATGGGTGTGGACACTGAAAGGGTGTGGTTACTGAGGGGCGTGGCCACTAGGGGGCGCTGTAAAGCTTTCTCGCACAGGGCGCCTAAAGGCCGGCCCTGCCTGTAATGCGGCGCTGTAATGCACGGGGATTAACGCGGCGGTTTTGCGGTATGCGGCGGCGGGGAAGTATTCTATTCAGGTATCGGGGGTATTTGCGGGAGTACAAGTACTCCCGCAAATACTCGGTATTGGTCCCGATACCGATATCGGTATCGGGACAACCCTAGTTCTTATTGTAAATAGTGTCTTTAGAACTGTATAATGATCTAGTTGTGTGTTCACTTATAGTTCCACCATACCTTCATACCATACCTTCAAACAAAGTCATACCAAGTCACCAAACTAATTCACATACCAAACCCAACTAAGCTAACCCTGCAAAAGCAACCCTGCAAACCAAGTTGCAAACCACAGTTATACCTTTCAGAGAAAGCTTTGATAACTTACTAAGAGAGAGAGAGAGAGAGAGTATAAATACTGAAGAAAGAAATATATCCAACATCTTATGTTAAATGACAAGATTGAATATTTGAACCACCATTTTGTTATACTTATTCATCACGTGTTTTTGTACATTGACTGTCTGCTGCAAAGCAGCCGTATTATATATGAAGAAAAGTGAAGTTAATAAAGAAGTTATTTTAAGCATTTGGTGTGCTCTTTAAACCTACTGGTTCCATAGAGCGGAGCTAGAGGAATTTTCAGAGTAATAGACCGTCTTGTTGGACTGAAAAGTCAGAGATATCACAATTCTTCTAATGCCACAGAGCATGAGGCACTTCATAGTGCTGTGCCTGCCACAGGCTGCCAGGCTGGTGAGAGAGGCCTGTCCAGGTGCACTACACCCACTCTGGCTGGAGTGGTAAATGAGACATTACACGTGGGAGCAGGACTGTTTCCCTATTATCGACATCTGGATCTGCTGTCTTCATTTCTACTAAACATCTACTCTTCACCAAAGTTTTATTGTTTTTACCCGGCTGGGTAATAAAGAGCACAGAAAAAGACACCTGTGGTAGACATTCTGTTACTACAACTTCTACCAAATACCTCTAGACATCAGAGAAACACAAGGTAACATGCCGCCCAAAACAAACCAGCAGCCCCTTTCAGGGGTAGTGCTACACAAGTCTTGAAGATAAAGGTCAAATTAAATTAAAATTAACAAAAAAAAAAAATAGGTTGATAAAGGTCATCAACCTTCTCCATCTCAATAAGGCAGGTTTGATTCTGATTTGAATATTATTGCTTTGGGCAAATTCTAGGACCCTAAGGCCCCTTTCACACTGGGGTGTTTTTCAGGCGCTTTAGCGTTAAAAAAAAAAAGTGCCGGAAAGAAGCTGCATCTGCAATCCCAATGTGAAAGCCTGAGTGCTTTCACACTGAGGCGCTGCGCTGGCAGGGCGTCAAAAACAGTCCTGCAAGCAGCTTCTTTGCAGCGCTTTAGATGGAGCTTTTTTTGACGCCAAAGCGCCTGGAAAACACCCCAGTGTGAAAGGAGTCTTAGCTGCGCTTTATCAGCATTTTTCGGGCGCTAGCTAGTATGACTAGCATACTACGTCATTATGAATTACTTACCCGAGAACGAAGCCCCCGCAATGGTCCACGGACACCTCCTCCATGATACCCGGAGTAACTTCCGGGTATCGCTGCTCCGGCACTGTGACTGGCCGGAGCAGCGATGACGTCAGTGGTTATCAGTGCAGCCAATCAGTGCACATCAGTAATAACTGTCAGTACGTTCTCATCAGTGCCATCTATTAGTGTCCATCAGTTCCGCCTATCAGTGCTGCACATCAGGGCCGTCTATCAGTGCCCATCAGTTCTACATATTAGTGGCTCCTCATCAGTGTCGCCTCATCAATGCTCATTTGTGCAACCTCATTAGTGCCCATTAGCACAGCCTCATCAGTGCCCATTAGCACAGCCTCATCAGTGCCCATCAGTGAAGGAGAAAACAAAATGGTATAACAGAAACTAAGAAAAAAAAATTGCGGTATTTTTTAGTCTGTTTAGCAAAAAATAAAAACCGCAGCGGTGATCAAATACCACTAAAAGAGAGCTCTATTTGTGGGAAGATAATTATAAAAATTTAGTTTGGGCACAGGGTTGCATGACCGCGCAATTGTTACACACTATGCTGTGACAGCGCTGAAAGCTAAAAATTGGCCTGGGCAGGAACGGGGTGAACGTGCCTGGTATTGAAGTGGTTAAATACCACCAAAAGAAAGTTATATTTGTGTGGGGAAAAATGATAAAAATGTTGTTTGGATACAGAGTTGCATGAGCGTGCAATTGTCATTCAAAGTGCGACAGTAGGTGAGAGCTGAAAATAGGCCTGGCGAGAAAGGGGGTGAAAGTACCCTGTACTGAAATGGTTAAAGCTGCTGAGTCACAAGACGGTGAATAGGACAGGAAAGTAGCCATGTATGAACCTGTCAGGAGAGCTTGGCTTATGTGCACAGTCAGCACAGGGTGTATGGAGTATTAGTGAGTAATGACACAGTGGGGTGTGGTATGACGCCCTGGGACTTGTCTCAGCCGGTTACTAGGCATTCGGGGGCTGGCAGCTCCTCCACACACAGTTCTCCTGTCAGTCACTTGCGCCGCCATCTTTGTTTACCGGGACATTGCACGATAGGTAGAGGGGGTAGGGCGCGAAGCCATTTTGTCTCTAGCTCAGTATCGCCGTGACTGTTTTTTCAGGAAAGACTTCGGTCAAGAATCCTGGAAAGAAAAACTCTGGCAGTAGAGGAAGAAAATAAATCATCACAATGCTATTTAACGTTAAATAACGTATAAGTAAAAAACGAGAGGCGACTTGGCTCTTAGCCTGAATAACACGGAACACCCATAGAAATACGAGGTGAATAACTGCGTCAGTCCCAAATGAGCGCTAACTATTTCGCCCACAACTAACATGGCCGCCGGCAGCACGGGAGCCCCGTGACGTCACCCGCCTGCCAGGGGAAAGGCGGGGCCCTGGGACGGTTGTGAGTTGACGTCGTACGCTCTTTCTCTCGTACCCAGGGTGCAGTGCGGCACGGAGGAGGGCATTTTGTGGTGAGGGAGTGAGAGCGGAGGGGTTAGCAGGAAGAAGAGAACACAAGATGGCGGCCTAAGGAAGGAGCGGAGGGGCTGCGGCTGTGACACAGGGAGGGAACACCATACACAACCCGGCGTTACTGAGTCCGGGAGGCTCCTCAGAGCCGTACATCGCGCGGACGGAAGGAAAAGCAGCCACCGTGAGGGGAGCGGGGACACCGCCAACTGAAGACAAACAACGAACCCTCCCTCCTCTCCGGGAAGCGCCATCGGCCCCTTTCGTGCCATTCCAGCACGGCTACGACTAGACTCATTGTAGCCTGTAACTCTTACGGATCATGGCGAGCAGCAGCGGCTCTAAAGCCGAGTTTATTGTCGGTGGGAAATACAAGCTGGTGCGGAAGATCGGATCTGGCTCGTTTGGAGATATTTACCTGGCAATCAACATCACTAACGGCGAGGTAACGTGGCCCCGTATTGCGCGCTCTGAGGGGAGCGCCCTCTGCCGGCCGCTGGGGGGGGGGGGTGAGGTTGTAGCCCTGTATTGGGTGGTCTGAAGGGAGCGCCCTCTGCCGGCGGCTGTGAGGGGTATGGCCATCTATAGGGGGGCTAGCTGGTGAATGCGCCCCCTGCCGGGAGGCTTCCAACGATGTATACGTTTTATGGGCCTGTGGGAGAACCCTCTGTATGTGCTAGAGTTGTAGTCCTGTATAAGGTAGTCTGGTGGGGTTTCTCTCTCTGCGGGGGGTCTGTATAGGTTGCCCGGAGGGGAGTACACCCCCCCCCCCCTGTCAGCATACGGATGGGTCATGGCTCCCTATAGGGTAGCCTGCTGTAAGGGAGGTTATGGCCTGTGGGGGGGGTTTATAGCGAGAGCTCCCTCTTAGGACTGCTGGTGGGTAATATCCTTGTATAGGGTGGTCTGAGAGGTGAGCCCATATCAGCTGAGGGTTATAGCCCTGTATGGGGTGGTCTGGTGGGAGCTCTGTTTTCTGGGGGTTATAGCCCTGTATGGGGTGGTCTGGTGGGAGCTCTCTCTATTCTGGGGGTTATAGCCCTGTATGGGGTGGTCTGGTGGGAGCTCTGTTTTCTGGGGGTTATAGCCCTGTATGGGGTGGTCTGGTGGGAACTTTTCTGGGGGTATGCAGCCCTGTATAGGGTGGTCTGATAGGATCTCTGTTTTCTGGGGGTATGCAGCCCTGTATGGGGTGGTCTGGTGGGAGCTCTGTTTTCTGGGGGTTATAGCCCTGTATGGGGTGGTCTGGTGGGAGCTCTTGGTTTTCTGGGGGTTATAGCCCTGTATGAGGTGGTCTGGTGGGAGCTTCCTCTTTGGACTGCTGGTGGGTTACAGCCGTGTATAAGGTGGCCTGAGGGGAGAGCCCATGTTGGCTGCTTGGGGTCTTCAGCCCTGTTTAGAGTGCCAGCTGCTGGAGGTGGGGGAAGGAGTGACCCTAATGCTCTGTATGTGACATTGTGTGATCTCCTCCAGATAAGAGTCCAGGTAGAAGTGGGGAGTACATGAGTGCTGGTATATTGCATACACAGGCTATAGCCGTGCTGTTTTATAAAATACTGCATATCTAGGATAATGGGGTGGACGGTGCTGCATTGAATGTGAAATAACCTCTTGGGAGGGGGATCATTCGCTATTTGCAATGTGGTGGTCACATATTGCTATTTACAATTCTAGTAGTTTGCATGATCCATACATCATTATGACAAGGGGTAAGAAAATATGCTAGAACTATATCTCCAGTAGTGGATTATAGGGAGGGCAGAATAGGCCACTGCTTGGGGCCCCAGACTCCAAGGGATCCCATTGGGATGCTAAAAACATTGACATGTCAGTGCTCTTCATTAGTCACTTTTGGCTTTTAGGAAGGTAACCAGCACTGACAACCTGAGTCAAGGTTTCCTTTAGGTGATGTATCTGTGCTTGCTCTCTGTACCTAGAAGCATTGTCACAATATGATCTGCCACTGTCATAGAGGTATAGTGCAGAGTATACAGCCCAACATGCTCCTATCGACAGAATTATTTTAGTCTATGCACCCTGACATGCATGTTGTCTAAAATATTGCAGATTGGTAGGGGGTCCACAAATTAAACAGTGATTGTGAAAATCAATTTTTTTTTTTTTTTAACCACTGAACCATAACATAAACACTAAAATATGGTAGTATCTACTTCTGAACCTTCCTAATCATAGATGTTTTTTTGATTCTCATACATATTTACCCAGCATAGCATGCCCAGAGTTGTGTGTGTGTCCAGTGCTACGAGTGACACTGCTATGTACGTGGGCTCAAGTCGCATCTTTTTAGTGCTGAATCCTTTGTAGGATAGCAACCAGATGTTGTGCAAAGTACTATGCCCCTGTTGGTAGTTATTGCCATCTATTTCTGATCTGGGAGTAGGTCTAGTTTGTGGAATTGTCTTCCTGATTGCGCATGGTTTTGGTTTGCCCATATTGTGTATTCCCTAATGCAATCTTTCTCAACCTTTTCAACCCAGAGGAACCCTTGAAATAGTTCTCTGGTCCCAGGGAACCCCTGCTTAAAATGAGAATTCTACAATTCATGATACCTTAGTGTGATGGTCATTGGGAAGAATTGCCTCCTTACATATAGCTAAAAAGATCAATGGTGTCAGTGGGAAATTATCTGAGAGGCAGAAATTGGCCAATGCTGAAGGAACCCCTAGCAACCTCTGGAGGAACCCTGGTTAAGAATCATTGTTTGTGTGGTGGTCGTCATAGCAGTGGCTTGTTGGTCAGTTGTCTATGGTGTTTGACATTTTTTTTTTCCAGCCCAGTGTTTCTTGGTAATGTAAGCCGTTATAAGAATCGTGAACATGTAGGCCTCATTTACACTCAGTCCTGCTTTTCTAAACGCAGGAGATGCTATCTGTAGTTGGGAATGCACATATATAATTAAATATACATATAGAGTAGTTTTGTGTATTAATTTTTTTGGGCTTGTTCACACCATACATGAAAACTGATGGGTAAACTGGTTTCAATTCTATTTTTTATGTGTGGGCTCGCTGCAGTGCGTTTTTTTTTTTTTTAAAGGATTCCTGTGCATTTTCAGTATGGTTCAGTAGGTGCAATCTTTAATCTCATACACTACAATTTACATTGGAATCGTACCTGAACCGCACATATCTGAACCAGGTCTGACCGTATCAGCACCTGTATCGGGCAACCCTATTGGGAAGTATAAACAGCTTTTCTACTTGGCAGTTCCCTTTTCCTACAATTGGATGTTCCTACTTTAAAACAGGTTTTGGCATGTTTGAATGCATTTGGCCACGTATCTAATTAGATTCCGGACACACAAGCTTTTTTTTTTTTTTTTTCCAAAACGGCTATACTGACTGCAGCTAAATGCTCAGTGTGAATGCCACCCTTGAGAAAATTCATTACCTGCAAATGACCTCCTAAATACATGACAGGGTTGTCATTGTGAATAAGGCCTAAACTGTATCTATTTTTCATTTAGGAACTCTGATCCTTCATTTTTATTAGATTATGACTCCATTATGCCAACAACCTTACCCAAGTCATTTAGATTGCTGAAACCCTTTCTTATCATTGCTACTTTTAGGAATTCTATATCTGGACTCGCTGGACAGTGTTTCACTGCTGGCGAATGCAGTTCATTGTGTATGTGTATATAATTTGTGATGGCTTTAGCCTGCTCTGATTGTGCAGCAAGGGGCTGTCTAAATTCTGCGGTGATAAGCGGTTGTTGAGCAGCTTTTTTTGGGCTTTCATTTTCACTCCTGTCGGTGAAACACCGGGGTGATGTTGCCTCAAATGTTGCCAAAATGCTCCTATACAGGGGATTTAAATGACGCGGGGCATTCAAGCTCCTCCATTCCTCCGCTCGTCATGACCATGCTGTGTGTGGACTGAAAATGCGCACAACTTTTTTTTTTTTAATTTTTTTTTCAGAAATCAATCTGCGGATTACGTGTGTGCGGTTCGGATCATGCATCAATGATGATCCTTTGGACCACTATATATATATATATATATATATAATTATATATATCCATATGCTGATGACGCTTGTTGCATAAAAAGTCTACTAGGCCCTGGTTCACATTGGTACAGTTTAGGGTTGTCCCGATACCATTTTTTTAGGACCGAGTACAAGTACCAATACTTTTTTTTTTCTTCATGTACTCAGATACTTTTTTTTAAATGTCATGTGACAGTTTTCAAACCACAATACAGACTAAGGATATTTTCTTTAGAATTATGAAGAACTCTAACTCAAGACATTATAAAAGAATAAAAATGAGTAAAAATTAAAAAATGTTTTATTTAGGGCTGTGCAAATTAACTTTTAATTGATCGATTAATCTTTAATTTTTTGATCAAAATATTTTTGATCAATTAAAATTCTTTTCATTGGTACACACCTTTCCGCCGGTTTCTGGGCCTTCAGGGAGTTCCATCGGAGATCCGGTAACGTCACGGCCACCAGCGGGGCTTGCCGTGTCCATCTGAAGGGATCCTTTGCTGTGCCTTCATATCTGCCATCCACTGGGAATTATGATAGTTCCCTTCACGGGACATCTACATGCCGACGGACTGATATTAACCCCTCCTCATCTCGATTCAGCAGTGGCATCGTTGTACACATTTTTATACCAGTATCATACTTAGCTACATGTTTTTATGACTACTTTTGGTACCGTTTGGTATTACTCGCACCATTTTTACAGTTTATGTAGCTACATCGAATTTATCTCCAGTGCAATATTTATTTGGTTACCTACTTGAAGACTATAAAAGTTTTAATGCTATTCCCATCGAGCGCTGCCTTTGGGTGTTTTTTTGTATCCTGCTATCCATTTTTCCAGTGGTTGGAGCTGCACTGGGAATCAGCCTGTAAGGAGATCAGCTAAAAGTAGTTGGATCTGTATGTGCGTTATAAATTAATCTAAATTAATCGATTAAAAAAATAAACGATTAATCGAACACAAATTTTGATCAGTAACAGCCCTAGTTTTATTTGCTTGTCACGCAGTAGTAAAAAACTCAAATTTTTTTTCACAGAACTTGTTGATAAATACAAAAAAAGTATCGGCAGAAGCATCGGGAGCATTTGCGCGAGTACAAGTACTCCCGCAAATACTCTGTATCGGTACCGATACTGGTATCGGGACAACCCTAGTACAGTTTGACCTGTCAAATCGGTGGTAATGGCACAGTCCTAATCAGTGCCGTACCACACCGATTTAACAAAGTTTCTGTACTATTTGCGATTTTTCAGGGTGAGATTTCCATTGACATCTGTGCAGAAACCCGCACAGATGTCCGTGAAATTGCAGCCGAAATCTGGACTGACATGCGGGAGTGAAATCGTGCGAGTTCAGTTGAACTGGCATGGCTTTATTCCTGCAGCTTATAACCTGGACTTAAAGCAGATGTCCCCCCTGGAAAAAAAATATTAAAAGCCAGCAGCTACAAATACTGCAGCTGCTGACTTTTAATATTGGGACACTTACCTGTCCTGGAGTCCAGCAGCATCTGCAGCAGAGGACGAGTGATCGCTCGTCACCCTGCTGCTCCCCCCTCCATCCACGGTGAGGGAACCAGAAAGTGAAGCGCTCCTGCTTCACTGCCCGGTTCCCTACGGCACGAGTCACTCTGCGCCCGCCCATTGGCTCCTGTTGTGTGCTGGGAGCCGAGTGTTCCCAGCACACAACGGGGGACGGACATGATGTGGGAAAAAAACGTCTTTTGTCCGAGACGTGTGGCCAGAAGTGGGTGCAAATACCTGTCTTTAGACGGTTATCTGCACCCACCTCCCCCCTGAAAGGTGTCAAATGTGACACCAGAGGGGGGAGGGTTTCGATCAGCGGAAGTTCACTTTAGGGTGGAGCTCCGCTTTAATGTTTTGTTGGCCTCCCCAATGTAAAGTGTCAATGCAAATTTAATTCCAGGAGTCATTTGTAAACATAATTGTCTTTAAAGCCAAGTAATTTTAGTACATACTAGCTATCCAAAAGTTTTTTTATTTCTTATTTTTTTATTTTTTTGGGGGACATTTTGACATCAGGGAATTTGACTGGGCATGTGTCAGGTGGAAGGGCAACCTGATTATTTTTTTCTTTGTGACCATGAATGCTAGAAACCCTGCTGTTGTCTTTTAATCTGTATGACATTGAAAAGGTTATAAGAACAAAACATGCTGTAGTTTTGGGAAGAGTGGCATTTTGTGACATTCTGAGGTAATGCTCAATTCATTTCAGTTTACTTGTATTCAAACGGAACAAAAATAAAACCTTCACTAAGTGCAAAATATTAAAGGGGGTTGTAAGGGAAAACATAGCTTCTTTTACTTTAGTGCAGTCCTCCTTCACTTACCTCATCCTTCAATTTTGCTTTTATTTAAAAGCCTTATTTCTTCTGAGAAATACTCGCTTCCTGTTCTGTCTGTAACTCGCCACCGTAATGCAAGGCTTTCTCCCTGGTGTGGCGAAAGCGGGCAGGAGTGTCAGGGTGCCCACTAACACACAGCTCCTTTCTCTATCTGCAAAGTAGACAGTGTCCTGACTTGCCTGCTTGCCCCCTTAAGAGGCTTTCTCCACACCAGGGAGAAAGCCTTGCATTACTGTGTGGAGTTAAAGACAGAACAGGAAGTGAGGATTTCTCAGAGGAAATAAGGACATTTAAAAGCAAAATGGAAGGATGAGGTAAGTGAAGGAGGACTGCACTAAGGTAAAGGAAGCTATTTAGGAAAAAAATCCTTTACCATTTAAGGCTTCATGTACATTGCTGCTGTTAAATGGACGTTTAACCACTTGCCGACCAGCCGCCGCAGTTATACGGCGGCAGGTCGGCACGGGTGCGCGAGAGCCCGTAGCTCTACGTCGCGCCTTTCGCGGCCACTAGGGGGCGCGTGCGCGCCACCGCCGGCCCGCGCGCCCCCGAGTCCCGTGCGTGTGCCCGGTGGGCGCGATCGCCGCCGGGCACACGCGATCGCTCGTTACAGAGCGGGGAACGGGAGCTGTGTGTGAAAACACACAGCGCTCGTTCCTGTCAGCGGGGGAAACGCTGATTTTCTGTTCATACAATGTATGAACAGAAGATCAGTGATTCCCCCTAGTAAGTCCACCCCCCCCATACAGTTAGAACACAAATAGGAACACACTTAACCCCTTCCCCGCCCCCTAGTGTTAACCCCTTCACTGCCAATGGCATTTTTATAGTAATCCAATGCATTTTTATAGCATTGATCGCTAAAAAAATGCCAATGGTCCCAAAAATGTGTCAAAAGTGTCCGAAGTGTCCGCCATAATATCGCAGTACCGAAAAAAAACGCTGATCGCCGCCATTACTAGTAAAAAAAAAATAATAATAAAAATGCCATAAAACTACCCCCTATTTTGTAAACGCTATAACTTTTGCGCAAACCAATCAATAAACGCTAATTGCGATTTTTTTTTTACGAAAAATATGTAGAAGAATACGTATCGGCCTAAACTGAGGAAAAAAATATTTTTTTTTTTTAGATATTTTTGGGGATATTTATTATAGAAAAAAGTAAAAAATATTGCATTTTTTTCAAAATAGTCGCTCTGTTTTTGTTTATAGCGCAAAAAATAAAAACCGCAGAGATGACCAAATACCACCAAAAGAAAGCTCTATTTGTGGGGAAAAAAAGGACGCCAATTTTGTTTGGGAGCCACGTCGCACGACCGCGCAATTGTCAGTTAAAGCGACGCAGTGCCGAATCTCAAAAAGTGCTCTGGTCTTTGGACAGCAATATGGTCCGGGGCTGAAGTGGTTAAAGCGGAGGTCCACACAAAAAGTGAACCTCCACTTTTTGGAACTTTTTTATTTTTAAGGTGGACCTCCGCTTAAAGAGCAATTGGTCATTTTTTTTCAACTTCTTCTGTTATCGGTACATGTACACAGGGTTGTTTCTAGGCACAGGAGTGTACTTATTTCTGCACTCCTGTGACCAAGATTCAGGCGGCAGTCTTCTGACGGTTGAGGTTTCCCACCTGGTCCAGGCTTTGCAGGATTCCCAGGAATAATGTTGGCATCCACCCAGATGCCTGACCAGCAGCTGGCTAAGCCTCTCTGTGCACTGCTGAGAAACTGAGCCAGCTGCTCAAATGAGTGCTAGAGGAGAAGCAGAGAGATGGTCTTGCTCAGTGAAGACCGAGAACTTGCCAGTCAGCAGCCATGTGATCATTCAGTTATTGGTCTTGGGCTCCATTCACACTTCGTGTAACTCCTGTTGTGGCTTGCAATTTTGTGTGGGTGATTTTCACACGATTCTTTGTGCTGCACACAGATCAGTTTCTGCCCTATGTGTTTGTCGCTCAAAAGTAGCTCCTGCCCCTTTCTTTTCTTCTCTAATGGCCCATACACACGATCCGAATATCGGACGAAAACGATCGTCCGATGATGGATCGTACGATTTTCGGATCGTGTGTACACTACTTTCGAGAGCCGATCACGACCGCTCATCTGATATTTTTCGATCGGACATGCGCGAAAATTTTCCTCCTACGATGTCAGATCGTACGATTTTCGTTTAGTCAGTACAGTCGTCCGACAATACAATACAAATACATTACAACACGTGACATCACTTCCGATCTTTTTTTTTTCTGTCGTACGAGAATTTTCGTGAGTTTAATAACCTATTTTATTTTACTTGCGATTATTAAGCGAAAAAAGTCGTACGATCCATCGGCCGATATTCGGATCGTGTGTATGGGCCATAAAGGTGACCAGCATTTTTTAAAGTCCCAAGGCCATCGAGTCAACATCGCGCCATGTTTGGGGTGCTGTCAAGTATGACTGGCACCCAGCACACTTTGCGCATTTTGTACTGATTACCACGCAGTGTGGAATTGCAAGTAGAATCGTGGCAATTTCATCTGTGGTTCCTAATCGCCTCGGAGGGGTGGGGGACAGCTGCCAGGCAAAAGATTTTTTCTTTTTATCCCTCACTTCCCAAGGGTGGCCATACACCAAAATATTTTCAAATTAACAATTTGTACAGACATTCTTATCAGTGCATTCTATGACCAGATGAATGTTATTCAAAAGTACTTTAAAAAAAAAAAAAGTTTGCTTTTAAAGAAGTTCTAATGGTAAATTTTAATTGTTTTTGTATTTTCTGCATTAAGGTAAAAAACTAGGGTTGTCCCGATTACTATACTCGGTATCCGGACCGATACCGAGTATTTGCGGGAGTACTTGTACTCCTGCAAATACCCCCGATACCGAAATAGAATACTTCGTCCATCCAATCACGAGAGGGGAAGTGTCTATACATGGCAGCGCGGGCTTTACAAGTATACAAGCGAAAGCTTGTAATGCTCGCCGTTGTCATGCACCGGGATTAACGGCAGCGGCGGCGGCTTTGTGGCACATCAGGTATGTGGGGACGGGGACATGGCTACATATGTGGGGACGGGGACATGGCTGCATTTGGGGACACATTTAAAAAAAGTAGGGTTGTCCCGATACCACTTTTTTAGGACGGAGTACAAGTACCGATACTTTTTTCCATGTACTTGCCGATACCAAATACTGATACTTTTTTTAAATGTCATGTGACAGTTTTCAAACCACAATACAGACTAAGGATAGTCTTTAGAATTATGAAGAACTCTAACTCAAGACATTATAAAAGAATAAAAATGTTTTATTTTCTTGTCACGCAGTAGTAAAAAACTTGAAGAATTTTCACAGAACATGTTGCTAAATACAAAAAAGGTATTCTATTTAGGTATCGGGAGCATTTGCGCGAGTACAAGTACTCCTGCAAATACTCGGTATCGATACTAGTATCGGTATCTGGACAACCCTAAAAAAAAAGTATCGGTATTCGGTATCGGTGACTACTTGAAAAAAAAGTATCGGTACTTGTACTCGTTCCTAAAAAAGTGGTATCGGGACAACCCTAGTAAAAACCTTTTAACAGTGGCTTCCTTCCTTAAGGACCAGAAGGATTTTTTCCCCCCTTAGCTGCTGACTTTTAATATAAAAACACTTGTCTGTCCAGGGAGCCTGCAATGTCCTCACTTGAAGACGACCATCCTTCGGCTCTGTGTGCAGGCGCCAACATCCTTACGACATCACATTCTGTTTCTCAGTCTAGCGCATGTGCAAGTCGCACTGCATGGTCTAAACTGTCCCTGCTGTCTTCTGGGACCTGTGTCTCCCAGGAAGTGGAAGCAGATACCTGGATTTGACAGAAAATGATCAGCGGAAGTTCACTTTCGTATGTGGAACTCCACTTACTGATGTTGTAGGGTGACGTGGTTGGAGATTTCGACGAGTTGGCTGTTTTGATGACACTGGTATCGCTGATCATTGTTCTGATTGCGGGAAAGGCTCCCTGCTGTCTCAATACAGTACTACAACGGGAGGGGTTCCCCATCCACATTGCTAATTGAATGAAAAAGAAAATGGTCAGTGTACTGGCTGCCTAAGAAAGTGTTACTTGCAGGATCACCAGGTAAAATAATGAAAAAAAATTCAACCATCATATTTAAGGATTGGTAAGATGCAATATATTTATTTTTGGGTTTAATATCACTTAAGACCCGGACCATTATGCAGGTAGAGGACCTGGCCAGTTTTTGTGATTCGGAACTGCAGCGCTTTAACTGAGGGCTGGGCTGGACGTGTGACTTCGGTAATCCGTTGTTCCCTATAACAGGGAACAGACTATGAATGACACTGCCACTGTGAAGAAAGGGGAAGGTGTGTTTACACACACCTCTCCCCATTCTTTAGCTCCTGTGACCGATCGTTGGACACCGGCGGCGATCGGGTCCTGCGGGTGCGAAGCGCGTGTGCGCGACCCACGGCCATTCTGCCAACGTATATGTGCAGGAGGCGGTCCTTAATTGGTTAATGTAAGTTTTTTTTTAAAGCAAAATTCCACTAGAATATGACCAAATTTACCACTTCCCGCCTGGCCAGTTTTTGCGATTCGGCGCTGCATTGCTTTAACTGAAAATTGTGTGGTCGTACGACGTGGCTCCCAAACAAAATTGGCGTCCTTTTTTCCCACAAATAGAGCCTTATTTTGGTGGTATTTGATTACCTCTGCGGTTTTTTATTTTTTGCGCTATAAACAAAAATAGAGCAACAATTTTGAAAAAAATGCAATATTTTTTGCTATAATAAATATCCCCCAAAAATATGATTTTGTTTTCCCTCAGTTTAGGCCGATGCGATTTTTATTTTTTTACCAAAAATAGGTAGAATACGTAATAAGCGTTTATCGATTGGTTTGCAATAGGGTTGTCCCTATACCGGTATCGGGACCGATACCGAGTATTTGCGGGAGTTTTACTACTAATGGTGGCGATCATCGACTTTTTATTTATTTTTTCGTGACTGCGACATTATGGCGGACACTTCTGGGACCATTGTCATTTTCACAGCAAAAGCAAGGTTTACTGTAAAAATGACAATTTCAGTTTGGGAGTTAACCACAAGGGGGTGCTGAAGGGGTTAAGTGTGACCTCATCTGTGTTTCTAACTGTAGGGGGGGTATAGCTGTAGGTGTGATGTCATTGTGGCGCCGCAGAGAACGGGGAAGCTGTGTTTACACACACCTCTCCCCATTCTTGAGGTCCTGTGACCGATCGTGGGACTCCAGCGGCCATCGGGTCCCACGGTCACAGAGCTTCGGCCCGGGTGTGCGACCCACGGCTGGGCACTTAAAGTGGACGTACCTGTACGTGCTTGTGCCATTCTGCCGACGTAAATGTGCAGGAAGCGGTCCTTAAGTGGTTAAAGCTGGTAATTGGTCTTGCCAGGAATAAGTGCCCTGTAAGCAAGTGGTGAAGGCAAGTAAAAGTAATGCAACATCTGACTTCCAAAGCCTAGACGACTCCTCTGACAGTAAATTATTCAAACTAGTAGGTAAATAGATTTATCATCGATAAAACTGCACATTTATATTTTCAAGACTAAGTATTTTGAATATTTAATGCTCCCGATCATGACTGACAACTTGTAACCAGTGAAAACTTTTTTGGTCATTTACAAATATTAAAGCCATTGGATCAGCATCACATTGTCAGCTAGCATCAGGAAAGGACTACCATGGTAGCCTATGTATTTTTTTTGTACGGGGTACATGTGCAGACTCTCTTCTGAACTGGGCTGTGTTCATCCATCCATACACACAGTGCAGCTTGTCTCCTGCTGCATGTGTCCTGTGCAGAGAGACCAGTGCTGCTGCAGATGGGCACAGCGCTGGACTTAGAGGGCTCTCGGGTAAGTATAAGAGGGGTGTTACAAATACAAGAACATTTTTATCTTAAAGTTCTAAAGACCGAAGGATTTTTCTTAATGCATTCTATGCATTGAGATGAAAAAAAAATTCTTTGCATCAGCCCCCCTAATACTTACCTGAGCCCCATCTCTGTTCAGCAATGTTGCACAAGAGCAAGCTGCTTGTGGTGTGGACACTCGGCAGATGGGAGGGACCTAAGAGGATACTTGCCTGCACAGAGCAGGTAAATATGTTTATTTTTAAACAAAAAAAAAAATACTTTAATACAGGGAATGCCAGCTTTTGATTATGTAGTTAGTTTGGGCCAGCTTGTGAGGCCCCAGATGTTGACGCTTCCTACAGCATACTGCACGGGTTCACAGTAGTCTATCTGATTGGCGCCTTGCCATTCAGAGAAAGCAATATATTCTTTCACTAAATACAAAGCTTCCGCTGGCTGATTCGAAGGTTGTGACATTGTGACATCAGCCAGCCTCTCTTGACGCTAAAGAAGCTTTGTTGCATATCCAGTGGCCTCACACTCAATCCGAAAATCGGAAGTAAAATTTTGTCCAAACAATCTGCAGATTCCGTGTTTTTTTTGTTTTTTCTGACAAAAGCTGCATGTGCCGACTATAAAAAATGTATGTGAACTCAACGTCCAATTTTCATTTAATTTGTTTTTATTTTATTTATTTTTTTATCTGAAAATTGTAAGAGCAAGACTATGCATGCTCAAACAAGAATACATACACAGCTATTCAACACATGTCGCTTCTGCAGTTGTATTTTGTCTTGCGAGAATTTTTGTATGATGAGTAACCTCTTCACTTTCGACATGAAACTAGGATGGGGGAAAACAGACGAAAGGTCGTCCTAAAATCTGATTTATGTGTATGAGGCTTTAGTGAGGGGCATAATTCTATGTAAAGTGTATCAAAAGATGGCGTTCAACTTTTAAGGTAAAAAATCTTCTGCCTTTGCAAACACTCTAAAGCAGTGGTTCTCAACCTTTTAGTGCCGTGACCCCTTGATGCAATTTCCCAAGTTGTGGGGACCCCTAACAGTTAAATTTTCGTAGCGTGGGTTGTCGGCACCCAAGTAAAGTAATTTACGCCCCTAACCCATAGAAATTTAGTGCTCCCTGACTCCCCCTCTACTCGTACAGTATGAAAACCTCATATGGTACATTTTAGGATGTACCACTATTTCTCTTCTTCTTTATTTCCCTTTTATCTCTCTATCCTAATTTCTTGTTTCCCATCCCTCTCTCTAGCTGTCTTTGTTTTTTTTCTCTTCTTTCTCTCCCTTTTTATTTTTTTCTTTACTCCTCCCCCTCTTTTCCTCTCCCTTCCATGTATTCTCTATTTGTATTCCTTCTCTTACTCCTTGGTGTGTGTGTGGGGGGGGGGGGGGGGGTGTGGCATGAGTGGCAACTCTGGGGGGAGTTCTGATCAGCCAACTTAGGTGCTCTTGATCAATGTCATCTGCTGAACTGAGAACTGCAGTGGAGACTTTTAATGGCAACTTTAATCAGATAGTGTTACTCACTGTCTCCAGATTTGTGGTGTCTCATAGCAGTGACACCTATGTTGAAATCGGGAGATAGGGTCTTTTCCAGCCCCTCCCACTTTACATTACTCACCAGTCAGCTGACCTCTAGTCTCTGCCCCCCAGCCATGCCGTGAACTGAATGGGTGGCTGCGAAGAGGCTGAGTGGGCGGCCGTGGGCTCCAGGAACAGCCCAGCTGGGTGGCCACAGGCTCCAGACAGCTGGAAAGGCTGGGAGAGCGGTGCAGGCTTCAGGCACAGCCCAGGATTTGGTGACCCCCTGGCAAATCATTTGACCCCCAGGTTGAGAACCACTGCTCTAAATCTATCATGGTCCAAAAAAGAAAATGTAATTTATTGCAGATTACCAGTCATTGGACTTTTGGCAAGTACAAAAAATACCTGTTTGTCACTTTTGTGAGATGAAAGGACAGTGATACCAGTGTTTATATTGTGTAATCTACTAATCCCATCAAATGTAATGGTCATGAACAAAGGTATTTATCTATACAGTGGAAATAAAGTCTACACGCCCCTGTTAAAATGTCAGGTTTCTTTCTGTGATGTAAAAAAATAATAATTTTTGAACTTTTTTAATATGACCGCTAAACTGTATAAGTTGAACAACAAACTGATTTTTTTTGGGGGGGGGGGGGGAGTAAAAATGATAAAATGTGGTTGCATGAGTGCACACCCGCTTATAACTGGGGATGTAGCCGTGTTCAGAATTAAGCAATCATTCAGACTCATGTTAAATAGGAGTCGGTGCACACATGCTATCACTTGAAGTGCCTCTGATTAACTCCAAATAAAGTTCAGCTGTTCTAGTAGGTCTTTCCTGACACTTTCTTAGGGTCCTTTCACACTAGCGGACTGTTCGTCCGCTCATTACAAGTCCGTTTACAGACTTGTAATGAGCCCCTATGGGAGCGGATCCGTTAGCGGATGATGCATCCGCTAACGTCCGCCAGATCCGCATCCGTTTTTGCGGACAGAAGAATGTCCTATTTTTCTTCCGTCCGGCCAAACGGATCGGATGCAAACGGACAGACAGTCTGTTTCCATTCGACTCCCCATAGGGGAGAGCGGAGGAGAGACAGGGCGGTCCCTGCACAGTGTGCGGGGACCGCCCTGTCCGCCGACAGCTGAGCGGAGACCCCCCGCTGAGCTGACGGACACACGAAGGGGGCCGAAAAACGGACCGCTCCGTGTGTAAGGAGCCTTAGTCACATTCTACAGCAGAAGCCATGGTCAGTAGAGCTTCCAAAGCATCAGAGGGATCTCATTGTTAAAAGGTATCAGTCTGAAGAAGGGTACAACATTTTCAAGGCATTAGATATACTATGGAACACAATGGACATGGTCATCAAGTCGACAAAATATGGCACAGAAGTGACATTACCAAGAACTGGACGTCCCTCCAAAATTGATGAAAAAGAGAAGAAAACTGGTCAGGGAGGCTGCCAAGAGGCCTACAGCAACATTAAAGGAGCTGCAGGAATATCTGGCAAGTACTGGTTGTGTGGAACACGTAACGACAATCTCCCATTATTCTTCATATGTCTGGACTATGGGTTAGAATGGCAAGACGGAAGCCTTTTCTTACAAAGAAAAACATCCAGGCATGGCTACATTTTGCAAAAACACATCTGAAGTCTCCCAAAAGCATGTGGGGGAAAATGTGTTATGGTCTGATGAAACCAAGGTTGAACTTTTTGCGCCAACCGTATCTTTTGGAATTGTTGCCAAAAAAGGCTGCACATCACCAAAATAACAATATACCCACCGGAAAGCATGGTGGTAGCATCATGCGTTTGGGGCTGTCTTTCGTCAGCAGGGGCCTTAGTTAAGGTAAGGGAATTAATTACCGTTCCAAGTACCAGTCAATATTGTCTCCAAAACCTTCAGGCTTCTGCTAGAAAGCTGTACATCAAGAGGCACTTCATCTTTCAGCATGACAATGACCCAAAAGCATACATCCATATGAACAAAGGAATGGCTTCACCAGAGGATTAAAGTTTTGGCATGGTCCAGCCGGAGCCCAGACCTTATTTTTACTTCCACCTAAAAGATTTTGGTTTATGCTACTGAGTTGTACAGTTTATCGAAAGGTGGAAAAAGTTCTGAAATGATTTCTTATTTTTATTCAGCACATAAACCTGACATTTTAACAGGGGTGTGTAGACTTTTTATTCACTGTATTTGAAGTCCAGCTCAAGTGACAATGGATCCTTCTATAGATGCAGTGGAGAGATGAGCGTACACAAAGGGACGGGAAGTGTTGTTTTTAGGATGGCTAGGTGACAATACTGGGGAAAGCCTGAGGGGGAAAAAAAAACCTTAAGGATAAGTTCACTTTTGGGAACATAATGCATGTGTGCCCATTGCTGCAGCCGCTGCTCTTTCTCCCTTTGGCAGCAGTATGGGAAAAGGCTTTCCGTTTTTTAGCTTTCACTTTTTGAAAACCATGCAGCCATGCCTACACGACTGCGTCATTCATACACACAGCTCTGAATGAACTACAACTCCCGACATCCTTTGCAGGTGTTTGCTTGTAGTTTTCAATGAACTAGTAGTTTGATTCTTGCTGTCAGAATATAATGGCTTCCTTTGTAAGGGCAAGCAGACACATGGTCTGCAGGAGACCTGAATCGTATAGCAATCTGCTGATTGCTAGTGCAATGCTTTACATGCTCCTGCAACAATTATAAATGCCCACTTTGCATTTTATTTTTCTAAAAAGTGAACTCTTTTTTTAATTCATTCACCACATCCAAGAATTGGTAAACTTTTTAGGCCGGAATCACACTTGTGCGGTGCGAATTTCAGCTCTGTAATCTCTGCAGATAGATAAGAGAAGTGTTCATCAGATCCATTGCGTTTTAGCTGCGAATTTGGAGACCTGGGAGAAGTTCCGGGTGAGAGGAGAGTGGGGGAGAAATGTATTGAGCTGAATGGCAAATTCCTGAAGAGAACTGAACACATCTGCGAATCAGCTGCGTACCCATAGAAGATAATGGGACTGAATTCGCACCTGAGCCGCACCGCAAGGCATAAAATCCGCACACGTTTTTTCTGCAATGCGCAGTGCGAATGCATCGCACATATGTGAACCAGCCTCATTGAAAACAATGTATTTAGAAATGCTCTGCGTATTAGATGCGGTTTAAGCCGCAACCAATTTGCATAGGTGTGAATCCGGCCTTAATATATAACGGTATTCCATTTTTTCTTCTTGGGTTTAGATATGCTTTAATCACTAAAATTACTACCTTGTAAACTAGAAGTTTAAGCATTTTTCTGGTCCAAGGACATTTTCTTCCAGATAAAGTATCTGTTTAGTTCTTTCGAAACAGGCTTAAGGCCCGCACACACAATCAGAATATCCAAAGCTTTCGTCTGCTGAACGATCTGCCGATTTTCTGATCATTGGTATGCTGCTTTTGAAAGCCAATTACGATTTTTTTTTTTTTTTTTTTTGATCAGACAAAAACTGGATGTGCAGGCTCAAAATCTGTCTGATGTGACCACGTCAGATTTTCTGATCATTCGTTTTTCGGGCAAAAAAATAAATCTGAAGAGCAAGACTAGGTGTACTCAGAAATGAAAACACATACAAAACAATTCAATACATTACGTCACTTCTGACGTTGAATGTCGTAAGAATTTTCTGATGGTGAGTAACTTCTTTACTTATGATTTGAAACCAGCACGCAACAAAAAAAAATTATGGGAATTTGCCCAATAATCTGATCGTGTGTACAAGGCTTTTGAACAAGTTTGCAAAAGACCATTTTGGGCCTAACTGGGCTCGTATGAACTGTTTGTCTCCTCGGCTACATTTTTGTCCCTTCGGATAGCTATGGCTAAACTGTTGTGATCGGCTTTGGAAATCTGTGTACTAACGATTATGTTAATGGACGATCGATTAACATATGTGTACTTCATAGTTGGGTGGGGCGGCACTCAGCCACTCACTGTAAACTTTGTAATCTGTCAATAGAAAGCTTCCTCTGAGTGGCTGAGGATTGGCAAGCAAATGACATCTTGATCTCCGACATTGGCAATCGGCAAAAGCTTTGTATTTGTTATAGAATACACAGCTTCCCGTAAGTTGCTGAGTGCTGCTCTCAACCAGAATACATTTTTGTTTCGGCATTTGGATAGAAGGTTCCCACCCCACTCCTTGAACACAGCACAGCTAAAGCTCTACATACAGTTAACAGTGTACCTAGCAAGCATACCTTCTAGTGCAGAAAATTGTTTATTTGAGCTGGCTTGGCCCAAACAATATGCCAGCTTCACACTGCTGTGCTACGGTTTGGCTGCAGTGCAGGTGTAACCACAGTTTTGGCCATTTTTACCTGTGGATTTAGCTGCAGTCCTATAGCCGTATAAGCCACACTTTTTCTTAAAGTTCTCCAAAGATGTAACATGCGTTTTTAGAAAAACATGGCAAAAAATGCATGACCTAATTCTATGGGACCACTGGAAAAACACGCAAAAAACAGCGGGTACACCCACGTTGGAACCAAATCTCATCAGTGTGAAACCAGTCTAAAGAGACGTTAAGCCCCTGTTTACGCCTTTGCAGTTTACAAGCAATTTAGGTGCATTGTGTTAAATGCGGCTTGATGCATCTTTGGTGCACTTCAATCAAATCGCACGTCTTGTAGAGCACAGATGTGAACTGTCTAAAGGTGTATAATCGCTTAAAATACTTGTAACAAGCCTCAGCAGCCAGGCCACAAGCATAATCGTACTCTAGTTGTGGTTCCTTCATTCTGAATGTTAAAAGGGATCATACTTGCCTTGGTGGCTGCAGCATTGGTCCAATACTGCATCTGTCCCCCAGCACCTCTGCACTGAGAACTGAGGGATCAAACATAGCGGATTGCTTGTTTTTCACAGCTCCGTGAGCATAGAACTACAGTCTGTCAGTCACCGCTCTCTGCTCTGCCCCCTTCTCGCTCATCAGAGTGCTGGGCTGTGGAGGGCGCAGCCAGTTGTTCTCAGCAGCTCGCTGAGTCGGGTGTCGGTCCAGTGGAGACTTTTCCTACTGCGCATGCGAGTCTGGCATTGTGTTTTTTTGGGGGGGGACCTCCACTTTAAATGGAAAACTTAGATTTATTTTTTTTTACTCAAAGCTTTTAATACAAATTTTATTTAAAAAAAAATTGCTTTTATATGCATGTTTGTCTCCCCAGTCTATAGATTCGCACAATATTTTCGAACATTTTTTTTTTTTTTTTTTTTTTTTTTAGGACTGCTCATACAAACTCTCCACCTAAAAATCTTTTAATTGTATAGTTGGCTGTTAACCTTTCCTGAGCAAGTACTCTTCCTCTTTCCCTGTTAAACACCTTGGTGTAACTGATACTGAACTGCTTGCAAGAATTCTGAGCCTTGTGCATGCTGGGAAATGATTCACAAGTTTTTCTTGGAAGCGCAGTGAGTACGATTACTATGTTCCAGTACATAGTTTGTCCCTAGATAGTAACTATGTACAGTGGCTATAAAGTCTACACACCCCTGTTAAAATTTCCTGTTTCTGTGATGTTAAATCATTTCAGAACTTTTTCCACCATGAATGGGACCTTTAAACTGTAAAACTCAGTTAAACAAATATTTTTAGGTGGGGCAAGTAAAAATTAAAAACAAAATATGGTTTCATAAGTGTGCACATCCCTAACCACTTGCTGGCCACCTGCCGTTGTTTGACAGTATGGCATCGTTGTAGCTATATGGCTGGCGCTTTAAGGAGTATAGGGGGGCACGCGCTAACCACGTGACATAAGAGCCAATGTGTGTGGCCGGTGTTTGCTCCTGAGAAGGAAATAACGGAGATCTGTCTATGTAAACAGACTGATCTCCGTTCTGTCAGGGCATTAGGCAGATTTCCATTCCCAAGTACTGGGAACAGACAGTCGGTCCCATCCCCCCAGTTAAAAACAAGCATCAGGGAACACCTTTAACCCCTTGATCGCCACTCATGTTGACTTATTTTCTGCCAGTGACATTTATACAGTAATCTGTGGCTATTTTTAGCACTGATCGCTTTATAAATGTCAATGGTCCCACAATAGTGTCAAGTGTCTGCTCTGTCTGCCGCAATGTCCAAGCCCTGATAAAAAATTGCCGGCATTACTAGCATAAAAAAATATTGGTAATAAAAATTCCTTAAACTCCACCCATGAAAACAACATTTTGCCATGTTGTTTAAAAAAAAAACCTGAGGGTAAAAAAAAAAATACTCACCCGAAATAGCTGTTGCTATGCGGAAGTCCGTAATCTGCCTCACCTGCACCGCGGTTTGATTTCTTCTTCTTCTTCTCCTTGTGAATGGGGCGCGCTGCTTTCTGGGAACTGTGTGTGTTCTCAGAGAGCAGCGCGCCCATTCACAAGCCAGCGTGAGACTCGCGCAGGCACAGTAGGAAACGGGCAGTGAAGCCGTACGGCTTCACTGCCTGTTTTCCATAGTGTGACTGGCGGCGCGGGACTCGGAGCGATCGCGGGACCGGCATCGGGGGGGCCCATCAGCGCGGGCGCCTAGGACAGGTAAGTGTCTTTATTTAAAGTCAGCAGCTACACTGTTAGTAGCTGCTGACTTTAAAAAAAAAAAATTTCGCGGCTGGAGCTCCGCTTTAAATATATCCCCTATTTTGTGGACACTATTACGCAAACCAAGCAATATACACTTATTAATTTACGTCGGCAGAATGGCACAGACATATACATCAACGTGTATATATACACTGGTGCCTTGAGGTGGGTGCGGTACATGCGGCGGTCCCCGTGGCTGGCTGAGCGATCCGGGATGAGGGGGCGGCTATTCGTTTTTGTCCACCCCCTCCGGATCGCTCCCAGCCAATGCGCGCCCTCCACCTGCAGTGCAATTCCTCCTCCTGTGGAAACACAGGAAGAGGGAAGGTGATGTGATCTCTCCTCTCAGCGTTTTTTTTCAACCACCGCTGAGGAGAGATCACATCGCACAGTAAGTCTGCACAACACTTCACTGACACACACTACACATAGGCACATTAACCCCTTGCGATCGCACCCCCCTCCCCCTGTCAGTGTCACTAAATGCAGTAATCATACATGTATGATTACTGTATTTAGTGTCAGTGTGACAGTCAGTGTTAGGTTCAGGGTATCCCCCGTACCCCCCCCCCATATAAAGTTTTAACCCCTTGGTCACCGCCCTAGTTAACCCTTACACTCCCTATTGCCAGCATCACTAAGCGATCATTTTTCTGATCGCTGTATTAGTGTCGCTGTTCCCGCTAGGTAGCACATTTTTTTATTTTTTTTTATTTTTGCTTATGGCTAAATAAATTTTGCCCTAAATGTTTGACTAAAATGTAGTTTATTTGATTTTTCTTATAACAAAAAGTAAAAAATATATTTGATTTTTTTTTTCAAAAATGTCGCTCTATTTTTGTATATAGCGCAAAAAATTAAAATCGCAGAGGCGATCAAATACCACCAAAAGAAAGCTCTTTTTGTGGGACAAGGACGCAAATTTTGTTTGGGAGCCACGTCGCACGACCGCACAATTGTCAGTTAAAGCGACGCAGTGCCGAATAGCAAAAAGGGGCCTGGTCATTTACCTGCATTTTTGTCCGGGTCTTAAGTGGTTAATCAGGCGATGGCCGCGGGGGTTTTGGTATCGGGGGCATTTGCGGGAGTACAAGTACTCCTGCAAATACTCCGTATCGGTACCGATACTGGTATCGGGACAACTCTAGTGCCAAGGTTCGCAGTCACTGCCATAGGGGCTTTTTAGTTACAAAGCTATAGGAAGACTGAATGAATGGTGCGCGAACTTGGCAGCGGTTTCAACCTACAAATATGTCTGCTGTGCTGGCAGACCGTACTTGTAGTTTTTTTCATTCACAAGAATCTGTGACTGACGCTATGCCTTCACAGCCACTCTGTCTTAAGTGACAGTGGGTGGAGGATCCCCACTATATGGGTGTAACATGCTCTTGAAGTGGAGTTTTTATCCCCCTTTTTTTTTTTTCATTATTGTGCTCATTAGACCTAAAAAAAAAAGTTTTACTCATCTGGAAATGCCTGTTGCTATGCAGTCCCACGAAATTTGCCTTTGTAATCACCTAGGATTCTGACATCTCCCTCTAATGCTCCTGGGAAATGTGTCATAATTTCCCAGGATGCAGTGCGCTACCCAATAATCACTCCCCATCCAAGACTTCCAGGAAGTAAGTGCTTGTGGGCTTCACAATGCCCACAAGCAAAATGACAACCCTGTGGACCTAGTTTTATAAACTATGTGGAGCGGTGGCGGATTGTAAAATAGTAAGTGACCGGATTTATATTATAAAAATGCATGATGAAAGGACATATATTTAAAAAATGCTAATTGTGGTTGGAACCCAGCTTTAAGGTGATCTTATGCTTAAGTGTATTTTTTCCTTTTTTGCATTGTGCCATTTGTAAATATTGATATCTGGTGGGGGTGTAACCCTCTTACTCTTTCCAAAATATTGGGGGGGGGGGTTGCCTTTTTTATTTTTTTTTTATTTGTATCTTAACTAGGGTTGTCCCGATGCCACTTTTTTAGGACCGAGTACAAGTACCGATACTTTTCATGTAGTCGCCGATACCGAATACCGATACTTTAACTGTGTCCCCCACATATGCAGCCATGTCCCCCACATATGCAGCCATGTCCCCCACACCTAGCCGCCGCCGCACGGAGAACATCACAGCATTCATTTGAATAGCTGTTTTGCCCGTACGTATAGACACTCCCCCTTGCTTGGGATTGGACAGATCACGATCACCCATCCAATCCCGAGCAAGGGGGAGTGTCTATACGCAGCGGGAACACTACAGCTATTCAAATGAAAGCTGTGATGTTCCCGCACGCTGTTTAACCCATGCGGCGGCTTTCGATGCGGCGGGGGGGGGGGTATTCTTTTTAGGTATCGGGTATTTGTGGGAGTACAAGTACTCCCGCAAATACTCGGTATCGGTCCCGATACTGGTATCGGGACAACCCTAATTTTAACCCCTTCTCTGGCAGAATTTTTTGCACACTGTTCAATCCTTGTAGTTCTGAAGTTTGGTTACAACCCCAAGTAAAAAGCTATAATTAAAATGTTCCTATTGCACAATAATTGGTGGAATATCAAGTGCAACTATTCAGTAAAAAATACCAAATTTTTACACAGGAGACTGGAGTTGATCAAAAATAAGCAGCTACAAATTTTGTAGCTGCCGACTTAAAGGGGTGTTCCAGCCTGTTTTTATGTTTAAGTCAGCAGCTACAAAAAGTGTAGCTGCTGGCTTTTAATAAACGGACTTACCTTCTCCAAGGTTCCAGCGACGCGCCGGCCGGGGCTCCACTCCCCCCCCCCCCCCCCTCCCCGTACGGCGTCTTCAGTTCAACTGTGGTACCCAGCCGTGACAGCCTTCGACTTCACGGCCGGGCACCCAGTGCGCATGCGGCACTGCGCATGCGCGAACAGAGCTGCGCCGTCCCATTGGACAGGCCATCGCCTAGGACCTGTGACGTGTCCCAGGTGATCGCCTACAGGGAGGGGTTGGAGATAGGTGATTAAGCTAATCGCCTAACCAGTCCCTCGGCGGAAGGAGGAAGTGGGACAGGAAGTCCCACTCCTCCTGAAGCCCCCCCCCCAAAAAAAGTTACATGCCAAATGTGGCATGTAAGTGGTGAGGAGTGGGTTAAGCGGAAGTTCCAGTGATGTGCTCACTATCCATTCTCCCCTCTTGTCTCTCTGGCACCAACATGTTAACTGTAGGCACCTGGCTATGTCGGCTTGCAGCTTCCCAGCTGGATGTCCACTGTGCATGTACGAGTGGCCCTGCGCCTCATAAATGGTCCCGTATTCTGTCACATTTCCCAGAAGACTGCAGGGAGGAGAACTTCTGCTTTAGATTACCTAGTCGATCACTGCAGAAGTGGGAATCGGGTACCTGCTCCCCAAAAGTGCCATCTCCGTTCGCTCCTTCTCGGGAGCAATTGCAGGTAGCCCCCAGGCACGGGCACGACCTGTATGCAACGTGCCTGCCGTACAGCTACAGTGATTTGTGCAGGAGTGCCATTCGACAAATGTTTGAAGTGTTACTAAACCTAGCAATATGAAAATTGTTCATCTGCCCCCACAGTGCCCACAGCTTAAAAATCTTTTCACATTAAAATATTGCTGCTATATACCTTTCTTGGCTGATCTGCATACCACGGTCAGTGATGAACTGCAGTTTCTCCAGTGCTGGGAGTTCAGGTAAATTTCCACTGCAGCCTGTATATATGCCTACACGTGATGTCAATATGTGACCTGGCTCGTGCTGGGAACAAGTAATCTCCAGCATAAGACATAACTGAGCATGTGCCGGTGTTGGCTGTCTTTCCCCAGATAGTGCAGGAGGGAAGGATCTGTACATAAAGGAAATAACAGCCTTTTTACACAATGCATAGGATTAATTGCTTGGGTTCCACAGTGAGTATAGCTTCACGGCCGGGCACCCACTGCACATGCGTGAGCCGTACTGCGCATGCGGCCCGCCGCTGATTGGACAGGTGATCGTCTAGGACCTGTCAGTGTCCTAGGCGATCGCCCAGGGGAGGGGCTGCAATAAGGTGATTAAGCAGGACAGGAAGTCGCACTCCTCCTGAAGCCCCCACTCCCCCCCCCCCAAAAAAAAACTATGTACCAAATGTGGCATGTAAGGGGGTGTGGAGTGGATTAAGCGGACGGAAGTTCCTTTTTTTTGGGTGGAACTCCGCTTTAAAGGAGGAACTGCATGCAGCCTGCCAACATAATTTGTAATACAAACATATTTGCCATTCTAAAGCTTCCCTCCAACCACTTGTGTGTGTGTGTGTGTGTGTATATGTGTGTGTGTATATATATATATATATATATATATGTATGTGTGTATATGTATATATGTATATATGTATATATATATATATATATATATATATATATATATATATATATTGTATGCAATTTCGGGATTCTGTACTTGCCAAATATGCTGCAGACAGCCCCCTCCACTAAGTCTGGCTGCATCCATTTTAACTGCTGCCGGTTTACTTCCTTGATTTACACACACACCTCCAGCTCTGAAGCCCTACAACTCTCATTGGCCCGCTTATGACTTGATCCCCATCCCTTGCTGGCAAACTCTCACGAGAGAGAGTTGTGCATGATGGCTAGAGGTCGACCGATATGGGTTTTTCTCTGGCAGATGCCAGATGAGCTAGGCCAAAGCCACGGCCCTTCCTGATGCTGAGATCGGTCACGGCATCGGGAAAGGCCGCGCCTTCGGCCTAGCTCCGGAGCCGTGGCATGTTAAATATCGGCCTAATTTTGATAAAAATCGGCCGATGACTATTTCTCAAACGGCCAAATATCGGTCGACCTCTAATGATGGCATAAGCCTAGGCTTTTTTCTAGGCAAACAAAGTGGGCTGTGTAAGTTTTTTACTTGCAGGGAAAAAAATAGTTTTACTATCTAAAGTAAAAACAAGGGCAGAAGATTTAATAGATGGAAAGATGAGTGTCCATCAGAAAAAAAATACCAACACATTTTGACAACATGGTTTGTGTATAAATTATAGCTGCACGATTCTGGCCAAAATGAGAATCATGATTTTTTATTTTTTTACTTGGAATAAAGATCACGATTCTCGCGGCGTAAAATCTTTTGCATACTAAAAAAAAATTGGGCTAAGTTTACTGGTTAGATTTTTTTTTTTTTATTATTCATTAAAGTAATTTTTCCCAAAAAAGCATTTGAAAGACTGCTGTGCAAATGCAGTGCGACACAAAATATTGCAGCTACCGCCATTTTATTCTCTAGGGTCTCTACAATTTTTTTTTATAATTTATTTGGGGGTTCTAAGTAATTCTCTAGCAAAAAAAGATTTTAACTTAAACTGTCAGGAAAAAGGTTTGATGGTTAAACGTTCCTAATTTACATACAAAAGTCTATTCCTTTTGATGTAAAAGACAAATTGATACAATGTTTAGACTTAATCTACTGATGGAATGTTTTAAAACCTTGGCAGACTTTGACTTTTGGCTGAGAGCGGAGAAAAAATTCTCTGCGCACTAAAGATCGGGAAATGCTTTGTCATGAGCGCAGCAAGGAAAAAACCACGATAACTATTGTTGAATAATTGTGCTGCTCTAATATTCATATGTCGTATGTCATATGTCGATCTTGGCCATAATATGACCTCCCACCATAACCCTTTGAGGCATTAACCCTTTGAGGCATTGACTCTACTAGACCTCTGAAGGTGTGCTGTGATGTCTGCAAACCAAGCTGTAATTGGCAGATCCTCCGTGGATTCGGTTTCCCTCAGATGCTCAACTGGATTGAGATCTGTAGAATTTGGAGGCAAAATCAACATCTCAACTCGCTGAATTCATCAGTCCAGGGCACAGTCTTCCATTGCTATGTGGTCCAGTTCTGATGCACTTTGTTTTGGCTGTGGATACAGGCCAGCATGGGCACCCTGTCCAGTTTGTAGCTACCCGGCTCCATAAGCAACAAACTGCAATACACTCTGCATTCTGACACCTTTCTATCAGAAGCAACATTAAAGCAATTTAACCACTTAACCCCCGAACCACATTGCTGACCAGAGCACTTTTTGTGATTCGGCACTGCGTCGCTTTAACTGACAATTGCGCAGTCGTGCGATATGGCTCCCAAACAAAATTGGCGTCCTTTTTTCCCCACAAATAGAGCTTTCTTTTGGTGGTATTTGATCATCTCTGCGGTTTTTATTTTTTGTGCCATAAACGAAAATACAATGTAAAAATGTGTATTCTTGAAGGGCCTATGATACACAGCTCGGCGCCTGACCCACTTTTCAAAAAAACACAAGACCAGAGATATGGTTTCCTCTGAAAATGAATGCAGAGGAAACAGAAAAAAGCAGCTGTTTTAAAATGGATTCAAAATGTAAAAAAGTATTAACATACAGTTAGAGCAAATGTCCACCCCCAGTGCAAAATACCAAACAGCGCTGGTGTTAGATATAAGGTGACGAACACCATATAATATAAATCAACAGATAGACAGTCTCAGGTGTTTTGAGGTCAGTATTGACGTAGATGTAATGTCCAATAATGGTCATAGAGGAGATTGTGCACCATCCACCGCACTCGCAATCCACCACGTGTTATACAAACGATCCCAGCAGGGGTTCAAACTCACCAGAGATCAATCAGATCAAGCCTTTCACAATAATCCAAGATATATCTGAGGGCTGCTGACATATCCGTCTGATAGGGGAATCACTTTTAGAGGACCAGCCTCAGATGTAATAAAAAAACAAAGAATGCCAACATAGCGTAATTCAGTTTAATACTCATCCCTTCCATCAGGCATCCCCCATATATTATACATACACAAAGTAATGACAATTAAAGCAGAGTTCCACCCAGAAAAACATTTGCCCATTTTGTTTAAAAAAATTAAATAAAAAACCTTAAAAAAAAAAACTCACCAGAAATACCTGTTGCTATGCGGAAGTCCGTAATCTGCCTCTTCCACACCGCGGTGTCCTTTCTTCTGCTTGTGAATGGGGCGCGCTGCTTTCTGGGAACTGTGTGTGTTCTCAGAGAGCAGCGCGCCCATTCACAAGCCAGCGTGAGACTCACGCAGGCGCAGTAGGAAATGGGCAGTGAAGCCGTACGGCTTCACTGCCTGTTTCCCATAGTGTGAATGGCGGCGCGGGACCCGGAGCAATCGTGGGACCGGCATCGGTTGGGCCATCAGCGCGGGCAAGTAGGACAAGGTAAGTGTCCTTATTTAAAGTCAGCAGCTACACTATTAGTAGCTGCTGACTTTAAAAAAAAAAAAAAAAAAAAAAATCGCGGCTGCAACACCCCTTTAAGCAGCGTAAAAATTACTTCACCCGATCCTTTGCAAAGAAGCAGCGTGCTTGACTACGGTCACCAGCTGGTATACCGGTGGGAGACTCCTTCCCGGATCCCTTAGTGAAGTACAGATGTAATGTCCGGTTATAGCGTAAAGCTGTAACCCTTACTAGTTTCGTCCATGCGACTTCTACGGAGAAACCCTTGCGCGAAACCCTTGCGCGGTCGTGCGACGCTGCTCCCAAACAAAATTGACGTCCTTTTTTTTCCCCCCACAAGTAGAGCTTTCTTTTGGTGGTATTTGATCGCCTGTGCGGTTTTTATTTTTTGCGCTATAAACAAAAAAGAGCGACAATTTTGAAAAAAAAATACAATATTTTTTACTTGTTGCTATAATATCCCAATTTAAAAAAACAAACATATTTTTGGTATAAAAAAAATCGCAATAAGCGACTTGTTTGCGCAAAAGTTATAGCGCTTACAAAATAGGGGACAGAATTATTATTTTTTATTTATTTTACTAGTAATGGCGTGATCTGCGATTTTTATTGGTACTGCGACGTTATGGCGGACACATCGGACACTTAAAACATTTTTGGCGCCATTCACATTTATACTGCGATCAGTGCTATAAATATGCACTAATTACTGTATAAATGTGACTGGCATTGAAGGGGTTAACACTAGGGGGTGAGGAAGGGGTTAAATGTGTCCTAGGTGTGTTCTAACTATAGGAGGAGGGGGGGTGACTGATCTGTGTCCCTATGTACAAGGGACACAGATCGGTCTCCTCCTCTCCAGAGACAGGACGCTGTCTGTGTAAAAACGGCAATGAGATGATCTGTGAGATCATCTCTCATTCGCCACACAGATCGCACCGCAAACGGCCACTCTGGCCGTTCGCCGCGATCTGTGATTGGCTGTGTCCAAGGGACACGGCCAACACAGGGCTTCCCCGCAGCGCGCTCTAGAGCGCGCGCTGGGAACGCCCAAAGGGGTGGCCGTCTTTTGACCGCAGGTTGGATATTCAGACCCACGCTGTAGCCGTCATTCAGCTATACCGCCGGTCTGAAGTGGTTAACCACTGCAGACTGGGAATATCCCAGAATGGCTGCAGTTTTGAAGTCGTTCTGACCCATTATAATCTGGCTGTGGCAAAACCGCTCAAATACCTACACTTGCCCATTTAAAAAAATTGCTTCAAGAACACGATCACTTTCTGCCTAATATATCCCACCTGATTTACATGCCATTGCAAAATAGATGATCACTGTTCTTTCACCTGTCTGCAGTCATAATGTTATGAGCAATCAGTGGATATTTATATTTAAAATTTTTGTGAAGGTTGATTGTTGAATATCTGGAAACCTCCAACTATACTAAGTCGGTTCACACTGGGGCAACACGACTTCCAGCACGACTTTGGGAGGCAACTTGGACACGACTTGAGTATGAATCATCAGGCAACTTACAAGGCAACTTCAAGTTGCCTCCATGACAGTACAAGGCAACTTCAAGTCACCTCCAGGACAGGAGGCTTTCAAGTGGCCAATCAAACAATGAGCTCTGGGGGAGGGAGGGGTTTGCCTGAGAGTTGTATGTTCTCTTCCTGTTAAGTTGTTTCAGTTAAGACAGTGATCAGACTTCTGAGGCAACTTCCATTGAAATCAATGGGTACAAGTTGCCTACAAGTCGGATTGAAGTAGTACAGCAACCTTTTCTGAATTCAGAGCGACTTCAGTAGTGTGTATTAAGACGGCTCCTATTACTTCCATTGATTTTTCTCAACCACAAGACTTGGGGCAACTTCAAGTCGGATCCCAGGTCGCCCCAGTGTGAAATGGCTCTAACTCACCTCTGTGGCTGTTCTGAGGGCCTGCATTTATTTTTAGGGTTTTACAGAGATCTTCGTAAAGGCTCATTTACAGTTGTGGTAAAATAGGTGAGCTCTCCAGCTCTAGTCTAACTTGAACGTTTACAAGAAGTATGCGCCAAGTCGAGCTTTGTTTAGAAATACAAAAGTCAAATTATGGCACTAACCATTGTTTCTTGTTTTGCAGGAAGTTGCTGTAAAACTTGAGTCACAGAAAGCCCGTCACCCACAGTTGTTGTATGAAAGTAAACTATATAAGATTTTGCAAGGAGGAGTTGGCATCCCACACATCCGGTAGGTTATCTTTCCAAACCTTTGTCCTGTTTAAATATGTTTTAGCTTTTGATTATATTTTTAATATGGGTATAGCCACTGTCAAATCTCTAGTTAGTTGTTTGATGCCTAGGGCTCTAGTATGTATATTGAGCTATTAATACAGCGCCTTTGGGATAGGAATAGATGGGAAGGTCCCCTAATTTAGCTGGAATTTTATTTTAAATAGTTCTTCAGGCATTGTCTGAAAAATGTCTTAAATTAAATATTCTGTTCCAGGTTATTTTTTAGATTTTACAACCAAACCCAGGGAAATGCATCCAACAGTGCACCCCTTTAAAATAGTGTTTTGGCTTACTACAGTTCATTTAAGCAATAGTTATTGTAAATAATTTATATATATATATAATGTGTGTAATATATACATAATTACCGATACTAGTATCGGGACATGTACTCCCGCAAATACCCCCGATACTAAAATAGAATACTCCCCCATATTGCAGCCATGTCCTGTCCCTCATACTTGTAGATATGCTGCCGCATACCGCCGTTAATCCCCCTGCATTATAGCGTAGCGCGCATTACAAGCTTTCGTTTTGAATGCTTGTAATGCCCGCGCCGCCATGTATTGACACTCCCCTGGACGGATCTGTTCAATCCCGAGCAAGGGGGAGTGTGCACGAATCCGCGTATAGACACTCCCCCTTGCGTGGGATTGGACGGATCCCTCCAATCCCGAGAAGGGGAGTGTCTATACATGGTGGCGCGGGCATTACAAGTATTCAGAACGAAAGCTTGTAATGCGCGCTGCGCTATAATGCAGGGAGATTAACGGCGGTTTGCAGCGGCGGCATCATATCTACAGGTATGAGGGACAGGACATGGCTGCATATGGGGGACATACATGGCTGCACCAAAAAGAGGTGTGCCCCCGGCCTGGGATGTTTAGTAACTAGAAACTAAAATTAGTATAAAGAGCAAATCGCTACTGTAAGGGGTTCATTTTTTACTGCGGGGACAGTGAAAGTAATATTTATAGTAGTGATTTGCTCTTTGTACTAATAAAAAGCTAATTTTTGTTTTTTAACCCCATTGTTGCTGGCCGATCGATTATGAAAATGGTAATCAAATTGGTTTCATAATCTATTAGTTTCAGTAAAGGAATTTTTTTTTTTTTTAATGCTAAATGGCTTGCTTTACCTTGTAGCAGTCCTGCTTTCATGTCCTCCATGTCCGTTTTTGCTTAGAAGTTGCTGTAATCCCTTGCTGGACTCCACACTTCCTGCTTGTCTGGCTCCTTATGAAAAAACTCATGGTAGCTTTTAATTGTGGTCCATGATCAAGATGTGATTTACTGTGTCTAAAACTCCTCAGAACCAATCGGATTCATTAAAAAACAAACACTGCCCTGTGTTTGTTTTTTGTTCTGTGTGTCTCTGTACACACAGAACAAACTGAAACTAGTCTAAAAATGAAACTAAGCGGCAGGCACATTATACGATTATCTATTTTTAATCATTTTTAAAAGGAATCAGTTAGCTATTATGCCTCTATACCCTGTAAACCAGTGGTCTCAAAGTACCGGCCCGCAGACCGGTTAAAAATGGCCCGCAGGGGGGGGTGCCGCGGAAGTGGGGGGAGTAGATTTTCTTCACATGCAGAGTAGCGCAGGAAGCGTCTCTGTCATAAGTTCACTTCTCTGTCTCATGCTGCGGCTGCTCCCCACCCCCCGGCGGCCCCCCTCTCTTGTCCAATCACATTTGCTTGTGATATCACCTGGGATAAACGAGAAGAGAGGGGGGGTGTCGGGGGCAGGGAGCAGCCGCAGCGTGAGACAGAGAAGTGAACTTGACAGACCCTTCCTGCGCTACTCTGCATGTGAAAAGACAACAAGTAAACGCTGACATGTGCCCTGAATGTGCCCCATGCGCCCTGATGGTGAGTGGTCAGTGTGTAGTGTAGTGGTGAGTGTTAAAAATGCATCCGCTCACACCAGTGTTGGGGGTAAAAATGCGTCCGCTCACACCAGTGCTGTTTTTGAAGTTTGAAAGTTTGTATGTGGCCCCCCATGGGATATGAAAACTTGTCTTGTGGCCCTCAGGTAATTTGAGTTTGAGACCCCTGCTGTAAACAGTCATTTCAGCCAAAAAAAAAAAAAAAAAACTTTTTTTTTTTTCCTTTTTAGTGACCCTTTAAATATAACCATAAGAGAATCATTTTCACAAAATCAAAAATGTTCAAACTTGAGATGAACCAAAGCCATTAAAGTTTTTTTTCTTTACTACACTGATAGGTTTGTTTACTGGGGAGGTAATGATGAGCCTCACAATTCTGCCAAGTGCATATCTGTAAGATAATACAACTATCCCCTTGTTCAGCTTCACTTAATTGAGCCCGTGGCCTTGTGAAGTCCCAAGCTCTTCCTTCTATGACCTGGTGCCATCTGGTGGTGGCCGTTGGCATTACAAGTTAAACAGCAATTGTAATATGTAATTTTTCACTATTTTCACTGCCATCTCCTTCCCACTAATTAGAACCCCCAAACATTATATATTTTTTATTCTAACACTCTAGAAAATAAAATGGCTATGGTTGCAATACTTTCTGTCACACCGTATTTGCGCAGCGGTCTTACAAGCGCACTTTTTTTGGGAAAAAAATACGCTTTTTTTATTAAAAAATAAGACAACCGTAAAGTTATCCCAATTAATTTTTTTATATTGTGAAAGATAATGTATGCCGAGTAAATTGATACCCAACATGTCGCGCGTCCGCTTGTGGAATGGCGACAAACTTTTACCCTTTAAAATCTCCATAGGCGACGTTTACATTTTTTTTTTTTACAGGTTGCATGTTTTGAGTTAGAGGAGGTCTGGAATTATTGCTCTCGCTCTAACGATCGCGGTGATACCTCACGTGTGGTTTGAATACTGTTTAGATATGCGGGCGCTACTCACGTATGTGTTCGCTTCTGCGCGCGAGCTCGTCAGGACAGGGCGCATTTTCTGGCTCATTACTTTTTTAGCTGGCTCCTAGATTCCAAGCAAATTTGTCGAACCCTGACATATTGCATCTATTCTACATGCCTACTAAGTTGTTTGTTTCTGTTGCTAAGATATTGTCCATATCTGACACCAAATAGATTTTCCAGTGACCTACTGGGAAGTTAAGCAGGGTTGGATCTAAGGGTTTGTAAACTACCAACATTAAATTGTTACCAACAGTAAAAGGTTACTTGTTTCTGAAGGCAAGGAATATACATCCTTTTTCCTTGCAATGCTGCTTCCTAGCCTTCTTTTAGCAAGCATGCTTTTGGATGCTATTGACTGTGTTGGGGTGACATTACTCCTCCGCAGCATCCTGTCAAGACTGCTATCATTGTGAGCAGGAATAGTATTGCCAGGGCTTCTGATGAATATACTTGTGCACTGCACATAGTGACAGCTACTGCCGGTGTATGCTGCTGGGGAGAGACATTGCCCCCACATTGTGTGCATGTTCTTTTTAATTTTCCATGGAGGGAAAGATGGTAGAGTATTCTTCATTATTGCTGCAGGCAGGAGTGTCCAGGGCTTATTTTTTTATTTTATGTTTTGCTATACAGCACTGCATTGCTTTAACTGACAATGTACATAAAATGTATTTTTTTTTTTTTTTCCTTTCCACAGGTTGAGCTTTCTTTTGGTGGTAATCCCTTTTTTTTTTTTTTTTTTTTTTTGCGATGTACACAAGCGTCAATTTTGAAAAAAAAAAAAAAAAAATTTTTTTTTTTTTGCTCTAACATCCCCCCCCCCCCCACAAAAAAAAGATTCATTGGTTTAAGCCAATATGTATTCTACACTTTTTTTGGTAATGCTCAATAAGCATATATTGGTTTGCGTAAAAGTTAGGGCGACTTAAAATTGGGGATATATTTATGGCATTTTGTTAGGAATGGGGTTCATCAGCGATTTTTATTGGGGCTGCGACATTGCGGCACACAGATCGGACACTTCTCGCACACTTTAGTGCCACAATGTTTAAACAGAGATAAAATAGCCACTGATTGGACTGACTGGGAGTAAAGAGATTTCTGTTCCTGATCACTAGGAACAGCTGATCTCTCTACTTCACTGATATGGTATCTGTCTGTTTACATTGACAGATCTCCGTTCTGGCTCTCTGAGGAGCGGACCCTGGCCATGCGCATCAGCTCTGGCATCGCACCACGGGACTCCTAGAGTTTTTAAAGCCGCCGACTTACACCTACGGCCATTTGAGCAGCTGTGCCACTACTTTTTTTTTCTGGTAATAGTATTCTTGTTGCATCCTCCCCAACATGGTGATTATCAGTAATGACATACCCTAAAATACAAAAAAGTGGGTTACATTCTAACTGCACATTGAAAATCTGATGTATTTTAATTACTAACTCCATTTCAGTACCACACCAGTTTATGGTACATCCAGAGAAGGTAAAGCAGATTTTCCTGGTCTCTATCACATTTAGGATCAATGTACACTAGGTAGCAGAAAATTTGGCAGAACTGCTGTAATGAAAAAAATGCTTGGGCGCATTTGATTTTGTAAGCATCTTCCCTTAAAACACTAGAAATAATACTTAAATATTTGCACCCATGCGCTGTTTAGGCACGTCAATTTTTTATTTTTTTCCTGCCCAAAAGCTTTTTTTCCCCAGCCTGCTAATGGTCCTATATGTGCCAGTAAAACCCAAATGTGCAATGACACACAGGCTAACATACAGGTGCAGCTCATATAATATCAAAAAGTAATTTTATTTTCAGTAATTCAAAAAGTGAAACCCATATATTTTACAGAGATGTGTTGCACATGAATTGATATATTTAGAGCATTTTTCTTTTAGTTTTGCTTATGGCTTACAGCTAGTGGAAACCCCAAATTTTGTATTCCAAAAAACTTGAATATTATGCAAGAACAATAAGGAGATTTTTAATACAGAAAGATTGGCTTACTAAAGTTTGTAGGTTTTCAGTATAGTGTGCACGCAATACTTGGTCGGGCACCATTTGCATAAATTACTGCATCAATGTGGCATAATGGCGATCGGCCTGTGGCACTTAAATGTTATGGAAGCCCAGGTTGCTTTGGGTGGGCTTCAGCTCATCTTCATAGTTTGTGTCTGGTGTTTAACTCTTCCTCTTGGCAATACCCCACAGATTTTCTATGGGGTTTAGGTCAGGTGAGTTTGTTGGTGAGTTTGTTGGCCAATCAAGCTGTGATACCATGCCAAGTCTTGCTGGAAATGAAATTGACATCTCCATAAAGCTGGTCAGCAGTGCTCTAAAATTTCCTGATACAGGGCTTTGCAGACTTTGGACTTGCTAAAACACAGTGGATCAGCAGATGACATGGCTCCCCAAATAATCACTGACTGTGGAAACTTCACGCTGAACCTCATGCAACTTGGATTCTATGCCTCTCCACTCTTCCTCCAGGCACTAAGACCTTGATTTCCAAATGAAATGCAACATTTTCCATAGCCTGTGATATGAAAGTGTTGCTACTAGAGCAGTGGTTCTCAGCCTAGGGGTTGGGACCTCGGGGGTCAAATGATTTGCCAAAGGGTATTCAAATCCTGGGCTGTTCCTGAAGCCCACACTGTTCTCCCAGGAAGGGAGATAATGAGAGGTGGAGGAACAAAGAAAATGTCAGAGGGGGAAAAAAAGAGCAAGAATGAGTTGGGAAGGGGTGGGGACAAGGAATTAAGATCGAGAGGGATGAAAGGAGAACAAAGAGTGGTAAAATCCTAAAATGTACTATAAGGGGTTTTAATATTGTATGAGTGGAAGACAATCGGGGAGCGCTAAATGTCTGCGAGTTAGGGGCGCAAATTACTTGTCTTGCCTTGGGTGCTTTCAACCCACGCTATGAAAATATTACTATTAGAGGTCCCCACAACTTGGGAAATTTTATCAAGGGGTCACGGCACTAGAAGGTTGAGAAACTCTGTACTAGAGGGTCATGCGAATTGTCCACCAAAATGATTACTCCCTTTGGCTACTAATCGGGGTGGATTTGGTTTAAATTAAATATTTACCTATGGCGCTGCCATGATGTGACAACTGCTCTTTAAATATAAGGACTTATTCTTGCTGGCAGTTAGAATCTTTAATATTTGCAAACAAAATGAAGGTTTAAAATAAGCTGTCGGGTTAATAAAACGGCAATATCAGAACCGATTTCAATCATAGTTTGTGGTGTACATAGATTTGCAAAACTTTCTTGCCTCATGGATACTGTGAAATCATGTGAATGCAGTGCATGCTATCTCTGTGTGGATTCATTGAATGAGTTTACCAAAAATGTAAATATTGCAGAATATACAGCCTCATGCTACATAACTAAGCTCAATTTCAGGCTGAATAAATTAATGTATCTTAAATGGAAAACCATCTTTTAGATGGATTTGTACTCAAAATGTTTAAATAGATTTTGATCAAATTTATTTTGTTTGTTTCATTGATTTCTGTCCACCCTGCTACTAATGGATCAGCCTGTCCAATGTTATGACAATTTGTGCATGTACAGTGATTGCTTTTTATTTTTTTCTGTACTGCAAAATTCCTTCGACCTGCTAGAAGCTCCTAATGGTGCTTCCCATACTTGTTTACACATTTGTAATAACACATTACATGGCATATAGTTGACCATGCGGAAACATCAGCTTGTTACCTATAACATTAGATGCCAGAAAAAGTACTCTTACTTGTAGAAAGTATTCTAAATTTAGGGCCTCTGTTTCCACATCACACAGTGGGATATTTCAGCTGTTCACTAATTTTGTATATTTGTTTACATTTTTAGGTGGTATGGACAAGAAAAAGATTACAACGTTCTAGTCATGGATCTGCTTGGGCCAAGTCTTGAAGATCTGTTCAACTTTTGTTCGCGCAGGTTCACAATGAAAACTGTGCTTATGTTAGCAGACCAGGTAATTTTTTATTTTTTTTTCTGTTCTAGAGATGGGAGATATGCTAAAACTGGTCTCTGCGGACCACCTTCAGCTCCCACTGTGTATAAAATAGAGTAGTATGGGTCTGATGTGTATAGGCAGAAAAAGCTAGAGAGCTGCAGCCAACATTTCAAGAGACGTTGTGTAACTGTAATTTTGATTTATGCACAAAAGCCCTGTCCTCAAAAGTCAATATTTGCTAATCAAGTTTGGATGCAATGTATGCTTATAGTGCTTTCAACCTGTGCACCATTCTATGGAAAATGGGTGCCAATAGGGACTGCCATTGTACTCTATTGTATAGGCTATATTTACCCTAGTACATATATCGGTCCTTGCGCTCGGGATTGGATATAGACACTGGGCTAAAAGCAGTGTGACTGCATTAATTGCCAATGGTGAGGCTGCAGATGGCGACTGATCAGGCTGCATTGATGGCCTGACCCTTATTTTGCTTCAAAGTTTATTTAAAATGCAAGTAGTTTATTTTCTGAAACTTTTCTTTTAAAATTAGGGTGAATGTTCTACTCTTGATAGTACTCTGATAGATGCGGTATATTTGTGCACTAAATCATTAAACTGCTTTTATTCCCCTGAAAGTTTTTAATAACTGCGGTGTGAATCTGAGTGACATAAAAAATTGCCACACACATTTTATTCACCAGGGCCTCTGCTTAAAACATATGTTTGGAGGTTGTACGTAATTTTCTAGCGAAAAAATTCAAATTTTTACATGTATAAAGTCAGCATTGGCCTGGACTTGAAATCGTTAAAGTGGAACTATTGCAAAAAAGACGTAATGCCTCTCCGAGAAATCTTGAGAAACAGACTCCCAAAAGTGTCCATCTCCTTTATTCTCTGCTGTGCTTGGTGCTTCCTCTTCCCGATCTCCATGTCACTACAGGACCCAGTATTAACAATGAAGTCAGCTGAAGGAACCGATGAGTACAGCTAGGGACACAGGAGAGGAATACTCCCAAAAGTATTAGTAGCTTTGCAGTTTTTTCAGGCAAGATTTTTCTCAATGGGGTGTAGTCCAGTAGCTGGAGAGGCAAGTATTCTTGTTTTACAGGGATGTCTTTTAAAGTGGTATTAAACACTGGTCACTTGTACCTACAGGTAAGCTTATAATGAAGCTTACCTGTAGGTACAATAAATATCTCCTAAACGTGCACCGTCTAGGACAGGGGTGTCGAACTCTATTTCACCATGGGCCACATGGGCGGCATGATGGCCCTCAAAAGGGCCAGTTGTATCTGTAAGATGTCAGCACACCCCCTCCCCTTCACATTGGATGTCGAGCCACCCCACCATCAGAAGTTGAGTCCCCCACTCCCTTAAATCACAGTGCACCCCCTTTCTTTATGCTGCTGCTGGGAAGAAGCTGGATGCATTGCTTGAAAGCAGAAAGTAGGGTCTGGAGTAGGACCAGAGGGTGCTGAAGCTTTGGGAGGGCCTGATGAAATGGCCTGGAGGGCCTTGTTTGACACCTGTGGTCTAGGAGATATTACTATTTCTGCAGCCAGTGATGTCACCGGTGCATGTTCACTGCACTCTGTATTGAGGGCACACTGAATGTGCTGTCAATCCAGAGTGTTGTGCCATGGCTCCTGGGCGCATGTGTGGGAGTGACATTACGGCTCAGTCATTTGACTGGCTGGAGGCTGCAAACCTGTAAGGAAGACTGGGTGAAGGTGTCAGCCCTGTCAGAGGTAACAGTGCGCTGCTGGCGGGATACCTTTTTACAGGTAAGCCTGTCATAATGTGCTAGTATGCTGTTCTTTAAATGTGCCTTATTTCATTATGGTTTTTGTATGTAAATTTTCTGCACGTTGACTTTGTTTTTTTGTATATTTAGATGATCAGTAGAATTGAATATGTACACACAAAGAATTTTATACACAGAGACATTAAACCAGACAACTTTCTAATGGGCATCGGACGTCACTGTAATAAGGTTAGTATAATTTGTGAGCCCTGACTTTTTTTTTTTTCCTTTTGTACAAGTATAGCTCATTTTCTGCCTTGCTTTTTATAGTGATGTATAAAATGTTTTATATTTAACATTGGACCTACATTGTTGGGGAGCCTCCTGCATGTCTTCAAACCTTGTAACTGTACATGCTTACATGTTGGGAGTGTCCTACTTGGGATTTGCCAACATAAGCTAAAATTTACATTTTTCTTTTTCAACTAAGCAAATAACTGATTGTACACACTACAAATAAAGCCACACACATTCACATATAAAGCATGTTACTGCTTAACTTTCCTCCCTAATTCCGGTATTTCTTGGTTCTGCATAGATCGATGCCACTTTCCAGAAGTCTCTCTACCCTGGGGGCCTTTCGAACACTTTTCTTTTTTCATTTCTTCTTCTAGATTTATTCACCACAAGCTATTTTCTCTGTGGTGTCCATATGTGCACATATGCCTGGATTTCGTTAAAGTAAACCTTGTGATTTGGAAACAAAAGGGCTTATTTTTTTAAGAGTTTGCTAGTTCCCTGGCTTTCATTCTTATCCAAAGGCTTTTTTTTTTTTTTTTAGAGTCCCAAGCCTGTACTATAGTTAAACACCCTATGAATTTGAAAATCCATGCAGATTGACTGTCTAGGAACTTGTAATTTCTGAAAAAATATCAGTGCCAGTTACTTCTCTCACATGTTTACTTTATGCTCAGCTGAATGTGCACGATACTGGTGTCCACCATAAAGAAAATGTGTCTGATTAGAGTGGCAATTAATCACCGGGCTCATGAATACTATTCCATGATGGCTTATTGGCATCTGTTAAATGTTTACTTTACCAAGCTGACCTTGGTGGAAAAAGTGGTCTTTTTATGTTAATGTACAAGTTCTTGGGGGGATAAAAAAAGGGCACTGTTCACAAAAATACAGATTTATACTTTATTTCCAATAGAACAGTCACACATGGTTGGGTTGAAAATAATTTTGAAGATATGTCTTACTGTCTAGATGGAGATTTGTTATTCTTTTACTGCTATATTGTATTCTTTTAAATTGATCTTTTATAAAACGTTTACTGTTGCTTTAGTTCATAGGAGATTGTTAGCTTTGCATGGTCTTCACATTTTCTTTATCTCCAGCATTACATTTACTGATCTAACATAACATGCTTCCTTGACAGTGTCAATATGTATTAAGCGGGCAGACAGGCAGCAATTGGCAAATCAATAAGCATGCCGTGCATAATTAGATTTTAAACTGGGGACTATTATAATGAACAATTGTATACATTACTTTTTTTATGGAAGCAAGATTGCCAATTGTGTTGTGTTTTTTTTTTTTTGTAGCTAATGTTTACCTTTGTTTGCCTGTATGAATGCCAACTTGAGGCCAGACATGAACTGGGTTCTAACAGAGGTGCTTCAGCCACCCTTAACATACCCCAATATTTTCTTGGCTTTTCTGTCTTTATTTTATTTTTTGTATGTGAAATATACCCTAAATGACAACTATCTTGAAAATTACTCATTTCCATTAGACAATTTTTTTTATCTAAGATTCAATGAGATTAGAATTAAGGTGCATTCCAGGCTTTTCTGTAGGAACAGACCAAAGTTTCATTCTCGCCCGTTCTATCCCTCAACTATTCAGCATGAGTTTTACATTATGTAGTCTTCAAGGTATTGAAAAACGTGGATCTGGCCCATATGTTTAAACCTACCAAATCAATTGTGTGCATAGTTTTGTTCAGGAAGGGGTGCAATTGTGCAGTTGATGTTAGATTAGCATTAGCTGCCATGTAGAGTTCAAGTAGACTGATTTTACAATCGCCCCCATATTGCATGCAGTTTCACATGCTTGTGTACTTTATGCACTGTGTGCTATAACAAGCAGCGGGAACATTGAGGCTGTATGAAAAAATGCACCATTACTGTGAGTTTGAAAACTTTGACCAGAAGATTACGTTCAGATTTGAATAGGTTCTTTAGAGGGTAACTACCCCTTTTTTAACAATTTAATCATGTTCTGCCCATATGGACAAACCCATACCTTCTTCCTTGATCCAACACACTTTGCTGTGTGGCACCACACAACCTTTCCAGTGAAAACATTTAGTGTGCTTACAGGCCATAGCCCCATTACTTTCTAAGGGTAAGCTGTACTCTGCTGGACCCCAGGAGGCCATCGTAAATACAGCTTTCCCATTAAAATTGACGTGGCTCAGGCATGCATGCACTATGGAATGCCATGGGGGAACTTTTGCTGGAAAGGCTTGTGGTACCGGGCAGGACAACACAGTGAAGATAACTGTGTTGAAGAGTAAGGTAAGTGTCCAGGTAGGTGGCATTCAGGGCTGTGGGGGAATTTTTAAATGGTATAGTTATTTTAATAATGCACATGTCCTTGGACCAGCAGATAATATGCCATTGGGTATTTTATTTGAGAGATTTTCCACCCATGTTCAAGGGTTCACTCTGGGGTTACTACATAGGATCTCTCCACTTACATTTTCTGACCCAAACTATTTTTGAGGCAATGTATATAACTTTTACCTAACCAAAGTAGTTGGTGTAACTGCTAAATATGAAAGCTTGGTAAACGGGCATGTTAATGTGTTTTTTTTTTGTTGTCTAATGGTGGTGGTTATTTTTATGATGGTTGTCCTTTTAATAACTGATACAATAAGTGTCCCCCCCCCCCCCTTTCCCTTTGACTATTCTTGATCAAATGGTGTCCTCTGTAATTAAAAAAAAAAAAAAAAAACCTGTGCACACCTCTAATAGAACCATCTAACCGCTGACGCATAGGTTGTCGGCAGTTAACTTTAATCCTGCTTGTGCTCCCCAGTACTTACATTTCTCCACTTCTTCTGGGCTGTGAAGAATAAAGCCGGCCATAGATGGTGCAGATTTTCTTTCATGCAACCATGGGTTGCAGGGCAGAAAATAACTTGCTTCCCCCATGAACAGTGTCGGTCAGTGTTGGTGGAGGAATCCCTCCCATTGAGCTACTTGTGAAATGCTTGAGAAATCTGACAGGCTGGTTGGGTACAATGTGCCTGCCCATTCATACATGTTCAAATCTCTGATCTACGTTGAACCGACTGAGTTTTGAACCATCTATTGCCGGCTTAAGTCTTTGCCCATTCCAGAGTGTAATACCTTGAGTCTTATCGACCCATCACCAGGATAGATTTTGTCCTGCCAAGGCATATATCTGCAAATCACAGCAAAATTGCTTATTTGCATAATGGAAGAGCAGAAGGATGATTGAAAGGTACCTGCTGACAGCTTTTGTGGTCTGCACATAGATTCTAATGGTAAAGCTGAACTCTGGCAATTGCGGGAGTGGGAGAAACCTATACCTTTTGCAGTGATGATTAACTCCCCGTCTTGTCTAGGGAAAAGAGCTGCACAATTCTGTCCGTTCCCCCCCCCCTAGAATTGATAACGATTTTTGCGGGCATAACATCTTTCACATGCTACAAAAACTTGAAACCAACAAGTGTCAAAGTTTAGTCTTTAAGTGGTTAAACTTCCCTCATTTACAGACTGATCTAAAGAACAAAACGTTAGAATGGAATGTTGTGAAACTTGGCAGACTGCCTACTGTGCGTTTATATATATATATATATATATATATATATATATATATATATATATATATATATATATATATATAATTTTATTTATTTTCTCACACACCCCTACCTGACAACTTGAGCAGAGAACATTGCATAGAATCTGGAAACTGCTTTAAGATCGGGGGGAAAGAATCATGAACTTGATTCTTAACGATTAATCGTGCAGCTCTACTAGGGTATTATAAATAGTTATATATTTGCCTTGGTCCTTTCTTGGCCGGTTTCCCGAAAGCCTTTTGCTGCCCAACCAATTAAAACTCTTGACATCTCGTCCAATGTATTCGGAGACTCCCAAAGCCTACCCACAACCCGAGCTTGCCATACAGTGGAGGGAGAGTGTTTGATGCAGGCTTAATGAGGAATAAGGCAAGTGTTTTGCCACCTTCATCACCCTAGGCAAAATGAGCAGTTTAACCCTCACTGCAAAGGTGGTATTTTTTTTTTCTTGCCTAGAGTTCAGTTTTTAATTCGCACACTTCTAATTTTCTAAACCTGCAAGTATAGACCTTTAAAGTGTTTTGTATACTATCACCTTGTAAAACAACATATTCAGTTTAAAATGGAAATGAAAGGCAAACCATTTTTGTATAGATATAAAAGTGGAAAAAAAAAAATATATATATATTTTTTTATAAGTTGTCGCATTCCCCATGTTCTCGACTGCATAAGAGCTAAGCGGATGAGAAGTAGCAGCACGCTGTGAGCTTCCCAGTGAATGGCTCTGCAGTGGGCGTGCGTGAAGACAAGTTTGATCATTGGAGTGTACACTGGGTTCCCAGCTTAGCTAGAGAACTGACTGTCAGGTGTGCTCCTCTTAGTGTGGTCAGTTTTTTTATAGGCAAGCAAGGCGACTAGTAAAAACACCAGGGGGTTCTCATAAAGGAAGCATTACAGAGGCAACAGGACACATTCTCATAAAAGTACAGCAGACACATAGGAATATGAAGGGTTGGAACAAACGCTTTAACTTAATTATGGCACACCTTTTTGGAAAACAAAGTTTAAAACATTTAGTTAACTCCTGAAGTAATGCTTTTTGGCTTGATGCTCCAGTGAAACTTTTTTATTAGACGTTTTCTTAATTTTGCCTATGCTATGAGAATTCTGAAAGGTGAAAAACGTTGAATGCTCAAGCATATTTGTCTTGTAAATATGCAGAAAACACATCTATTCTTGGGTTTTTGCAGTCTTTTATGACATTATTACTACAACCTCCAAGTGTTTTTTTATCTCGTAGATGTAATATACAAAAACTTTATAAGCCACAGCGTTCAACTGTTTATTTTGTTTTTAGTAGAGGAGCGAATTTTTTATTTTCCCCCCTTAATGCGATTGTCATTGGGGGGGGGGGGGGGGGGGGGACACAAGTTCCCAGCTTTACTCAAAGTTTGGGGGGTAAAAAAAGCTGAATGTCGGTTAAACTAGAAGATCGGTTGTTTAACAGTTCCAAATAGCTATTTGTAATTGTGAAACAAGCCAAGTGTGTTCTGCAGGTACTTTTTTGTTCATTGAATATTTAGTCTTTAATGATAAATGTACAGGCTTACTTGAAGGATTTAGACTAAAAAAAACTGTACGGCCCTGCTGTGCGTGTAATGAGTCTTTAGGAGATGGTCATCTGAATAGTAGGACCTACAAGACGCAATGCAATTAAGTCTGCACAGTTGTTTGACAGAATATTCAGGTTTTAAAAAAAGATATAGCTAGAGATCTATATATCTGACTCCACATATAATCGTTGGCTATTTTGACCTGGGCCATCCCATTTTTCAACTGCTCAGCCAGTGAAGACAAATATTGCTTGAATGTAAAATTTGGTAATTTCCTAAATTGATAAGATACTATTTATAAAATCATCCCTAGAGATGTCTTTCTGAAAAATGCAAGTGTTTAGAAAATTGGAAGTGTGCAACGGCAACATTGGAGTGCTGGATTTGTATCTATGGGACAACCATACACTGGTAAATGGACCCACCCACGCTGCTCTGACACAAAGCTTAAAGGAAATCTGTAGTACCAGAATATGGAGGTTTCCATTTTATAACCAACCCCTCATTAAATCCTAGTTAACTGGCTAAAGTTTAGTTAAAGGGGTGTTCCACCCAAAAAAATGACCCCTTCTGAATCCACTCCTTACCCCCATACATGCCACATTTGGCATGTAATTTTTTTGGGGGGCGACATGGGTGGGGGCTCCCATGCGCAGTCGCGCAGCGCAGTGGGTGCCCGGCCGTGAAGCCGAAGGCTGTCACGGCTGGGTGCCCACAGTCAGGATGGAGACGCCGGCCGGGGAGGGGGGCAGAGGAGCGGAGCCCCGGTCGGCGCGTCGCTGGAACGCAGGAGCAGGTAAGTGAGTGTTTATTAAAAGCCAGCAGCTACACTTTTTGTAGCTGCTGACTTTTAATAAACACAACTTAGGGCTGGAACACCCCTTTAAATGGCTTTAATATTTTGTAAGGCACCGAGTGGGAGTAAGTATGCAGATCTCCTCTAATTTTTCTCTAGTGTTGTGGTCTGCATGCCCATTTCAGATCAATGACTTGAAGCAAACTAAACCCAACAATACAACTTTCAAGAGAAAGCTCAACAATGTGCAATAGTGATCATTAAATCCCTAGTCAAACAAGCATGCCAATGTTTTCTGCAGTATTTTTATTTGAAGTCTGCATACTAGGGCATGAGCAATGTATGCTACATTCAAGGCATGCCTCTGGTGAGAATTATCACTGTGTACTTTCAAGACCTCGGGGCTGCTGTCTTGGCTGGTCATGTGCCGTACTGTGGCAACTGCACCACTCCCACAGGATAGGTGAGTGGGAGGGTTTAGCTCTGCCAAATCCAAAGATGGCTAAGCAGCTAGCACTGGATATCCAGCAGTTGTGCAGCCTCCATATTTTCACAGCTCAGGTTTCCTTTGAGTTCTTTTAGCGTGGAGTCTTTAACTTTAATTACCCAATGTCTATGTTTACCCCCTCCTTTCCCTGACATTTTCTCTCCCCACTCCATTTAGCCCTCACTATTGCATTTTTTTTATGTTTTTCTGTCAAAGACCAGTACCCCAGATTGTTTTTTCTTAAATTTTTAATCACAACCAAAATGTGGATCCATTTTTTTTCTCACTTTTATGTATATATTTAGTGTAACATATTTGGGTTATAAGGCAAGTTACATTCCCACTAAACAACCTTTAACATTACTACTTTAGGGAATGTAATTGGCAGGACTTCCTGGTAATCTTGTTCCAGTTATCAGACATTTGTTCTTTATATTGATCAGAATTTCTGCTCCTATAGCAACAAAGCCCTGCATGCTTACTGTACTCTTTCAGGTGACAAAATGCCTTACACCTCTTCCTTACTGAAGATTTTCTGCTAAATCATTTGGATGGATGATTGAGGAAGGGCATTTTGGGAAATGAAGAAATCTCCACCTACTTAACTTCCATAAAGGATGAGCCCTTTGTTCATTTGCTATAGAAGGTGTAGGTGTGTTCCAGTCCTTGTATTGTCAGATGGATATTGCCATTTGGTAACCAGCAAGTGGACAGTGTCATGACCTTTAATGACCTCTTCTTAAATCTAACATTCACTATAAATCCGTTTTTGAATTTGGAACTAAAATTTAAGTGACCCTTAGCTGCCAAGTGGAAAGAGGATGGCATTTGACTCCCCTGTTTTTTTTCTATTTATTTTTTTATCGCCTCGGTGTTGCCTGTCTGCGCCGGCCATTGTTGCATTGTAAGCAATACTGTTTGATGCACTGCCACCCTCTATTGTCTGTTCAGTGTTTCGAATCTCCAGTGGGGAAGAGGAAAAGAAGCATGACTGTTAGTACTTCTCAGGACCCATCTTTCTCAGGATTAAACCAGGTCTGAAAACTGTCTCCTATTCCAACTTCCACCCCAAATTCATGTGCTTTTCTTATCCTTGGTTTTTTTCCCTTCTTTATTTTAACCAAACAATCTAGGCCTTGCACAAGCACCTCTTATGTTGGCATTATTCAGACATACTTGGCAAACATGTAACATTACTAAGAAATTTTTTCTTGGCCTTTTCTTTACTCAGTGCTGAATGTTTGCGTGCCTTTTTGATTTCCATTGGTTTTGCTTTTTTATTTTGTGCAACTAGCATAAGAGCATGCTTCTGAGATGAGGAAACTGTAAACCACTTTACATCCTTATTAGGCCTCTGTCCACCATGTACTTTGGATCCTTGTGTCAGTATCTTAGCCTCTCTGGCACAGTTGCATTTGTTGTAATGTGTAAGCTTATTGAATGTTTTTGTTATTTCACAACTATTTGAATAGGTTTTAGCTGCATATCTCAGCAAAACGTTTACCATGTGTATATAAAAATACACCTGTCGGCAGTGTTTTTCATGTGCCCATCTGGGTAGTTTAGACTAGGTGAACATTCTGTGAAGTATTGTAATGATGTGGATTTGTTTGATTTCAAGTTTGAAAGTTGGCATGAAATTGTCAGTTAATAGAGTGGATTCATTTAGTACTTAACCCAGTTAGGATGTTATGTCATTGAAATAATATGAATTGAGAAGGGGGGGAAAACAGGCCTTCATTGTTTTGGCAGTTTTTTTTATGGTGTTTGGCTTTTGCAACATTGTTGTGTATAGTGGTAAAATTGTCAATTCAATGTAGTGTTGTACTTTTTGAACCCCTGTGGATGTGTTATTGTACATATTTTCATATCCCACCAATGACGATAACCTAAAAATCTTACTCTATCTAATGTATTGTTTAAACAGTTGGTCCTACTGCTATGGTGCTGTATGCGTTAAGGTTGCAGTGCTTGTAGCTTAACACTGAGGCTAGCCCTTGGTAATCTCACACTTAAACCTTGGATAGAAGAAGGCCAAGCTGCATGGTTTTATCCGTTGTTGGTTCGTGTCCTTGGCAGCTTGTAGGAAATATCTGTGGTCAGATGATGTTTACAGTTTTCATTAGAAATTTTTTTTTTTTGGTTTTGTTTTCATGTTGCTGTAGTGAGAATGCAGTATAAGCTCAGTCATTGCATGTCTGTGCATGTTCCTAAAAAGTTGGCACAAATCTAGAGTTTAAGAACTTGAGGCATTGAACATTGTGAAGGGAGTTGCTGCCTTTGTCTAGCTGAAGAACTTCTTTCAAGTATACCTTTTTTTTTTTTTTTTCTTTTTTTTTATTTACCATTTATTTGAATTTGCATGCATAAGCAAGCATTCTTGCCTAGTTTTTGTAGTTGTAGGCCGCATGGTTAAAAACACTCACACGTAATAAGATAACGGGTGCTAGTTCCTGCTGTCTTGGCTCCTCAGACAGCCAGTTTCAGTGAAAAAGTATTTTTAAATGATTGGCGATTTTTAATTTTTTTTTTCTTCTAAATTTGAACACTTAAAATGTGCCATGCATGGACATATTGGACATTTCAGTAATGCCTACATGTCCGTGTGCCTGACCATTCATTTTGGTGAAAGTGTCATAAGCCAAGTGTTTACTTTAGCTTTAAATTATTGCTGCCCTTTTTCAATTTAAAGGAATTTTCATTTTATGTATATATTAGTCACTAACCAGCTGAATGTAAAGCTTTTAATCTCGCCTTCCAATAACTTGTAAAATCAGATGGCAATATATATAATTTCTTTTATTTAATGGACGGCTGTTGTGTTGTGATTAGAGCATGTTCTAATTTTCATAAGATTTTGATTTGTACCAGTGATCTGTGCTCTAACTTTATTTTTTTTATATATATTTTTCTTCACAAGTTATTCCTTATAGACTTTGGTTTGGCCAAAAAGTACAGAGACAACAGAACAAGGCAACACATACCATACAGAGAAGACAAAAACTTGACTGGCACAGCCCGCTACGCTAGTATCAATGCCCACTTAGGAATTGAGCAGAGGTAATGATCTCAGATGAGTAGTCCAGAATTTTGTGTTCGAGAGTTTGATAGAAAATCACTATTACAATTCTTGGTGGTTAAAGTGTAATTTCCCCTTTACAGAAAATCTGTAAGGTGACCTTACACAGGTACCCCAGGGGATCCAGTGCAAGTTCACATTGCATATTTTCTATATTTTCTATAAAGGGGAACTTGTGCTTTAAACATGATTGTTTTGTGGCACTGGCGTGTTCTATGTTCCCAGCTAAATTGTGAGCTCTTTCATACAGTCTAATTTTTTTTTCTGTGACCTCGGTGCTACATAGCCATGGGAAATGACCAGTTTTTATCCAGAACTTTTTTTTGTTTAAAGTGTTATGTATGCCAAGAGTGCAAGTCGCTTGTAATTTTGCAATTATTGTAATAAAAAATGTTAACGGCAGTAGGTATAGCTATACTTTGAGCACTACAGCTTTAATATACTGAAGCCACACTGCTTGTCCATCCTGGCTGTGTACTGGATTTTGGAGAGCAGAAAATCTCATGGAGGAGGCTTATCGGGAAGTGGAGGTTTTCATGCTTTTCCAATATCCTATCTGTGTGGCGGTTTTGAAAAGTTCTGATTAACTGAAGTCTAACATTTGACATAACTTGAATCTAATTGGACTGCTCATGTTTGACTTCAGTGATGTGCATCTGAGCTACTATATTGAATGATTGGTAACTTTAACCTTATTACAACAGATGATTAATGGCATTAGGATGCAGTGTACAATTTAGTAGGCTGGTAGCTCTGTACCAAATGTAATGTAAAGTCTTCTTATTGTGTGTTTCCTTTTCAGTCGTCGTGATGATATGGAGTCTCTAGGATATGTACTAATGTATTTCAACAGAACTAGCCTTCCTTGGCAAGGGCTGAAGGTAGGTCATGTCATATTTTGCAGGTAACCTCACAGGTAGACGAAGCAATGCCTTCTGCTAATTTAATTTGACTATCTACGGTTATCTACAGTATATGAAATGGTCATTAGGTGTTAAGGACTGGATTTAGAAATTGTGTGGTAGAGATAGTGTTAGAATATGGTGTTAAATGGTTGCTTTCTATCCATTTAAAAAACATTTGGCCAGAAATAATTTGGGGCTGGTATCTGGTAGAAGTGGTAGTGACCACAAGCATACTTAATTTAGCAAACCTGACTACCCCTTTCCTTAAAACTTTAAAATCCCTGTTGTGTAAGGTCAGCAAGTACTCACAAAGTCTAAATCATAAAAATACAATAGACAAAGCAGTGCCCAAATGTATGTCTTCTGCAGAGGTACCTTTAAGGTGCACATATTTTGTCTGCTGAATATGGTTCAACTTTTCATTGGGACTTATTCTTCCACAGTTGTACAATCTTATAGTGAGAGAAGCCTGACTATTCTTCATGTTCCTGTCCCCTTCTCTACCTATCCTGTCTAACCTGTATAAAAAAAATGTGTATTTATCTGTTTAGTCTGGTCATGTGAACTGGCAGCTCTAGCTCCCCTGAGTCGGTGACTGGTTGCTGCCGGAGAGGGGGGAGCGTTGACATCAGCTGTGCTATAGGAGCCTCTGGGTGATGTGACATCTTGCAGACTTATTTTATTTAATACACATTGAGCAGGATGGGTAAGAGGGGGCATTCTAAGGACAGTTAAAGTTTGGATTTTCTTACACTTTAACGTGCAGCTGAACTTGGAAAATGTAAGATTTGCTATGTAATGGGCACAATTAACATTTCCAAACATTCCCTAAGTAGTAACCTGAAAAAATGTACCCTTTTGTTTGCGGTTTCCCCTGAAGTATAGCTGTACACTTTGTGGTACATGGGGAACCTAGGCTCTCCTGTGTCTACAGCCTTATAGCTGCTTATCTGCAATGTGAGATGTAAAACTCTGCTGTGTCTGACTTCTAGTGTCCCTGCTTTCCTGCTCCCTGTTGGTCTTGCTAGAGGCTCTAATGTTAGTAAGTGATGCACAGACAGTGCAGAACAAGGCATGGTTAGACAGTAATGGGGAAAGATCAGCTACAGAGAGACCACAGCCAATGCTGCTAAGTCATTTTCCCTCTGCCTGCAATTTATTCATAGCTGCAACAATTCAGTTCCTCTCTAACTGTATTGGGGTGTATGTGTGGGTATATAGCATAGGAGTTGAGCGTAGGATCGGTGGCTTTTAAACGTAAAATATTTAGCAGCCAATAGCACTATATTGGTTATTGTTTTCATGCATTTGTTTCTTAGAAAAGTGCTGCAGCTTTGACTCCCAGGAGCCTGCCCTCACACTGGAGGGGATCAAACCAGATCGTTGCACCAGTTTGTAAATCCACACAATCGGTGCTATATGCGTCAAATGTGAAAGTGGTTGTAATCCCTTACATGTAGCCACTGAAGTGATTAGCCTCAGGTGATGCATAGAGATGAAACCAATCCTCCTACATAATGTGTACCTGTTTAACTGCAACCATTTCCTCTGTAGAGCCTTCTAAAAACACAAAGCGCAAAATATTTTTCTCATCAGTAGAAAGTTGGGGGTGGGGATCTGTCTAGCACTGGAATATAATCTGATAGCTAAGTGGAGGGAAGGAACACACCCTGTACAAAGATTCATAGAAAACATGCAAAGCCTCTGAGTCACCTGCTGTGTGCTGGAGGGGGTGGCTGTCTCCTTGCAAGCTGTTGATTTGGCTTAGAGTTCTAGGAGGAACTAAACCAGTGATGGCGAACCTTGGCACCCCAGATGTTTTGGAACTACATTTCCCATGATGCTCCACTACACTGCAGCGTGCATGAGCATCATGGAAAATGTAGTTCCAAAACATCTGGGGTGCCAAGGTTCGCCATCACTGAACTAGACTCTTGGTGCTTTGGTTTCAGACTAGTACATACTAAAGAGGGATGTGCTTTGTTAATTTTTCATGTCTTAGATTTACAACCACTTGAACATGTCAGAATAAATGTAAATTAAACAAGCAGCAGAGTGTTGGGAAACCATTTATGAAAGACACCAGACAGCCAAGTGCAAGTTAATAAACTAGAGAAGGTAGCTTGCAGAATTGTGCTTAATTGGGACACCAGTCTATTACAGCACAGAGTTTTAACTAAAAGATGTGGCTACTGTCACCTTGCCCTATGCAGTCTCAATGCAGACAAGGGAATTTGGCTTGTTTCCTATGGCGGCATTCAATACTTTTGTTGGAAGTAGGTTTTGATGTCACGGCATCAATAGAAATGAAAGCGTAACAAAATCTTTTTTACAGCCAAGGAAGCCGCCATCTTGTTTCATCTGCAGTTTCCATTGTGCTGCTGCTGTGATCAGTTATGACACCAGCCATGTGATGGCTGGACAGTTCGGTTGAGAGCCTAAGCACATGGACAACTGTGACTGTTCTCATTGAAGGCATGCATTGAGCCTAGGTTCACTACTATGCAGATATGAGTGCTGTGTTTTCCGCAGGCACAGCAGCCCATTCATTTTAATGGACTGCTGTGCCTTCTTAGACGCAGGGAATAGGCCCCTGCAGCATTTAAAAAAACGCAGCCCACACCCATCTGCGCGTTGTGCAGTTCCCAGTGTTAGGTTAATGGCATCCGCGCATTTTTCTATGGGAAACGGGTAAAACTATGGGTTTACCTCTTCAAGTGTCGCTTGTGACCTTTCCAAAAAGTTCTAACTGGGGGAAAAAGTTAATCATTGTGATGTTTTGGGATCGGCATGGTTCCCCCTAATGCACACCTTGCAATCAGCTGGGATTAGGGAATGGTCGCACCAAGCGGAGTCCTCCAGGCCAGGGTCTTTATGAAGATCAAAAGACAAGAAAATTAGGACCAGTCAACAGGGACATTCTCTAGAGTGAGAACTATGTGGGTAATTTGGGTCATTTCTTGAGTTCAGTTTTTAACATTACGGTGGCTATAGATAGGACATTTATCCAAACTATAACCAATCCACTTTGATCTTCAGCTTGTTCAGTTGAGAATTGAAAGCTAGGTTGCCATGCTCTGCTCCTCCAAATTCTTTTCATAAATTCCCCTCAGTATTTACTGGACATGTTAATTAGGCTGTTGAGCATTTTCTGCTGGAACGTTTTTCCTTGTGCAAATGTATAAAATGACCTGTTCCACAGGCAGCAACCAAGAAACAGAAGTATGAAAAGATCAGCGAAAAGAAGATGTCCACTCCTGTTGAAGTTTTGTGCAAGGTAAACCTACAGCTTATTTAAAATATGATTATTGCAATGTGGCTGTATTTAATGTGGCATTTTAAGAATGTGCCCATGCTGGTTAGCATGGTGACCTGTTTTACATTACACATTTTTGAAATGCTCGTCTAAAAATATATTTACTTTGACAGTAGAGATCTCTAATGATCATGTTGGCTGATGACCCTTCTCAATTCTTTGCACAGGGATTTCCTGCAGAATTTGCCATGTATCTCAATTACTGTCGTGGATTGCGCTTTGAGGAGGCACCAGATTATATGTATCTGAGGCAGCTTTTCCGCATTCTCTTCAGGTTAGTGTGGTTTTTTTTTCTTCTTTTTTTTTATATCTAGATGTTGATGGGAATATATATATTTGTGGCTGGTTATTAAACCGTAGTTCCATCCAAAAATATAACTTCCGCTTATCTTGCCTCCCCCAATCCCCCCCCCCCCCCCCCCCCCCCCTCCTCCTTCCGGTGTCACATTTGGCACCTTTCAGAAGTGAGCAGATACCTTTCTAATACAGGCATTTTCCCTGACTTTTGGCAAAAGATCGCCACAGTATCCGTGGTGATCTACGCCACGCCCGACCCCCTCCTCCGTCCTCCCTGCTTTCTTTTGGGAAACGCACAGGTCCCAAATTCCAGTCGTAACGTGCCGCTGCGATGTGCGCAGTAAGGAAACAGGTTGTGAAACTACAAGGCTTCTCTTCCTGATTCCCTTATGTAAGATGCCAGCTCCTCCTCCAGCAAGGGCCGAGGAACAGGTAAGCTTCGGGTGAGGACATCGTGGGCACCCTGGACAGGTAAGTGTCCTTTTATTTTTAAAGTCAGCAGCTGCAGTATTTTGTAGTTGCTGACTTTAAAAATAAAAAATTTGCAGGCGCAGCTCCGCTTAAAGAAAAACAGATTATAGCAAATAAGACATCTAGTTTAGTTACACACACTGTCCCACATACGTTGTCCATGCTTTATGCAGGGTTACTTGGTGAACAGTTTCATGCTTATCCTCTATAATGCCCGACAGTTGGATGATATTCTACTAGAGAGGGAAAGGGCATGCGCTTGGTTTATTTTCCACAGTGTAAATGTGTTAGAGATGGTTGAGACTTTAGGTATTGGGGCTTAGTTTTTATTATACCCCCACTCCCAGCTTCAAAATAATGAATCCATATTGTGTTTGTGCTTTCTTTCAGAACCTTGAACCATCAGTACGACTACACATTTGACTGGACAATGCTCAAGCAGAAGGCAGCTCAGCAAGCAGCCTCCTCCAGTGGGCAGGGCCCGCAAGCCCAAACCCCCACAGGCAAGCAAACTGACAAATCCAAGAGTAACCTGAAAGGTTAGTAGCCAAGAGCCAAGAGACGTTTCAGGGAAAAACAGTAAATTCTTAGGAAAAACAAACCATTGAAATATTCATAACTGATAGTGTTAGATCGAGGAGGTGTTATGATACCAATTTGGCTTATTAATGGAGAAAATTTTTAAAAAAAAAGACGTCCTTGGAAGATTTGACTACTAACTTTAAATTCAGATTTCCTTATTTGTTTATCAATTTATTTATGACAATCTCTCATCTTCTGGGATTTTGGGTCATCTTAACTGCACCTCTTTCATACGTTAACTCCCTTTTCCAATTGTGGGCACCAGTTTCTGGTGGTGTGAATGTGAAGGCTTCTTAGTTCACATTCCTGGACCTAACACTTTAAGATTGCTGGGAGTTCAAGCTTCCCTCTTGCTGTAAGCTCTACAGTTACCTTCCCAACCCTTGGTCCTTCTGATGCAAAAGGGATTTGTTGCTGGATTTTGGATCCCTTTTGACATCCTATTGGTAAGGAAATGGTGATGGTCTTAATACAAAAATCACAGGAAAATTGTGACAGCCTTTTAAGCATGCATATTATGTACAGTTTTAATTATCAAAGGTTGATAAATCCAAATTCTAGATAACAGCTTGAAGGAAAATTAGATTTCAAAGCTGAATTTTTTCATTTGGAAACTGGCGCCCTTCTCAGTCACTGACCTATGGGGGACATCTTGTTTGTGCGCAGGCTTGGCCTATGACAGTAACTAAAAGTGTGAAAAGGATAAATATTAACGCCCTAACACGTGCTTCATCAAATACAAGTCACTATTTTTGATAACTTTGATCTTGACAGGTTCTCATGAGCAAGCATACATGGACTTAAGTGTTACGCGGAGCTCCTAATGTGGTTGAGGAGCCTAAGCTGCCAAGACTTCTGCATTCAAGGCAGGCATTTTGTAGCTGGTTCACTTTATTTTATTGGACAGCTCTACTTCAGGGCTGTTTGGGCTCTTGATTAAAAAGCATCAAAATAAGTGTGATGGCTTATTTAATATAGGGCTCATTATTTTAAAATTATCCATTCTCCCCATTGTGGCACCCTTTGATTACTGCACATATACGCACAGTCTGTCATGGTTTTCCAAACTGACAAATTTGTGGCTTTATTTTTCTTTTTGGCCAGTAATTGGCTTCATTAAAAATGTATATTTAACAATTACACGTTTGACAAACAACCCCAATTCCAAGAAGGTTGGGACGCTGAGTAAAACCGAATGCAACGATTTCTCTCACAAACCCATATTCAAAATCGAAAATGGAAAACATATAAGTTGTTTAAACTGATATAATCTACAGTCTTTGGGGGGAAAAAAGTTAGTTTTGAAATTAGGCGCAACACTTCTAAAAAAATTTGGGACAGGGCACCAGCTGGCAAAGCAAGTGGTACCAACAAGGAAGAGCTGTAAGAACATTTTGCAACTAATTGGGTTAATTATCAACAGGTCAGTAACTGCCTTTTTTTAAAATACCATCATAGAAAGTGAGTGTTACGGCCCTCAGGAGGCACTGAAATAAACATGATTCTGTGATGGACATGCTTCCAAAAATTGAATGCTTAAAAAAAACTGATAACAGTTTACTGTGCCAGCCAAAAATGCAGGTACAAGGTAAAGCCCTCATGCAAAGAAGTTATATTCTGAACATGATCCAGAAATGCTGCAATCTTCTCTGGGCCAAAGCTCATTTAAAATGGTCTGTTGCAAAGTGGAAAACTGTTGTGTGCTTGGACTAAGGCACCTTTCACACGGACGGCTGTCCTGCCGCAGTTAAAAGCATGTTTCTTTCTTTTGAAATTCAAGACTCCAGGCACAGCGATCGGCTGCATTTGTACACTGCGATTAGCTGTGTTTACATGCAGCTGCGGTTGGCCATTATTGTCATCCCCATAGCAACCGTTTTTATTTTGATGTGCTTCCTGTTTTTTTCTTTTTGTTCACGCTGCTATCCGCAGCTGACACAGTGCATTGCGATTACCTGCAGTTATGTGCAGATAGCTGCGCAAAATTGTTCCTGGACGCAGTCAAATCTATTTTTTCTATCTGCACCAAACCGCATGTAATGAAACCGCAGCTAAACAGTGTGTGAATGGAGCCATAGGAAAGCATTGTGTGCTTTCAGCTGCAGTAGAAAACTAGAAAATCCGCAGCTAAAAGCACCATTCTATCCGTCCGTGTGAAAGAGGCCTAATTGAAATTTGACATACATTTTGAATACCATGGGTGCAGCATTCTTCAGACTAAAGAGGGACTTTCTGGCTTATCGGCACTCGCACGAAAAAACCTCTGGTATAGAGTGCATTAGTGTGTATGGAATAGACCTCTTGCATGTCTCGAATGGCATCAATTCTGAAAGCTATCCAGGTTTAAGAGCAGCATATATATGTACAGTCAAGAATGGAAAACCCTTTTTCTCCCAAAATGCCTACTTGTCTGTTTCCAGACATTTATGGTATGGTGTTACCATGGTAAGCATTTAACTTTTTGGGAATTGGGGTTGTACTTTGCCATGTCCCCGCTTTTTTGAGATGTGTTGCAGCCGTCAATCTAAATACCATTTTTCTTCATTTTCTCAGTTTAAACATTTTATTTTATTCACAATTAAAAACGTATATGGGTTTGAGATTAGCAAATCATTGTATTCTGTTATTTATATTTTAGGGTCGCAACTTATTGGAGAATTTGGGGTTGTATGCATTTCCTAAGCAAGACCAAGATATGAACTGCATTGTTTGTACACATTCTTCAGAACTGTATTGCTTAATTCAAGACCATGGATGACTATGAGCTTGGACAACTTTATTAAACATGTTGCTGTTCACAGGTCTTCAGTTTTCCTGGCCAACATCAGTGAAGCTATCCGCACACAGGGAGGATGTGGAAATCTGACGTGTATTGTAAATGTAGTGCCAGGGCAATGTAGTCTACCTTACAGTATGTTTTGGCTATTCCAAATTGTTTTAGTTACGATCGACGTGTCTTCAAGAGGAAAATGTCAATGTTTATATTCTTCCCCCATCTCTTGTGTTCTTTATCATGTGCATTACAAGTCGTGTTTCCTTCTCAAGCGCCACTTTAGGCACTCGAACTACATGGTCCTTGGCATCTAACAGTGGTTTTGGAGGTTGCGTGATTTCCACAACAGAAATAGGGAAATTGCACTATAGAGCAGGCCTCAAATACATTATGATGGCACCAACACCTTGGAACTACAACGTAAGGCTATGTAGAAAAGTCACTTATTTTAATTGGTTTAAAACAAACCCTTTATGGTCGGTGTTATACTGGCCAATACACTATATGAAAAATCGTTCAAAACCATTTTCGAAAAATGAACATTCGGTTTTTAAAGCAAACAATGGTGCCATGTAATGAATGATAAATTGTTTAGTGGACATCAATTTGTTTTGTTTTTTCATATATGACTAGTGCAAACAGTACGGACTAGAAATACATTAACCTTCCAATTTATCAATCAGCAGAAAGTTTCCAAACTTCTTTTTCAGCTCAAAAGGCCCCTGCCGATTACCGATTTATGCCTATTAACTGGCTGAAAAACCGTCTAAATGCCTGAACTTTGGCTATTTTTTTTGTATAGTGTATGGGCTAGCATTAGTTTGTTTTGCTTGCTGGATCGATTATTTAATAAACCTTGTTAATTCTTATTTGCTTATTGCACTAGAAGCACTTGTAGTGCGCTTTAGGATCAGCTTCTGCATGTAGGAGTAGTTTTATTTAATGGATGGTCAGGTTTTTGTTTGAACTGGCGCAGAGTTCTGTTTCCAGTCATCAGCCCATTCACTCACCAGGAAACCTGTATTGCTTGGTGTGTTATGCTTATGCTGTGACATCCAGTGCTCTGTGACGTGAGGGATAGAACTTCAGTCAGTGTTTTCAAAGCAGTCGTGATTCATTACTCAATGTTAATTACACCCTTTGAAATGAATAGATTAAGACGCTGGGTAGTTGGACTAAGATAACTGATGCTGTTAATGGAAAATAATTTGCTTTCTTGGAGATATTTGCTATGGCTCCACCTTTGCTGCACCATATGGTTGTCTGTTTTTGGTCAGTGTAGCCTAGCTACTTTGTTTTGTTTGCTTTTGTGTCCATGTCTGCAGACAATGCTCCCCTTTCTATTATTAATGCAAAGAAAATGTACCTACAGGCAGCCTGCTGATTGCCTAATAGGTTGTCACATATTTTTATTTTATTTTTGTGTCAATTTAGTTACACTAAATACTGCATTAACAGTTTTTCTTCATAGTGTGTGACTACACTATCCCTATACTGGGATGTTAAAGGTTGGCTTTATTTTAGTGTGCCTTTTTGGAAGGCTTTGCCTGCTTTTTATGTGCTCTCCCCCAGCAACCATGTTCATGCCTTAACACTTTTGAGAACAGAATGCATATATACAGGTGGTTCTCAAAAAATTAGCATATTGTTATAAAGTTCATTATTTTCTGTAATGTACTGATAAACATTAGACTTTTATATATTTTAGATTCATTACACACAACTGAAGTAGTTCAAGCCTTTTATTGTTTTAATATTGATGATTTTGGCATACAGCTCATGAAAACCCAAAATTCCTATCTCAAAAAATTAGCATATTTCATCCGACCAATAAAAGAAAATGTTTTTAATAAAAAGTCAACCTTCAAATAATTCTGTTCAGTTATGCACTCAATACTTGGTCGGGAATCCTTTTGCAGAAATGACTGCTTCAATGCGGCGTGGCATGGAGGTAATCAGCCTGTGGCACTGCTGAGGTGTTATGGAGGCCCAGGATGCTTCGGTTAGCGGCCTTAAGCTCATCCAGAGTGTTGGGTCTTGCGTCTCTCAACTTTCTCTTCCCAATATCCCACAGATTCTCTATGGGGTTCAGGTCAGAGTTGGCAGGCCAATTGAGCACAGTAATACCATGGTCAGTAAACCATTTACCAGTGGTTTTGTGAGCAGGTGCCAGGTCGTGCTGGATAAAGAAATCTTCATCTCCGTAAAGCTTTTCAGCAGATGGAAGCATGAAGTGCTCCAAAATCTCCTGATAGCTAGCTGCATTCACCCTGCCCTTGATAAAACACAGTGGACCAACACCAGCAGCTGACATGGCACCCCAGACCATCACTGACTGTGGGTACTTGACACTGGACTTCAGGCATTTTGGCATTTCCCTCTCCCCAGTCTTCCTCCAGACTCTGGCACCTTGATTACTGAATGACATGCAAAATTAGCTTTCATCCGAAAAAAGTATTTTGGACCACTGAGCAACAGTCCAGTGTTGCTTCTCTGTAGCCCAGGTCAGGCGCTTCTGCCGCTATTTCTGGTTCAAAAGTGGGAATGCGGCACCTGTAGCCCGTTTCCTGCATACGCCTGTACACGGTGGCTCTGGATGTTTCTACTCCAGACTCGGACTCAGTCCAATGCTTCCGCAGGTCCCCCAAGGTCTGGAATCGGTCCTTCTCCACAATCTTCCTCAGGGTCCAGTCACCTCTTCTCATTGTGCAGCGTTTTCTGCCACACTTTTTCCTTCCCACAGACTACCCACTGAGGTGCATTGATACAGCACTCTGGGAACAGCCTATTCGTTCAGAAATGTATTTCTGTGTCTTACCCTCTTGCTTGAGGGTGTCAATGATGGCTTTCTGGACAGCAGTCAGGTCAGCAGTCTTACCCATGCTTGCGGTTTGGAGTAATGGACCAGGCTGGGAGTTTTTAAAAGCCTCAGGAATCTTTTGTAGGTGTTTAGAGTTAATTAGTTGATTCAGATGATTAGGTTAAGAGCTCGTTTAGAGAACCTTTTCATGATATGCTAATTTTTTTGAGATAGGAATTTTAAACAAAACAAGAAAAGGCTTGAACTACTTCAGTTGTGTGTAATGAATCTAAAATATATGAAAGTCTAATGTTTATCAGTACATTACAGAAAATAATGAACTTTATCACAATATGCTAATTTTTTGAGAACCGTGTGTGTGTGTATATTAGTGTGTGTGGGCCTTTAGTTTTATGGCATTTTTATTTTTTTACTAGTAATGGCGGTGATCACCTTTTTTTTTTTTTTTTTTTTTTTTTTATGGTACTGCGACATTATGGCGGACACTTCGGACAATTTTGACACATTTTTGGGACCATTGGCATTTTTATAGTGATCAGTGCTATAAAAATGCATTGGTTACTATAAAAATGCCACTGGCAGGGAAGGGGTTAACACTAGGGGGTGAGGAAGGGGTTAAGTATGTTCCCTGGGTGTGTTCTAACTGTGGGGGGGGGGTAAACTCACTAGAGGAAATGACTGATCGCTGTTCATGCATTGTGTATGAACAGACGGTCAGGCATTTCTCCCGACAGGACCACCCCCGGTTCTCGCTCTGTGACGAGCAATCGCGGGTGCCCAGCGGTGATCTCGACCACCGGGCACGTGCCTCCGGCAGCGTGCATGCCCCCCCTAGTTGCCGCTTCGAGAGCCGACGTAGAGCTACAGGCTCTCGCGCAGGAGAGCCAACCTGCCACTGTAGAACTGCGGTGGCTGGTCGGCATCTAGTTAAAGGGGTAATAAAGCTAATTTTACAGTATTTTGAAATCTAGTTTTGTAAGTTAAGATTCACTTTGCCTAGAGCTGGCTATAGATGGATCAACATGCGGAACCAGTTACATTTCCATCTGCATGTGGCTGCCCTGCAACAGAAGTTGGTCATTTGAGCGATTATTCTGCTGAAGGGACCTGCTGGAAATCTTTTGTCAATCGGCGGCTTCAGTTGCTGATCAGCGTATTCTGACAAATTTCCACTGTCAGAATGCAATCCAGATGAGTTGCCGATCGGCTGGAGTGATGTGACCAGGACGCAAGCGCACATCGTAGGAGGTATCCTTCGTTGAGAGATGCCATTTCACGGGCACAATTAAAACCTATGCAAAGAGCGGAGGGAGACCGTAATTCTCACATTGTGACTCACTGTTGCGTGGTGTCATTAGTTTCTGGTTTTGTCTGTGTAAAAGGGCGGGTTGCAACACAGACAAAACCAGCCCTTCAAGGCAACCACTAGCCGCCCCCATCCCCCAATTCGGTTGAGGGGGGGCGCATCACTTAACGGCAAGGAGGTTTCCTCTATCCACCTCATTTTACGTGCATGGAGTAATCTTCCCTTTTTTTTTGTCAGCCCAGTCTTAAAGCAAAAACTACCAGTCTATGGCCAGCTTCAGAATATGCATTTCAGTCTAGATTTTATTGACTTGGTTGCTAGCATTTCTAAAATGTTTCTTTCCTACAGACCATGTTTAATAATGTAACCATAAAATTGGGTTTATTGCCCTTGGTGACTGTTCTGTGAAACTGATGATACACCTTGCCAGTTTACAGACGCTTCCACACATTTCAGTTTTGGTCTTGCTTGTGATATTCATTTTTGTCATGTTTTTTTTTTTATTTTGCCTCCTATGACTTAGTAAAACTGGTGCCTCTGTTCCTCTTCCCAACAGGATTTTGAATTAAAATAAAAGGAGCTGACATCGCAGATCCTGGCACGAGCTGGACCCATCACTCCCTTAAAACCTAGAGATTTTAGTTCATATGTACACTTGGCAGTTGTTGTGGGAGACCATTTACTTGGTGTAATACGGAACTTAATTTCAGTCTAAACTGGCTACTAGCGGCGTCCGATGTGCCGACCAGTAGCTGCTGTTAATAATTGTGAATATCACTAAAGATAGTGAAACATGGTGTCCAGTTTTTTTATCGCAATTTTTTTTCCCTCATGAAAAATGGGACGGGTGGTTCAATTATCTGGCGGCTGACAGTGGTAGAAGAAATTGTGCGTATGCCAATTTTTTTTTTTCCCCCTATGGTTAACCTCTCGAACCTTAACACAGCTTACTTCTTTGACTGCAGAAAAGCAACGTGAAGTGGTTTCCTAAAGACAGTTGCGAAGACCCTTGTCTAAAAGAAACAGTTCTCCATTGTTCCTATATATATATATATATTTTTTTTTTTTTTTTTTTTTTTTTAAGTTGTACACTTAAACATTCTTAGCCGTTGCACTGTTTGGTCTACCTGTTGTACACTGGTATTCCTACAGTGAGTGAGTAACTAGACATTGATTTTGTTTCCAAATGTTTGTCACTTTGTATGGTTGTTATGGCGACCACATGGCTCCAGGTTATTAGGACCTATTGGCACCGCAGATTCTCTTTGTAGGGAATGCTTTGGATATAGCAGATTACATTCACGGCGAGCTGCCAATTGTTGATAATCTGAAACCAATAAATGTCCCTAATTTAACCAAAGATTGCAATTTTAAGCAGATCATATTAATGAGCTTTCCTTGTTTTTAAATAAAAGGATGACTCCATTGCATACCTGAAAAAAACATAGCAATTCTAGTCTTTATAAAATGGGAAAATTACTTGTACAAAGCAAGCTGCAACATTTTTTTTTTTTTTTCTTTGTCACAAATCTAGTTAACATCTGAAAACCTTAAAAGCTTGTTTAAGTGGCTTAGAAAATGTAATCACTGTAAACATGATCTGGGCTATCTTTGTTTTTATTTTGAACTATTTTTGTTTGTTTACAAGTTCATTAAAAACTAAAAAAACTAAACGTTTCTGTACATAAACCATATTTTTTTTTTTTTTTTCTTGGGAACATTCTCGGATTACATTGGACTACAAAACATGTAGGAGGTTTCATCGCATCTTATTGACAGTTATTTTTTTTGCTTTGTTTCAATGCCTTGATTTCTGTGTTACAAACAAATCATTTGTAATGAATTGATCAAGCTCACACTGCTAAACAATATCTTCTGTGGTTTAGACCTAAACTGCTACTCGACTTGAGTGTTAAAGTAGAACTAAAAGAAAACCTTTTTTGTTTTACATTTTGGATAGAGCAGGGATCCTCAAACTATGGCCCTCCAGCTGTTGTAGAACTACACCTACCATGAGGCATTGTAACACACTGACATTCAGACATGACTAGGCATAGTTTTGAACAACTGGAGGGCTGTAGTTTGAAGACCCATGGGATAGAGTAATGAAGGGTTATAACCCGTCAGTTTTTTTTTGCCATCTGTGTACCATTGGGGAGATTTATCTTCAATTCCTTCCCCATAGCCAAAACAAGAAGTTAAAGGAAATTCCACACATGTTTGCAATTCCCTTGGATCACCAGAGCTAGTATCCCTATTTGAACATTTCTCCAATATGACTTTTCTGAGGACAACACAAAATTTGGGATTTTCTTTTACTTTCACTTTAATTCTTAATGGTACACAGGACAAACATGGAAAGTGAATCTCCCTTGGCACACACTCCAATAAAAACTGACTGGGGTTCTAATCTATCGCCACTGTATTCAAACCTTGTTTTCTTCTGGGATGCCAGCAGCAAAATCACCATCATAGATTTTCCTTGCAAGAGTCTAACCTTCTCTAGGTTCTGTGAAATAAATGACAGGTGCACAAGGTCATGAGAAGACTCTGGGCAGTTTGACCCTGGAATCCAACCTTTAGGTGGATTGAGCTCTTCGAACGTGTTCCATTCATTTTTGGTTCTGACTTAATGAATACGCATTCACTGAAACTGGTTTGGCTGTTTCTACACAACTTACGGCTGTTTCACATATTAGGAGTGCCGCAGCATTTTGCCATAAATATTTTTTTTATATATTTAATTTGACATTACTTTTCAAATGTTTTAAGCAGGTGCGAAGAAATGTAATGTAAGAATGCTTTCAAAAATAAATATTTAAATTGTTTTATCAACTTTCAAAATGAAAAGTAGAAAAGAAAAAAGCTAAATCAATACTTAATGTGACTACACTTTGACTTCAAACAAGCATAAATTCTTCTATTGCACACAATTTTTGGAGAAACTGCGTGTAGGTTGTTCTAAACATCTTGAACCAACCACAGATCTTCTGTGGCTGTAGGTTGCCTCAAATCCGTCCTGTCTCCATGTAATTCCAGACTGACTCCATGTTAAAAATCAGGGCTCTGTGGGGCTCAAACTATCACTTCCAGGACTCCTTGTTCATATGCTGTAAAGATCGCTCTTAATAACATTGGCTGTATGTTTGGGGGGAGGGGGGGGGGGTTGTCCTGCTGCACAATATATTTGGGGCCAATCACACACCTCCCTGATATGGCATGAAGGATAAGATCTGCCTGTATTTTCTTAGCATTGAGGACACCATTGGTCGGGCAACACTGAGGACCAGTAGACAGTGGTTGACCAAGAAAACCCTGCAACAAATGAAAGAATCCTGATTACTTCCTTTCAACAAATTGTGCCATCAGCATAGAAGTCTGGCTAGAAGTGTGCTTAATGGAAGAATTGCACCAAAAAGCCATACCTCTGATGTGGAAATAAGGCCAAGTGACTCGACTATGCATGAAAACTTAGGCAGTGGGTGGCAGAAAACCGGTAGCAGGTACTTTGGACTGATGAGTTGGCATTCCAAAAATATTTGGCTGTAGCAGGAGGCAGGTTGTTCGCAGAAGGGCTAGAGAGTGATACAAAGTGTCTGCAGGCAACGGTGAAGCATGGTGGAGGTTCTTGGGGCTGAATTTCCGCAAATGTAGATGGAGATTTGGGCAGGATCAATGGTATCCAAGAAATCTAAGCAGATGCTTATCCATCTTGACTTACCATCGAGGAGGCATGTGATTGCCACCCAAATTTATTCTGCAGCAGGACAATGACTCCAAACATACAGTGATGGGTTGGCCCCCACAGAACACTGATATGAACATAGAGTCAGACTGTCTGGCATTGCATGAAGAGAGAGTGAGACTGAAGGATTTGAGGCAGCCTACATCCACAGAACTACCTGCAGAGTTCCTTTAAAAACTGCAAGTGTATCTAGAAGAATTGATGCTGTTTCGAAGATAAAGGTTGGTCATGTCAAATATTGATTTGGCTTTCTCTTCTGTTCAGTTACTTTCCATTTGGTTAATTGCTAAAAGTAAACTAATAGCACTTCACTTCCTAAATACATATTTTTTTTTCACAACTGCCTAAAACTTTTGCACAGTATTTTTTGCGCGTTAATTCCTAGAACAAGATATGCTGATTGAGGCTACACTTTTTTGTTACATGCATCTCTAAAACCTTCTGTGGCTAGAGTTGGCTCTATGGTGTATATACAGCAATAGGCCAGTTTTGGGATTAATTTTAAAACACAATAGTTGTATCGTGTTCTGTGAACCCCCCCTGGATAGGACTCTGTTGCTCTATTTGTGGGTGTCACGATCTTTACAACAGATGAATGTGGGGTGGTTGCTTTCCATGCACAATTCGTAAGAATATACAACCTGCGCAGCAATTATGTGATCTGTAGGCCTACTTATTTGTTTTGGACCAAGGCTGAACAGAAGATCCCTCTTGTATGCATTGTTCATTAACGCTTATTGTCCTTTTTTATATTGCCAATGGCATCTGCTCTGTTGGCTCACCACTTATCACATTACAATGAACAGATATTGAAGCATTCAGCATGTAAACTGTGGTTGGGCCTGTGTTTTCAAACCTATAACACATGTGAGAAGGTTTATTATTTATTTACCAGGTATAATGGAATGCGTGCTACAACCTGCCCAGTTTTAATAAAAAAAAAAAAAAAAAAAATTGAGCTTATGTTGAAGTTCAGTAATCTGTCTTTATTCCTCTGAATGTTTTTTTGCCATAGAGATGGCTTGCATACCTGACCCACTGGAGTGTTCAAACTGGGAGACACATTATGCATGTAACTAATTCTTAAAACTATTATAGTGACCCCCAAATATACTCAGAAGAGCAGTGCTTTTGACCAGCTAGTCTGGTTACTGATCATTTTGTTTCTATGCCCAGCTCAAAAGAATAAAGATCAGAATTCTGGTAATTGAACTGTGGAATCCGTTTATTTTACTATGCCACAAGCAATACAAAATGTGAGGCTGTTGTGTCAAGTCATCTGTTTAGTAGTTAGAGGATACATTTTTAAGTTTACGAAGGGATAAAATCCATTTATACACAAGCTGAAATTTTAAAGTTCACATACTGTCAATGTTTTTAGTTTTGCATAGAGTAGTGAAAATGTTGATAAATTTAGGTTTTTGTAATTCCTGTTGTACTGTGTACTTCATGTTGGGGATATTTCCTTCACTTGGATGTGTGATACATTTCTGCAAAGAGAATTGCCTTCCTAAACAGTTATGACTGAAATGGTTGTTTTGTTTGGAAACTATCCCTTTATTTCCTTTTCAGTGGCAACTCAATATTTTGGATATTCTCTACCATTCAACATTGACGGTGCTCATCGGGATAATTATGGTGAATCCCCTGCAGAGGCGATGGGGGTTCCAATTCTTGCTCTCTATCCCAAACTACTTAATGTATTGCATATACTTTGACCACTTGACTGACAGAAGGTTTTATCTTTTCATATGAATAGAGCTTTTTTTTTTGGCATTAGAAAATTGCTTATTTTTATTTAAAAAAAATATATTTTTAACTGTTAAACCTATCCAATCAAATGTGTTAATAGATTTAGACAAACGTATTCTGCTACCTGTTTACGGTAAACAAAAACAAAAAAAATCCCAATAAGTGTATATTTGCGTGAGTTGTTTATAGCCTCTACAGACTGTGTGGCTATATATTTGAAAAATGATCACTTATGATGTACTGAGGGCCTAAAATGCCAGGACAGTACAAATAACCCCTTTTTGCAAAGTAGACAGTCACATTTAGTAAGAGGCATGGAAGCTTTTTTTGTAGTCATTAAATATTTTTTTTTGGTCAAAATTGTTTGAGAAATGAAGAGTTCATTTTTTTTTTTTAATCCAGTAATTTGAGTAGTTCAGTGTAACCATAATGTGACACTACTACTCCTGGATGGCTGACCAGGCATTTATTTTTTCTTTTACTGTTGTAGATTGTTTTATATTTTAATAAAACAAGCCCGAACAATCCATTCAATTGTTATCAAATCAGCCAGGCCATTGTACTTGCATACTTGATAGATATAATGGAGTTTGTACAGATTGATTACTAAAGTGTTCCTAAACCCCACATTCACTATATCTGTTCTCCCACAGTACACAGAACATGGAAATGCAGTTATTTTAACCACTTGCTTACTGGGCACATATACCCCCTTCCTGCCCAGGCGAAATTTCCGCTTTCAGCACTGCGTCGCTTTAAATTAAAATTGCGCGGTCGTGCGACGTGCCTTACAAACAAAATTGACGTCCTTTTTTTTTTTCCCCACAAATAGAGCTTTCTTTTGGTGGTATTTGATCACCTCTGCGTTTTTTTTTTGCGCTATAAACAAAGAGCGACGATTTAGAAAAAAAAACACAGAATATTTTTTGCTATAATAAAAATCCAATTTTTTAAAAAATATATATATTTTTTTCCTTAGTTTAGGCCGATATGTATTCTACATATTTTTGGTAAAAAAAACAATCGCAATAAGCGTATAGTAATTGGTTTGCGCAAAGGTTATAGTGGCTAGGAAATAAGGGATAGAATTCTGACTTTTTTTTTTTTTACTAGTAATACGGCGATCTGCGAATTTTGTCAGGACTGCGATATTGCGACGGACACATCAGACACTTTTGACATTTTTGGGACCATTCACATTAATACAGCGATCAGTGCTATAAAAACGCACTAATTACTGTATAAATGTGACTGGCAGTGAAGGAGTTAACACTAGGGGGTGAGGAAGGGGTTAAATATGTTCCCTGCATAGTGTTCTAACTGTAGGTGGAGGGGGGTGACTGGGGGAGGTGACCGATGCGGTCTCCCTATGTACAAGAGAAACAGCATCTGTCTCCTCTCACTGACAGGACGTGGAGCTCTGTGTTTACACACAGAGCTTTACGTCCCTGCTCTAAAACTGCCGATCAGCGGGTACCTGGCGGACATCGCGACCGCCAGGCACGCGCATCGGCATCTCGGGGATGCGCCGGGTGCGCGCGCCCCCCAGTGGCCGGAGAAAACGATGACTTCAATTGACGGCAGCTTGGATATTCAGATCCCCTAAGCTGCCGTCAATTGACAATATGCGGGGACTGAAGTGGTTAAGGGACTATAAACTGCTAAATGCCTTTTCTCATTGGCATTATATATCAGTCTTGTGACTTCTGTCAGTGTCTGGCTAAGGCTTGTAGGAGTTTTTATTCTTCCCCTGACTGTCCTATGAGGCTGCAGGACCCCTGGCCCTCTGTCTGGACAGTGCTAATTGGCCCTGTGCTGATCACATGCATACTTTCCATAAAAAAAAAAAAACTCTTGAGCAAACCAAACTGAGCATGTGCAGATTGTCTCCTAGTGCTGTGGTCTACCGGCAGATGGTTTGGGGACAGTGGACAGCTTTTGTACACAATGCGGGGAGGATTAACACCTTTGGTTCCATAGTGAGTATAACAAGCTTGCTTTACTGTGTGTATATATACGCACACTGATTTTACGGTTGTGGGTTTAGTAACACTTTAAGGAAACTTTATTGCTGATCTTATCAGGATGTGTTTATTAAGTGTGTGTGTGTGTGTGTATATATATATATATATATATAATATATTATTTCTGTTATGTCCGTTTTTAAAACAATGTCTTTTTAAACCTGGTTTCTTTTTTTTGTGTTGGGTTTCTTCTTTTTTTCATTCTCGCAAAGTTAGGCAATCCAGTTTTTTTTTTTTTATCTTGGCGAAGGTTTCCTTAGAGTTAATGTATTGCACTAAAAAGGTCTTTCTACAGGCTGATCTACTAATCTTGATTTTAAACAGGGGAAAATGGAAGAGCAAGCTTGGTAAAATCTCATCAAAATTTCAAGGTAAGCAGGTGCAATTGGGTCATTCAAGTTAAAGGTGCTAAATTTTTAATTCTTTCTAATTTTATAGTCTCTGATGCAGTACAGACACCACACCCCTCGCATCCATTTAGATGTACACACCTAAACCAAAGGCAAAACTCGCACTGCATTACACATAAATGAAACATCCTATTAAATTTCCTTAACAGAGTGCTTGTGTTTTTTGTTTTTATTATTCAAATTCTGAGAGCTGCCACCCCAATGCTAGGATAAATTTGTTTGGGAGTTAGGGAATCATGACCCACTACTAAAGGGTAAATGTAATATTTTTTTTATAAGGTACGGTATGAAGACTGCCTTTTCAGACAAATGCTAACTGACATGCTCATACTTTTACTGGCTAGTTTATTATTTTAAATATCGGGCTAGAACTACACAGGGAATTCTTTGTAGCTCAACTGTGCTAGTAAAATTGTTGGAGAATATTTGCTGAGAGTAGTATTCAGTTGCTAAATGGATACACTATTATGCTCTTGATGGTGTATGCAACACAGGCACTATGTAGATCAGTGGTTCTCAACCTGGGGGGTCGAATGACAATTTGCCAGGGGTCACTGAATCCTGGGCTGTTCCTAAGGTCCACATTGCTCTGCCTGTCTCTTCGCAGCCGCCCAGCTGGGCTGTTTCTGGAGCCCACTCAACTCGGTCTCTTCGCAGCCGCCCATTCAGTGCATGGCATGGCTGGGGGCAGAGGCTAGAGGTCAGCAGACTGGTGAGAAATGTGAAGGGGATGGAGGAGACCATATCTCCTGATTTTGGCATAGGTGTCACTGCTACGAGACACCACAAAGTCAGACACTAAGTAACACTATCTGTGATTAGAGTTGCCATTTAAAGTCCCAACTACAGTTCTCAGATCAGCAGATAACCTTAATCAAGAGCACCTAAGTTGGCAGATCAGAACTCCCCCCCAGCATTGCCACTCATACCAACTCCCCACCAGCACTACTGCTCACTCCATTCCCCCCCACCAAGGAGTAGAAGTAATAAAGAAAACATGGAAGGGAGAGGAAAAGAGGGGAAGTAACAAAGAAAAAGGGAGAGAGAGAATAAGACGGCTAGAGAAGGGGATGGGGGGGGGGGGGGGGGAACAAGAAATTGGGATAGAGAGGGATAAAAGGGAAAAATGAGAACGAAATGTACCACAAGGGGTTTTAGGACTGTACGAGTGAAAGGGACTCGGACCACTTAAAGTCCGTGGCACAACTTGCTTGTCTTGCCCTGGGTGCTGATAACTTACACTACGAAAATAATTTTACTGTTAGGGGTCCTCACAACTTGGGAAATTTTATCAAGGGGTCACAGCACTAGAAAGGTTGAGAACCACTGATGTAGATGTATCAATCCTGTATTGAATTAACTTTTATAACTGTACTGTCTTCCCTGATGTTGTAAAGCATTGCGCAAACTGTTTGCGCTATAGAAATACTGTATAGTTTTGCAACAATTTTACAACAAAAAACATGTTAGGCTTATATGGTATTTTTATGCAGTTTCCATGATCCATCACCAATAAGGCCCTAAATACAATCAATAAAAACAAAAAAATATCCACGCTAATGAATGATATCGTTAATGTCAACACCGCTATCTGGCAAAGAGACAAAAATAACATAAATCAAAGTGCAGTGCTAAGAATTAATAAAGTCCCAATGTTGAGAAAATGACATCTCGATAATAACCAATATATGTGTAGGGCCACATCAAAGAAAGTGAAGGGAAGAATCCGTCACCAAGAAGGAAAGGTTCACACGGAGTCTTACCCCAATGAGTAGACTATTTAAAAGCAGTCTAACACACTTGAAAAGCCTCCACTTAAATTTCACCATACACAGACTCATCACATCAGGACATCATGTAAATTAGTATAAAAAAACGTCATTGCGCAGTATTAGGCCCCTTTCACATTGAGGCGTTTTTCATGCGGTACAGCGCTAAAAATAGCGCTGCTATACCGCATGAAAAATCATGCCCTGTAGTGTTCAATGTGAAAGCCCGAAGGCTTTCACACTGAAGCGGTGCGCTAGCAGGAGCGCTCCCAAAAGTCCTGCTAGCCGCATCTTTACCGCGGTATAGGAGCGGTGTGTTGAAATCAATGGGAAACTGCAGTAATACCGCCCACAACTGTCATGGTCACTAGGCAGAGAGGGGAGATGCTTGTTTACAGCAGCATCTGCTCATTCATTCTTACCTTGAGACAATTGCGGGTATCCCCACGGCGATCAAGTCCGGGACCCACAGTCGGGCTCGTGTCCACAATGCTGCTTCCTTTAAAGTGTATGTATATATGTATTTATGTGTGTGTGTGTGTGTGTATATATATCTATATCTATCTATCCTTATTCCAAAATGGATTAAATAATTTTCCTCAATTCTACAAACAATGCCCTATAATGACAATGTAAGAAAAGTGTTATGTATTAAAAAAAAAAAAAACCCCTTTGTCATGACACTCAAATTTGAGCTCAGGTGTATCCTGTTTCCACTCATCATCCTTTAATGTTTCTACAACTTGGAGTCCACTTGTGGTAAATTCAGTTAGTTGCACATAATTTGGAAAGGCACACACTTGCCTATATAAGGTCCCATCGTTTACCGCGCATGTCAGAGAACAAGCCATGAAGTCTTAGAAATTGTCTGTAGACTTTCGAGACAGGATGGTATCGGAACAGATCTGGGGGTGGGTACAGAAAAATTTATGCAGCATTGAAGATACCAGTGAGCACAGTGGTCTCCATCTGTAAATGGAAGACGTTTGGAACCACCAGGACTCTCCCTAGAGCAGGCTGCCCAGGCCAAAATGAGGGGGAAAGGGGCCTTACATAGGTGGCCAAGAACCCAATGGTTACTCTGACAGAGCTTTGGCATTTCTCTGTGGAGCATGGAGAACCTTCCAGAAGAACAGCCATCTCTGCAGCACGCCACCAATCAGGCCTGTATGGTAGAGTGGCCAGATTGAAGCCACTCCTCAGTAAAAGGCACATGACGGCCGTTCTGGAGTTCGCCAAAGTGCACCCTAAGGACTCTCCGGCCATGAGAAACAAAATATTTGGTCTAATGAAACAGTTTAAGGCCTGAATGGCAAGTGTCATGTCTGGAGGAAAATAAGCACCACTCATCACCTGGCCAATATCATTCATTCAGTGGCAGGAACTGAGAGACTAGTTGTAATCCGGGGGGTGGGGGGGCATGCAGCAATGTAGACATCCTTGATGAAAACCTGCTCCAGAGTGCTCTGGGGCGAAGGTTCATCTTCCAGCATGACAACGACCCTAAGCACACTAGGCTATGGGACAACTCTGACCTGATTCAACATCTCTGGAGAGATCTTAAAATGGCTGTTCACTGATGCTCCCCATCCAACCTGATTTTACTTGAGGTTCTGTAAAGAAACCAGGGAGAAACTGCCCAAAAATTGGTGCGCCAAGCTTGTAGCAACATACTCGGAGAGATTTGAGGCTGTAATTGGTGCCAATGGTGCTTCAACAAAGCATTGAGCAAAAGCTGTGAATACTTTTGTAATTATTATTTAAAAAAAACTTTGGTATTTTTCGAATTTTGAGAGAAAATAATGAAGTTAAACCATTTTGAAATAAGTGTCAATAGAGAGGAGGGGTTTTGTGACTTTGGATGAGGCAAGTATATGTACGTGATGAAAAAGGGAAACAAATAACTAGTTATGCATAGGCTATGTGTCATGGGTCCCCTAGGGGAGCAGGCACGTAGTCATGACGTAATTAATAAATCTGATTAGATGCAGCTGATGTAAACAATACAAAAGTTGCAATGTACTGTAACATATAGAGAATATACAATACTATTCATATCCATTTTTATGGAAAATATGTAAGTATAACACATTTATTGTCATAGGTACACATGATTGGTACAAGCAGAAACAATCAATGAATTGTATACATATACAGGTCCCAATAAATTATAATAATCATGATATACATAATCAATAAAATCTTAAGAATTCATGGTTTAAAAACAAAGGCAAGCTTAGCCTGGCATCTTAGAGTAAGACTCTATGCGTTTCGTGGCATTGACAACCACTCATCAGGAGTATAGATGCAGAAATAAAGGCTAAAAGGTAAGATGGGGAAAAATAAATAAATAAAATCTAAATGCATATGCCATATACTTTGTGTTAAGCTAAAATCTTATACGTTACCTAGGGTAAATCCCATATATGTATACATGGCCCAGTAGTTGCCCAAGATATGGCGGGACCATGGATCTGAGGAGGATATTCCATCTGGGGTTGAGGCAGGGATAATTCACCCTGAGAAACTGACACTCGGAGACAAAAAGGGCAACTACTGGGCCATGTATACATATATGGGATTTACCCTAGGTAACGTATAAGATTTTAGCCTCTTTACCCAAAGTATATGGTATAGCCATTTAGATTTGATTCATTTATTTTTTCCATCTTACCTTTTTAGCCTTTATTTATGCATCTATACTCCTGATGAGTGGTTGTCAATGCCACGAAACGCGTTGCGTCTTACTCTAGGGTGCCAGGCTAAGCTTGCCATTGTTTTTAACCACTTGCCTACTGTGCACCTACACCCCCTTCCTGCCCAGACAAAATATAAGCTTCCGGCACTGCGTCGCTTTAACTGACAATTGCGCGGTCGTGCGACGTGGCTCCCAAACAAAATTGGCATCCTTTTTTTCCCACAAATAGAGCTTTCTTTTGGTGGTATTTGATCACCTCTGCGGTTATACAGTGAACAATGCTATAAATATGCATTGATTACTGTATAAATGTGACTAGCAGTGAAGGGGTTAACCACTAAGGGGCGGGGAAGGGGTTAAATGTGTGTCCTATGAGTGTTCTAACTGTGGGGGGGTGACTGGGGGCGGTGACCGATTGTGTCCCTATGTACAAGGGACACAATCGATCTCCTCTCTCCCTGACAGGGACGTGCAGCTCTGTGTTTACATACAGAGCTCCACGTCCCCGCTCAGTTACTGAGCTTTCGCGTGTGCCCGGCTGCGATCGTTGCCGCCGGGCACTCGCACGGGATCCCCGCAGAGCGGCGGGTGCGCGCGCGCCCGCACGCGGCTTTAAAGGGACATCACGTCATATGACGTGATGTCAGGATAATGGAGTCCTCTGCCCGCCGTCATTTGACGGTGGGCAGATGACAAGTGGTTAAACCATGAATTCTTAAGATTTTATTGATAATGTATATCATGATTATTATAATTGGACCTGTAGATGTATATAATTCATTGTTTCTGCTTGTACCAATCATGTGTACCTATGACAATAATAAATGTGTTATGATTACTAGTAGTATTTTTATATCCCATTTTTATGGAAAATATGTATTGTATATTCTGTTACAGTACATAGCAAATGTTGTATTGTTTAAATCAGCTGCATCTAGTTAATCAGATTTATTAATTACATCATGACTACGTGCCTGCTCCCCTAGGGGATCCATGACACGTAACCTATGCATAACCAGTTATTTGTTTTTTTCATCAAGTACATATACTTGCCTCATCCAAAGTCCCAAAACCCCTTCTTTCTCTATTGACATTAGATAGATGGAGGCATGTCTATGATACAATTTTGGTTGGGTACAGTGGGATCAATGCTTGTTCGTTCTTCTCTTTTTGAAATAAGGCTGTAACATAACGATGTGGAAAAAGTGAAGCACTGTAAATTAGATAAAGCACTGAACTTATAATGTCTGTCTATGGAGGAGGAAAGGATACAATGTATCTTATCTGAGGGCCTGGCTGCAAGGTAAATGATCACTGCGATAGCCAATCGGAGGATATCACAGCGATCAGGATCCATATCTCTTGGCTCCAATCATTAGTACGAGACCTGGTGCTGACAGCCCAGCCTGTGCTAGGATTATGTGAGTGAGCGTGCTCCCAGCACAAACCGTAGCACATGTGTACGCAGCACCCGGGTTTAAAGCACACTTCATGTATGCGTTACATGTGTTGCACAGTCGTAAAGCATTTAAACACAATATTGGGTGAAGGCTTTCTGCAAAGTGGTTGTAAACTCACGGAAAAAAAAACCTTCAAGGCAAAGACATAATGAGCTAGTGTGCATAGCATACTAGCTCATAATGAAATACTTTCCTTTAAATTGAAACCCCTGCAGCGTTCCCGACATGTCTCCCGGAGTTATTTCCGGGTATTGCAGGCTCCAGCGCTGTAATTGGCCGGTGCTGCGATGTTACTCCCGTGCATGATACAATGGATATCTCCTAAACCATGCAGGTTTAGGAGATATCCATGGTACCTACAGGTATGTCTTATTATGGGCTTACCCGCTATCATAAATCACTGACGCGTTTTTCTGACCCCAACAGAAAAATGGTGACAGGGAAGGACCTCCAGCTGATTGCCTTAGCTCTGTTGCTGTATGAAAGGGATGTGTAGATTTAATGATTGATTTTCATGTAGGATTTTTAAATGTGAATGTATTTCTAGGAGTTTTTAAGCATCTGCAGCTTTTCAACTTCCCCCCCCCCCCCCAACAAATGCATGATGATCAAGAGACTTGTTTAGAGACTTTCTGGTATGGGGTGACAACAGTTCTATTGTCGCACGTCTCCTGGTGGAGACTACATGTGATTATAGATGAAAAGTGGTTGAATTTTTGTGGTACAGACTGTCACCTTTTTGGGTTATACTGCCGTATACAAGAGAATTAAATACTGGCAAACTAGGCAAGCCCAGGATAACCCCTCCTGCTACCAGAATGTATTTTGCTAGTATCTTGCATGTGGATGTCTTCTAAAGCTCTGCTATGTAAAAGGCTAACTTGCTATCTTAATCATCTTGTCCAGGCACAGGACTTGTATTAGTAGGGCATAGGTTATATGCTACCACCTTTTAGGTGGTAGGGAGCTGGAAACATTTTTCTGGAGTGTACCTGTCCTTTTTTTGAGGCTTGCCTTTTTTTTTTTTTTTCATCAAACTTCTATCTTCTATGTGACTGCTTATTGCCTTGCACTGCTAAGCAGTTACATTGCCCTCAGGGGCCATACCTGGACTTCTTTCTAATCATGCCTTGAGCACTGGATGCTTCATTACGCACTCACCTAGGCATCAAGTGCAATGTGTACCAGCTGCAGGGTCCTATAAAGGTCCATGATTCTCATGCCACGTACACACGATCGATTTTCGGCATTTAAAAAACTAAGTCTTTCAGCCTCTAGAAAAAAAATGACGTTGCCCACACACAAATAAAAAATGCTCTAGCAAAGCGTGGTGACGTACGATGGCACTATGAAGGGGAAGTTCGATTTGGATAGCGCCACCCTTTGGGCTGCTTTTTGCGCTTTTCAGTCTGTTACAGCGTGATGAATGTTCGTTTTACCAGAACGAGCGCTCCGGTCTCATAACTTCTGATGTTTAAGCCCACACACTATCATTTTTTACAACCCGAAAAACGACATAGTTTAAAACGTCGTTAAAAAAATGCAGCATGTTCGTTTTTCAGAACCTGAAAAATGATGTGAAGCCCACACACAATCGTTTTTAAAGCGGATCTCCCACGTCCATACCCTTTTTTTTGGTCAATGGTTAATGGAGTCCACTTATTACTGATTCCGTCTGCGATTTACACTTATATTCTGGTCGCAGCGCTGTTCCCATTTTAACTGTGGGCATTGCTAAACTACAAGCAGCCACTTCCTGGTTGCGCCGCTCAATCCTGCGCATGCGCACTAATTACGGGGAGTAGCGGCATCAACTACTGTGTTGCTATCACAATGGCAGGCGTCATTATGCAAAGTTACCACCCCGTCGTGATGTAAACACAGCATAATTTAAAACCTTACCACACACAGCTCACTTCCTGGTTCGGAAATCGCGCGAGATTGGTATGAAAGCTCCGCAATGAATACCGGGAGCTTTGAGAGAAGCTCCTAGAGCACACTGCGTGGTACAGGAAGTGACACAATCCCCGAAGAATACCCGCAGTTGTGCAGACCGGAAGCCTCATCAAACTAAAGGTACTGTACAGATCTGAAAATTAAAAACCTCAGTTTTAAACGTTTTTTTAATGTCGGCAGTAAAAATAGGCTAATGTTGCAATTAGGGTGGAGCTCCGCTTTAAATTGCGTTTTTAAATGCCGAAAACTATCGTGTGTACGACCTTGAAGAACCCTTAGCAGCTATGCCTACCTTGACAGGCAAAGCCTGGACTTTTTCAATAAGACCAGCGTTGTGAATAAGGTAAGACCGGGTTTCCCGGTTTTTTCTTAATTTTTTTTTTAAGTGGCTTTTACAAACGCAATCCGCAGTGTGTAGCACATTGTTTCTCAAGAAGGAGGAGTTGGGAGTCGTTCACTTTTTACTGTGATAAATTGTTATTTTGTTTCTAATGTCTTGCATGTCAAGCAGTTTAAAATTGGTGATTTTTCTCCCATCTAGACTTCGTTTTAGAAGTATGAGGCAACTGCCACGCCCCCTGAATGACACCTTTCTGACTGTCTTTTTCTGCTGAGAAAATACACACCATGTTGCTGAACTCCTGCATCCATCTTCTACAGCAACCAAGCCTTAAGAACACTGTCAACGCCTGACTTATAGAGAAACACACAATATCCCATCTATTCCGTGAGTTTGGCAGTGGGAATCCTCTCCTTAGCAAAAACTATGAAAAGGCATAAAGGAGCCCTGGACAAAAAAGCCAAATAGCATGTGTTCTGCACACAGTAAACTCAAAACAGGGTTTTTTGGTTGATAGAAGTCCCTCGCCCTGAAGCAATGTCCTATTTGAAACCATACCATCTAACTCGTGCTGCATGTCTGAGGGTAAATCAGTCTGACAACAGATTTTTCAGAAACTGATTTCTTTGGAAAACTCTGCACTTTTAGAACCTTCAGTTTCCAGAGGCCAGAAATGCCACACATCCTCTCTCCCCTGATCCTTTTCAGGATTCAGAAGCAAAAGTGGGTATTGGTGCAGCAAATATTGAAGGCCTCTCCACAGCCTAAACAAGCCCCTATGGGCACCAAACTAAGCCCAGAAAGACTTTTCCCATGCACGCACACAGTGTGTAATTTTGAGGATTAGCCCTGTCTTGAGGATTTGCATTTAAAGTGGTTGTGAAGTCAGTTGGTTTTATGTTAATGCATTAAAGGGACACTAAGACCCCATTTACACCTGAGCGTTTTGTAGCTTGAAGCCTCTGAAGCTACAAAACGTTGGAGGGGAAATAATCTGGTTCACATCCTCACTCCAAAAAGCCAGAAGCTCCAACGCCTGAAGCTCAAACAAGTTCTGGGACTTTTTTTTTTTTTTTGGCAGTTTTTTTTTTTTTTTTACACATTTGACCTTTTTGACCTGTACAAAAACACTGCAAAAATTGTGACTTTCTGCCTGAAAATGCAATGGTCAGGTGTGAATGGGGCCTAAAGGTTCCCGTAAAAAAATGACCTGTTATACTTCCACTGTGCAGCTCGTTTTGCACACGGTGGCCCCGATCCTCATCTTCTGGGGTCCCCTCGGCTCCTCCCCCGCATCAGCTAACCTTCATGGGAAGCACTCTCCCAAGGGGGTTGGCTTGCGGCCGAGCTCCTGGGATACAGCCAGCGGTCTAGCCGCCGACTGTATCATACAGCACAGTGCGCCGCGTCATTGCTTGTGATTAACAGCAGCGTGAGCCAGTGGCTGTGACTCGGAGGAAGAGGGCACGCACAGCAGATTCAGGCTCAGGTAAGTAAAACGGTGGAGGGGGGGGGGGTGTCATTGCCAGTTCTTTTTCACCTTCATGCATAGGATGCATTAAGGTGAATAAAAACGACCTTTACAACCCCTTTTAAGATGAAAAGCTTTTTGTGTGCAGCAGTCCCCCCTCCCTAATACTTGAGCCATATGAGTGCCTTGTTGTCAGGAACGCTCCCTCCTTTTTTGGCTAAGACATAGCGGATCCATTGGCTCCTGCTGCAGTCAATCATGGGCATGGGGCCGAACTGTGACTGAATGGATACATGGAGCTTGGGTGCCCCCATAGCAAGATGCTTGCTGTGAGGGCCAAGCCACTGCACAGAGCAGGTAAGTATAACATGTTCGTTATTTTAATAGAGGGGGAAAAAAACAAGACTAATTTTTGCTGAAATCTATCTTATGGTAAAGTGTATTTAAAGTGATTTTAAAGTCTTTTTGGTTAAAGATGACAAACCATGTTATACTTGCCTGCTCTGTGCGGTGGTTTTGCACAGAGCTGCCCAGATTCCTCTTTGTGGGTCCCTTTTTGGTGCGCCTGTCTTCGGTTCCCCCCCACAGCAAGCAGCTTGCTATGAGAGTACCCAAGCCACAGCTCCCTGTGTCCAGACACTGAGCCGCTGCCTGGCCCTTTCTCTCCTCCTTGGCTGACTGAATTTCACAGCAGCAGGAGCAATTGGCGCTGGGCTGCTGTCTCAGCCAATGAGAAGGGGAGTCCTAGGCAGACAAAATAATTCCCATCGCACACATTCCTGGATGGAATTTGGGTTCTGCAGCAACAACCAGCTGGATACTGGTTCCAGTCACAGTAAAGATATTTGCCAGTATACCATGGAACGACATTAATCGCGTCCAAACGGATGATTTGTTGCATAACACAAGGAGAGTGCAACGTTTCAGAGTCATGCAGGACCCTTTTGAGACACTCCTGCAACATCGCTGATCTAGAGGGACCTCAGGTAAGTATAAGGGGGGCTGCTGCACACAAAAGACTTTATCTCAATGCATTAAGATTTTTTTTAAAAAACTGTCTTTTTACAATCACTTTTAAGCAGAGATGGATTGCGCTCTGATAGTGTATCCTGCCCTTTTTATTTCTCAATACGAACCTTACAGTTCCTGATGATGATTTCTCTTTTTTAAAGTGCCACCTCTTCTGGAGCTCCGTTCCAGCGTTCTCCACTCTTCCTTCTCTAAGTGCGTCTATAGACACAGCACCGCTTGGTCCACTCCTGCTCCCACCTAACGGGATTTGATTAGCAGCGCGAGCCAATGACTCCCACTGCTGCCTGTTTCCTGAGAAGATTGCTACTACAGACGTATAAAACTCTGGGTTGAGAGAGAACTACTGGGACATTTTTTACCTTGATGCAGAAGATGCATTGGGGTTGAAAGTCTTCTCCTTGGAACCACCTTAAAGGGTCACTAAAGGAAAAAAAAATTTGGGCTGAAATGACTGTTCACAGGGTATAGAGACATAATAGTTACCTGATTCCTTTTAAAAATGATTACAAATAGATAAAAATCAATCGTATAATCAACCTACAGTTCTAGTTTAGTTTTTGCTGCGGTTTCCTGTCTCTCTGATGTACAGAGCCAGAGAGCCAATAGAGGGCAGTGATGGTTTGTCTAAAACCCCTCAGCCCAGTCTAGTTTCAGTTTACACACAGTAATCGCACCTCCTTGATTAGTGACCACAGTGAGAAAGCTCCCAGCACTGTGGTTATAAGGAAACAGACAACCAGGAAGTGTCTAGAACAGAGCAGGATTACAGCAACATCAAAGCAAAAAGGAACAATGAGGACATGAAAACAGCACTGCAGTAAGGTAAAGGAAGCTATTTAGCTAAAAAAAAAACCTTTAGTGACCCTTTAACCACTTAACCCCCAGACCATATTGCTGCCCAAAGACCAGAGCACTTTTTGTGATTCGGCACTGCGTCACTTTAATGGACAATTGCGTGGTCGTGCGATGTGGCTCCCAAACAAAATTGGCGTCCTTTTTTTTTTCCCCACAAATAGAGCTTTCTTTTGGTGGTATTTGATCAGCAAACTGATCAGCGACTATTTTGAAAAAAATGCAAAGTTTTTTACATTTTGCTATAATAAATATCCCCCAAAAATATATAAAAATAATTATTTTTCCTAAGCTTAGGCCGATACGTATTCTTCTGCATATTTTTCGTAAAAAAAAAAATCGCAATTAGCGTTTATTGATTGGTTTGCGCAAAATGTATAGCGTTTACAAAAAAGGGGGTAGTTATATGGCATTTTTATTAATATTTTTTTTTTTTACTAGTAATGGCGGCGATCAGCGTTTTTTTTCAGTACCGAGACATTATGGCGGACACATCGGACAATTTTGACAAATTTTTGGGACCATTGGCATTTTTATAGCGATCAATGCTATAAAAATACATTGGATTACTATAAAAATGCCATTGGCAGTGAAGGGGCTAACACTAGGGGGCAGGGAAGGGGTTAAGTGTGTTCCTGGGTGTGTTCTAACTGTATGGGGGGGGGGTGGACTCACTAGGGGAAATCACTGATCTTCTGTTCATACATTGTATGAACAGGAGATCAGCGTTTCCCCCGCTGACAGGACCGAGAGCTTTGTGTTTACACACAAAGCTCCCGGTCCCTGCTCTGTAACGAACGTGCGCCCCCCTAGCGGCCGCAAAAATGCGGACGTATAGCTATGGGCTCTCGCCCAGGAGAGCCACCGTCCCGCCGTATAATGACGGTGGGCGGTCGGCATGTGGTTAAGGATAGAAGGGGTAGAAAGTTTACCTTCCAACTTGACAATGACCTAAAGCACACAGCGAAAATTACCACACTGAAGGAGAAAAAGTTGCATGGCCTAATTAGAGCCCAGACTTCAACCCCATTGAAAATCTGTAGAATGTCTTGACTGCAGTCCACAAACTGTCACCATCAGAGAGTGGGCAAATATGGCAAAGTCTAGATGTGCAAAGTTAGTAGGGACATATCTCTAAAGGCTGTAATTAAGGCATAAGGTTGTTTAATAAAATACTGACACAAGGGGGTGAGCCTTTTTCCAACTCTGTTGTTTTTATTTTTTTTCCTTCTGACATGTTGGTGTTTTGGATCTTTCACTTGGATGTTATGAATTTCACTGAGTAAATACAAGTGTATACAGCAAACTGTGTCTGTCTTCATTTCAGGCTGTAAGCAACATGTGACTATTTTAACCACTTGAAGACCAAGAGTTTTTTTGCATTCTTTTTGTTTACAATCAGTATTTTTGGCTAGAAAATTACTTCTAACATGTGAACCTTATATATTTTAGCAGAGACCCTAGGGATTAATATTATCGTTGCCATTTATGCGACGTGATATTTTGCGCAGCGTTTTTTTTAACTACATTTTTTTGGGGGGGGGGGGGGAGTTTAATATAAAAGCAATATATAACCCAATTTTTTATATTGTATAAAAAGATGATTCGCCAAATAGATGCCTAACAACATGTCATGCTTTTTAAATTGTGCACGTGGAATGGCAGCAAACTATGGTACTTAAAAATCTCAATAGGCAACATTTTAAAGTGATTGTAAACCCTTTAATACTACTTTTAGTTACTGGTAAGATTATATTAAGGCTTACCTGTAGGTTCCCGTGAATATCTCCTAAACTTGCGCCGTTTAGGAGATAGTAACTGTATCCGCATGTGCCTACGTCATCGGCACATGCGCACTGAAGAAACTGCTTGCTCGTGTCGTGTTTTTTTTTTTCTTCAATAGCTGTGCCATGAGCGGTGGTTAACAGAGCACATGCCAATCACAAGGCTGGAGCCCACAAACCCAGAAAAAACTTCGGGAGACATGTCGTTGGTCACAGCGGTGTATGGGGACTGCTGCAACAGCTTCGTTCTAAGGTAAGTATTTCATAATGAGCTAGTCTATGCAGATGCAGACTAGCTCTTAATGCATTTTGTCTTGCAGATTGTGTTTTTTTTTTTTTTTAAGGGGGGGCAACCTTTTTAAACGCCTTTTACAGGTTACCTGTTTATAGGGTTGCCACCTTTTCCTCAAGCCAAACCCGAACACGCCACTACATATGGTGGGTGTGGCCATATTGAGGGAGGGGCCTCACGAGGCATGATTAAATTAAACAAAAGAATTATTTTACCTATAAAATATGCTTACTTTGCTGTGCCACAAGTAAGAGTCTCACTGACATGAATAAACCTCAGCACAATCATTTAAAAAAAAATAAAACTCTTCCATTACTACAGAGGTAAGTGCAGTGGAGATCAGGGGCATTAGTTCACCTTTTAATTTTCATTAAGTACAGAGGGTATTACAGTATGTGCAGGGAGGGAGTGCAGAATTTACAACAGTATATACAAGAGTGTGGCGCGTATGTTGGTATGTGTAGGAAAGGAGTGCAAAGTGTAAGACATTATGTACAGGAAATGAGTGCAGAGGGTAGGTATTACTTGCAGGAAAGGAGTGAAGAGGGTGTAACAGTGACCAGTATATGCAGTAGAGGAGTGTGGAGGGTATGATGGGAGCACTATGTACAGGAGAGGAGTGCGAGGGTATGATGGGGGCAGTATGAACAGGAGAGGAGTGTGGAGGGTATGACAGTGGGCAGTATGTACAGGAGAGGAGTGTAGAGGGTATGACAGTGGGCAGTATGTACAGGAGAGGAGTGTGGAGGGTATGATAGTGGGCAGTATGTACAGGAGAGGAGTGTGGAGGGTATGATGGGGGCAGTATGAACAGGAGAGGAGTGTTGAGGGTATGACAGTGGGCACTATGTACAGGAGAGGAGTGTGGAGGGTATGATAGTGGGCACTATGTACAGGAGAGGAGTGTGGAGGGTATGATAGTGGGCAGTATGTACAGGAGAGGAGTGTGGAGGGTATGACAGTGGGCAGTATGTACAGGAGAGGAGTGTGGAGGGTATGACAGCGGGCAGTATGTACAGGAGAGGAGTGTGGAGGGTATGACAGCGGGCAGTATGTACAGGAGAGGAGTGTGGAGGGTATGATGGGGGCAGTATGAACAGGAGAGGAGTGTGGAGGGTATGACAGTTGGCACTATGTACAGGAGAGGAGTGTGGAGGGTATGATAGTGGGCACTATGTACAGGAGAGGAGTGTGGAGGGTATGATAGTGGGCAGTATGTACAGGAGAGGAGTGTGGAGGGTATGATAGTGGGCACTATGTATAGGAGAGGAGTGTGGAGGGTATGACAGTGGGCAGTATGTACAGGAGAGGAGTGTGGAGGGTATGATGGGGGCAGTATGAACAGGAGAGGAGTGTGGAGGGTATGACAGTGGGCACTATGTACAGGAGAGGAGTGTGGAGGGTATGACAGTGGGCACAATGTATAGGAGTGAAAGGATGTTTAGGGACTGCGTAGTGGTTAGGCGGGTCATACATGAATTGAAATCACACCAATTATGCAGAGACCAGCCATAGTCGATCTATGTATGGGCTAGCTGGTTTTACACGAGTCAATCTATTAATTGACTTGAGTACAACCAGCCTGTTTTTCCAAAAACAATCAGTGCTGCCAGCTATAGATAGCAACACTGATCATTGTACTCACTGGCAGAACACAACAACACTACAGGAGTGATTCCCCCATCCACAGGTCAGCAGGTGAGAGGGTGTGTGGGGACAGGCTGGGGAGAGATACCAGTCAGTGGCTGGGTAGGCACTGGCTAGTATCAGAGCCAGATACACACAGGTTACATACGTCACGATCGTTAGAGCGAGAGCAATAATTCTAGCACTAGATCTCCTCTGTAGCTCTAAACATGTAACCTAAAAAAATTTAAAGCATCGCTTAGGATACCAAAAAAAATTGTGCTAACTTTAGTGTTTTTTTTAATGAATGAAACGGTTTATTTCCACAAAAAAAAACACGTTTGAAAAATTGCTGCGCAAATACAGTACCGTGCTAGAGCTGCACAATTAATCGTTAAAAAATTGTGATGTCGATTCAACCCCCCTGACATCTCCAATGCAGAGTTTGCTGATTCTTTCATATAACAAGTGGAGAGACTTTCAGCTGTCAAAAGAAAATATCTGGACAGTCTGCCAAGTTCTTATCAGGAAACGTAACTAACGCTTTCTTCATAGAACAAAGGGATAAACTTCTGTGTGTAAAGAAAATATCCGACTGTCTGCCAAGTTTGTAAACAACATGAAACATTGTAACCAACTTCCTTCTTAGATCAAACTTCTGTGTGTAAATGCAAGAAATGTAACCACTTAAAGTCCAACACTTGTTAAAAACCAATATTTTTTGCTAGAAAATTACTTGGAACCACCAAACATTATATATATTTTAGCAGAGACAAAAATGGCAATTGCTGCAATATTTTATGTCACACTGCATTTGCCCACTTCATTGAATAATAAAAACCATAAAAACAAAACAGTAAAGTTAGTCCATTTTTATTTTTTTCATTTTAATGTGAAAGATGATGTTATGCCGCACGAATCGTGAGAGAATTGTCATCTATCTTCTAAGCAAAAAAATTGCAGTTGTCGTTTTAGCCAGAATCGTGCAGCTCTATGCCGTGCAACATAAAAAGTTACAAAGACCACCATAGAGTAATTTTCTAGCAAAAAAATAATGATGATTTTTTTTTCACAGTCTGCTGCAGTGTGTCAGCTTGTATTTATAATGGCCGCTCTGTATGTAGCTTCTGACAGGCTGTGCAAGCAGGCCCGTATCTCCAGAACCATAAATGATAGCCATCCCATATTTTGACCAGTTGTGGGGTAGGTCTTCAACTGACTACCCCCCAAATGTGGGGTTTCTGTGACCTCTGGTCATCGAGCTACAACCCCCGCTCCATCAGCCCCTCTGTTAATCCGGCCCTGTATGGAGGGGGGGCAGGACTGTATGTATGGCTGTGGATGGTATGGAGGGGGGGGCAGAACTGTATATACGGCTGTGGATGGTAATGGTATATGCAGGGGGGGGCAGAACTGTATGTTTAGTCAGTGTATGGTGGGGGTAGTGTATGGTCTGCCCATCCACCCACCTCCATGTGTATTCTGTAGCCAGTCAGAGAAGAGCTGAGCACTCTGTGTCCCATGTGTCCTCTTCCACTCTGCAGCACACAATGCAGACGGAGGCGCGCCGGAGGGAGGGAGGGGGAGGGGCTAGCACAGTGAGAAGTTGCACACATGTTTACAGCCCGGTCGAGGGGCTAACAGAGAGCACTGCTGCGGGCGGCACACCTTCTACTAACACTCAGGCAAGCTGGTGGAGCCGGGGATGTGCAGCTCTGTTGCACATCCCCGGCTCCATCATTTTTTTTTTTTTTTTGTTTTAAATGTGCCCGGGTTTCAGGAGGCTTCAAAACCGGGCACATGTGTCCAAACCCGGACTGTCCGGGTCAAAACCGGACAGGTGGCAACCCTACCTGTTTAGCGCTTACAGAGGTGGTCTAACGCTAAAATTATTGCTCTCACTCTAACGTTCACAGCAATACCTCACATGTACAAAGAATAAGAGCCGCTGCTCCAGGTGTATGATAACTTGAGGTGGAATATCTTGTAGAGTGCCAGCCCTGGCCCGCCTCCATGGGAAACTTGTAAGAAAAGAAATGGCTGCACATCCAGGAATTCCAATTCTTTTATTGTTCAAAGTGATAACACCAAAGTCACCAACACGAGGTCACTTAGGCACATTTCACACAAACCTCATGTGCCTAATCATTAATGATTAGTAATGATTAAGCACAAGATGTTTGTGTGAAAACGCATCTACGTGACCTCGTTTTGGTGTTATCACTTTGAACAATAAAAGGCAATCGGAATTCCTGGATGTGCAGCCATTTCTTTTCTTAAGATTCCTCACATGTGGTGTGAATACCATATGACTGAACATGATCACGGAGGCACATAAATTTTTTTTTCCTCATTTTTTTTTTTCATATTTATGTTTTTTTTTGTATTGGTTTTATCACCTTTGTTCCCATTACAAGGAATGTAAACATCCCTTGTCATAGAATTAAGGATAATGGGTCCTCTTTATGGGACAATCTGGGGTCAAAAGGAACCAAAATCTTTTTTTGCTTTAAAAAAATAAAATTAATTACTTCCACCTTGGACCGGAAGTGATGTCATGACGTCGCTCTGGCCATCCAAGGCCATTGGTGATCAAAGACTACCCAGTCTCCTTTTGCCTGTGACCAGCTGGCAGCACCATCTGGTTGTTTCTCGGGCGAGCCAACGGAAATGGTAAGCCCGAGCAACACTGGTCCAGCGGCTTATAAGCCAGTCGGAACACTTTTAAGAGAAAGCCCAGCCGCTGGCTGAAAAAAAGATTATGGCTGATCTCTTCAGCCATAATCCCAGTAAACCACTTCCAAACCTCAATGTGTATATATACACTATATTACCAAAAGTATTGGGATGCTTGCCTTTACACGCACATGAACTGTAATGGCATCCCGGTCTTGGTATGTGTAGGGTTCAATATTGAGTTGGCCCACCCTTTGCAGCTATAATGGCTTCAACTTTCTGGGAAGGAAGGCTGTCCACAAGGTTTAGGAGTGTACTTAATGGAATGTTTGACCATTCTTTCAGAAGTGCATTTGTGAGGTCAGGCACTGATGGTTCAAAATCTCTGCTCAAATTCATCCCAAAGGTGTTCTATTGTGTTGAAGTCAGGACTCTATGCAGGCCAGTCGAGTTCCTCCACCCCAAATGCTCTCATCCATGTCTTTATGCACTGGTTCAAATCATTTGGTGCAGGGAGGATTATGTTGTGGGTTTGTTTTTCACAAGTTGGGCTTGTCCCCTTAGTTCCAGTAAAGGGAACGCGTAAGACGTCAGCTTACCAAGACATTTTGGACAATTTCATGCTCCCAACTTTGTGGGAATGGTTTGGGGTTGGCCCTTGTTCCAACATGAATGTGCACTAAGCAAGGTCCATGGATGAATGTGTTTGGGTTGGAGGAACTTGACTGTTGCTCTGGAGACAGATTTGCCAATTCTCAGATGTCCTTTATCGCTCTGCATATGTAGAGGATTTTTGTGGCTGAAAGCATCTTCTACTCATGCATTTTCTGTAAAATCTCTTGATAAAGTCATGGGGCACTTTTACCACAAAAGAAGAAACCTGCCTCCTACTCCTGTGACTATTACTTCTCAGATTTCAAGTTCTTTCCGCTCGTGCAGTGTTCCACTTCCAAACCAAGGCTTAACACCTCTATTTGTTGCAAGTTCTGAACTCCTATAATAAGTCCATCAAGCCTACCCAGGAGCCCTCTTCACAATGAAGGGATATCTCCACTCTTAGGGTTGGAGGGGTGTGTTTTGCCGTTTGTCCCAGTCTAGATGCAAGGGGTTTTGGGTGTAATCTGTCATTTCAAAAGGGTACAAAATTGTTTCCATCACTGCCCCCTCCACACTACTTGCCTTCTAGCTTCATAACAAAGGAATATATCTTCTCGCATCAATGCTTTCTTGCTGTGAGAGACCAAACGTCCAATGTGTATCCCTGCCATTCAGGCTCTTCTTTACATCCCAAGTGTTATTAAAGTTCTTGCTCTTCTATAAACCCAGGGCTGGATAATCAACCTGTCAAAGTTTGCGTTCTAGCGCTCACACAGTTTTAGCAGTCTGTCTGAGTCAGCCAGAATTTTTCCTTTCCAAGAGAAGTTTGCTTCCCTAAGATCCCACATGAGAACCCTTTTAGGTGAAAATGGCATCTGTCAGTTTGCTTCTGGACTTGATGGTAGCCTCTTTAGAAGGATGTTCCCTTTGCCTAGTTTCACGTCAGACCACATGTATCCAACATACAATGTGGAATAAGGAAATGCAATTGTTGGTTGACCCAATGTTTCTGTCCAGCTCTCCCTGACCTGATGGATCTCCAGTCTTAGAATGTGGTCACAACGGATGCCAGCCTTACTTACTAGAGCGGAATTTACAATTCCCTGACTCTTTAGGGGACGAACCGTTCAACATTCTTAAATTGAGAATCATTAGATTGTCTGCAACACTGGGCTTCCCCTCAAGGTCATCCAGTCAAGGTACACTCTGATCATGCCAAAGCAAGTGCCTACATTAAACCATCTGGACGCCAGAAGTCAGGTCTGTTTGATCTCCTAGGCAGAAACTTTATGAAAGGAAACCTGTTTTTGCACTGCAGTGAATATTTTTGTCATATAATGGGGCCAGGATATCGCCAAAAAGTTTGTAGTACTAGTTTGTAAGCCCATCAGGGCACAGCGATAAAAAAAGGTATAGTCCTTCTCATTGGTGTGTAAACAGCGCCAATCTTCATACATGTCCTCTTCCTGAAACAAAAATGTACAGACTGGGGGTACCATTCCTGTGGGATTAGGATATCTGTGGGTGGGGATCCACTGTGAGTTTAAAATCTCCACAGATGAGGCTACCCAGTCTAATCTTGGATATCTGCTTAAACACTTGATGTAAAAAACAAAAACAAATTTGCTTAGTATTAGGGGTGTACAAAAATCACTAGTGTATAGGGATGGTTATTGATTTCACAAGCCACTATATCCATGTGTGAGTTTCTCGCCACAAGGAGAACCTCTTTGCTGGATGGTTGAGGCCTCTGGCGTTGATTTGAGGTTAATTTAATTACCATCAGTATGGCAAGTGATGTGTTCGGTAATGGGACTTGTGTGATGCAGTGTACTGGAGACTGCTGATCAGGCTTGTAGTGAGAAAGTTTGGCTGGAATGGCTTGGTAATCCTGAAGAATGGGATCGGAGAGGTGATTGTTGGCTTGTTGATGGCAAGGCTAATTAGAAGAAAACCAAGTAACATATTCCTGTGGGAAATGCATCATAACTACTAAAAATGGCATATGAACTAAAGGCTCCAGTGGAGCTAAGCGCAGTTGAGCTACAATATTTGGGGGGGGGGGGGGGACACAAAACTGGGTGCATGACTAGTTCTGTGAGCCAGGAATCTTGCGTTTTGAAATGGTGATGTAGAGCAGGTGTTATGCCCTAGGTAGGACCTTTTGGATGGTCCCAACCTGGGGCCCCATTGTATGGGTCACCACTTGCCTTTTATCAGGGAGTTGTGGAGGCTGCATACAAGTGTTTTTAAGGAGAATGCCCCGTCAGCATACCAAGGATCTACAATCGCTCACCAAAGATTTAAAAAAAATAAAAAAATTACAAGAAAATGTCCTGTGGCACATTGGAAGGCAGAAAGTGTGGTTTTGGGACTCTTATGTACACAATCAATGGTGAGGTCTGCAGACATTGGGGAGGGGGATGATAGCTTGAAACATATCCCGCACAAAGTTGGAATAGTAGTTGGGAGGGCTAGACTACCTTTGGGATACCTTAGATCTTTAAATTATTGTGCCAGGACCTATCCTCCAAATCTGTGATTTATTTTATTTATTTTTTTATCCTTTTTTTTTTTTTATTTTTTTTTCAACATCCAGCCTGTCACCTAGGTCTTGAACTTCAACTGACACTGAACATATGAGAATAGCTCTCCTTGCAGAGAGGCTCTTAACCTCCCTGGCGGTATGATTCTTTCAGATTTTAGGTGCTAAAAGCGTTACCGTTATTTGCAAGGGAATTTGGCGTTTTATACTGTAGGCTTGTAATTCTTAGGAATAACTCACTGAAATCTATCCAAACAAGAGTCTAATAGGCATCCCGGGTATGATTTATTTTTTTTTCTTATTAAAAATTATAATATAATAAATAATTATAAAAAATTATAACAAATAATAATATAATTATAGTAAAAATTATTCAATAATGTAATCAAATCAAAATCACTGAAATTTGCTCAGTTGCAGAATTTTTGCTGTCATTATTTTTTTTTTTTTATGACGAATTTCCCCATAAATCGCTATCGCTAAATTCTGCAAGTGATTCTGATTTATTATCGCTGTTTTTTAGCTGCTCTAAAACAATTTTTGCCATAAAGGGACACTTTTGGTTGCTATGGGCAATCTACAGTTTGCAGGGAGAAAGAACAGTTTTTATTATATAAAAGGACATGTAGTGTACAGGGCAGACCACTAGGGACATGGGGGGTGTGTATTTTTTACATACAGTACTGTAATCAATAAGATTACAGTGTACTGTATGTATAGTGTTTGTTTACTTTTTTGAATTTGGCGCCGTTCCCCCCCCCCCCTACGTCGCGACGCTCGCAGGGAAGGGAATCGGAGGTACACACAGCATCAGGCGGACATCCGGCCGCCGTGTACTACGGAGATTCATCGCTGGATCGCAGAGAAAAGGTAAGTAAACTTTTTTTCTGCATCCAGCGAGGCAAGCCCGTGTGTGGCACGGGGTTACCGATCTTAGCTTAAAAATCTCACCCCGTGCCACACACGGGAAGACCGCCAGGGAGGTTAAAGAGAGCAACATGCTTTTCATTGTATCTGACCAGCGTCTGATATGGGGAAGTTTAGGAGGGGGTCTTCTGGGAAAGGTTTTGCAGACGACTGTCCACTCACCTCCCATAAATGGCTCCTCATCCTGTGTGGTGTTTGAGTCTCTCTTGGGCCTAGACTTGGCTGGGCTCCGCGTGGATCGTGTAGAGGACCCAGCAGAGCCTTCTAATGTACTCCAGCTGGCTGCAGGAGGTGCAGCCGTCAACCGGGTCCGATGCCATTTTGTTGAATAGCCTTACCAAGGGCAGAAAAAAAAAGCAATTTCTGTAGCGATTGGTTCTCTCCCCTCCTGTGCAGCTTTGCGGAGGGTTTCAAAGGGCCGCCAGTGGTGTAAGGCGGGATGAGAAAGGGGAGTAAGGTCCCAGGGCGGGCCGGGCGGGCCCCCTCCCCACAGACTACCTCCCCACAGACTATACCTCCCCACAGACTATTTTGATCACCATAGAAAACCTCAAATGTTTAAACTGATACAATAGTACAATTTTTAAAGGGGGAAAAAAAGGGGTAATTTTGGAATTGATGGCAGCAACTTGTCTCAATTGGGACAGGGCAACAAAAAGCTGGCAAAGCAAAAGGTATTAACACTAAAACGAAGAACATTTTGCAGCTAATCTTGGTTAATTGGCAACAGGTCATTAATAGGGATGGGCGAACGGTTTGGCCCAAGCATGAGTAAAAAAAAAAACCACCAGTTTTTGCCAGTTCCTTTTTTTTTAAAACTAAAAAAATAGTGCCGCTCCTGCTGAATGTCTGCTCTGCGCTTTGACATTTCTTATATAGTTAAGGGGTGAGACCACCTGGCACCATAACCTGGTGGCCCTGCCTCCTTGTGACGTTGCATGCCCATCATACACCAGTCTGTGAAATCCAAAGGGGACTCATTCACATAGGGGGCCCAAGATATGGGGGCCCCCTCGTTAATAGTGATATCCAGATTCTGACAAGTGTCCCCCCCCCACGTTGAGGGCATGTGGCCTGGTATGATTCAGGAGGGAGGGGGCTGCTTTGCCCACCCCCTTCCCTGACCCACCAGGCTGCTTGCCTGGACGAGGTGTGGGGTTCCCCTCTAAATCCATATAAGCCTTCAAAATGGGCACTTTTGACTTTTCCTGTTCAGCTCCCATAGACTTCAATGGGGTTTGCTGTTCGGGTTAGAACATTTCCCCTGTTTTTATATTTGCTCTTCTGCCCAGGTGGTAATCTCTAATGGGAAGACAAAGGTAAAAGGTAACCATCCATAGTCCAATCGCCCACAATCCTGAAATAAGCTCTAAGCAAATGGGTGCTACAGCAACCACCCAGCTGGAAACTGGATCTTCGAGTTAAGTTCAAATTATTTTTTATTGAAGCACGTTCACTTCACAAGCAAAAAAGTGAAACGTTTCGGAGCTGCACAGGGCCCCTTTGTAAGGCTTGCCCCCTTGCATGCCTAATTAAGTGGCCCTGTGAGACTCCAAAACATTGCAGTCTTTTTGCTTGGGATGTGATCATGCTTCAGTAAAAAAATAATTTGGACCTAACTCGAAGATGCTGGGTGGGCTGGCAAATATTTACTTTGCATCAGGAAAGTAACAGGCTCTCAAATTAGCTTAAAAAAAAAAAAAAATCCCTCCTTTTTTTTTTTTAAAGACCCAAAGTCTTAAGGTAAAAGTCCAAATGGGTGGATGATATCAATAGGGGAAAACTTGTGAGAAAAGGGGGAGGGGGAATAGTATGCACATAGACATGTGTACATTTCTTTGTATGTGGTTTATCTCCTTCCCAACAAGAGCAATTCTTGAATCAATAAACATGTTTTAACCACTTGCTTACTGGGCACATATACCCCCCTCCTGCCCAGGTGAAATTTCAGCTTCCGGCACTGTATCGCTTTAACTGACAATTGCGCGGTCGTACGACGTGGCTCCCAAACAAAATTGACGTCCATTTTTCCCCCACAAGTAGAGCTTTCTTTTGGTGGTATTTGATCATCTCTGTGGTTTTTATTTTTTGCGCTATAAACAAAAAAGCGACAATTTGTTTTGAAAAAAAATTCAATATTTTTTACTTGTTGCTATAATAAATAGCCCAATTAAAAAAAAAAAAATCAGTTTAGGCCAATACGTATTCTACATATTTTTGGTAAAAAAAAAAGCGACTGATTTGCGCAAAAGTTCTAGCGCCTACAAAATAGGGGACAGAATTTTTTTTTTATTATTATTATTTTTTTACTAGTAATGGCGGTGATCTGCGATTTTTATTGGGACTGCGACATTATATCTGACATATTTTTGGCGCCATTCACATTTATACTGCGATCAGTGCTATAAATATGCACTAATTACTGTATAAATGTGACTGGCATTGAAGGGGTTAACACTAGGGGGTGAGGAAGGGGTTAAATATGTTCCCTGCATAGTGTTCTAACTGTAGGTGGAGGGGGGTGACTGGGGGAGGTGACCGATCTGTGTCCCTATGTACAAGGGACACAGATTGGTGTCCTCTCCAGAGACAGGATGCTGTCTCTGTGTAAAACGGCAATGAGAGATGATCTCATATGTTTACATATGAGATCATTTCTCATTGGCCGTGCAGATCGCATAGCAAACGGCCACTCTGATTGGCCGTTCGCCGCGATCTGGGATTGGCTGTGTCCAAGGGACACGGCCAAAACAGAATTTCCCTGCTGCGCGCTCTGGAGCGCGCACGGGGAATGCCCAAAGGGGCGGCCGTCAAAAGACGGCGGGTTGGAAATTCGGTCCGCGCTGTAGCCGTCATTCGGCTATAGCACGGGCCTCAAGTGGTTACATTTGTAAATTGGCGGCACTTTTGTGATTGTGAACCGTTAATTTTTATTTTTAAATAGAATTGTTATACTTACCAGTGCTGTGGAATGGTTTTGCACAAAGCAGCCCTCATCCTCTTCTCGTGTCCCCAACTGGCGGGCCTGGTTCCTATGCCCACCATAGCAAGCCGCTTTCCTGGTGCCTTCCATGGCAGCAAACCAAGGGTTGTGAATCTGCCCCAATCAACCCACAGGACCAATTACAACTCTATAAAAAGAGTCAAGTCCCCTCATACACCACCTTAACCAGGAGTAGATACCTCCAGCTTCTGCGGAATGTTTCAGCAATTCTGAACTGCATGAGCTAGATAGGGGAATGGCAACTTCCAGGGCGGCAGTAACGCAAATCTGTCCAAAAGCTCTCTGTCATATGACAAACTGGTCAACCTGCACCACATTCATGACCCATGTTTGCTCATAGCATCTTTAAAAAAAAAAAGAGGGAGAGAGAGGCTTTTCAGCCGTCAACTCTGTAATCGAGATTCAAATATTTTTGCAGCAACCCTCCCTGTAAGTGAGTTATTAATCATTGGTATGTTGCCATGGAAGGCACCAGGAAAACGTAAAATTGTATACTTTCCGTAATTTTCCTTTCCTGGTGCCTACCCATGGCAGCATACCAATGGTTAATAACTCGCTTACAGGGAGGGTTGCTGCAAAAATATTTTAATCTCGATTACAGAGTTGACGGCTGAAAAGCCTCTCTCCCTCTTTTTTTTTTTTTTGAAGATGCTATGAGCAAATCTAGTTAAATCTAGTCTAGTTACAAGAATGGTGTATGAAGGGACTGTCTCTTTTATAGAGTTGGTCCTGTGGATTGATTGGGGGCGAAGTCACGACCATTGGCATGCTGCCATGGGTAGGCACCAGGAAAGGAAAATTACTAGGGCTGTTACTGATTAAAAATGTTGTGTTCAATTAATCAATTTTTTTTTAATCGATTAATCAACTAATTTTGATTAATTATAACGCACATACAGATCCAACTATTTTTAGATGATCTCCTTGCAGGCCGATTCCCAGTGCAGCTACCAACCACTGGAAAAATAGATAGCAGGATACAAAAAACACACACAGGCAGCGCTCCATGGGAATAGCATCAATACTTTTATAGTCTTCAAGGAGGTAATAAAATAAATATTGCACTGGAGATAAAATCGATGTAGCTACATAAACTGTAAAAATGGTGCGAGTAATACCAAGCGGTAGCAAAAGCAGTCATAAAAACATGTAGCTAAGTATGATACTGGTATAAAAATGGGTACAACGATGCCCCTGCTGAATCCAGATGAGGAGAGGTTAACATCAGTCCGTTGACATGTAGATGTTCCGTGAAGGGAACTATCACAACTCCCAGTGGATGGCTGTAGAATCCCAGGTTACTGGAGGGAAGTGATAGAGGGAAGTGTAACAGCCCTTGCGTGTGGCAGATAGTAAGGTCCCGCCGGCATGCAGATATGAAGGCACAGCAAAGGAGCCCTTCAGATGGACACGGCAAGCCCCGCTGGTGGCCGTGACGTCACCAGATCTCCGACAGAACTTTTTGAAGGCCCGGAAGCTGGCTGAGAGGTGAGTACCAATCAAAAAAATTTAAGATTAATCGATGAATTAATAGTTAATTTCCACAGCCCTAAAAATTACGGAAAGGCAAGTATACAACTTTCCATTTTCTTTGGGGCTACTTGTGCGCCTCGCTCCTGAACCACACAGTGTGCATTGACACGCAGAGCATGGCACTGTCCCACCATTGCTATCCTTCTCACTAACTAATGGCTCCTGCTGTTGTCTCTCAGCCTACGAGGAGGGAGAGAGCAGAGAAATTTTATGGACAGCACTGGATTGAGATTGGACTCGGGTAAGAGGTGGGGGTGATGGGAGGAGCTGCACTCCTTAATGCAGATAATGCATAATGGTAAAAAAAAACCTTCAGCCTTTAGAACCTCTTTAGTGTACTTTCAGAACTCAACCAAGTGAAGTCGGTCAAAAACTTAAAGCGGAGTTCCACCCAAAAGTGGAACTTCCACTTTAACCACTTCAGGTCCGCGTTATTGTCGAAAGACGTCAACAGCGCGGACCTGAGGCCCCGGGGTCACGTCTTTGGACGTCAATGTTGTTGTATTCCCCGCGCGCGCCACTGGGGAAAAACAGTGCCGTCGCATCGCCGAGGATTCGATGCGTGTACCCGGCGGCCGCAGTGTCCGTCGGGTACACGTGATCGGCGGTGACAGAGCAGGGACGTGGAGCTCTGTGTGTAAACACAGAGCTCCACGTCTTGTCAGGGAGAGAGGAGACCGATCTGTGTCTCTTGTGCATAGGGACACAGCATCGGTCACCTCCCCCAGTAACCCCCCTCCCCCCACACAGTTAGAACACACCCAGGATATACATTTAACCCCTTCCTCACCCCCTAGTGTTAACCCCTTCAATGCCAGTCACATTTATACAGTAATTGGTGCATATTTATAGCACTGGTCGCTGTATAAATGTGAATGGCGCCAAAAATGTGTCAAAAGTGTCCGATGTGTCCGCCGTAATGTCGCAGTCCCAATAAAAATCACAGATCGCCGCCATTACTAGTAAAAAAAAAAAATATATAAAAAAAAATCATAATTCTGTCTCCTATTTTGTAGGCGCTATAACTTTTGCGCAAAGCAGTCGCTTATTGTGATTTTTTTTTTCTTTTTACAAAAATACGTAGAAGAATACGTATCGGCCTTAACTGAGAAAAAAAATATATATATATTTTTTTTTAATTGGGATATTTATTATAGCAACAAGTAAAAAATATATATATACAGTGCAGAAAATAAGTATTTGAACACCCTGCTATTTTGCAAGTTCTCCCACTTGGAAATCATGGAGGAGTCTGAAATTGTTATTGTAGGTGCATGTCCACTGTGAGAGACATAATCAAAAAAAAAAAATAACAGAAATCACAATGTATGATTTTTTTTAACTATTTATTTGTATGATACAGCTGCAAATAAGTATTTGAACACCTGAGAAAATCAATGTTAATATTTGGTACAGTAGCCTTTGTTTGCAATTACAGAGGTCAAACGTTTCTTGTAGGTAGTATTTCACCAGGTTTGCACACACTGGAGGAGGGATTTTGGTCCACTCCTCCACACAGATCTTCTCTAGATCAGTCAGGTTTCTGGGCTGTCGCTGAGAAACACGGAGTTTGAGCTCCCTCCAAAGATTCTCTATTGGGTTTAGGTCTGGAGACTGGCTAGGCCACGCCAGAACCTTGATATGCTTCCTACAGAGCCACTCCTTGGTTATCCTGGCTGTGTGCTTCGGGTCATTGTCATGTTGGAAGACCCAGCCTCGACCCATCTTCAAAGCTCTAACTGAGGGAAGGAGGTTGTTGCCCAAAATCTCGCAATACATGGCCCCGGTCATCCTCTCCTTAATACAGTGCAGTCGCCCTGTCCCATGTGCAGAAAAACACCCCCAAAGCATGATGCTACCACCCCCATGCTTCACAGTAGGGATGGTGTTCTTGGGATGGTACTCATCATTCTTCTTCCTCCAAACACGGTTAGTGGAATTATGACCAAAAAGTTCTATTTTGGTCTCATCTGACCACATGACTTTCTCCCTTAACTCCTCTGGATCATCCAAATGGTCATTGGCAAACTTAAGACGGGCCTTGACATGTGCTGGTTTAAGCAGGGGAACCTTCCGTGCCATGCATGATTTCAAACCATGACGTCTTAGTGTATTACCAACAGTAACCTTGGAAACGGTGGTCCCAGCTCTTTTCAGGTCATTGACCAGCTCCTCCCGTGTAGTCCTGGGCTGATTTCTCACCTTTCTTAGGATCATTGAGACCCCACGAGGTGAGATTTTGCATGGAGCCCCAGTCCGAGGGAGATTGACAGTCATGTTTAGCTTCTTCCATTTTCTAATGATTGCTCCAACAGTGGACCTTTTTCACCAAGCTGCTTGGCAATTTCCCCGTAGCCCTTTCCAGCCTTGTGGAGGTGTACAATTTTGTCTCTAGTGTCTTTGGACAGCTCTTTGGTCTTGGCCATGTTAGTAGTTGGATTCTTACTGATTGTATGGGGTGGACAGGTGTCTTTATGCAGCTAATGACCTCAAACAGGTGCATCTAATTTAGGATAATAAATGGAGTGGAGGTGGACATTTTAAAGGCAGACTAACAGGTCTTTGAGGGTCAGAATTCTAGCTGATAGACAGGTGTTCAAATACTTCTTTGCAGCTGTATCATACAAATAAATAGTTAAAAAATCATAAATTGTGATTTCTGGATTTTTTTTTTTTTGGATTATGTCTCTCACAGTGGACATGCACCTACGATAACAATTTCAGACCCCTCCATGATTTCCAAGTGGGAGACCTTGCAAAATAGCAGGGTGTTCAAATACTTATTTTCCGCACTGTATATATTTTTAAATTGTCGCTCTTTTCTTGTTTATAACGCAAAAAATAAAAACCGCACGGGCGATCAAATACCACCAAAAGAAAGCTCTATTTGTGGGGAAAAAAGGACGCCAATTTTGCTTGGGAGCCACGTCGCACGACCGCGCAAATGTCAGTTAAAGTGACGCAGTGCCGGAAGCTGAAATTTCGCCTGGGCACGAAGGGGGTTTATGTGCCCAGTAAGCAAGTGGTTAAGTACTCCTTGCCCCCTTACATGCCACATTTAGCATGTAATTTTTTTTGGGGGGGGAGTGGGTTCTTTGTTTTGAAGGGGACTTCCTGTCCCACTTCCTCCTAGAGGGCTGCCTAGGCGGCGACTCCTTTACCCCTAGGCGGCTCCTCCCTCTAGGCGATCTCCTGGGACACGGGACAGGTCCCAGAAGATCGCCTATCCACTCCGAAAGCGCAGTGCGACTCGCGCATGTGCAGTGCACACCCAGGCGTGAAGCTACAAGCTGTCACGGCCGGGTGCCCACAGTTCCAATGGAGGAGAGGAGCGGGCCTCCGTTCGGCCACATCACTGGACCCTGGAACAGGTGAGTGGTTGTTTATTAAAAGTCAACAGCTGTACTTTTTGAAGCTGCTGACTTTTAATAAACTAAAAATAGTTTTGAAGTCCACTTTAACAACGCCCAAATGAAATATGCTTCTTCTATTGACGTGTGTTCTGGAGCAAAAGAACCAAACTGTCTAGTTTTTTTTGTTTTGTTTTTACACTGTTCATGTAATCCTTTTAACCCTTTTCCTCTCTGTCTCCCCCTCCTTGTTCTGCTAACTTTTTTCCACATTCCTTAGTGTAATTAGGAGTCAGCAGCAAGATATAACTGGTTCAAGGAGCTGGCTATTGTCTGTAATACAGGTCTTTGACCAAAATGTAAGACTTGTAATAAATACTGCTCAATTTCAGTTGAGCAGTACAAAAAAACAAGATGGTGGCATGTGACATGTATGCTAAACATCTGAGGTATACACTAGATATAGGAATAAAAGGTTTGAGTAGGGAAAATGGCCTGTACAGGTCATTCTCAAAAAATTTGCATATTGTGATAAAGTTCATTATTTTCTGTAATGTACTGATAAACATTAGACTTTCATATATTTTAGATTCATTACACACAACTGAAGTAGTTCAAGCCTTTTATTGTTTTAATATTGATGATTTTGGCATATAGCTCATGAAAACCCAAAATTCCTATATCAAAAAATTAGCATATTTCATCCGACCAATAAAAGAAAAGTGTTTTTAATTAAAAAAAAGTCAACCTTCAAATAATTCTGTTCAGTTATGCACTCAATACTTGGTCGGGAATCCTTTTGCAGAAATGACTGCTTCAATGCGGCGTGGCATGGAGGCAATTAGCCTGTGGCACTGCTGAGGTGTTATGGAGGCCCAGGATGCTTCGGTAGCGGCCTTAAAGCGGAGCTCCTGCCGCGATTTTTTTTTTTTAAAGTCAGCAGCTACTAACAGTGTAGCTGCTGACTTTAAATAAGGACACTTACCTGTCCTAGGCGCCCGCGCTGACGGCCCCCCCGATGCCGGTCCCAAGATCGCTCCGGGTCCCGCGCCGCCATTCACACTATGGGAAACAGGCAGTGAAGCCGTACGGCTTCACTGCCCATTTCCTACTGCGCCTGCGTGAGTCTCACGCTGGCTTGTGAATGGGCGCGCTGCTCTCTGAGAACACACACAGTTCCCAGAAAGCAGCGCGCCCCATTCACAAGGAGAAGGACAAGAAGAAAAGGCACCGCGGAGTGGAAGAGGCAGATTACGGACTTCCGCATAGCAACAGGTATTTCGGGTGAGTATTTTTTTTTTTCAGGTTTTTTTTATTTTATTTTTTTAAACAACATGGGAAAATGTTGTTTTCCTGGGTGGAGCTCCGCTTTAAGCTCATCCAGAGTGTTGGGTCTTGCGTCTCTCAACTTTCTCTTCCCAATATCCCACAGATTCTCTATGGGGTTCAGGTCAGGAGAGTTGGCAGGCCAATTGAGCACAGTAATACCATGGTCAGTAAACCATTTACCAGTGGTTTTGGCACTGTGAGCAGGTGCCAGGTCGTGCTGAAAAATGAAATCTTCATCTCCATAAAGCTTTTCAGCAGATGGAAGCATGAAGTGCTCCAAAATCTCCTGATAGCTAGCTGCATTCACCCTGCTCTTGATAAAACACAGTGGACCAACACCAGCAGCTGACATGGCACCACAGATTATCACTGACTGTGGGTACTTGACACTGGACTTCAGGCATTTTGGCATTTCCCTCTCCCCAGTCTTCCTCCAGACTCTGGCACCTTGATTACTGAATGACATGCAAAATTTGCTTTCATCCGAAAAAAGTACTTTGGACCACTGAGCAACAGTCCAGTGTTGTTTCTCTGTAGTCCAGGTCAGGCGCTTCTGCCACTGTTTCTGGTTCAAAAGTGGCTTGACCTGTGGAATGCGGCACCTGTAGCCCATTTCCTGCACACGCCTGTACACGGTGGCTCTGGATGTTTCTACTCCAGACTCAGTCCACTGCTTCCGCAGGTCCCCCAAGGTCTGGAATCGGTCCTTCTCCACAATCTTCCTCGGGGTCCGGTCACCTCTTCTCATTGTGCAGCGTTTTCTGCCACACTTTTTCCTTCCCACTGAGGTGCCTTGATACAGCACTCTGGGAACAGCCTATTCTTTCTGTGTCTTACCCTCTTGCTTGAGGGTGTCAATGATGGCCTTCTGGACAGCAGTCAGGTCGGCAGTCTTACCCATGATTGCGGTTTGGAGTAATGAACCAGGCTGGGAGTTTTTAAAAGCCTCAGGAATCTTTTGCAGGTGTTTAGAGTTAATTAGTTGATTCAGATGATTAGGTTAAGAGCTTGTTTAGAGATATGCTAATTTTTTGAGATGGGAATTTTGGGTTTTCATGAGCTGTATGCCAAAATCATCAATATTAAAACAATAAAAGGCTTGAACTACTTCAGTTGTGTGTAATGAATCTAAAATATATGAAAGTCTAATGTTTATCAGTACATTACAGAAAATAATGAACTTTATCACAATATGCTAATTTTTTGAGAATGACCTGTATTATGTGTTCCAAGCTTGGAGGTATGCAGAGTGATGAAATTAATGATTGTGCATACTGCGTTCCTTGCTTTTGGGACAGGTAAATGGCATGCTAGCTATGTATACCAACAACTTTTCTTTAGTCAAATGTTTATGAGTGAAAACTTGTATTTTTGTAAAAGTGGTGTATTTTCTGTTCACATGTAAATTTTGTAAATCATGTATAGTCAGGGGAAAAGTATCAAAAATACATGATAAAATGCGGTTTCAGGGAAATGTTCTAATGTGAATAGAGTAGTTAAAAGGTTTGGGTGGCCATAAACAGCCAAGTGCTTAATTTTGAAGTTTCAGTGCAGCTTTGGGAACCACTTGCGACCGCCCTACAGCAGATATACTGCTACAATGCGGCCTCTGTGCAGGATCACATGTATATACCGGATCCTGCACTTCCTGCTAGTGGGTGCAAATGAACGCCGCTGGCAGCTCGCTACTGCAGGTACGGAGGACTCTATGACCGCTGGGACACGCCGATCATGCTGTACACAGGCAGAATGGCAGTCTGCCTATGTAAACATGGCAGATAGCTATTCTGTCAGTAGGGAAGGCATGGATCCTGCAAAGCAGGGGCAAGGATCCATGTCTTCCCCTAGTAAAAGCACATCCATCCCACCGTGTACAAAAAACACAGGGTAGGCACATAGTTAACCCTTTGATCACCCCTGATGTTGGCCCCCATCCCAGCCAGTGTCAGTAGATCAAATATGCTTATTGGGATTTTTAACACAAATATGTAGCAGAATACATATTGGCCACACATTGAACACACCTCAGATTTAGGTTCGCAAATTACCATTAACTTTAAAGGAGTATACAATTCTCTTTTAAAATGGACATCCTCCCTAGATTTCTCTACACCTTTTAAACAATACCGATCTGGGGGTCTCATTCATTTTTAATTTTTTTTTGTTCGGCACGGTCTATTTTCCTTAAAGCGGAGGTCCACACAAAAAGTGAACCTCTGCTTTTCGGAACCCCCACCCCTCCAGTGTCACATTTGGAACCTTTCAGGGGGGAAGGGGTGCAGATACCTGTATAATACGGGCATAGACACCCGTGGGAGTCACTCCATTTTCCCCCCACACGCTGTCTTCTGGGAAATGCACAGGACACAGCGGGGACCAGTGAGGATGCGCCGCGTGATTCACACATGAGCAGTAGGGATCGGGAAGTGAACAGAGAGACTAGATTGTGGGACTTTAAATGAAGCACACAACTGAGTAATGAACCAATCAATGTAAACATTGTATTTATTACAAAAAAGGCATGCATATACATGAAAAACAGTAAAGAGATCAGATGATAAATAAATAGGTCTCAATAAAAAAGTCTAGACAGTTCATGATAGTACACAATTATTTCAACATATTATACATAGAAGAAGTAAAATAATATATTGATAGATCTCAATGTATAAAGTCTAGACAGTACATGGTAATGCACTTTGTCTCAGCATATTGTACATAATAACGGACCATGGATATGTAAAGCAAAATCGACTAGAGCTTCCTATTTACAGGAAAGAAATGACAAATTACTAAATAGATGGCATCGCTACCAGAGGCGACTCTAGGGGGTATTTTTCTCGGGCCGCCCCTGGAGTAACAGTCTCTCCTGAGAGGAAGAGCATCCCCAGTCAGCTCTGCGGGGCATTCCTCCCCCCTCCCTCTGCTCGCTGACACTGCATAATGCAAGCGTTCACACAACCACAGCCGCCCGATCTGCTCCTTCCCCTGCATCCTCATTGGCACGGAGAAGAGTAAGTTGCAGAAAGGACTCCATGAGCACTGTGGGGGAGGGGGGGCCCAAGCCTTCATCTCAGTTACTGAAAAAACAGACTGATTTCTCCCGTCCTTAGGACAGGAGAACCAGCCTGTAAATTCCGAGAGTGGTGACTGCAAGCTGAGCCGAGTGTCAGTCTATGACACTCTTTTACAGCCCAGCGAGTCCAGCCACCTCCCCCCCCACTCTCCTCACATAAGAGCAGGGAGGAATACAGCTCCTCCTCCTCCTTTCAGTCCCGCCCACACTATCTTGGTGTGCTGTATCTGAAGAGAGGGGATGTGTGTTCAGGAAATATGAAAATCAGCAGCATGTGTGTGAATGATGCCTGAGATTCTAGCCTGGACTGTGGATAAGTGTGTGCACTGCAGACTGCAGTACACTGTAATCACTGAACTACATTATCTCCATCCCTTCTCTCCCCCATCTGTCTCCCTCCCCTCTCCTGTTCTTTCAAGACATTAACAATTTACGTTCTGTAACGGTCACCACCGTTTATGATATTCCATTCCATCGCCCCACGACAGCTTATCCGACAGTCCGACAGACATCAGACACGACCCATTTCATTTCCCAGAATAACGGAGACAACACAAGCTCTGGTATTGGTTCCAAAATGAATGAATGAATCCTTTAATGGTAACTTAGCTTTCTTATATACAGTACAAGCATGTTACAGTTAATCACAGGGACAAAGACACACTCCACCCACACATCACACAATGGGGGGGGGGGGGGGCTTCATACACATTCTTTTAGATAATGACATTTCGGTGAGTTAATTACTACTCATTACCCAGACGGTCTGGCTCCGCATTTAGAGGGGTTAATTACTACAGCTTGACTAGTCACATTCCACATCGTAACAGTGTCATTAGCATACACAATAAACAGGTCTTAGGAGCAGACCTAATTAGCACAATGGACACAAAACAGTATTAGCATCACACAATGGAATGTCTAGGAGCAGACTCAATTAACGCCTCAAAAGCATGTGTCCCCACATTGAATGAAAACACTCTATTGACCTGTCGGAGTCAGACTTTAACAACTTGTAATATTTAACCACTTAAGGACCCCCGCACGCACATATACGGCCACAGAATGGCTCGTACAGGCACAAGGGCGTAGATTTACGTCCCCGCCTTCGTGCGGTTCGGGGGTCCCATCGGGACCCCCTCCGCGGCGTGCGGGGGTCCCCCTGGCTCTGGGAGCGATCGCCGACGAGCGGGCGGATGTCCGTGTTTTCCGCCCCCCCGCGATCGCTCCCAGCCAATGGGAGCGCTCCCCCTTCGTGTCACTTCCTCCTCCTGTGTTTACACAGGAAGGAGGAAATGATGTCACCTCTCATCGCAGCGGTGTTTCCCACCGCTGCTGATGAGAGAAGACATCCACAGTAAGTGTGCACCAATACAACACTGACACACACTCACATAGGCACATTAACCCCTTGTGATCGCCCCCCCCCCCCACCCCCCTGTCATAGTGTCACTGAATGCAGTGATCTAATCACTGCATTTAGTGTCAGTGTGACAGGCAGTGTAAAATCAGTTAGTGTTAGGTCCAGGATAGCCCCCCCCACCCCCCCTAATAAAGTTTTAACCCCCTGATCACTGCCCTAGTTAACCCTTTCACTCCCTATTGCCAGCATCACTAAGCGATCATTTTTCTGATCGCTGTATTAGTGTCGCTGTTCCCGCTAGGTAGCTATTTTTTTTATTGCGATTTTTTTTTTTTTTTTTTACTAAAGACATGTGGCTGAATTAATTTTGGCCTAAATGTTTTACTAAAATTTAGTTTATTTGATTTTTTTTATAACAAAAAGTAAAAAAATAGTGATTTTTTTCAAAATTGTCGCTCTATTTTAGTTTATAGCGCAAAAAATAAAAATCGCAGAGGCGATCAAATACCACCGAAAGAAAGCTCTATTTGTGGGAAGAAAAGGACGCAAATTTTGTTTGGGAGCCACGTCGCACGACCGCGCAATTGTCTGTTAAAGCAACGCAGCGCCGAATTGTAAAAACACCTTGGGTCATTTAGCAGCGTATGTGTCCGGGTCTTAAGTGGTTAAAGATATCCTGCAAAACATGAATTATCAGTAATGTCCCATCCCATGTAATTTATCATTTCTCAGTCACCCTATGCCCAAAAGGGGCACAGGATGACCCTAGACCCAAGAGTCATTAGTGATGCTGGCACTCGAGTACCCCCCATTCTTCAAAAGTCTCTGGGTGTCATGGGCCATTCTGTTACACTTTCACTTTCAGTTAGGCAGGTAATATACAGTGCAAATTTCTTTCCTACATCCACAGATTGCAGGAAAGAAACTTGCATGATTCCCCCATCAACACAGACAGTGCTGACGGGAATATCCCTCCTGTCCAGCAATTGTATTCTCCCGACAAACAGTGATTCTCACTAGTGGCTATACAGCAACCACTAGTGATAATCATAAGAGAATCTGCTCATTAATGGTTCAAATCTTAGCCAGTTGCTGCTGAACCAGCTGAGATTTAAACTATCTATGGCTGGTCTTAGCTCTTAGGCAGCCCATACATTGATCACTTTTTTTCCATTCAACTATTAGGTTGAATGAAAAAAAAAAAAAGAAATGATCCAATTTCCCCATCTACACATTATAGGTAGATGGGGGAATCCTCTCAGTGTGGACCAGTGCTGGAATAACCAGAGTTGCTGTCCTGTCCCGGCTATTCACAGCGCTGGTCTCTGTCTCCTTGGCAGCGGCGGCAGCACATTGGAACCCAGTGCTGGTTACTTTATGGGGCTGATGTACAGGAGGGCCAGCACAATTTGTTGTTAGAGATGGGCTGGGCATGTTCAAAAATCCACATGCCAGAGCCTGCCAGGAAGCCCACACTGCACAGCGCTAATCACAGGCAGTGAGAGATTTCCCGGTCCGCAGCTCTGCACAGATCAGGAAATGTTTCACTGCCTGTGATTTGCACTGTGGAGTGTTGGCTTCCTGGCGGGATTGGGCATGTGGGATTTCAAACACACCTGAGCCCATTTCTATTGGTTGTAGACAGTTGAGCTCCCTGCAGGTTGCTTAGCAGCAGTGGAGCCTTCTCTGACATGCTGATCGGCATGCAATCCAGGTGATGCTCCCAGTCAAATCCTAGTGTTAAATATCAGAGATTTTATTGATCAAAGCCCACACTTTACAGGCATAGAGCGCACACTTTACAGGCATAGAGCGCACACTTTACAGGCATAGAGGCCACACTTTACAGGCATAGAGCCCACACGGCTGCGGAACATACGTTTGATTATATATATATATATATATAAAAATAATCAATGTGTGTGTGTGTGGGTGTGGTTGTACTCTTGATGCTAATAAATACTGTATTTATTAGATCTGACTGGGAGCATTACCTGGATCACATCCCGATCAGCATGTCAACAGAGAAGGTTATACAGCATTACTGCTGCTAGGTGACCAGCTGGGGGCTCAGCGCTCTATAACCAATAGTGCCAGCCTTCCCCTGCATGCACCCATAATGTCACCAGCACTAGGTCCTAATGGACTGCCGCCGCTGCCAAGGAGACAGATGCCAGACCTGCGCTGTCAATAGCAGGGACAGGACAGCTGGGGAACCCCACAGTGGCAGAACACCAGGGCTCGGTGGCAAGACAACCTTTGCAACCCTAAAAGTTCTCCCACTCCTTTGGACCCTTATATTTTCTTGGTGTGCTGGTGACATATATCTCTTGTTTTCTGCCACCCTGGGGGGCCCCAGTATAATAGGAAGGGAGCTCACTGCAGAACATGTAAAAGGGCCCGTTGTGGGATCGTAGTAAAGGCCCCTAGGAGATATATATATATATATATATATATATATATATAAATATATATATATATATATATATATATATTTATTTATATATATAATTGCATTTTATAGTTGGCCCCCCTACTTTTGTCCCTGTCCCCCCATGTGCCCCCCCTAAATATGAAAGCTGGAAACGCCACTGATAGCTACCCGACCCTTTTAGAATAAGATCAATATGGCTACAGCGGATCTATGTTGGAGATGGGATGAGTCAAATGGTTCATGGGTGGTGGTCTTGCAGAATAATAAAGCCATTCTGGTCTGCTATATTCCAGCTTCATCATCAGATCACGAGTAAGGAATAGCCAGAGAACCAAGAGGCAGCTCTCCTCTCTATGATCCCGGGATCGATCAAAGCCATGAAAATGGGAATGTTCCGATTCCTGTTGCTACCAGGGAGAACACTGATTACCAGACACTGGAAATCCCCAATAACACCATCGATACGGGAATGGGTAGTGGAAGTGATCCATATAATATAATGGAAGAGATGGCAGCCATAGTGAATGAAAATCATCCCAGGTTTAGTAAAGTTTGGACCCTTTGGATAGAATATCTTCATTCTCCGTTGCACATGTCTTTTTTATAGAAAATGGAAACTGATACCACATCTCTGAAAATCATACTTGGCTGTTTGCTAGAAATAGACATTATGAGACAAAGCGGGAGAACCGATATTATTATAGATTACTTTTTGTCACAAGTGGCAAAATCGTTCTGTAGGACGCTACTTAAATTTTAGTTTTTTTTAATCATTCTCGAGGGTAAACCTTTTCATTATCAAGTGATTTTAATTTAAATTTTTGCAGTTACTGAAGGATAAGAGGGCGTGTGATAAACTATACTTATGATTGACATACTTGAGTCTTGCACATGTCATTGTTATTCTGTAAAAGTGCCACACTTTTTTTTTTCTTCTCTTCTTTTTAATAAAAAATCATTTAATTTAAACTTTAATCGGGCTGTAGACATGACAGTTCAGAGGCTGTGTTTGATCTGCATTGTGTTGCACTGCATTTGAACTGCAGGCACAGCAGATCCAAATGCAGCCTTTTTATCTAAAATGCTGCATTTTAGCCTTTGAATAGAAAATGCAGTGTTTGACTACAGATTTCTAGTATTGTCATCGTAACAGTAAGATCCATATGTTCACTTCAGGGGAAAAAGCAAGGAGAAACACAGCCTGTTGTGTACAACTACTTGAAAGCCAAACTAGTTTTGTAACTAATAGTAAATACATTTAGTAAATGCAAGCAGCGATTTTGCTTTCCTGTTTAGGAAAGGGCTATGTTGGCATTCTTTAGCCTATAAATCATTTGTCTTCAAACTCCATCTGTTTAGAGCAGACAGGTGTCATCCTTTTTAATTAGATGCTTTGTATTGCTTGACTCCCTTTTAAAGTATGCAGGATTTTAGTTTAAGCAGGCTGGTTTTATGCTTACACCAGAGTTGAGTAATTCTTCATATTAATGATTCTAAACCATTAAAGTTCTATCAAGTATAGCTGTGTCTTATTTTTCTCACTCGCACTCACACTCACTCTCACATTTCTGTTCTGCAACATTTGGATATTTTATGTATTTACCTGCATGTTTCTGGTGCATTGAAGTAAATGGAAATGCATGAAAACACGTGAAAAAGTGTGTAAATTGCATGTAACACAGTCCATATATTCCCATCGCACATGTTCCTGGAATAAGCTCTTTGGGCTACTGGGTGCTCTAGTGACCGCCAGCTGGATACTGGAACTTATGCGATATGTAGATATTTCGCCAGCACACCAAGGATCAACGTTATTCAAGAAAGATCACATCACAAAACAGTGTAATGCAACGTTTCAGAGCCACACATGACCCCTTTGCATGTAAATCAAACTACAATTGCATGTTAAATAACATAAACAATACATGAGGAAAAATGCATGACAGTGGAACCAGAGAGATGTGAACCCATATAAGGTGAAGAAAAACTGCGCTAGAACCCAAATGTGAAGAGAATCCGCCAGCACTCGTACACACGATCAGTCCATCCAATGAGAACGGTCTGAAGGACCGTTCTCATTGGTTAACCGATGAAGCTGACTGATGGTCCATCGCGTCCACACACCATCGGTTAAAACCCAGATCATGTCACAACGCTGTGACGTAAAACACAACGACATGCTGAAAAAAATAAAGTTCAATGCTTCCAAGCATGCGTCGACTTGATTCGGAGCATGCATGGATTTTTAACCAATTGTCGTGCCTACTAACGATCGGTTTTGACCTATCGGTTAGGAATCCATTGGTTAAATTTAAAGCAAGTTGGCTTTTTTTTTAACCGATGGTTAAATAACCTATGGGGCCCACACACACGATCGGTTTTCACCGATGAAAACGGTCCATCAGATCGTTGTCCTCTGTTTAATCTATCGTGTGTACGAGGCCTAGCAAAGTCAAACTAGAATAAAATATATTGCTTCATTAGAGTTGCTGTGAAATAGCCCAGTACTTCTGAATATGACTAAGCTGGTGACCTCCTCCTATAATGCAGTGCTTGATCCTGAGCAGCTAAAAGGCAGGACTGAACTCTGTTCCCTAATTGAGACAAGTGTAAAATTCATGACACCCTTCAACAAGGAGCTTATGCAAAGCTAGGACTGCAGAGCAATAATGTTGTTGTAGAGGAGCTTGAGGAATGTCACTTGAAAATATAAAATATTTCTGAATAAGTTCTGCACACAAACTTTGGGGGGCAGGGAGAATATCTCCAGGTTGTCAAATTGCAACATTTTATGTATAAAATAAAATATTTCAAAAATTACCTGCAGCAATTGCTTATTTTGTCACCAAAATGGAAGTTTATTTACTATAGCTTTTGCTGTACATTAGGATATATGTCCTCTGTAATACTATAAATATGTCCCCCCCCCCCCCCATATTAGACCCCTTTCACACTGGTGTGGTTTTAGCGGCATTTTTTAATCTGGAGAATAAAAGATTAAAAACACCCGTGTGGCAGTGCTGCCAAAGCGCTTTGCAGGTGCTGCCCATTCATTTCAATGAGCAGGGGCCGTGGAGGAGCAGTGTATACACTTTTTTTTTTTTTTTTCCGTCTTGCAAGTGTGCAACCCCAAAGTGAAAGCATTCGGGCCGCTTGAGAAGCTCTATACAATCACTATTTTTAGTGCCAAAACACCTAAAAAACTCTCCAGTGTGAAAGGGGTCTAAAGGTGGAGTCATGAGAAACAACTTTTGCCTAGGCACAGCTCGCTTCTGCCAGTTGTTACTTTCTAGTATGCTTTAGCTTGAAAATAAGCTGATCATACATGTTTGTTACAATGCTTGCAGATCAATCTCTGCTCACTCTTTTGACTGTTTAAAGGATCACTAAAGGAAAACATTTTTTTTGCTGAAATGACTGTTTACAGGATATAGAGACATAAAAGTTAACTGATTCCTTTTAAAAATGATTAAAAATAGATAAAAATCAATCATATAATATGCCTCTAGTTTCACTTTCGTTTTTAAACTGGTTTTGTGTTTATGTGAAGTAGAGAGAGAGACAGAACAAAAACAAACAAATCCAGGGCAGTGTTTTGTTTTTAAATTGAATCCCAGGGCAGTGTTTTGTTTTAAAATTAATCTGATTGGTTCTGAAGAGTTTTAGACACACAGCTTGGACCACAGTGAAAAGCTGCCATGAGATTTTTCATAAGGAGCCAGACAAGCAGGAAGTGTGGAGATCAGAGCAGAATTACAGTAACTTCAAAGCAAAAAACGAACAATGAGAACATGAAAACAGCACTGCATTAAGGTAAAGGAAGCTATTTAGCTAAAAAAAATAAAATTCTTTAGTGATCCTTTAAATTAAACAAAGTGACCAAATCTACTCAATAACCAGCTTTTTTCATTATACAAATTTTTATTTTTTTATGGTCACTGAACAGCAATAGTATATCACAACCCAAAACACTGTATGGAAAATGCAATAGAGGCTTCCATTGCTGATGCTTTTTATTAAAATTCCAATTTGCTGTTACTGACTTCAGGAATTTAACATGCTCACCTGAAACAAGCATTTTGATAAAAAGTCAGTGAAATAAACTCCTGATCACTGTTTCGGAAAACACTGAAGAAATCCTCAATAATTCTCTGGTGGATGCAAACTACAAAGTATTGTCCAGTTGATATCTTGTCCCGTCACGATTAGCTAAGATCCACCCTGACACCTTGTCCCTATTTCAGGGGTGCGGGCAGGAGGGAGATATGCTTGAATGTCGAATGGTTCTGGACCAGGATATTTCATTTGGTATACTCAGTGACCGGGTAATTTGCTTGATAGGTCAGAAAATAATGCAACCTTAACAAACATCTCAGAGCCCTCACCTTTATCTTATTAGCAGCTAAAATCACCATGGTGCAAGCATGGAAATCCTCTGTGATTTATCCTTGCACTAGAAAAACACAAAATCTCTTGGATCATGATTAATGACAAAGTGGTTAGTAGCCTCGAACACAAACAATTTTGACTTGAAAATGTCTGGAACCCTGGATTAGATACCTCCAATCTCCTTATGCCGCGTACACACGGTCGTTTTTTGCGATGAAAAAAAAAACGACGTTTTCTGTGAAGTAAAAAACGACGTTTTTGAAACGTCACTTTTGAAAGACAATTTTGCATACACACCATCGTTTTTTCACAAAAAGCGAGGTTACGTTCACCACTCTTTTCCATTGAAGCTCGCTTCATAACTAGCTTCTGGGCATGCGCGGGTTGAAAAACGTCGTTTTGAACGACGTTTTTGCTACACACGGTGACTTTTTGTGAAACAAAAAACAACGTTTTGAAAAACGACACAAAAAATTCAAACATGTTGGAATTTTTTTTTGCCCACACACGATCAATTTAAATGACGTTTTAAAAAACGTCGTTTTTTTTTCATCGCAAAAAACGACCGTGTGTACGCGGCATTAGAGATTGGTGAAGCCTGGTATTCTGAGACATGGTAATCAGCTATATATCTTAGATTTATTTTCCTTTTATTCTAATCTTCTTCTTCCTCCTAGTTCTCATAATAAATCCTCATGAATGCTTTGTCACAGGCTTAAGGGTTCAATCTAGCCTAAGTACGGAAGCATTGTGTTCTTTTGTCTTGGAAATGTTACTCATTTTTTTTTATAGAACATGTTTATATAGCCTTTTAACAACAGTATATGCATAGTAGATCTTCATACTACTTTGAGACTGACCCCTAAATTACCCACCACATATAGATGACCCCCCAATCACTGCTCCCTGTGCTTTCTGCATGCCATCGTCCTAACCCTCAGGGCACAGTTGGTTGAGGACTAACACTTTAATATCGCTTAGATGTACAATTGGGATGACGTAGTTTTATTATCTCTCAAGGTGACATTCTTCTGTACAAATGTTGTACCTTGATTTGTCTAAACTTCTTTAATAAAAAAATATTGTAAAAGAATTAGAAAACACTGAAGCCATCAAATCAACAGACAGACAGTAAACTAGTATTTTCAGGCGATGTTAGTTATAGCAGCTTCCATGCTATATCGCTACCAGTTTCCTTTAATAATAAAATAAGTTCACGCTAAACAGATACTTCAACTATGAGTAGATGTCAGTGAGTCGTCGCTTGCTTGATGTGTGTCGGGTATTTCAGTGGTGAAATCCAGCTGTACCCCTTCCCACTTATGTATCTTCAGTTCCTGAAGGAGGAGTATTTGTCATCATTCCCAGTAGTTAGGGACAAGTGTGCACCACTGGATGTAAACTGTCTGAATCCAGCAGCACACATCCATCCCTAACGGCAGGTAATTACTCTATGCACACATTTGTGGACAGCCGCTCATCCAAAACACCTGGCTGTACTCACAGCAGAAATTCTCTAATCTAGGCAGTGTTTGAAACTAAACAGCCCTATGCATAAGCCAGTAAGCATCCTTGAAGCAGTGTTATCCTTGGGGCTCAGAGATCTAACTGGTAGAGTCCCCACTAAGAATACATTGATTCCAACAAACCACTACTTGTCAGAATATTATGTTCTGGTAGATTAACTCTTAGAAAGTGGCCATTTTGTGTACTGGCAATACAGTTGCTTGGTGTTGAACCTTCAGCTACAGCAGTGTTTACTTGCCATGGTTGCATAAGCAACATTTGTATCTGTTTTATAGTGCGTCTCATGGCAACATGAGTAATTCGGTGTGGCTGCAGTACAAGAGTTCACAAAAGCAGCAGTTGTCCCAAGTCCTCATCTATATCTACTGATGCACTTTAGTTTCACTGGAGAATTGGATAAGTCAACTCTAGACTTATTCAATGACAGGTTCACAGTTGGTCGAGCTCTTCTGTAAAAGTGCTAATGATCAAGAGAACCTGGAAACAAAGAACATAAATCAAAGTTTAGGGAAGATAATCTAAATGTCCTTATGTTATATCATCATATCTGATTTTAGATGTATTCCTAGATGCTCTTTAGTCCTGATATGTGGGATGTTGACGCACCTGTACTCTTCCCCCTGAATAAAAAAAAACCTTGTGGAAGCTGTTGAGGTTGACATTTCTCACTACATTTTGTAGCTGGCATGGCAACCCCTTGCCTTTTTAAAGAGTAAAGCCAATTTTGTTGAGATTACCTTCTGGATGACCTTTGCATGTTGCAAGGATTTTAGCATATGTAGATTCTTACCTTTTTGTTATTCTGAAGCAATAGCTAGCTGTTTGTCTGTGTTCATGTGCAAAGTGAAGCTGTATGAGAATGATTTTATGATTATCAATCAGCTGCTGCACCAACCGGGCTCTAATGAGGAAAATTGCAGGGTCTGCATCCTTTTTAGATACGATTTCCCTTTTGGAGTATCTCACCAAAAATGATTTTTGTTTACAGAGGATGCCCAAAATCTGACCTGTATCTTAATGCCGCCTTTTGGGGAAATCGGTAAGCCAATCACACAAACAGGAAATTACATTTCTAGGGTGAGTTCTGTTTACCATCTGTATACAGAACAACTCTAAGCTGCCATATTGCATTTTATAGAAAATTACAATGCTGCAAATTGAAAAGGAAAGGTAATTTTTAATAAGGTATGATTACAATATGACTTGTGTCGCAATTGTATGTATATGTGTGTGTGTAATATATATATATATATATATATATATATATGTAGCACTACCCCCGGAGGGGCTGATGGATTTTTGGGCAGGGTATTATCTCTTGGCTCCTCCGAATTCCTATGGGTGAATGATGCCTATTGCATATAGTAGAAGTAAAGGAATGTCCACGACAGGTGCTCTTTGCTGTGCTCTTTATTACCCAGCCGGCTAAAAAAAGTAAACTTATGGTGAGGAAAGTAAAGCTGAAGAAGAATAGAGAATAGCAGATTCAGGCGTGATAATAGGAAACAGTTCTGCTCCCAAGCGTAACACTTCTATGCGCCACTCCTGCCGGAGTGGGTTTAGCGTACCCGGACAGGCCTCTCTCACTGACCTGGCAGCAGGAGTTGGAGTATCACTCAGGCAATTGTAGGATAAGGTCTTTGCCACAGACCCCCCTCGGTGTGCCTCAGAAAGACACCTCTGCCACAGGCCCCTTTCTGGATTGAATTTTTGGAGATATCCCTCCTTAGGTGAGTTATGCCTGGATCTCCTTTAACTTGTTGCCCAGGTACCGACTGACAGGTGATTAATCCCTCAATGTCCAGCTACCTGGTTCCCCGGTGGTTTGTCCAGGCCCTTTTGGGCCGCCAGCCTCTCAATGGCGCTCTTTAGACTGACTCCCCACTGAACAGCAGTACAGCTTGGGATCCTCAAAGGTGGGAACCCGGTCACTCACTGGATTCCCATCGCTGTTCAGATGCTCCGGCCCAACATGGTCCAGGAACACCGCGTGGCAGGTGGGCCATAACGCCGGGGCGCCGTGATGTGGCCACCCTAAAGGTGGGTGCTACACTGGACGAAGAAGACCCAGAACCAATGGCGTTTGCCTCATAAATACCCCTCCCCAAAAATGCACAGCAAGGACAACCCCTCCTGATTGGCTGCTGGGAAAGAGCACCCAAACCTTGACTCCACTGCTGCCAACTGCAGTACTGGGGCTGGAAGAACACCCAAGCACAACAGAATAAGCCCACAGCACAGCCAAGCTGAGACAGAGACCCTGTTTTGCACTTAACAATCTTGATCAGATTTCAACTACACTCTGATCTACCTTTAAATTTAACTAGCACCAGTACCATAAAGTACACAGGCGCCACACATATATATATAATTACATACACATAGTATCTCACAAAAGTGAGTACACCCCTCACATATTTGTAAATATTTTATTATATCTTTTCACATGACAACACTGAAGAAACTTCCATTTGCTACAATGTAAAGTAGTGAGTTTACAGCGTGTATAACAGTGTAAGCCATTAATGTATGTTGAGTTAAAATTGAGTGAAAATTTCCAAATTGGGTACAGTTAGCCATTTTCTCTCCCCGGTGTCATGTGACTTGTCAGTGTTACACAGTCTCAGGTGTGAATGGGGAGCAGGTGTGTTAAATTTGGTGTTATTGCTCTCACTCTCTCATACTCTGAGGACCTGAAAACAAAGAATTGTTGCTCTACATAAAGATGGCCTTGGCCAGTGATGGCGAACTTTGGCACCCCGGATGTTTTGGAACTACATTTCCTATGATGTCCAACGACACTGCAACGAGTGCATGAGCATCAAGGTAAATGTAGTTCCAAAACATCTGGGGTGACAAGGTTCTCCATCACTTGCCTAGCTTATAGGAAGATTGCCAAGACCCAGAAACTGAGCTGCAGCACGGTGGCCAGAACCATACAGCGGTTTAACAGGACATATTCCACTCAGAACAGACCTCGCCATGGTCAACCAAAGAAGTTGAGTGCACGTGCTTGGCGTCTTATCCAGAGGTTTTCTTTTTGGAAATGGACGTATGAGTGCTGCCAGCATTCCTGCAGAGGTTGAAGGTGTAAGAGTCAGCCTGTCAGTACCCAGACCATACGCTGTACACTGCATCAAAGTGGTCTGCATGGCTGTCATCCCAGAAGGAAGCCTCTTCTTAAGATGGTGCACAAGAAAGCCAGCAAACAGTTTTTTGAAGACAAGCAGACTAATGATCAAGATAAACATACTTGGTTCAGATGGTGTCAAGCGTGTGTCGCAGCAATCAGGTGAGAAGTACAAAGACAAGTGTGTCTTGTCTACCGTCAAGCATGGTGGTGGGAGTGTCATGGTCTGGGGCTGCATGGGGCTGCATGAGTGCTGCTAGCACTGGGGAGCTACAGTTCATTGAGGGAACCATGAATGCCAATATGTACTGTGACATACTGAAGCAGAGCATGATCCCCCTCACTTCAGAGACTGGGCTGCAGGGCAGTATTTCAACATGATAATATCCCCAAATACACCTCCAAGACGACCATTGCCTTGCTAAAGAAGCTGAGGGTAAAGGTGATGGACTTGGCAAGCACACACATGTTTGACACCTACTGAACCAAATAAATGTATATTGAACTCATCAGACCACAGAAAATGGTTCCTGTAATCCATGTCCTGTAATCCATGTCCGATGATGGATCGTACGATTTTCGGATCGTGTGTACACTACTTTCGACAGCCGATCACGACCGTTCATCCGATTAAATTCGATCGGACAAGCGCGAAAATTTTTCTCGTCCGCTGTCCGATCGTCCGATTTTCGTTTAGTCAGTACAGCCGTCGTCCGACAATACAATACAAATACATTACAACACGTGACATCACTTCCGATCGTTTTTTTCTATCGTACGAGAATTTTCGTGAGTTTAAAAACCTATTTTATTTTACTCGCGATTATTAAGCGAAAAAAGTCTTACGATCCGTCGGCCGATATTCGGATCGTGTGTATGGGCCATTAGTCTGCTTGTCTTCAGCAAACTGCTAGCTTTCTTCTGCATCATCTTTAGAAGAGGCTTCCTTCTGGGATGACAACTATACAGACCAAATTGTTGCAGTGTGCAGCGTATGGTCTGAGCACTGACAGGCTGACCCTTGATCGATCAACTTGGTACATTCAGCTTGCCCAATAAGGATTCGAATCTCAGGCCAGTTTGAACCGTGCATAGCAGTCTACAGACTGCTTCCAGGTTGACATTGCAAGAAAGTGACCTTTCCTAGGCTGTAAATGATAGGAGCATTTAATTTTGCTTTAAATTATAAGTTTATCTTTTCACAAAAAATAAATAAAAGCAAATTTTTTTGCAGGTAAAAAATGTGCCTTTAACCACTTGCATACTGGGCACTTACACCCCCCTCCTGCCCAGGTAAAATTTCAGCTTCCGGCACTGCGTCGCTTTAACTGACAATTGCGCGGTCGTGCGACGTGGCTCCCAAACAAAATTTACGTCCTTTTTTCCCCACAAGTAGAGCTTTCTTTTGGTGGTATTTGATCGCCTGTGCGGTTTTTATTTTTTGCGCTATAAACAAAAAAGAGTGACAATTTTGAAGAAAAATACAATATTTTTTACTTGCTGCTATAATAAATATCCCAATTAAAAAAAAAAAAAAAAACTGGTTTGCGCAAAAGTTATAGCGCTTACAAAATAGGGGAGAGGATTATTATTTTTTATTAATTTTTTTTTTTACTAGAAATGGCGGCGATCTGCGATTTTTATTGGTACTGCGACGTTATGGCGGACACATCGGACACTTTTGACACATTTTTGGCGCTATTCACATTTATACTGCGATCAGTGCTATAAATATGCACTAATTACAGTATAAATGTGACTGGCATTGAAGGGGTTAACACTAGGGGGTGAGGAAGGGGTTAAATGTGTATCCTAGGTGTGTTCTAACTGTGGGGGGAGGGGGGGGTGACTGGGGGGGTGACCGATCTGTGTCCCTATGTAGGAAGGAACACAGATCGGGCTCTTCCTCTCCAGAGACAGGACGCTGTCTCTGTGTAAAACGGCAATGAGAGATGATCTATGAGAGATCATCTCTCATTCGCCCACAGATCGCATCGCAAACGGCCACTCTGATTGGCCGTTCGCCGCGATCTGTGATTGGCCGTGTCCAAGGGACACGGACAAGACAGGGCTTCCCCACAGCGCGCGCTGGGAACGCCTAAAGGACATGCCGTCAAATGACGGCATGTTGGATATTCAGGCCCGCGCTGTTGTCGTCATCCGACGGTAGCGCGGGCCTGAAGTGGTTGAATGAATGAATGAATGAAGAACTTGTATAGCGCAGCACATGCGAAGTAAATCGCCTCTGGGCGCTTGTTGTTCCTGTCTCCTTTGAGACCAAAAGAGATGAGTCTTAATCTTTCTCCTGAAGACTAAGTAGTTCTCCTCCAGTCGAATGCTGGCTGGTAAGGCGTTCCATAGTCTTGGACCTTGGACAGCGAATCTCCTGTCTCCTTTGGATCTGGCTTTCGGTATCTGAAGACGATTTTGATTGGTGGATCGTAGAATACGATTGGGATTGTAAATTTTTAATTTTTCGCATAGATAATGGGGAGCATTCCCATGGATACATCTATGCGTTAGACAGAGTGCTTTAAAGGTGATTCTGTCTTTGACTGGTAGCCAGTGAAGGGATCTCAACGAAGGTGAGATTGATTCCCAGGGTTTTTTCCCAGTCACAAGTCTGGCGGCCGTATTTTGAACGACTTGAAGACGAGCGATTTGGTACTTGGGGAGTCCGAGGTAAAGGGCATTTGCATAGTCCAATCTGGAGTTTACAATCGCTCCCACCATGACCGCTATGTCTTTCTTGGGAATAAAAGGCGTGAGTCTGCGTAGTAGGCGCAGCAGATAGTGAGATCCGATGACTACTGCCCCTATTTGTGCGTTCATTGTCATGTCGGAGTCAAAGATGACCCCAAGACTTTTGACTTTGGCGCTAGGGGTGATGACTTTGCCCAGAATGGGCGGGGGGATCCAGGTTGTTGTCGATTGATTCCTACGCTTGGCGTGAAACAGAAGAAGTTCTGTTTTCGCTCCGTTGAGTTTGAGATAACTTTTTGTCATCCAGTCCTCTATCAAAGAGAGACATGTCTCTAGGTTGAGGTGGTGATCCTTTTTATTGCAAATGCGGAAGTACAGTTGCGTGTCGTCTGCGTAAGAGTGATATAGCAGTTTTTGGCTGCTGATGATTTCAAAAAGAGGACGCAGATAGATGTTGAATAACATCGGCGACAGGGGAGATCCCTGAGGGACCCCGCACGATAATGTGCGTTGTTCCGAAGTGAATGGTCCTAGCTTCACTATTTGCGATCGGTTTTCCAAAAAAGAGGAGAACCAAGATAGATCGCTTTCTGCGACTTTGGCTATTTTAGCCAGCCGAGTCAATAACAGCTTGTGATCAACTGTATCAAAGGCTGCGCTTAGGTCCAGCAGAACCAGAAGAGAAGATTCTCCTTCGTCTGCGGCCTCGAGAACGTCGTCCCATATCTTAAGCAATGCTGTTTCCGTCCCGTGTCCGGGACGGAATCCTGATTGCAATGGGTCGAGTAAGTTGTGGGTATCTAGATGCTGTTGCAGCTGCTGTACCACTGCTTTCTCCATTACCTTGGAGAGAACATTTAGGCCTGTTATGGGGCGCCAGTTGAGTGGATCCTTAGGATCCAGGGTGGCTTTCTTCAAAATGGGTTGAATGATGCCCTCCTTCAGCTGGGAGGGCATTTTGCCCTCCCTGAAGGATTGGTTAATAAGCTGCGTGACCGGAGGTGCCAGGATGTCGGCGCATTCCTTCAGCAGTTTGGTGGGGATAATATCATTTGGCGCAGTGCTGTTGCGCAGAGTGCCAATGATATTTTTAGTGGTCTGAATGGAGATGGGTTCCAGCGTGAACTCACCAAACTGTGGTGAATTGCTGCCGGTGCTGTGTAAATGACTACGGGGGGGGGGGGGGGGCTGGGAGAGCAATTGTTTTGCTGAATGCTTTGCCGGATTGCCATAATTTTGTTAATGAAGCAATCCGATAACTCATCGCAAAATTCTTGTGTGTCCAAGTTGGGGGCTTCAAGACATTCTGGATTCATGGTCTGAGTGACCAGCTTGAAGAGTTCGCGGGGGCGATTTAGGGCACCGTTGATAGCCTGAGAAAAATAGTTTTTCTTGGCTTCGAAGATTTGCTTGTAGTATTTTCTGGTTATTGCCTTGTAGATCGAGAGGTTCTCATCTGAAGAGTTTCTTTTCCAGGCTGCTTCTGCCCTTCTGCGCTCTTGCTTCAGTAACGCCAGCTGGTTGTTGAACCAGCCGGAGTTATTTTTCCTGATCTGGGTCTTTCGTTTCGGCGCTATCAAGTCAGCTGACTGCAATAGTGCTGTGTTTATGGCCTCCAGTGTTTCTGCCGCTGTTTGGTGCGGCTGAATTGTGTTTAATTTTTTCCCTAACGTGGCTTTGAAGAGTTCCGAATGGAGCTTCTTCCGACATCTGGTCCAGTGTGTTGTCACTGGATTTGATGTTTTTGTTACGGGGGGGGAATTCGGAAATAATGAATTTAATTGCATGGTGATCTGACCATGGCAATGGTTCATTTTCCAAGATTTTTATTTCCAGATCTTGTCTGAAAATAAGATCGAGCGTGTGACCTGAAGCATGTGTGGGCCCACATACTAGTTGCTGAAGCCCTAATCCTTCCAGGTGGTCGATGCAGGCGTCGGCAATGGGGTCTTGCGGGGAGTTGGCCCAGAGGTTGAAGTCCCCGAGCAGCAAAAGGTGTTTGCTATTCAGGGTATAGGTGGAGACAAAGTCCGTCAAAGATGGGAGCAGCTGCGACTTAGGGCCAGGTGGCCTATAGCAGAGTAGAATCCGGACGGTCTCCTGGCCGTTTACTTGCAGTTGAAGAGTAAGGGTTTCCATGAACGGAAGAGGGTTTTGGAGGCTTGGTTTTGTGATCGCAAGACGCGTCTTATGGATCACCGCCAGTCCTCCTCCTCTTTGCCCTATTCTGTTTTCCGTAATAATACGGTAGTTTTCTGGCACCAATTCTCCTAGAATGGTGTTACAGTCGGCTGTGAGCCAGCTCTCTGTAATGAAGAGGCAGTCTAGGTCGTGTTGTAGAATGAAATCATGGATTTCAAGTCGGTGTTTTACTGCCGATCTTGTGTTGATCAGAGCACATGAAATGCGCTTAGGTTGGGGTAAACGGCTAAAATTGTTGACAATCGATCGTCGATCGATCCTCAAAAGGTGCTCAATTCTTAGGGTCTTTTTGGTGATGGCTGGCAGTATTGCGGCGAAACGCCTCAAATTCCAAATGGTTTCTGCGGAGTACCGCAGATTAGCCATGGTCGCCATTCACCGGGGGAAAAGTCGTTCCTTTTGGTGGCGATGAAGAGAGGATTCAGTGAATCCTCCCGGCTTGGTCCAGAGGAAGGCAAAAAACCCCTAACCATGCTATGCCAATTTGCATTTGGTAGGGGAAAAAATTCCTTCCTGATCCCTGAAAGCCGATCGGGCGAACCTCTGGATCAAGTACTATTAAGTTGTGAAAAGGGGGGTGGGGGGGGGGGGGAAGCTGACACTGCTGCTGGGTGTACCAAGATGGCCGCCTACCAGGAGCAGGGCCTGGGACCCAGGCTGGTGTGTAGCCAGCTGGGTGGATTGGTGAGCCAGGGGGGGGGGGGCTGGTTGTTGAGGCCAGGGGTGGATGAGTACCTACAGGGGCTGGGGGTGAGCTCCTGGGGGCTACTACAGGTGATTTGGCCGAGAATGCGGCGCGCCGCTAGGCCGCGGATGAAGCCGCGGCCTTTCCTAAGATGCGGCGGCCGCAAATCAGTAACGGCTGGCGCGGTTCAGGGGAGAAAACGGGGAATCGCGGGGAGGCGCAGGGGGGAAGGTTGCATTGGCAGGTGGGTGGTAATGTGGGGTAAGGAGAGGGAAGGAGACCCCAGCGTTCAGCCGATTCGGCGGCTTATCCTGATAAGGACGGCCACCAATCGGTTCCAGGGGAGGTGATGGAAAAAGAAGAAAAAGAAAAAGATCCTGCCTGCCTAGCTGATGCTGTCCCTGGGGAGAGCCGACTCGTTTGAGAGCGTCCTGCTCTCACTGGCCCTAAGGTGAGCAGACTAAGGTGAGAGCGTCTGCTGCATGTCTGCTGCACACCTCACTGACACGGTTAATAATTTTTGTTGCAAAAGCCTATAAAGCATTGCACCAGGGATCAGCAGATTGCTTATGTCATGCAGGTCTTCTACAGGCTATTGGGACTTGTAGTTTTCCATACACAGAACACTTTATAATTGGTAACGTAGCTGGGCCAGCGAGGCCCCGTTTGGCTAAGTTTTTTTTATTTTTAATTCTGACCGCTAGAGGGGAGGAGAATATCCCCTGCTAGCTGTCAAAGTGGGGGAGTGGGGGGTCTGTCCTTTCATAACATGTAACACCTATATTCAGAGTGACATGTTATAAAAGGTGAACTTATCTGTTAAGGCTATAAGCAGACAGTCAGCCTCTAGAAATTCGGCAGTGCCTAAAAAATGGAGAGCAACTGAGCATGCGCATAGCAAGGTGAAACAATGTATTACTGGATTTTAAAGCGTATAGGAACTTATTTTTAAAGCAGAATTCCACCCTTTCTTACACCTACGGCCCCACTGGTAGCTGATACCTGTGCCTGTAATCTTTTGGCTATTTTTTTTTTTTTTGTTTAGTTACCTTTTTTTTTATTATTTAAAATTCCCTCCACTTCTGGCCCTAGTCCCCGCAGTGATGTATATCATATCTTAAAGGAGTTGTAAAGGAAAAAAAATTTTTGGCTAAAATTAATGTCTGCAAGGTAGACAGACAGAATAGTGTAATGATTCTGTTAAAAAACTAGTAAATACCTATTAAATTCCTTCATCTATATCACCTCAGGCATTCTAGTTTCTGTTCTCTCATTCACTTCCTGGTTTGCGGCGCTCGTTCATGTAAGAACTACATTTCCCAGTATGAATTGTGGCACGCCCAGTAATTCACACCTCCTTGAAGTCTCTAACATGTAGAGAGCGTCCTGCCGCACAGATGTAGTTCAGAGGAGGAGGCGAACACGTCACTGACCACCGCAGTAAAGTCTCCCTTCACGGTGGTGAGTAACAATCGCACAAGCAGGAAGTGAAACAGAACAGAGAAGAAAGAGTGCAACTTCTGAGCAAAAACAAACAATGAGGAAGTGAAAAGAGGAATGTCTGCAGGTATAGGATACTTATTATGAAAAAAAAAAATTCCGTTACAGCCCCTTTAACTCCCATTGACTCCTGGGATTGATGACACTGATTTCCCAGGAGTCAATGGGAGTAAAGATATGCTGCCATCGCATTATTTCTGCAATCCACAGTGCATCACGCTGTATTCTCACTGCACAAGCACGAGATCAGGAGGTGCATGCTGGGTAGCCAGCTGCACCAAATCCCGGGAACAAGTACGAGTGGGTTTCAGATGCCTACAGTAGCAATGGGCACTCTTCTCCATACCAAAGACACTAAGTAAATGAAGATTAATAGGTTACATCAATGCTACCAGTTTACACTCTTGATTGTACTCTATTTTACATAAATATACCTGCAAAAAGGGCCAGCCTGAAGTGATCTAGCAGGACTTAATTCTCTGACTAAAGTTCCACTTTAAAACATATTTTTTCTTTTCTTTTTGTGAAGGTGGCATTTACCTTTTTTTAATCAGAAGGTTCCTTTTCCTTTTGAAAAGCTATGAAGATTATTCTGTTTTATCTACTGTATGTGTTTCCCATTGGTACTGATGATCATCATCTATTCTAAGTAACCACTTGTCGGCATATATTAGAGTACATTGATCAAGGAAGAAAATGATTGCTCGCTAGAAAAAAACGACTGGATAGAGGGATTTCACCATCACTGAAAAGTATCCCCTTGGAATTGTAATGATACCAAATGTTCACAGTATTTAATGCAGTGTTCACCAGCCCCCTTTTCTGGCATGAGCATATTTAATCACAGCAACATGTAGTGAATGCCTATCATCTTTCTAAATTGTGCATGGCCTACTTTGGTGGATAAATAGATTTTGTATCCTTTCAGGTTTATCATGGTATTTTGGCTTACCTTGTGACAATGCTTTGTTCTGGAAAGAATGTCAACTTTATGAAACAAAGTAAAGAAGTAATGCAGGTGCAGCTGTGTACAGAGATACAGGTGAAGTCCAATATTTTCACTGGGAAGATCTGACTCCTTTGTGGATAATAAATAAACACAAAAGAATGAGGCCTTTGTTTAGCAAAATGAGTGTCTTACGCAGAATGCAGAGCATGTGTGCCAACTCCTGGCTGGCAGCTGATAGGAACTAATTTGTCATTGTCCTTGTATGACCTTGACAGGGCACAAGTTCATCTCTACAGCATGGGAGAGAATACTGCATGCATAGGTTTTAATATTTTATTTTTTAAAGCGATGGAGTTTCAGAAGCTTTTTCAGAATGGAGGAGGTGCTGATTAGCATCCCACTATGATCTGTGTATTACAGCCATAACTAAATCTCAACGCTGGTAGTTCAGTGCTAACAATAGAGTGCAGACTGCATTATCTACTTCAGCCCCGGAAGGACTTACCCACTTCCCGACAATTTTTTGCTATACAGCACTGTGTTGCTTTAACTGACAATTGCGTGGTCGGCGGCGCTGTGCCCAAACAAAATGTCTTCCCCCCCACAAATAGAGCTTTCTTTTGGTGGTATTTGATCACCTCTGCACAGGTTTTTTTTTTGTGCTATAAACAAAAAAAAAAAAGCGACAATTTAGAAAAAAATATGTTTTTTTACTTTCTGCTATAAAACATTCCCCCCCCCAACAAATGTAAAAAAACTAATTTATTTATACTTTTATGGGCCGCTATATATTCTGCTACATATTTTTAGTAAAAAAAAAAGAAATACACAATAACCGTATATTGATTGGTTTGCACAAAAGTTATCACGTCTACAAATAGGAAATAGATTTATGGCATTTTTATTATCATTATTTTTTTTTTAACTAGTAATGGCAGTGATCAGTGATTTTTAGCGGGACTGTGACATTGCGGTAGACAGATCGGACACCTAAATGACATTTTTGACACTTTTTTTGGGAACCAGTGACATTATTACAGTGATCAGTGCTAAAAATATGCACTGACATTGTACTAATGACACTGGCAGGGGTGGGGTTAACATCAGGGGCGATCAATGGGTTAAATGTGTTCCCTGTAGGTGTTTTCTAACTGTATGGGGGAATGTGTGACTGGGGAAACACACAAATCCCTTTTCCTGCATAGCAGAAAGACAGGATATGTGTGATCTCCCCAGTTAGAATGGAGATCTGCCTTGTTTACACAGGCAGATCTCCGTTTTGTCACTGCAGGGAATGATCGTGGGAGGCTGGCGGAAATCGATTGATTGGTTCTCCCACTGGAAAATGCATAGGCTTTGAAGTCCTAAAACTTCTGTAAAAAGAAAATTGCTATCAGTGTCCCTACTGGGTTGATTTCCTCCCTATATTTTTACTGGTGACTATTGTGTACTGCGATGTGCTGAACTCTACTGTACAATGCGTTTATCCACCATTCACAATGAATAACACTGCACATAGTGCATATGCGTTGCCATGCATGCATACCCAAACTGAGGGATAAAATTACCGTATTTTCCGGCGTATAAGACGACTTTTCAACCCCTGAAATTCTTCTTAAAAGTCGAGGGTCATCTTATACGCCGGTAACCTAACATGCAGACCGCGGCCGTCCATTTTTCCAAAGCCGCGCCTCCTCCTTCTGCTGTTCCGTGATGGGTGGAACTCTCAGCTTCCCAGCAGAGCCTCTGTTCAGTGTTCCGCCTATCGTGGATGCCCTCTCGTCCTCGGTCTCGGGCGAGAGGGCATCCGTGATAGGCGGATTACTGAACACAGTGTCTCCTGGGAAGCTGAGTGTTCCGCCTATCACAGGACAGGACGAGGAGGAGGCGTGGCTTTTGAAAAAAATAGACAGCCGCGGTCTGACAGACTCTGCATGTCAGGGATAAGGTAAGGGATTGTCGAGACATGCAATGGCACAGTGATGTATGCAATGACACAGTGAGGCATGTAATGGAGGCACGGTGAGGCATGTAATGGTGGCACAGTGAGGCATGTAATGGTGGCACAGTGAGGCATGTAATCGTGGCACAGTCTGGCATGTAATGGTGGCACAGTCTGGCATGTAATGTCACAATGAGGTGAGGTGAGGTGAGGTGAGGCGAGGCATGACTAGTAGGAAGGGGGTCGTCTTATAAGGTGAGTATATCCTGAAATCAACATTTTAGCTGGAAAATTAGGGGGTCGTCTTATACGCCCAGTCGTCTTATACGCCAGCAAATATGGTATTACGGACTGGTTCACAACTAGGGTTGCCACCTGTCCGGTTTTGACCCGGACAGTCCGGGTTTGGACACATGTGCCCGGTTTTGAAGCCTCCTGAAACCCGGGCACATTTAAAAAAAAAAAAAAAAATATTTTTTTTTTTTTTTTTTTTTTTTTAGCTGTCCATCCTGGCCCGGCCGCAACAGAGCTGCACATCCCCGGCTCCACCAGCTTGCCTGAGTGTTAGTAGAAGGTGTGCCGCCCGCAGCAGTGCTCTCTGTTAGCCCCTCGACCGGGCTGTAAACATGTGTGCAACTTCTCACTGTGCTAGCCCCTCCCCCTCCCTCCCTCCGGCGCGCCTCCGTCTGCATTGTGTGCTGCAGAGTGGAAGAGGACACATGGGACACAGAGTGCTCAGCTCTTCTCTGACTGGCTACAGAATACACATGGAGGTGGGTGGATGGGCAGACCATACACTACCCCCACCATACACTGACTAAACATACAGTTCTGCCCCCCCCTGCATATACCATTACCATCCACAGCCGTATATACAGTTCTGCCCCCCCCTCCATACCATCCACAGCCATACATACAGTCCTGCCCCCCCTCCATACAGGGCCGGATTAACAGAGGGGCTGATGGAGCGGGGGTTGTAGCTCGATGACCAGAGGTCACAGAAACCCCACATTTGGGGGGTAGTCAGTTGAAGACCTACCCCACAACTGGTCAAAATATGGGATGGCTATCATTTATGGTTCTGGAGATACGGGCCTGCTTGCACAGCCTGTCAGAAGCTACATACAGAGCGGCCATTATAAATACAAGCTGACACACTGCAGCAGACTGTGAAAAAAAAAATCATCATTATTTTTTTGCTAGAAAATTACTCTATGGTGGTCTTTGTAACTTTTTATGTTGCACGGCATAGAGCTGCACGATTCTGGCTAAAACGACAACTGCAATTTTTTTGCTTAGAAGATAGATGACAATTCTCTCACGATTCGTGCGGCATAACATCATCTTTCACATTAAAATGAAAAAAATAAAAATGGACTAACTTTACTGTTTTGTTTTTATGGTTTTTATTATTCAATGAAGTGGGCAAATGCAGTGTGACATAAAATATTGCAGCAATTGCCATTTTTTTCTCTGCTAAAATATATATAATGTTTGGTGGTTCCAAGTAATTTTCTAGCAAAAAATATTGGTTTTTAACAAGTGTTGGACTTTAAGTGGTTACATTTCTTGCATTTACACACAGAAGTTTGATCTAAGAAGGAAGTTGGTTACAATGTTTCATGTTGTTTACAAACTTGGCAGACAGTCGGATATTTTCTTTACACACAGAAGTTTATCCCTTTGTTCTATGAAGAAAGCGTTAGTTACGTTTCCTGATAAGAACTTGGCAGACTGTCCAGATATTTTCTTTTGACAGCTGAAAGTCTCTCCACTTGTTATATGAAAGAATCAGCAAACTCTGCATTGGAGATGTCAGGGGGGTTGAATCGACATCACAATTTTTTAACGATTAATTGTGCAGCTCTAGCACGGTACTGTATTTGCGCAGCAATTTTTCAAACGTGTTTTTTTTTGTGGAAATAAACTGTTTCATTCATTAAAAAAAAACACTAAAGTTAGCACAATTTTTTTTGGTATCCTAAGCGATGCTTTAAATTTTTTTAGGTTACATGTTTAGAGCTACAGAGGAGATCTAGTGCTAGAATTATTGCTCTCGCTCTAACGATCGTGACGTATGTAACCTGTGTGTATCTGGCTCTGATACTAGCCAGTGCCTACCCAGCCACTGACTGGTATCTCTCCCCAGCCTGTCCCCACACACCCTCTCACCTGCTGACCTGTGGATGGGGGAATCACTCCTGTAGTGTTGTTGTGTTCTGCCAGTGAGTACAATGATCAGTGTTGCTATCTATAGCTGGCAGCACTGATTGTTTTTGGAAAAACAGGCTGGTTGTACTCAAGTCAATTAATAGATTGACTCGTGTAAAACCAGCTAGCCCATACATAGATCGACTATGGCTGGTCTCTGCATAATTGGTGTGATTTCAATTCATGTATGACCCGCCTAACCACTACGCAGTCCCTAAACATCCTTCCACTCCTATACATTGTGCCCACTGTCATACCCTCCACACTCCTCTCCTGTACATAGCGCCCACTGTCATACCCTCCACACTCCTCTCCTGTTCATACTGCCCCCATCATACCCTCCACACTCCTCTCCTGTACATACTGCCCACTGTCATACCCTCCACACTCCTCTCCTGTACATAGTGCCCACTATCATACCCTCCACACTCCTCTCCTGTACATACTGCCCACTATCATACCCTCCACACTCCTCTCCTGTACATAGTGCCCACTATCATACCCTCCACACTCCTCTCCTGTACATAGTGCCAACTGTCATACCCTCCACACTCCTCTCCTGTTCATACTGCCCCCATCATACCCTCCACACTCCTCTCCTGTACATACTGCCCGCTGTCATACCCTCCACACTCCTCTCCTGTACATACTGCCCGCTGTCATACCCTCCACACTCCTCTCCTGTACATACTGCCCACTGTCATACCCTCCACACTCCTCTCCTGTACATACTGCCCACTATCATACCCTCCACACTCCTCTCCTGTACATAGTGCCCACTATCATACCCTCCACACTCCTCTCCTGTACATAGTGCCCACTGTCATACCCTCAACACTCCTCTCCTGTTCATACTGCCCCCATCATACCCTCCACACTCCTCTCCTGTACATACTGCCCACTATCATACCCTCCACACTCCTCTCCTGTACATACTGCCCACTGTCATACCCTCCACACTCCTCTCCTGTACATACTGCCCACTGTCATACCCTCCACACTCCTCTCCTGTTCATACTGCCCCCATCATACCCTCGCACTTCTCTCCTGTACATAGTGCTCCCATCATACCCTCCACACTCCTCTACTGCATATACTGGTCACTGTTACACCCTCTTCACTCCTTTCCTGCAAGTAATACCTACCCTCTGCACTCATTTCCTGTACATAATGTCTTACACTTTGCACTCCTTTCCTACACATACCAACATACGCGCCACACTCTTGTATATACTGTTGTAAATTCTGCACTCCCTCCCTGCACATACTGTAATACCCTCTGTACTTAATGAAAATTAAAAGGTGAACTAATGCCCCTGATCTCCACTGCACTTACCTCTGTAGTAATGGAAGAGTTTTTTTTTTTTTTAAATGATTGTGCTGAGGTTTATTCATGTCAGTGAGACTCTTACTTGTGGCACAGCAAAGTAAGCATATTTTATAGGTAAAATAATTCTTTTGTTTAATTTAATCATGCCTCGTGAGGCCCCTCCCTCAATATGGCCACACCCACCATATGTAGTGGCGTGTTCGGGTTTGGCTTGAGGAAAAGGTGGCAACCCTATTCACAACAGATTATAATGGCCCTAGTCCATTAGTGTGTTTTAGAGCAGTCCACAAAAGCAGAACATTCCGCATTTTTCTGTATAAAATGCATTTGGATAGTGGCAAAATGCACTGAAAGGCATCAAAAATTTCCTGAATGCAAATAAAGAAAAAATTGTGGCAACAAAACACCCTTATACGCATGAAAAAATGTACATACATGAATTCATTTGGAACACAGAAATGGTGGTGTGAACTGACCCTCAAGCCCTGTACACACGATCAGTTTGTCTGATGAAAATGGACCGTTATCATCGGTCAAACCGATCGTGTGTGGGCCACTGACTGATGAAAGTTTAGCTTCATCGGATATCCGACGATAAAATCCATCGGATTAGATTCCATCAGATATCCGGTCGTGTGTACAGGGCTTTAGTCTTTAGCTTTACTTACAAGCATACCAGGAAATACAAATATAATATCTCTGCTTTATGCTACAAACATATTTAGAAGATGAAATAAGGAACTATTGGGTAAAATGCAGATCACTATGAAAATCTGTTGAGAAGGCACATATTTAGAAGGTCAATAATGTTGAAAAGGACGAGTTTGTCAAGTTCAACCTATTATAAGATGTACAGTCTGTCCTGCCAATAAGTTACATAAGTTTTCAAAGTGACAATGAATGTTTTATAATTGTGGGCAAAACTGTTGTCTTTAAACCTCCTTTTTTTAAAAGGATGACTTTGAAATGAATAATGTGAAAATGCAGTGACAACTAATGCAAACATTCCTAAAAAAAAAGAACCAACTGAAACGCAAAGAGAACATTTTTTTTTTTTTCTATTGAAAAGTCTGTGGCGTGCAAAACACAACCCAAAAACTTCATCCGGTGCAGGAAAAATGTGCACACACATAAAGAGTGACACAAAAAACTGTGACGGGTGCATCGTCAATTGGCCCTCCGAAAAGGGCCCAACCCTGATCCCCCGGGGCGTTAGGCTCCTGACAGGGACTGAGGTATCTATGGTCCATGCAGCCGAAGCCACATGAACCCAAATAGGCCCATGCAGCCAAAGCCAACACGGACCCAACATCCTTGGAGGGACTGCCGAAACAGAACCCTCCTCGGTGAGGCTCCCCCGAAGGGAGACCCCATAAGAGCGGGCGAACTAAGCCAGAAGGCCATGTCCACCCACTCCCAAGACGTTCAGGGCAGGCCCGAGGACCAGCACCCTACTAATCACACATAAAGTGCAGTGCACCAAACATAAAAAAGAAGTAACGTGACACACGGGGTAAAATAAATAGAAAGTGGGGGAGAAGGAAGGTGGGAGAGGTGAGTAGAAAGTGACCAACGTGCAATACGTTGGCCGGCCCTCCGGCCAGGAAACAAAAATTCCTCTGGTCCTAGCCAAAAGGCCCGGCCCTAGAGGCAGGTGTGAAAAGGATGTTGTGGAGGTTAGTGACCAAAAAGGTGCCACACGTTGAGTGTCCCTCACACACTCAGTGCAATGTATGGCACCCCTGGACTGCCACTCCAGGGGCACTATCTTCAAAGGCTTTTCAATGGACCCTCGTCCACGGCCCGGACAGTCACGGCCCCCTTCCCCAACTCCACCAGGAAGGATCAGGAGCTACTAGAGGCCCAGGACAACCTCTTTCGCTCCTTACCTAATTATGCTCATCAAGGTACTAGCTGGCCCCAAAAACCACACCCCGAAGGGTGCAACCAACGTTCCCTCTAAAGCAACTGGCAGGATCAGGTTAGGAACCGCATCAAATCCAGGCCAGAAGGCCAGGGGCCCAGCCCTTCAGCTTCGACCAAATGCTTTCTCCATCCTCACCAGAAGCACCCTTCCGGATGGCTCAGACTCGACCATTGGCCGGCCCCCAGTATCTTTTCGGGCAGCTCAGCGTAGTCCCTACCGAAACCATCCTTCCAGGTGCTATGACACCATTGGATTGCATCCACCCTCCCAATAGAGGTGTTTCAGCGCTCCTCTGGAAACTGATAAGAACAGATACTACACTTGATCTTAGCCAAAAGGCAGAGAGAGAAAAATATTAGTATTATAATAAAAGCTTTTTCTCTTCCTGAAAAGATGAGTAAGGCCACGTACACACGACCGAGTTTCTCGGCAGAATCCAGCGAGAAGCTCGCTGGGAGACGTATTCTGCCGAGAAAATCGGTCGTGTGTACACTTTCGACGAGCAAACCGTCGGGCAGCTCGTTGAGCCAAAATAGAGAGCAGAGTCTCTATTTTCTGGACGAGAGTCTAATTTGGCTCGACGAGGTTCTCGACGGGGCTGTTTTCCTGACGAGAACCTCGATCGTGTGTATGCTAAGAAAACCCGCGCATGCTCAGATAAAAGTAGGAGACTGGAGAACATCCTTGGTAAAAGTAGCGTTTGAAATGGAGATGGCACATTCGTCACGCTGCCAACATTATTGCAGCGCTTTGAAAAAAATATTAGAATGGCACAAAACAGGACCAGTGTTTTTAGAATTTGCTGCTGATATTCCCACAGAGTTCTGACATAGTTTGTGAAACCTTTTTCTGGATGATCTCATTATTATTTTGTTTTTGTTTTTTTGTCCTGTATTTCAGATCCTGATCTTCATTTTTACCTTTTTTTTTTTCATTTCTAATCATCTAGTTGTTTTTGGGTGTCAAGTTACCCCCCACTGAAACATTATTGTTTGGTCTTATCTCATCTGTCCCTTTCTAATTACACCTTTATAATTATTAAAAACAGAACCTGCGAACAGACCAAAAGTGTGTGTGAACTTTAGAACCCTATTAAAGTCTATGGGACTCGAACGTTTGAAATCTAAAGTACTAATTTTAAAGGCTAATAAGCAAGTTATTGTCCTAAAAAGTGTTTATGGACCCGGGTCCTGCCCCAGGGGACATGTATCAATGCAAAAAAAGTTTTAAAAAACAGCCGTTTATTCAGGAGCAGTGATTTTAATAATGCTTAAAGTGAAACAATAAAATTGAAATATTCTTTTAAATTTCGTACCTAGGGGGGTGTATAGTATGCCTGTAAAGTAGCGCTTGTTTCCTGTGCTTAGAACTGTCCCTGCACAAAATGTGATTTCTGAAGGAAAAAAGTAGTTTAAAATCACTCACCTTAGGGTCTGGTATGGATATTAAGGGGAACCCTGCGTCAAATAAAAAAAAATGATGTGGGGTTCCCCCCAAATATCCATTTCAGACCCTGCAGGTCCGGTATGGATTTTAAGGGCAACTCCACCCCAAATTTAAAAAAAAAATGCAGTGGACCCCCACACATTTTTTTTTAATGAATGACTTTTCTCTGTATTGCCAGGAGCCGACAATTAATTATAGCCGCGAGTGATTTTAAATTACTTTTTTTTCCTTCAGAAATGACACTTTGTGCAGGGACAGTTCTAAGCATGGGAAACAAGCACTACTTTACAGGCATACTATACACCCCCCCAGGTATGAAATTTAAAGGAATATTTCACTTTCATTGTTTCACTTTTATTGTTTCACTTAAAGGAATTATTCAAATCACTGCTGCCAAAAAAACTACAGTTTTTAAAACAAGTGGAGGTTCACCCTCCCAAAAATTTCTAGTATACTACGGACAACACCACCCTGACCTTTTTACGGGCGCTCTTCCCAATCACAGGCCGTGATTGACGTCCCTCAGCCCGGCGCATACAGCGGGTCACGAGATGCAGAAGAAACCCGAACGTCGGCGCGGCCCTATACGGCGCCTGCGCACCGACGTTCAGGTTCCTTCGGCATCCCGTGACGCGCTGTATGCGCCGGGCTGAGGGACGTCAATCACGGCCTGTGATTGGAAACACCCAGTCCCTTGGGATCGCCGGAGGGGAACAGCGCCTATAAAAAGGTAAGTACGGAACAAAACAAAAAAACACCGGCATACTGCGGTGTGGTCCGTAGTATATTAGAAATTTGTTTGGAGGGTGAACCTCCAGTTTCATTAAATTTGAAATGTACACCTATATCCACTTAGTTTTTGGGCTTTTTCCCTCCCTCTTTTTTTATTTATTTTTTCCTCTCTCACTAAATAATGGTGGGTGGGCTTATTAGTCCCTCCAACACATTAAATTATATACAACTCTTTATTTAAGCAGAATATAAACTTAAAATATACACCTTAATTCACTTAGTATTCAGATTTTTTTCACCCTTTTTTAAATTTTTTCTCTTTTCTCTTCTTTCTCCTTGCTTTCTCATCCCTCTCTCCCCTCTCCCCTACTTGTGTTTTATCTCCTGCACACTCCCTCCCTCCCCTTCTCCACATTCTTTTTCCATCTACCCCCGGGACTGTCCTCCTGAGGTCCTAGAGGTACAATAGGGGAAAATATAGTTTGGGAGCCCACCCCATAGAAGCCAAGTATAGTATCTTGAAATATCCATATTATCCATACTATAACCAATGTAGATTAACTCAATACACTGACACCATTTGTGAAAATTGTTTGTATGTTAATGTATATATGTATTCTGTGTCCTTCTGTTTGTTTTTGTATGTTTCTAAAAAAAACTTAATTAAAATATTTCCAAAAAAAATATTTAACCTCAACATTAGTGGCCACTACTGACTAATGATATGTAAAACACATTTAGCTAGTCCTTTTTTTTCCCCTTTAAAAATCTTAACATCTATTTAGCAAAATTTAAAACACACACACATTTGCACATTGAAAGTACTATACCTGGCTCCAGACAGCCAAATCCGGCTCTTCCTCCAGGATGGAAGGCTGCTGAGAGGGCTCATCTACTGGAGGAGCATCAGGTTGGCTGGAGGGAAGGCTGGAGGGAAGGCTGGACCTTCCTCTTGCACTCTGTCTTCTGGGGGGGAAGGTTGGAAAGTGACTCCCTTACTTCCAGGTGGTCATCCAGAAAGGACAGTCTGTTGTAGTACCACAACTTTGGTACATATACCTGCCCTGCTCCAGCTCCAGACCTCATTGAATTCAAGACCTTGATGCGTTCCTTCCTGTAGGAGCCTCTCAATTCTGACCTCCAACTGCTCAGCAGTCACATCAGGCCCCACCTGACTGCGCACAAGTGGGAGCAGGCTCTCGAGTGCTGCTCTTTTCAGGTCTTTGTTTTGTGACCTAGGGTCTTTGGTGGCCCACAGCACTGTCTGCTCCCTCCACTTGTCTATGAAGACTTGCAAGAAATCCTTTTTATTGAATTTGTTCATTTCTGCCAGACAAAAACAAATGAAAATACAATAATGTCAATCCACAGTCTTGAAACTCGAGTACTCTTTATCAACATCTAGCCCTTAAATGTCTGTCTTTCCTGAATAGGCCTCTGCTGTCCCAAGTTCAAAGCCTACCTACACGCCTGTCGTTTAATCGTCTTCCTTCCTCACCCCGGTCGGACGTACGACACGTGTGTCCGAGCCTTACATAAACTCTGCACACGTCTTCCGCCCACGATTAGGAATTCGATGTTTCCCCGCCCCTTCTCTTTCGTCGTGCAAATGACAAGGAGGAATTAGCATATCATGTGTTGGTCAGTTCATATGAAAAAGATGACCAGGTGTGTGTAATGAGGCCTAGATCCCTTCACTCATTTGTGGATGAAATGTTAGAAAAGCACTACGATCTGGTTTGGTCAGGACTTAAAAGCGACCATTTTCAACATGTATTAAACCACGTTTTTTCAAAATACATCTGAGAAACGACATTGCCCACACACCATAGTTTGAGCAAAATGCTGTATCTAAACGCGGTTACGTACGACAGCACTATAGATGGCCATTTCCTAAAATGTTTACTGTAACTCCTAGGTTGTCATCATATAAGTAGCCCACTAACTCATCCCATCACTAATAAACTTTAAAATGTAGTTACATACCGTCGTCTTACCCGATCGTTATCTCCGCCGTCTTCCACCAACTGGGAACGCCCCTTTCACTACACGTGGTATCCCTTTATACACGCGCATGTGCGACACTACGCACGTCTCCCCACCCCTGACGTTCGGTGTAGTCCTTTCCCCGCCCCTTTCATTATTTTTTTTATCGGGGAGCACATGCTAGAAAATATGGACGCACAAGAGCCAGGCCGGGCGGAAGGAGAGATCTCCAGGAGAAAGAGATATAAGGCCAGCAACATGAGCTTTGCAGAGATGGTGGAGATGGTCCTCATATTTAAAGCAGAGGACTATGATGGGAGGCGTGGACCTTATAGGTACCCCAATAAGGTCAAGGCAGAGATAATGGAGAAGGTGAGGAGGAGTCTCTATCGTAAATTTGGTGTCCAAAGAACCAAAGAACAACTAAGGAAAAGGTGGTCGGACCTGAAGCTGCGGGAGCCAGACACAATGAGCAGGATCAGGAGAGTTCTTAGAAGTAAATCATTTTCATGTATTATTTTTTTGGTCTTTTATTTTGGCACCATGTGCTTTTTCTTGCAGGTTGTACTGTATGGATTTCATTTTTTTGGGCCCAAGAATTGGTCGTAAATGTCGTCCTTCTGTTTGACTCCTACGACCAAATATTGTGCCCACAACCATAAAACTTGTGACATTTTTTAGTTTAAAGTGAGATCAGTTGTGGAATTAATGTTGATGTGTTCTTATGGTGGAGGTTCACCCAAAAATCAACTTTCTGACATTAGATCCAGCATACTGCTAACATCTGCAGTATGCTGTTTTTTTTGTGTATCGTTTTATGAGCCGTTGTTATCCGGCTCTGAGCGGGGAATCCTGCGGGGAATGGGCGTTCCTAAACCAAGAGGAGTTGATTGACGGCTGCTAAGGCGTGTCACGCCTTCCAAAAATACCCAAAGTGACACTCGGGTATTTTCGGAAGGCGTGACATGCCTTAGCAGCCCGTCAATCAACTCCTCTTGGCTTAGGAACGCCCATTCCCCGCAGGATTCCCCGCTCGGAGCCGGATAACAACGGCTCATAAAACGATAAGTACAAAAAAAAAACCCAGCATACTGCAGATGTTAGCAGTATGCTGGATCTAATGTCAGAAAGTTGATTTTTGGGTGAACCTCCGCTTTAAATAAATGATATTACTGTAAAAAAATACAATATACAGTAAAAGCAGAGTCTGCTCAGCAGCTGTTGCCACATGTGGACTCATTTTCAGAATTGTTGGCCACAAGAATTACCTATTTATGGGTTCACACAGAGGTGAGGTGATCCAGTGTATACTTGGTTTGCCTACATGTTGAAATCTATAGCAAAGGTACAAAAAATGTAATGATCTTTGGGAAGGCCTACAATCCTGTGTTCTGCCCAGAGGGGTTATTCAAAACATCAATAGTCCCACAAATTGTCTAAACTGAATCAGATTCCTCTTTCAGGCCTGTATAAGCTTCTAAAATCATGTTTCCATTTTCTTCATTCTCGTAGGGCGTCATGAAGCTTCAACAGCAGCAAGCAGCACCCAAGCCGCACCCCCGCAGGATGCTGATGATGATGATCAGCCTGCCACCACATCCGGTAAAGTAACATATTAACACAGCTTCAGCTAATCTAGATGTAGGCCTGCAAAATTTTAATACATGGTTTGGTCACACATTTCAGGAGCTGGTGGCGGCTTTGATTCGTTCAGTGCTGATCTGATGAGTTCTGATGTCCAGGCATGCGGGGAGGAGATTGACGAGATTCAACGGGCGAACAGGGAGATACGTCAGAGGACCAAAAATTTTGAAATCAAATTAAAAAATATAATAGGTGTTCTGGGGAAAAAAAAAAATTATATGTTTTTAATCAAAAAGACCAAAAAAATATTAAATAAATGATATGTTTTTAATCAAAAAGACCAAAAAAAATGTATATGTTTTTAATCAAAAAGACCAAAAAAAATTAAAATAAATTATATGTTTTTAATCAAAAAGACCGAAAAAATAAAAAAATAAATTATATGTTTTTAATCAAAAAGACCAAAAAAATATTTTCAAAATATGTAACTTTGTTTGTTAACCACTTTAGCCCCGGACCATATTGCTGTCCAAAGACCAGAGCACTTTTTGAGATTCGGCACTGCGTCGCTTTAACTGACAATTGCGCGGTCGTGCGACGTGGCTCCCAAACAAAATTGGCGTCCTTTTTTTCCCACAAATAGAGCTTTCTTTTGGTGGTATTTGATCATCTCTGCGGTTTTTATTTTTTGCGCTATAAACAAAAATAGAGCGACTATTTAAAAAAAAATGCAATATATTTTACATTTTGCTATAATAAATATCCCCAAAAAAGATATAAAAAAACATTTTTTTTCCTCAGTTTAGGCCGATATGTATTCTTCTACATATTTTTCGTTAAAAAAAATCGCAATTAGCGTTTATTAATTGGTTTGCGCAAAATTTATAGCGTTTACAAAAAAGGGGGTCGTTTTATGGCATTTTTATTATTATTTTTTTTTACTAGTAATGGCGGCGATCAGCGTTTTTTTTTCGGTACTGCGATATTATGGCGGACACATCGGACACTTTTGACACATTTTTGGGACCATTGGCATTTTTATAGCGATCAATGCTATAAAAATGCATTGTATTACTATAAAAATGCCATTGGCAGTGAAGGGGTTAACACTAGGGGGCAGGGAAGGGGTTAAGTGTATTCCTGGTGTGTTCTAACTGTATGGGGGGGTGGCCTCACTAGGGGAAATCACTGATCTTCTGTCCATACATTGTATGAACAGAAGATCAGCGTTTCCCCCGCTGACAGGAACGAGAGGTATGTGTTTACACATATACCTCCCGTTCCCCGCTCTGTAACAAGCAATCTCGGGTGCCCGGCGGCGATCGTACCCGCCGGGCACGCACGGGACTCGGGGGAAGCGCGCGGGTGCGCGCCCTACAAGCTACTAAAGGGAGGACGTAGAGCTACGTGCTCCCGCGTAGCAGTGCCACCGTCCCGCAGTAATATGACGGCGGGCGGTCGGCAATTAGTTAAAAACCTGATTGTCTTAAAAATAAAGAGATTTGGATATAGAAAAAAGTGTGTGTGGTTTTGCTTAAAATACCAATAACTTTACATGTGATTTGTTTTGATGTCATCTGGGAAATGTTTGAGAGTTGATAAGGAAAATACACTTGACACTACATGTAGAACAATATGAAAAAATAGTAAACAGCGAAAATCAACACAAGCGAGACATAAAAAGTTTTTAACAAAGATTTTTACTTTTTTTTATCCAGAAATTATACCAAATTTGCTTGGGATGGTATGCCCCCCCCCTACCCATAAAGTAATTAACATATTTGTCCCTGACTTCACGGGCACTCTGGGGGGGGCAATCCTGTATGGCCAGCTTCAAGGCCTGGCAAAGGTTGATCCGTTTGAAAAAGGACAGTCTCGGGCCCAACCGGGGCAAGATACGTTGGAGATTGTCTCCTCAAAAAATTGTGTAAAATGCAACATGCAAATATAATAAAATTCCACTTATACTCCGCCATGTGGAGAGATATCAGAAAAAGGCTGGCCATTATCCCCAAGGGGTTCTCCACCACTCTCCGGGCTCTGGCCAGCCGGTAGTTGAAGACCCTCCTCTCTGGGGTGAGGGTCCGCTGAGGGAATGGCCTCATAAGATAGGGTCCCAGGGCAAACGGCAGCCCTCAAGATTCTGGTCATCCGGTGGCAATGACAGATCCTCCTCTTGAAGGCGAAGCGCAAACTCCCCCATCCGAAATCCGTCCATTCATCCCGACATCCACAAAAAGGAGCACAATACTGTTGAACCCCTTATAATTGAAGAATTGGGATCCTGAACGGGGTGGAGGCACGATGCGGATGTGCTTCCCGTCGATGGCTCCCCCGCAGTTGGGGAAGTTCCACTGGCTCTGAAAGTCCATGGCCACAGACTGCCACTCCTGTGGCGTGGACGGAAGCTGTGGAAGAAAAAAAAAATATTATTTAGCCCCAAAACATTTCAAGCAGATTATACAAAGACATTATAAGCATTCTAACATTTCTTTGAACTAGCATATTATACCTAAATAGATTTAGTCAATTCTCACAGTAAACACCCCCTCTGATGGGCCAGTGCCCAAGTTTTGTGTGGGGCTAGATGAGTTTGGGAGTACCCCAAAAAAAAAGTGTACATAGACTTTTAATATTTTATTACACATTTTGGAGGGGAGGGCTAGATGAGTTTGGGAGTACCCCAAAAAAAAGGTGTACATAGACTTTTAATACACATTTTGTAGGGGAGGGCTAGATGAGTTTGGGAGTACCCCAAAACTTTATACAAAAAAAGGTGTACATAGACTTTTAATATTTTAATACACATTTTGGAGGGGAGGGCTAGATGAGTTTGGGAGTACCCAAAAAAAAAAAGGTGTACATAGACTTTTAATATCTTAATACACATTTTGGAGGGGGGGGCTAGATGAGTTTGGGAGTACCCAAAAAAAAAAGTGTACATAGACTTTTAATACACATTTTGGAGGGGGGGGGGCAAACATTACAATGGATATAACACAATACATTGGGAAGTGACTAGGCTAGGTGTGTTTGGGCCCAGGGTAGCATGCTGGGGAGATAAGTGAAAGGAAATAGGCATGTAGGCCAAAAAAGGGGCATCATTAAAGTTTACAGCATGCATGGGGGCAAAGGGGACATTCACAGCATATTCCAAACGGTAATTATGGAAGGGGGAGATAACTACAATACATTAGCATACATTATATACATAAAATGAGGTATTAAAGGAGAAGACTTACCCTCATATATTCCCTGCTGCAGAACCTGGATGATAGCAGAGCAGGTATCAGGAATAAAAAGGCCCAGAGCCTGGGGGGAGATGCCCGTAGAGAACTTTAAGTCCTGAAGGCTTCTCCCAGTTGCCAGATAACGCAGGGTGGCAACTAGCCTCTGCTCAGCACCAATAGCCTCCCGCATAACGGTGTCCTGCCTGGTAATATAGGGGGACACCAAAGCCAACAGGTGCTGGAAAAGGGGATCCGACATCCTCAGGAAATTCCTGAAATCATCAGGATTATTTTCCTGCAGCTCCCGCGGCAGAGGCATATGAGAGAATTGGTTCCTACGAAGCAACCAATTCTTGGTCCATGAACGCCTCCTCACCCTGTTCATGGACTCGTCATCTAGGTCTAAAAGCAATAGACCTATAGACATTGCACGCACAGCATGAGCTCGCCGATGATGAGGTGCCTGCAACATGGCTACAAGGTTAGAAACGAACGTCTAAACAGAATTGCACTAAACAGACCGCACTGAAGAACAGCAAGACCTATGAAGAACGACCTGAAAATCAAAAACGGCAGACAGGACCGCAATGTAAAACAATACGACATGACCGCACGCCCCGATAGCCAAGATACGAACCCACAAGTACAAACTGAACGGCAGAGATCGATCTGAAAAGCACGAAAACTGAGAAGCGCGAATCGTCACTCACCAAACTTTTACTAACATGCGTAAACACGAGATTAGCAAAAGGAGCCCCAAGGGTGGCGCCAAACCAAACATACGTCCCCTTTATAGTGCCGTCACACGTGGTGAACGTGAGATCGACGAGATTTGGACTTTTAACGTGTGTACGCAAAGCAAGCTTGTCGAGCTGCTCGACAAGCAGAACGGGAAACTCGACAGGCGGAAAGATGAGTTTCGCCCGACGAGGTTCTCGGTCGTGTGTACGCGGCCTTACACAAGAATGAGGGTGGAATAAACTGTTAACCAAATGTTCTACGAATGGTTTTTATACTCGGACAGAAGCCATCTACAAAATAGATTTTGCTTGATTATTAAAATTCCTATTGGTAAAATACAATGAAAGTATATAAAATTGTGTGGTTTCGGAGTGCAGCTGCACCTCTCAAAACATCTAATGGTCATACATGGTTGGATAAACAATCAGATTATTTTCCGATTCATTTCTTCTGTTGGGAATGATCAAGCTATAGTGGACATACCATTTGATCTTTATGCCACACCAAGGAAGTAGATTTTCAGTGATCGCTAAGATACGATAGTTACAGGTAAAACTCGAAAAATTAGAATATCGTGCAAAAGTTCATTTATTTCACTAATACAACTTAATAGGTGAAACTTATATATGAGGACTGCAACATTGCGGCAGACAGATTGGACACTTTTTGGGGGATCATTGACATTTATGCAACTGTGATTCACAGTATGACAATGATGGCTGGTCAGCAAGTGGTTAAACCTATCAATACTTCGTGCTGACATCACCAATTGTGGAAGTGAATTCCACATCCTTACGGTGGTAAGCCATTGATCACATCTGTTTCCACTGTGTAATCTCATCTGATCATTTAAAATACAATCATATTCATAAGCAAAGCATCTCAATGCTGCTCTTTGACGCAAAATGATTGATAATATTCTATGCTGACCAATTGATGCAGTTTGATCAAATCCCATCTAAATTGATAGGACAAGAAGTTAGAGCTATTCCATTATTATGGATTACATTGTTTTGATGAAATTGCACATTGATTAGATTAAAAATATTGAAGCATGTGTGGCCACCATACAGCAGGGGAAATGTAAAAAACATATTTTGCCCATCTGTGACTTTGTACTGATTTTTTGAAAGCATAAAGCTCATCTGATATATTTCTTTCTTCTTTTGTGAACTAAAATCCTGTTTGCTGCATATCTGTTCCAATATATCTTTAGGCATGAAAGATAACAAAGCTGTGAAATGGCCTTTACTGATCAGTTTCTTGGCTCATTGTATGAACCTATACAGGTGTGTTCTCCAACATCTCAGTTTTGACTGTGTTGACTACAGCAGGATGTGCATTGTGTTTTGGTATGTCTACTTGTTGAGGAAAAAGGCAGTGGCCGGGATTCAGAAAGCATTTACGTCGGCGTATCTCCAGATACGCCGCCGTAATTTCAAATGTGCGCCTTTGCATCTTTGTGCCGATTCACAAAGCGAGAAAAGTCTAAAAACATGGCTTCAGCCGTTCCGAAGTAACTTGCCTACGCCGGCGCATCGTGGGCGCATTGTTACGCTGGATGCATTCGCCGTTCCCATTATAAATATGCAAATGAGTAAGATACGCCGATTCACGAATGTAGATGCACCTGGCCTCTTCATATACGCGATTTGCGTAAGGCTTATGTCCGGCGTAAAGTTACCCCTGCTATAGCAGGCGCAGCTAATGCAAAGGTATGGGCCAGAGAACGACGCCGTCGAATTTTACGTCGCGTACACCGTTTACGTAGTACTACGTGAATAGGGTTGTGCGTAAGTGACGTTCACGTCATAGGCATTGCGCCGACGTCTCTTAGGGAGTATATGCAACGTGATTCTGAGCATGCGCGACCGCCCATTTATTAGCATGGGGTCACGCTTAGTTTAAATAGATGATGCCCACCTCCTTCCTACTTTGAATTAGGCCACAGCTTTCGGAGCAAGTGGTTGGTGAATACTCTACTTGCCTCTCTAAGTGGCAGCGGCGTAGCGTAAAGAAGATAAGCTACGCCCGCACAAAGATACGCCCCTCTACGTGAATCCGGGCCAGTGAGTGTAACATGGGTTACATAGTTGCCCCATTTCTTGGCAAATGAGAAAACAAGAGCATCACCTATGGGATTTTGTTGCAGCAATTAAAATTTAAAGCAATCAGGCCGCGTACACACGAGGAGACATGTCCAATGAAACGGTCCACGGACCGTTTTCATCGGACATGTCTGAAGGGATATTTTGGTCTTATGTGTGTACACACCATCAGACCAAAATCCCCGCGGACAGAGAACGGGGTGACGTAGAAGACACCGACGTGCTCAAACAAGGAAGTTCAATGCTTCCACGCATGCGTCGAATCAATTTGACGCATGCGCGGGATTTCTGTCCGATGGTTGGGCGTACTAACCATCGGACATGTCCGAAGGACAGGTTTCCAGCGGACAAGTTTCTAAGCATGTTTAGAAACTTTTGTCCGCTGGAAACCTGTCCGCTAGGCCATACAGACGTACGCGGCCTAATGTTTTCTGTATAAAAGTAGAAAAAGTTTATTTGTACAATAAGATAAAAAAAATATTCTGGTCTATACAGTCCAATTCCTAGTCTAATATGCAATAACGTCTCATACAATAAGCAGAGAAAACATGTACTTGATCTATTGTGTAATTCTCCAACGTGTTTCGACTAAATATAGTCTTCAGGGACAATAAGGTGGGAACAGACATAATTGACCTTATACAGAACCAAGGGTCCCAGTGTGGTGGTCACATGCCTGACGAAGGGGTCCTGCGTGACTCTGAAACGTTGCACTCTCCTGTGTTGTGATCATGCAATAAACTATCCGTTTGGATGCCAGTTATGTCGTTCCATGGTGTGCTGGCAAATATCTTCATTGTGACTTGAATCAGTATCTAGCTGGTTGTTGCTGCAGCACCCAAATTTGAGAGCTCATTCAGGAAGGTGTGCGATGGGAATATGAAGTATTCCAGTGTGGAGGTCGGCTCAGAGGATCGAAGGTAATCAAATGGAGGCAATCCTAACAAAATCCACCAAGTATAACCGCTATTGGTCAGGGTCACTTGACAGGATATTCTCTCTGGAGGACCTTTTATGAGGCATATTTATCTTTAAATACAATATATTCATCTTTACGTGCTTACCCTTCCTGGACTAGCATATCTTTGCATACCTCCACCTACCAACAACTGGTTATACTTGGTGGAATTTGTTGTAATTGCCTCCATTTGATTACCTTTGATCCTCTTTGAGTCGACCTTCACACTGGGACCCTTGAGATGCACTGCAGCCACATTTCTTGATTCTGTATCAGGTTAATTATGTCTGCTACCATCTTATTGGTCCCTGAAGAAGACTAAATTTAGTTGTAATTATTGGTGGTTACACAATAGATCAAGTATATGTTTTCTCTGCTTATTGTATGAGACGTTATTGTACATTAGACTAGTATAGATCAAAACACTCATTTTTATCTTATTCTACAAATTAAACTTTTTCTACTTTTATACAGAAAACATAATTTGTTTGAATTTTAAATGCTGCAACACAATCCCACTCTCTTTTTTTTGGCATGTCTACTTGTAGTCCACCTCGGGAGTGTGTAAAGAAAGACAATGCTGCAGACAAACTGAGTTAAAGGGGTTGTAAACCCTTGTCGTTTTTCACCTTAATGCATTCTATGTAGCACCCCCCAGGCCCCCTCCCCTTTTACTCTCCTGATCCGGACTTTCCAGCGCAGAGAACAAGTACACCAGCTCCAACCGGTGTCTCTTGTCCTGAGTGGATAGATTGATAGCAGTGCAGCCATTGGCTCCCGCTGCTATCAAGCAAATCCAATGACGCGGAGGCACGGCCGAGTCTTTCTATCTGTGTCAAAAAAGGCAGCAGCAGGACATGGGAGCGCGCCAGCACGAATGCCCTGAGGCAAAGCGCTTCTCCAATGGGGCACTCAAGAAGGGGAGGAGCACCGCTGAGGGACCCCAGAAGAGGAGGATCGGGGCCACTGTGTCCAAAACAGAAGGCAAGTATGACATGTTGTTTAAAAAAAAAAAAAAAAAGTTTTCCTTTAAACCCCGTACACACAAGCCGAATATTGCCCGAAATTGGCAAGTAGAGTAGAAACCAGCCAACTGGCTTCTGTCGAGTGAGAATGCTGGAAAACTTGTGTGTGCCAGGCATAACTATTGTCACCCTACAAAAGAAAGTTCCTCTGGATACAATTAGCTGGAAGGATTACCAAGTATGACTAAATTCAAACAAGGAGATATTTAAAATAATTTTCTTTTTTAACATTACATAAACATGTGCAGCAATATACAGTATATGGTTTAAGTGTTTGGGTTTGCATACATTTTATTATAGACCCAGCAGCAATTACTGTAAAGACGTAACCACAATACAGACAGCTTGGCTCTAAGTAAACAGACTGCTTTTCTTGAGTAATGTTAGTTTCAAAAGAACGATAATGTTTTACTGATGTTGGGGCTAGTCACTGAAAGATCAAAGTCGGCTTCTTCCCAGCATTTCCTGAAACCCCGTCACCACCACAGACTGTTCTAAAGAAGAATATCCTCCCTTCCCCATCAACAGTGCTAGCTAGTTTTGTGTGTGTGTATATATATATATATATATATATATATATATATATATATATATGTATATATATATATATATATATATATATATATATATATATATATATATATATATATATATATATAAAAAAAAATCTCTAGATAGATAGATAGATATCCTGGATGGCAGTCTATACTGTTAATAAAACAAGAAATCAAATTACGACAGGTTCCCATTATTGCTCTAACCTGAAAATGTGAAAGAACAATACAAATGAAAATAGATATAGTTAGCAATATTTAAAAATGTTGTTTAAGACACCAGCTGCATAAAATATACTTCATAATGGAGTTGTTGTTGTGATTTTTTTTTTTTTATAATTCGTTTTCAGGTATTTGAAGACCCAATAGACAGGCATATATCATGGACTGCCCATTACCGTCAAGATAGGGCAGTGCACTCCCATATACTGTAAGCCGGTGTCTTGTCACATTCGGCTTCCCATCACAGATTGCTCTGGAAGTGACGTTCCGTCGCCGCCATCTTGCTACACTCCACACCATTGCACAGTAATAATAGAGTGAGAAGTGGGCAAGCAGACATCTTGTTACACCCACCGGAGTTTTAGATTTCACAATTATTTTCAACACAAAACAGAGCTTATATGCTTAAATACAGTGGGCCAGATTCAGAAAGAACTTATGCCGACGTAAGTGTCAAGATACGCCGTCGAATCTATGCGCCGTACCCAGAAAACTTGATACGCCTGAAAATAGGCTTCTTTCGACCAACGTAACTTTTGTACGCCGGCGTATCGTAGGCGCATATTTACGCTGGGCGCATCTGGTGCATCTGGCGAACCCAGTGATTTAGTATTCAAATATGCAAATGAGGGCGATACGGTGATTCAGAAACGTACGTTTGGCCGGCGCAGGCTACGCGCGGTGCGTGTAAGCTGTACGTCCAGCCTATAAAGTTACCCCTCATAAAGCAGGGGTAACTTTGCACCAGTCTTGCACAGGTTAGCTGGAGAGCAGCTACAGCAGCACCGTAACGAACGAGCTGAGCAACCACACTTGCAGGACAACACATCTGTATGCCAACGTGCCAGGGGCAGCCGTGGTCATAGCACTACTGCGTCTACGGGCACGTAGGAGGTCACAGGAAAGGATATACCAAACGCGCATCAACGTGTTTGGCATGGGTGATTCGGAGGTGTATCGCATCTTCAGATTCAGCCCTGATGCCATCCTTGAAATAGTCACAGACCTGCATGATGACATCACCAGCAAGACACACCGCGTACAAACAGTGCAGTGCAGCCACTGGTCAAGGTACTGGCAACACTGCATTTCTTTGCCAGTGGATCTTTTCAGCGTACAAGTGGAGTTGTGGCTGGGATGTCACAATCCACCATGAGCAGATGTGTGCACCAGGTTGTCCCCGCAATCCTCAGACGCATGTCCCACCACATCATCAGACCCACCAATGAGCACCTGAGGCAGAAGGCAATGCTGGATTTCTACAGAATTGCTGGATTCCCACGCACCATCGGGGCCATTGATTGCACACATGTGGCACTACAGTCCCCCCCGTGCCACAGAGCACATATATCGCAATCGGAAGCACTGGCATTCCATCAACATACAGGTAATAGCCGATGCCCAATATCTCATATGGCACGTCCGTGCCAAACACCCCGGGTCCAGCCACGACAGCTACATATACCGTCAAAGCCCCATTCCAACGGAATTTGAACAGAACGTGTATGGGAACAGCTGGCTGTTTGGTGAGTGACATGGGAGTCAGACATGACTGTCCGACCCCGTGATGCAGACATCACGAGGGGCACATGCATGGCTAACATCCTCCTGTCTTTTCCTTTCCAGGTGACTCGGCATATGCCCTTGGACCCGATCTCATGACTCCATTCCGGGATCCCCAAACCAGAGGAGAGAGAAAATACAATGAAGCACACATACGCACCCATGCAGTGGTGGTGCGCACATTTGGCCTCCTGAAGTCCCGTTTCCGATGCCTGGATACGTCCGGGGGGACCCTGTTGTATTCCCCAAACTTTGTGTGCCAGATCATCGGTGCATGTTGCATTCTGCACAACTACGCCATGAGAAAGGGCCTGCAGATTGACCTATGTGATGACCTGATCCCCGAACTACACAGTTCTCCCCTGCCCGAGGCTACCCATTCTGCTGAGGGAAGAGCAGTCAGGAGGGTCCTCGTGGTAGGCATCTTTGCACGTTAAGCACACACATTCATCATGTCACACGGACAATGCACGCATGCAGATCACTTTGGTCCCTAGATCACACACACACACAGCACATTCACATCACTTTGGATTAGCCCTAGTCCGGTATGCAGGACTTGGGAGCAGCAACGCCACGACAAGGCCCCAATGGTGTCGCTGTCCATTCATACCACATGCAAACAGTCGTGGGGATAACTTCTCCCCAACGACCCAGGGTGACACTCCTTACTGGCAGGAGTGCAACCCACACATTCACACACCAGTCACACTGTAGCTTGCACTCCTCACCGTGTGCAGATACTACAAAATCAATAAACTCATAACCTGAGTATCATAAATAAAATAAATAAAAATCCCCCGGTCTCTCCCTGGCTGGCTGCCTGCCCTCCAATGCCAGGGCAATGCGGTGGAGGCAGTTGTTGGTTTCCGCCTGCATCCGCAGCTGGCGGGTGGTGCGCTGGTGGCGCCTTGTCTGCCTCCCCTCCTCCTGTATGGCCGCTGCCAGGCAGCTGTATTAGCCTCAACAGCCACTGTAAGGCTCCGGACCTCAGACACAAGGCCTGATGTGGCCTGCAGCTCCCACAGACAGGTCACAATATCTGTGCAGTTGGATCTCACATCCTGCAGGCTGTCAGCGATGGAGGTATACTGATCAGCCTGCTGGATGAGTGCCTGCTGGACAGCCAAGGTGCAGGCAGCCTGCGTCTGGGCCGAGAAGGCCAGGCTTTCTTCCCCTGATGGGGGAGGAAGGTGAGGGGCTTCCCCTGATGGGGGAGGAAGGTGAGGGGCTTCCCCTGATGGGGGAGGAGGGTTAGGAGGGTACAGGGATGGTGGGATCCTCCATGAGGTAGACTAATCCCTCGAGGTCCCCGTGCTCCTCCACCACTTCCTCCAGAGGAGAGGTGTGGGCACTCTCCTGTGGGGATAGCGTGGGTCGCTCAGCAGCCGACAACAGCCCAGCTCCCTCCAGCACATCTGTGGATCACGCAAAACATTCACATGTTGGTGGACCCACACACTTGGCACATGTTCCCTTCCACCCCCTCACATGCTACACCCCCGGATAGGAGATAAAACACACTTACCTGCCCTCAAGGTCTGATGCACAGAGTCATAGCCCTCCAGGCCCTCCACCTGCTCCCTCTCCAGGCACTGGGCAATGACCTGTTCATCAGGAGTGAGGGTGATCTTACTGGCTGGTCCACCTCCTGTGCCCCTGGTATGCCTCCTCATCGTGGCCAGCTTTTCTTTGAGCAGACGCCGCATATCATACATTTTTTTTGCTATGTCCTTGGGGCTCCGAACCTCATGGGCCATGGAATTCACCTGTGCTGTAATTTCCTCCAGGATCTCATCCTTCTTGACCTTGCTGGTCTGGCCACTATGTGCCCCATGGAGGCATGTGCCCTACTTGGAGAGGCCATCGATAAAGATTGCCTTCTCCTCAGTGCTAACATTTCTCTTCCTCCGATCCTTAGCCGTCACTGGTGCAGACATGGCTCCAAATACAAAAGTACTTAAACCAAAAAGTTTATGCAGTGCCATCTTAAGAGCATTATAGGCCCCCGGGTAATACAGTGCACTGGGGCCCTGTCTACACTACCACGCACAAGAATTTACTGCCAAAAATCATGAAATTTACTGGCAGAACCACAATTTTTTATTGGCACTGCAAAAAAGTACCTAAAATTACAGTTTTACAAATTTCTTCATTGGCATGAAGGTTAGGTTACTGTAACCCAGCCTGATCAGAATTTCCTCTTGCATCAGGGGGAACTCTGATGTGGAGGGGGTCCCACTTACATCACGGTCCTCAGACTGAGTTCCCCCTAGCACTGTAAGGGGGAATCTTGCAGACTCTGATGTAAAGGGGAACCACCTTCTGTAGAGTAAATACACTAAGGTAAGGGGGGGCACTAATATTTTTGTATTCACTCCCCCCTTTCTTTAGCAACCACCCACCCTTAGACTGGCCTGGTGGTGCTATCACTGACGCCCTCTCAGGTGCACCATGCAAGGCTCAGTCAGATGGCTCCAGCTTGGCTGCTCTGGTTTTATCCTATAGTCTCTTCATGTCTGACTTCTCCTGTGACCCCCATCCCAGCGGTGCTCCCACTCTTAACTCCTCTCCAGACTCTTCCTCAGAGACTGTAGACACGATACAGTTCTACAGTTCTGACCCGCCATTCTCCACCATTTTTTACTGGGGTCGCTGGGCAGCCGATGGGGGCCCCCCAGGCAAGTGGGGCCCCCGGGCAACTGCCCAGTATGCCCAATGGAAAAGACAGCCCTGAGTTTATGGTGTACTTTTGCACTTGATGGGCGCATGTCTGGGCGTATTTATGCACTGGGCGTAGGCAGTGGGCCGGTGTATCTTAGGGGGTTATGCCGGGCGTAGTTGTGAGCATGCGCAGAGGGGAGCGGGACATATACGTTCACGTCACGGTGCATGCACCGTTCGTTCAGCACTTCATTTGCATGGGGTCACGCTTCATTACCATGGATCACGCCCACTTCCTTCCTACTTTGAATTACGCCGGCTTACGCCTACGATTTTACGTTACGCCAGTGCAGAATTGGGAGCATTTGCTTTCTGAATACCATGCTTGCCTCTCCGCGCTGCGCCAGCGTAATGTAAAAAAGATACGCTACGCCTGCATAAATATGCGCCGATGTATCTGAATCTGGCCTAGTGTTTGCAAATTCGACGGACTGTTTACATGTTACATTTTTAAAGCAGCAGCAAACCTGCTGACCTGGTTAATAATGTGACCGAACACCTCTAATTTTCACATTTAACATGTAAACAGTCCGTTAAATTTACAAACCACTATATTTAAGCATAAAAGCTCCATTTTGTGTTGAAAATAACTGTGAAATCTAAAACTCCAAACTGCCATCATACAAGTACTGCAGAAGGACTATTTCAAGGGAAGTTTTCTCCTTTAACATCACATTCTATTTATTTAATGTTTGCTAATGTATTGTATTTCTTTCATCATTCCCTAATTACCATGATTGTAATATGCTGTGAATGTCCCCTTTGTCCCCATGCATGCTGTAAGCTTTTAATGCTCCTTTTTCGGCCTACATGCATATTTCCTTCACTAACCTCTCCAGCATGCTATCCTGGGCCCATAGTTACTTAAAAATGTATTTTGTTAGCTCCATTGTAGTGCGTTACCCTAAACACCCCCTATAATGTGTAAAAATGTAATTGTTATTAAACTCAGGCAGAGTGCCAGAGGCTTTTTTTGGGGTCCCAAACTCAATTAGAACCCTCCTCCCCTAAAATATTTATAATGGGCCATCGGAGGGGGTGAGGAATCTAATGAGTGGACCTTATATTTTTGTCTTCAAATACTCCTTCAAAAAAGTTATACTGATATTGGCCAAGAATGTTTGTGTCTAATCTGCTTGCAATGTTATGTGAAAAAGTACAATTTTTTTTTCTGGTTGGACTCCACAGGTTCCTTCAACACTGTTGGCTTCCCAATTTGCCGTGCAGTGGGACTTTACCAAATGTAGAGGGGCAATCGGTAGGAAACACGTCTACTGTACATCGTCCCACCACCCCACTCGGGGTCATACTATTTTAACTATAAGCGGTTTCATAGTATCGTGTTGATCCCGGTGGTGTCAGTAAAATATGAGTTTTTATATGTGGATGTGTGGAAGAATGGCTGGATGTTGGGTGGTGGAGTCTTTGCCCAGACAGAGTTTTCCAGATGGCTACAGAGTGGTGGCTTGGGATTGACACCTTCTGAGGATAACGTAGAAGGACTCCCGTTTGTCTTTGTCGCTGATGAGGCATTTGGTCTGGGTGATCACCTGATGAGGACATTCCCCATGAGGACCCTCGCCCCAGAGAAGAGGGTTTTTAACTACAGGCTGGCCAGAGCTAGAAGAGTTGTGGAGAATGCCTTTGAGATAATGGCCAGCCAGTTCCGCCTATTCCTTATGGCAGTCAACATGGTGGAGTATAAACTGAATCAGCTTTCGTGCTGCATACTTCACAACTTTTTTTTGGAGAAATGCTCCAAATTGCATGGCCTCAGTTGGGCCTGAGGCCGGACTTCATGAAATAAATATCCTGTCGGCCATGGAAGCTGGCCGTCCTGGCTTGCCCCCCCCCAAAGCGCCCGTGAAGTGCGTCAAAAATATGTTGAAAATTTTACGGGTAGGGGGGGCCATTGAAATGCCAGCAAATTTCTGATTCTTTTTTATAAATTTTTATTTTATTTTGATCTGATAAAATCTTGAACTTGATTTACTGCTTGTGTTTCTTTTAGCTGTCTTCGAGGTTCTACTAGTGCACTTGTAGTGCTAAGTGTTTTTTCCTTTATTAACCTCCATGGAGGTATTCCTGAGTCAGGCTCGGGGTGAATTTTACATACCAAAAACGGTAACCCCCCGAGCAAATTACTTGCCTTGTCCCTGGATCCTGGAATGTCTCCTCGCTGTGTGTGTGAGCTGTCATCTCGCTCGATTCATACCGGTGAGTGCCGAGCTCTGACGTACGGGGGCGGAGTTCAGCTCCAAATTAAAAAAAATAAAAACACAGTATAGATACAAAATACTGTAATCTTACAGATTACAGTACTGTATCAAATAATTACACATCCTCTTTGTCCCTAGTGGTCTGTCCAGTGTCTTGCATGCCGTTTTATATAATAAAAATTGTTCTTTCTGCCTGGAAACTGGAGATTGTCCATAGCAACCAAAAAGTGTCCCTTTATGTGAAAAGTGGTTTTAGACCAGCTAGAAAACAGCGATAATAAATTAGAATCACTTGCAGAGATGACGTGCTGCACGTGAGATGTGCGCACGCCGAGGGAGGAGCCGACCACGCTAAGGAAGCCGGCCCCCGGGTGGAGGAAGCCGTTCGAACCGCGGGGACATTGGGGGATGCGGCAGCACTACGGCTTGGGATATCGCTGGGCTGCTAACCCACAAACGAGGTCCGCTCTCCCCCGTTACCGTCCGGAGCCCTGGGCTCTCTCCCCTTCTCTCTCCTTCTCCCCGCCATCCCACCGCCTGTAAGCCGGTCTGAGAGGTCTGAGGACGTGAAGCTGGAAACCGCATGGACCCTGCCGGAGCCTTTCATCAGAGGTGCACATGTCCCTACTAGCGTGGCGAGATTTACTGCGGCTCAGGTAATATCCATATTTAAAACTAGAGGTCTGTTGGAGGCTGCATAGAAGCCCAGTGGCATTTGTGTTTGTACACATTATTAACGGAGAGACTGGTAAGAGCTGTGCATTTCTCTTTATGAATATATATAACAACTACTCGTGACAATCTTGATAGTCTCTGCTTCATTGCCATAACTCTCACCTGACTAGTACATTTGTCCTTCGTATGGTCTCTCCTGCTGATTTTGCGAACTGGGCAACCTGTAAGTGGCCAGATAAATACAAATAATAAGGAGTAAAATCACCTGTTATCACCTGACCCGGGCTATAACCCTTGTGCTTCGTGGGGATGTGCGCAGCCACCATCATGCCCTGGAACGTTATTTAGGGGACAGAGGCCAGCGTTTGGTCGTGACACCCAATCTAGGGATATCTGAGCTGTCTTCAAAAGGTATCTGGGGGGTTGGCGGGGAGAGCCCAGGGTATAGGTCATGGTACTTATATAGAGCCCTGTACCTTTGCCCTTAACTACTTGCTTTGTATATGCTGTTAACAAGTGGGGGTGTTAATAAGGCTGAAGCATCGGAGCTCACGTATACCAATGAAAAATCTGGAGGTCACCTACTAAAGACTGTAACCATTCCTGGGGCCTTGCGGTTATCCATTGCTATATAATATAAGGAATATTTAAGAGTTCCCTCTAAAGCCATCAAGGTTCTCTGTATGCTTAACCCCTGAAAGTATGGTGAGGACTTAGAGACCCTGCGGGAGGGGGAGTGATACAATCCACTCTGAAGCTGCAGACCTTCATATAGTGGTATGTTTTTTTAGGTGGACGCGAGCCTCCAATTGCAGGACAAGCATCTATAAACTTAAGAGAGCGAATTATCGCCGCATGAGGTGTGACCCAGCAAGACATTTTCAATCCCCTTGGCCCTATCTTGTTGTCTCCTTGGGAAAGGCCAATGATGTGGATAAGCGTATAATACTTAGTCCATATAAGTACCCAATAACAAAGAAGCTCTCACTGCCCGAAACTGGGGAAGCGTATTAGAGCCAGGAAAAAATACAACATGAGCAAAATTACAAGGGGCTCAGCCTTGAAAATCCCAAAGGACAATCCCACAACTAGTACCATAAGGCAATATATGACCCCGGATGGGAGCTCTAAAAGCCCTGCTAACGCGAATAGATCAGAAAAAGCGGGGGCCAGATTGAAGTCAGGCAATCACTGAGGCTTCCGAGGAACAACCTGGGCCTTTTACCCAGGAAGAAGTAGAGGAGCCCAGCTTGAGCCAGGTATAGTATTTTTCTACATCTTTTATTGTACTAAAAATAATGATGTTAACTAGATGTTATTATTGATAACAGATTAATGATTTACCAAAAAGTGTTTTACATATCAATAGACAGTAATGGCCAAAAATAATTGGGACAAGAATGAAAACTGCTGGGGTCAGAATGAGTCTTTTTCTATTTATTAAAGCGGATGGTTCACCATAAATAAATATTAAAAGCCAGCAGCAACAAATACTGCAGCAGCTGACTTTTAATATTAGGACACTTACCTGTCCTGGAGTCCAGCGCCGTCCGCAGCAGAGGATGAGCGATCGCTCGTCACCCTGCTGCTCCCCCCTCCATCCACGGCGAGGGAACCAGGAAGTGAAGCGCTCCGGCTTCACTGCCCGGTTCCCTACGGCGCATGCGCGAGTCGCGCTGCGCCCGCGATTGGCTCCCGCTGTGTGCTGGGAGCTGAGAGTTCCCAGCACACAACGGGAAAAGCCCGTCTTTTGCCCGAGACTGCGGGCCGGAAGTGGGTGCGGATACCTGTCTTTAGACAGGTATCTGCACCCCCCTCCCCCCTGAAAGGTGTCAAATGTGACGCCGGAGGGGGGGAGGGTTCCGATCAGCGGATCTTCACTTTAGGGTGGAGATCCGCTTTAACATTCAATTTGCAACAGTCATAAGCTGAAAATTGTGTGTGATTAATGAAACAAAATCTAAAACGATGTACCTTTTTTATACACAGGAAGACCTCAGCCAGGATGAGGCTCTGGAATGTGGCATCCAGGAGGAGGCGGGGTTAAATGGCAACCAGGAGGAGGCCGAGCCAAGTAGTCTCACAGAATCCCAGGTGCTTCCCCTCCGCATTCCATCAAAAAGGGCAAGGAAGGGGAGTAACTTGGAGGAGGCAGCACTGGGCTTCATTAGGGAGGCTAATGCGGCCCTAAACCCCCCCCCCCTTGACATTGAAGTGTCCCATGGCTGCTTGGTAGCTGCTAAAATGCAGAAAATTGAGTAAATTATTTTGTTGGTCCTTAATAAGGGAATGAGGGGCCAACTGACCCCAACAACCCACTTATATGAGCTCACCCATCCTCCACCTCCTGCAACAACTCCACCTCCAGAGTACCACAGACTGGGGACATATATGTCATCTGCTGCTGTTCCTGATCTCCCTAAGTCCTGGACCAGATTGTGCTCCCACAATTCTCAAGCTACCAATTTTGTTTTGCAAATAGTTGTCTGCCCTGGGGTCCAAAGGCTTTACAAATTCCAGCAAGTTTCTCCATCGTAGCCTTCCTCTTTATTTTGTTATGAGCCAGAATAAATGTATATTTTTTTTCAGCAAATATTTGCCTATATGTTTTTCTTCAAAAAAGACAGCTTGTTTGTGAGTAGGCAGGCACATTTCAAAAATAAAATGTCATATTAACAAGGGACACTAAAAAATACAAGATAATGTTGTTGTGGTAACTTGACACACACACAAAAATAAATATGGAGATCACTAGAAAACTATTTTGTAATAATAAAAAAAGGAGATCTTGATTAAAATAAAAAAGGAAAAAAAGATGACTATAAAAAAAAAAACATTATTATGGAGATCTGGCTTTAAAAAATAAAGATTATTCAAGAGATCCCAAAAAATAATAAAGAAATAATTTGTCAGGGCTCTGTGTGAATATCAGCAGCAAAACTTGATTGTTCTAGTATTATAAAGAAGAAAAGAATGCGCTTCATTAAAAGATGCAAAAACTTGCAGCGTGACAAATGTGCTATCTCCATTACCAACGCTAGTTTTACTAGACCGAGTGCTTCCGTCTCGTACTTGCTTCAGAGCATGCGTGTTTCTTTGCGCGTCGGAATTGCATACAGACCATCGGAAATTCCTCCGAGAACTTTTCCTGGAGCCTTCCTGCGGTCGGAATTTCCGACCAAAGGCTCACATCAGACTTTTCCTGTCAGAATTTCCAATCGTGTGTACGCAGCATTTGATTTTTTCAAAACTGACGGTTCCTGGGTAAACAGGAAGTGATGTATTGTCATCGCTTTCGGTTTACTGTTACGAACAGCCGTGCAAAGCTGATGGTGTCCGGCCAGCTAGTGAATTCACTGTCTGGCCGCTTAGTTCTCACTGTGAGATGAGAGAGCCACGGAAGGTGGCAGGAGGGGTTCGTCCCATCCCACTGCTTGTAATAGCAATTGATCGACTAGTAAGCCAGTCCAATTGCTGTTACAAGAATGCTGACTGCCGGCTCTAAAAGACGGTACAGACGCCACCCTAGCATAACGCCTTGTTTGCCTCATGGTAAATACACCCCTGTCTGGGGAGCACTTTTTTTCACTTGCATTTCATGTTGTGGATGGTCCCTCAGCATCATCACATACAATGTGTGGCTTTTTAAACCTGCACTGTACGCGAAGGACGTGAGCATGTCATTGGGACTAAGAGTGCCTTGGAGAGGTGGCAGGGCTGGACCTGTCGCATGGATGAAAAAAGCCTACTGAAGACAGAAATAACTTGTTACTCCTTATTCCTGTACTCGGACTGCAAAAGCATTTAAACCTGGGGTCCCCTCTTTAGGAGTCATGCTGTATCTGCCCCCCCCCCAATTGCATCATCCTGACTGACACCCTCATTACATAAATGACTTAAGTACTGAAGTCAGAAAGTCTGCATTACAGCTAAGCAACTAGCTTTTTCAGATGGTTAGCAATGGCAACCTAGAGAGCTTCTAATATTCGCTAATGTCTTCAGCAAGATAAACAGAATAACGTGTTGTCCGTGCCCACATTGCTTTTAAATGTCTGGGAGCCTTAAAGGGGTTGTAAAGGTAAACGTTTTTTTATCTAAATGCATCCAGTCATCACGGGAGCGCACTCGCAAAAACTTTTCACCATGCAAGCTCGCTCGCATGAAGGTAGAAAGCTTTTGCGAGGAGGAGCCGAGACAGCCGCCGTGGGACCCCAGAAGACAGCGTGCAAAACGAGCCGCACAGTGGAGGTAAGTATAACATGTTTGTTATTTAAAAAAAAAAAAATCCTGACTTTAGTGTTCCTTTAAGCAGTCTATAAACCATTTGTATTGCGGATGCTTTCTAATAAACGGACTAAAATTTACTAAGCTGTTGGCCCTTTGGGCCTCCTCCTGCCTAACATCCTTTGATTGAAAAATGTACAAAGCTGGGCAGAACTTTGTTACTGTACGGGTATTCTGACAGCTTCTGCTGCCACGCTCAGAATGCGATAGCCAGCAGGCTTGCGGGATTAGTCCATCTAGGCTGAATTAAAAAAAAAATGTATGGCCAACTTTAGGAGTCCTGCTGCATCTGCATCTGCGCCCAACCCCCCCCCCCCTCCCTTGCATTGCGCTATCCTGACTGACACTTGGAAAAAAGGAAGAACCTACTGGCTCATGGGAGCAGCAGCTATAAGAGGGAGAAGTGGCAGTCCATGGTGCAGGTGCGTAGTATAATATACAGTATTTATTACAATTATATATAAGCACCTGTAATAAATAAATACTGTATATTATACTACGCACCTGCAACTTATATATTGTACAGTCACATCAGTCTCTGCCCTCAAGGAGCTTACAATCTAACACCCTTTCATGTAGACAGTAGCCAATTGGCCTACCAGCATGTCTTTGTAGTGTGGAAGGAAACCGAAGTACCCGATCGAAAACTCGCATAGGCACATTAAAACCACAAACTACAAGAAGATATCACAAATTCTTGTAGCATTAATTGTATGTGCTGCATTTTATTCGTTTTTTAATTGTATAAGTACCCAACTACCTTTAGAGCCCTTTCACACTGCCAGAGCCCAAAAAACACTGGTAAAGCGCTGCTAAAACTAGCGGCACTTTACCAGCATTTTTTTGGGGCCCTTTCTAACCCCTGCTAGTGCCCAAATAAAGGGTTAAATGTGCCACTGCCAAGCTGCTATGGCGCCGCTGCCCATTGATTTCAATGGGAAGGGGCGCTTTAGGAGCGGCGTATGCCAGTGCAGCGCTCCAGTGTGAAAACACTTGGGCTTTCACACTGGGATTGCAGATGAGGCTTTTAACATGCGCTATTCTTAGCGCTAAAGCGCCTGAAAAACTCCTCCAGTGTGAAAGTGGTCTTGTCCCTTGAGCTGCATCTTAATTTGTGGTTTACAACATTGTTGAAGGGAATGACAGCTGTGAAATGGCCCTCACTGATAGGGTTGTCACCTCATCCCTTTAAAACAGAACACATATGAATTACACAGGTTCTGAGGCTCAGGCGAATGCAGATTAGGCACCGAGTAAGTTTAATTACCACCATAATCAGCCACAGAACCTGTGTAATTCATATGTGTTCTGTTTTAAAGGGATGAGGTGGCAACCCTACTCACTGACCACTTTTGGGGCCAGATAACACAAGCCTCCATGCATGGTCATCAAGATATAACATTTACTGCAATGGCCTTGTTTGCAATAAAAATATCTGTTACTGTATATGTGTTATGCCTGCAGCCTGACAATGAACTTTCTATGTGTTATGGTGTACAATGTTAAAAAAAAGTGCATGTTCTTTAAAATATTATTTGTAGTGTGTAAGCAGCCTATTTAAAGGGATTATGCATTTTTCTTTTGTCTTTTTCTTTCATTGTAGTATTTTTCAGTTTTTGCTTTCAGGATAATGTATCAGTTGTTGGAGCCTTTTAAAATGCCAGACTTTGGCCATCTAACATACTGAGGGCCTTTTTTCCCAGAGTAAAATCAAAAATCATTTATAGTCAGAGATTGGGGTTTCAATGTAGTAAGAAAGGCAAATGTTGTAGCAAAGAATGAACAGGGTCAGGGCTGCAATGCAGAAGTAATGTGATCAGTCCAGCATTAGAGAAGCCATGCCCTTCCCCCATGCACAGAGTGTTGATGTCATCATTCAAATACACAGGTGGAAGGAGTTGACTGTTTGAGCTGATACAGCTAAGCTTTCCCTTGCAGGCAGTTTCGAGCCCCACCCTATGAGAAATGTGAGCGTCTACCTGTCGAGCAGGTTTAAAGAAGCGCTAAAGGTGAAGCAGCCTTTATTTTACCAGGAGACATTAACTCTTTAAGTAGTAATGTCTCAACGCAGATTCATCATTAAATTTGAATAGAAAACCCTTGTTTAAGGGAGCAGATTTCTTAGTTTACTCATATGCATAGACCTTACCTATGTACACAGAAACAGGGCCAGATTATTGACGCCTTGAGCAATTTTCTGCATTTTAAAATAACTCTTAACCTGGTAATGTACTTTTAGCATAATTAAAAAAAAAAGGCATTTTTTCATTGTTGTATAGTATTTATTGTTTTTTTTTTTTTTTCAAAATATTTTATTGAGTTTTACAAAGTAAAAGATACATATAAAACAGAGATGTAGTGTCTAGCCAACAAGTATTTGACTTAATTGGCAATAAGATACAGCATATTACATTGACGGATAGCACTACTATAGATAGAGAGGTGTCCTTACAAAGAAAAATTAGAAATTTACTGTTTCACAACCCAAGGACGAGCTCTTAAGATAAAGAACAGAGGGGGAAATAAAGATAAAGATAGAGATAGAGAGGGGAATGAAAGGCGAGGAGAAACATGGTGATAAGAAAGGAGAGGAGAGGGGAGGAAGGAGCGGAAGAGTAGAGGAAAACCTTATGTAGATGAAAATGAAGACTTGTCGCACCACATCTAGATCAGTATCACTTTTTACACAGTTTCTAATCATGTATACAGACGCATTTATAAAGATAGTAATAGGATTTAGTTGGGTTTAGTTAGGCTTAGTTAGGCAGGGGGGGGGGGGGGGTGTGGTCAATGTCAAGGAAGGTGAAGGAACCAGAGGACAGGGCACTTTGTTCTGCAATAGAGAGGTAGAGCGTAAGGAAAGCGGACCATTTTTGTTCAAAACTGAGCTTGGAGCGAGCTGAGGCAGAGAACATGTCCAAGTTTTCTTTAAGGAACAGTGATTTCAACTCCTTTATCACGGATGAAATGGAGGGGGGGGGGGAGGAACTGATCCAGTGTTGCATAATAGTCCGTCTAGCAGCGAGCAGGGCTACAAGTATACATAGTCTGGTGTGTCGAGGCAGCTGGTTATAGGTGGAAGAATGTGGCTCTGTATGAGGAGGGCATCCAAAAAGTAAGAGAGTAGGGTCCAGCATGGGACAGTATTGCGTTACTTTGGTTACCAGATGGACGACTGCGGACCAGAATGAAACAATTGGCGGGCAAGACCAGAGTCTATGGAGTAAGGTTGGTTTGTTTTTCAAGCACCAAGGACAAGCGGGACCAATTTCAGGTGATTTGGACGCAGAGAAGGGATAATAGGCCTTGTGTATTATTTTGAACTGAGTCTCTCTCCAGGACTCACACTGGATGGCCGACCTAGTGAGATTGTATCCATGAATGATATCATCTATTTCCAACGGACTTGACAGATCTTTGGTCCATGAGGACATAGACGTATGTTGCAAGGGTGTTGACAGTTTGGCAAGCAGGGGAGTGTAAATAGCTGATATTGAGTGGTTTTTACCTTTTATGAGGACATCAATAAACGAAGTTTGAAGGCGAGCAGACTTTTTGGGGCAGATCTTGTTAATGAAATCAACATACTGCATGTACAGAAAGTAATGATTATGAGGAAGGTGATACTCGAGCGACAGCTGGGAAAAAGACTTAATAGTTCCTGAGGCATCTTGGAAGAGAGAGCAGATCCCTACCAAGCCTTTATCTTTCCATTTAGAGAAGGGCTCGTACTGGAGACTGGGTGTGAACATGGGATTGCCACAAATCGGAAGATGGCTAGAGAACAAGGGGGATAGCCCCAATTTTTTCCTGATTTCTCGCCAGGCTACTATAGTATCTCTGAACAATAGGTTATGTTTAATTGCTATTGGCAATTTCTGGAGCGAGCTATGGAGTATAGCTGCGAGGTTAAAGGGTTTAGTCAGTGATGATTCTAGGTTGAAGTTAGAGTATTTCGAGGAGCCCAGTATCCAGTCTAACCCGACCCTAAGAAGGCAGGCTAAATTGTAAAATCTTATATTGGGAAGACCCATCCCGCCCTCACCCTTCGGGAGAAAGAGTTTGGTTAGGGCTATTCTCGGTCTTGCTCGCTTCCAAATAAATTTAGTTATGGCTTTATTGATCAGTTGAACATCTTTATGCTTTAGCAACAGGGGTAGCGTTTGTAAGGGATACAGCAGGCGGGCAAAACCGACCATTTTAAACAGTGCACATCTCCCAAAGAGCGAAAGGGGTAGATCCGCCCAAGATTCAAGTTCACTTACCACTCTATCAATCAGAGGAGGGTAGTTCAGAGTGTATAGAGAGGATGGTGTACTACCAATCTTCAAGCCGAGGTATGTAATATGGAAGTCAGTTATTCTGAGAGAGGAGGGAGGGAGAATGTGGTGTAGAGAAGTATTGCCCAGAGGAAGAATCTCGCTCTTTGAGAAGTTAATTTTGAGTCCCGAGCATTTGCGGAAGTCTTCGAAAATGAGTTGTATGGCTGGTATGTCTGTGAGAGGGGAGGAAGAGAATATCAGTATGTCGTCTGCGAATAGAGCCACTCTCAGGTCCTCCCGTCCTATGGGTAGGCCATGTAAAAGAGGGGACGAAGAGAGGAGACGTGAAAGGGGCTCTATGGCGAGGTTGAAGAGCAGGGGGGATAGAGGGCATCCCTGCCTCGTTCCTCTAAACAAACGAAAAGGCGGGGACTGTATACCCGCTGCGGTGATCGTAGCGGAGGGAGCTGAATACATACTATGAATGAAGGAGTAGAACGAACCATTCAGACCGAGGCGCTGCATGACCATAGAAAGCCATTGAAAGCTAACGTTGTCAAATGCTTTCTAAGCATCAAGAGTGACTATTACCGTATTACCAGAGGGGTGGGTCTTTGCGTATTCGAGGGCCATTAAAACTTTTCGGATGTTAGCCGCCGCAGATCTTCCTTTTGTAAATCCCGATTGTGCGTCGTGAATGAGAGATGGCATTATTTCCCCCAATCTAGTGGCTACTATTTTGGACATAAGTTTGGAATCTACGTTTAGTAAGGATATGGGGCGAAATGATCCCGGATCTAGTGGGTCTTTACCCTTTTTCGCGATGAGTTTGATGTTAGCCAGATGGCCAGTGGGGGGGTAAGGGCCTCCAACCCATACATGGTTGTAGACCGAGTGAAGAGTAGGTATAAGGTCTGGACCCAAGAGTTTATAAAATTCGGACGTGAACCCGTCTGGGCCCGGAGCCTTTCCGTTAGATAGGCCCCCTATAGCCCGTTTAATTTCGTCAGAGGTGATGGGCGCGTTAAGTTGTTCTAGATGGCCTGAGTCAATCATTGGGAGGTTAGTGCTGTTTAATAAACGATCTGCCAATTCCCTATCTATTTGTTCTGCCCCATATAGTTTGCTATAGTAATTTTCTAGTGTTTTATTGACATCCTTGGGCGTTGTGGAAAAGGAGCCGTCAGGGTTCCTTAACTTGTTGATATGGGTCGGTGTGTATGGGCCCTTAGTAAGTCTGGCAAGGAGTTTCCCGGCTTTGTTTCCAAATTTGTGGAAAAGTAATTGAGTCGCCGATTGTTTTGTCCGCTCTACCTTCTCTGCCCAGCTGTCAAATCGTTCTTTGGCTGCCAGCCAAGTTTTAAGATTGTCATCCGTGCGGTTATCAATAAGGTTTTGTTGTGCCGTTCGTAGGGCAGTGCTAGCTTCTATGTAATGCTTTTGGGCATTTTTCTTGTAACCCGCTGCAAATGAAATTATCCTACCTCTCAGGTAAGATTTACCCGCTTCCCAAAATAAGTTTGGGTTATCTAGATGTTGGGCATTGTCCCGTGAGTATTCCGCCCACGCCGAGCTGAGCATCGCTTTGAGGTCATCGCTGTGGGTTAGAAAAGCTGGGAATCTCCATTGCCTAACAGACGAAGTCGGTCTACAGAAATTGAGCGATATCGAGATTGGGGAGTGGTCGGAAATCACTAAGTCATGTGTGACCGTATCGTGTATGCGTGGTAGGAGCGCCTGAGTGCAGAAAAAATAGTCGATCCTGACAAAAGATTTGTGTATCGGAGAGAAGAAAGTAAAACCCGAGTCTATAGGGTGGTGCAGTTTCCAGGTGTCAGTTAGATTGAGTGCCTGCGTCATGCGACACAAAGGGGTGGGGCGAGAGGAGCGAGACGCACGAGGCCGAGGTCCAGTCCAAGATCTGTCCTCCCTATCATTCAGAGTAGAATTAAAATCACCCCCCACAAGATGTGGGACAGAGTCATGTGGACTTAGTTTTGGGGACAACCGCGTAAAATAGTCTTGATCAGGAGAGTTGGGAGCGTATATATTGGTGATCCGCAGCTCGCCTGATGGGAGTTTAAGATGTATGGATGTACGTCTCCCGTCGCTATCATTGGTGACAGAAATTAAGTCGTAGACTAGGTTTTTGTGTAACAAAATAAGCGTGCCTGCCCTACGGTTGATCGAGTCCGCCCCCAACACTCCCCCCACCCATAATTTTTTCATCCGAAAGAAATCTTTACCCCCTAGGTGCGTCTCCTGAAGTAATGCTATGTCTACCTTTAGTCTTTTGAGGTGCCTAAGAATTTTCATACGTTTTGCCGGCGATCTAAGCCCTTTGACATTCCAGGATATTACTTGTAAGTGTGTCATGTCTGGTATGTGGGAGGGATAAAAGTGCATGAGATTGTATAGATCTTACCCGGCTTCCAAGAAGCAGCTGTAGATAGGCGTGACGTAAGGTATCCTCGGTACTTGAAGTTAAAATAGCAGGACCATCCTCTCGCATGGTAGAAAGAGATGTCAAGAGAGACAGAAAGGAGAATAAAGAAAAAATTAATAACAAAATAACCACAGAACATACTATCGACTTCGCTTTTTTCCGTATGTACTCCCCACGCCGGACGTACCGCCACCCCGCCTATAGATGAGACAAGTGTCCCAACAAAGCCTCCTTGAGAGGGGCCAGTAAGTAAACTGGTTATTGGCCCTCATACCAAAAAAAAAAAAAAAAGAAAAAACTAAATGGAGGTTGCGAACAACCCTGCGGTAGGAGTACATGTCGTGTATCTGCTAGGAAAGCACTATAATAGGTTTGAATGGACCAGCAGACTTTTTAACAGCAGCCTTATTAGCTAGGCCGTAGTGCAAACAAAAAAGAAAATATGCCCAGCAAGTGAGTTTACAGTATCTAAACCAAACCAGTAATAACAGTAATAACAGAAGCGTTGCCATCTGCGGTGTTATACAGCTGCTTAACTAAACCATATAGGGATTGGGACCCACTTGGTTTAAAGTAGGGGGATTGCTGTGGGTTGCAACATGACCCTAAAACCTTAACGGCTGAGGTTCCTGGGTGAAGTGTATAGCGTCAGGATCGATGAAAAGTGTCTCCAAGGACATGGCAAAAGGAGCAAAGTGTCACACAGAGTCCTGGTGTTCGAACGGCTATGTCTGCTTGAGGCGTTTCGGGGGTTCTTTACGCGGGCTTCTCTGGTCCCTTGTGCCTTGCTTCGCTCGGTCTGCATATGTGGACGGTGAATCGCGCCCGGGTGACATAGAGTGAAGAAATGCCTTGGCCTTCTCAGCAGATTGGAATGTGTGTTGCTTCCCGTCAGGGGTTTGTAGACGCAATACAGCCGGATAGGCCAGTGTGAAGCGGATACCATTTTTGTAAAGTTCTGCGCAAACAGATTGAAAGTCCTTTCGCTTGCGGGACACTTCTGCCGAGTAATCGGCGAATAATAAAATCTTGCGGCCCTCAAAGTCTAGCGAACAGGATTTGCGAAAGGCCTGGAGCAGATCAGTGCGGTCAGCGTAGTTCAGATATCTAGCTATCACAGGCCTGGGGCGGGCTTGATCCTCAGACTGGGCGCCAATTCGATGCGCTCTTTCCACAATACACCTATGGTTGAGGCCTAGGATTTGCGGTAAGGCCGCCGAGCAAATTTCCATCAGAGAGCTCTGTTTGTGGGTCTCAGGGAGGCCGATAATTCGCAAATTATTTCTCCTGGAGCGATTCTCAAGGTCCTCCATGCGATCATGGAGGTGCTGTTGGTCTTGAGTGAATCGCTCCAGGACGGTGTCCATGGTATGCTGGTCCTCTTCTATCGAGGACACCCGGTGTTCAACCGTTTCCAGCCTCGCGGAGTGATCCCCTATCTCTCTCCGCAATTGCTGTATGCCCTCTGCCACCGCCCTTTCCACCGCCGCTGTGATGGTGGGTGAGAGCAGCTCCGCCACGGCTTTTGCAATGCGCTCGTGTGCATTTGCCTGGTCCGGTGGGGAAGTGTCCATACCTTCTGGTTGGGGTCCGCTGCATGGCAGGTTACCGGAGGAGCCTGGCTGTGGGTTAGTTTGCAGTGCGGGAGCGACACGTGTGGTATCTGCGGCGGCCATGATGTCCAGAGCCGCGCTCTCCACGGCTGAGTCCGTTGTGCCCGAGCCCCGTGGCGCTCGAGCTTGTGTGAGGTAGCGTTCCATTCACTGAGGACCGCTCAGTGTGCAGGGATGCAGGTCGTCGCAATCCGAGGCTGAGTCGGGGCTTTGTATGCCGAATATGTGAGCGGTGTTTGCGGAGCCTCCGGAGCTAGCTTCCCCTACATGCGGCGCCGGAACTGGAAGTTGTATTTATTGTTTTAAAACCTATTGTTTCAAAACCTACTGCAAATACCCAAGGCAAGATACAAATCCAAAGGAGATCGGAGATTTGCTGTCCAAGGACCTCGACTGTGGAATGCACTACCAACCACCATCTGACTGGAGTCGGACCACTTGGCCTTCAGGAGAATGATTAAAACTCATCTCTTCTGAGGTAAAGGGTTTCCTTACCGAAGGAATGGAAACAGCGCCCAGAGGCGATTCAGTTCGCAAGTGCTGCGCTTTATACGTTTTTCACTCACTCACTCAGTCAAAGAGAATACAGCAAACAACGAGCCCACACAGGGGCAATGGCAAAGGCAAAGTTAAAGTGTATTCAAACAATGAAGACAGGTTTCACCTTCAGTAACGGATGTTTCCGTGACAAATTCTAGAACATGCAGTATCAGAGTGCAGCTCAGTAATGTAATATGGACAGCATGTAGGAAGTCCAAACCAGGGAAAACAAGGAACAGAAGAAAGATAAGTAAAGATAGAGAGCTAGGCCAAGGAGTAAGGGTAAGGTGGGGGAAAGACAGATTCGAATAACGGATTCAGATGAAAAGTGATCACTTGCGCAGACAAGCAAAATGTAGGGATGGCAGAGCGTAATTGAGCTAGGGTTCCCAGATTTTTAAACTTTTGGCTGGAAGTAAGGATTAATAATTTTTTTCTCATCAACCAGCACTTGGTTTATGCGATCCCCGACTTCCCAGAACTGAATTGAAGATTTCTTCCGAGCTCTGGCAATTATACTTTTGTCACCAAAAATAAGTATATGGTTAATCGCTTTTGGTGGCAAACGCAGCCACAGATAAAAAAAAAAAGTCAGACGAATCCAGGATTTTGTTGTTTATAAATGTAGAACACAGTCATTCCTATTAAAGCTTTCTCTTACAGAACAATCAATCTTTTTACCCTTTATTTATAGATCTAGTGACCTTTTTGGTTATCAATATTTCAAAAATAATTAAATGAGTATACACAACACATATCAAAAAAAGAGACTAAGCTATTGCGCTGACTGGAACCCAACTGTCATTAAACAGGGCACATAAGAGGGCCAGGAGAGTTGTAGGGAACACCAGGTAAAATGGATGCAGCTCCTCTCAAATTAGGTCTTGAGATCCTAATGCACATATAAAAAAAAAAACACAAAAGGGTGCCTCCATCTAGGTGTAGCAATTTATATTAAAAAAAAGCATAAAAAAAAAAACACTCGCTAGATAAAAAGTAGATCAAGGTTTTCGTAAACCCATATATACCTCAATAGAATCACTGTGAGGCTGCACAGCTCAGCAGGCATGTGGCTGGTGAAGGCAGAGTTCTTTAACCACTTCAATACCGGGCCTTTATACCCACCTCAATACCGGGCCTATTCTGACACTTCTCTCCTACATGTACAAATCATCATTCTTTTGCTAGAAAATTATGCAGAACCCCCAAACATTATATATGTTTTTTTAGCAGACACCCTAGGGAATAAAACGACGGTCATTGCAACGTTTTATCTTGCACTGTATTTGCGCAATAATTTTTCAAACGCCTTTTTAAAAAAAAAAAATTGTTTCATGAATTAAAAAAAAATAACAAAACAGTAAAGTTAGCCCAATTTTTTGTAAAATATGAAAGATTATGTTACACCGAGTAAACAGATACCTAACATGTCACACTTTAAAATTGCGCACACTCATGGAATGGCGCCTGTAACAGAATGGCCTGTGACACCCAGAGACTTTTGAAGGATAGGGGGGTACTCCTGTGCCAGCGTCACTAATGACTCTTGGGTCTAGGGTCATCATGTGCCCCGTTTGGGCATAGGGTGACTGAGAAATTATAATTCATGTATTGCAGGAGATCTCATATTACAGGTGATTTCATGCTGACCCACAACAAGTCAATAAGAGAATGTCTCCTTCAATGCTTAACCTAGAATGTTGAGATGCTAATTAAGTCTGCTACTGGGGTGATGTGAATTGGAGCTTGAGAGCCAGCATGGCTGGCTATTATGGGATGTTTTAAGTATCTTGCTGTGATTACATTCTTTGTCCATTGTGTTAATTAGGTCTGCTTCCAAGACCTGTTCATTGTGTGTGCTAATGACACTGTTTTGTGTGAAAAGTCTGTTGATGATTAGATGTGAAATGTGACTTGTTAACTGTAGTAATTAACCCCTCTAAATGCGGTGACAGAATGTCTGTCTGGATGTTGGGGGTGGAGAATTCATTGTCCCTGTAATTACTGAAGCATGCTTGTAACTGTATAAGAAGAGTTTCCCATTAAAGTATTCACTCATTTTGAAACCAGAACCCAGAGCTTGTGTCTCGGTTATTCTGGGGAATGGAATGGATCGTGTCTGCATTGATTGCCAGAGTGTCGGATAAGCTGTCTTGGGTTGATGGAAGATCGTAAACGGTGGTGGCCTTTACAGTGCCAAACTTCGGTACTTAAAAATCTCCATAGGCAATGCTTTGAAAATGTTTACAGGTTACCAGTTTAGATTTACAGAGGAGATCTAGTGCTAGAATTGTTGCTGGCACTGTAACGCACGCGACAATACCTCACGTATGTGGTTTAAACAGCGTTTACATATGTCGGTGGGACTTGTGTGTGCGTTCGCTTCTGCGCGTGAGCTACCGGGGACAGGGGCGGTTTAATTTTTTTTTTTACATATTTTTTTTTTTTTTTACACTTTTATTTTATTTGTTTTATCACTTTTATTCCTATTACAAGGAATGTAAATATCCCTTGTAATAGGAAATGAGTGTGACAGGTCCTCTTTATGGAGAGATGTGGCGTCAATAAGACCCCACATCTCTCCTCCAGGCTGGAAAGCATGAGATCGGTGAAAATAATTTCACCGATCTCATGATTACTGATGCTTAGTAGCTGCAATCGCCGGAACCGCCGCTATGATCGTTCTTATGCTGCACAGAATCGCCGGCAGAAGAGAAGGATATCTGAATGATGCCTCTAGCTGCAGGCATCATTCAGATATCCCCCCACAAAGCGCAGGACGTCATATGACGTCCACCCAGGATGGGAGATCCCATCTGTGGACGTCATATGACTATGGGCAGGTATTGAAGTGGTTAAGGAAGTACAGCATGGATGTCCCGTTCTTTTCTAAGGTGGGGGGTGGGTTTGGTTACAGCCTGGATCAGCACAAGCACTAGGAGTGAACACTATATGCAAGTGGATACACGATTTTTTAAACTTGGATTTTTTATTCAATTGAGCGCTTGCTCTTTCATTTTGGGTCTACTGGTAGCTACCAATTTAAAGTCCACATTCATGGGGCGTGGCCTGGCAAGCAATGGAGTAAGACGCGTGGTGGAGGAGCTCCTCTTGTAACAGATCCTGTTTGCCAGTCTGCTTGATCGTTTTGGATCCTACCTTGCACAGACAGAGATCGGAGGACGGCGGGAGCAGGGACAAGCATGTCACCGACAAGGAAGTCCACCGCAGCAATAGACAAGCTGGCTAAGTTCCGCCACGATGGGGAGGAGGACCAGGCCAAAGATGGCGCCGGCGAGGAGCAGGTAGAGGATCGCCATGCGGCTGAGACAGCCAAGGTGCTGGAGGCTATCGCTGCACTACAGGGCACCCTCACTGCCAAAATAGATGAGGTTAAAATAGACATCTCACTTATGAGGCAAGATTTGGCTGCGGTGAGGGACAGGGTTACGGAGGCGGAGACCCGGATTGGTGAGGCAGAGGACATCATACACCCTATGCAGCAGGACGTGGAGGAGCTGAAGAGACAGGTTCAACAGCTCCACTCCCACCAGGACGAAATGGAGAATAGACTTAGGCGCTGTAATCTGCGCTTCATTGGATTGCCGGAAAGAGTAGAAGGCAGGGACCCGGTCGGGTACCTGGAAAATCTCCTGATCACTACATACGGCAGAGAGGCGTTCTCAGTGATGTTCGCGGTGGAAAGAGCTCACCGAATCCCGGCAAAGCCTCCGCCCGAGGGGGCTCCCCCCCGCACATTTATTGCTAAATTCCTCAATTTCAGGGACAGGGACACCATTATGCGGCTATCTAGAGAAAAGTGGAATATACAGGGCAATGGTCATGTGGCGGTGTTCCCGGATTTCTCCAATGAAGTTCAGAAGAAACGGTCACAATTCCAGGATGTGAAACGCCGTCTCCGGGTGCTGCACCTCAAGTACTCCATGCTATTCCCGTCTCAGAGTGGAAGAGGATGGAAGAGCACAGTTCTTTGATACCCCCGCAGCGGCTGCAGCGTGGCTGGATCGAAAGGGACGGAGAGAGTAGCAAGAACCATGGATGTCAGTGAGTACTTTGCACGGGGGAAGAGGGGGGGAAGCCTCCCAGTGTTCGACACAGTATACGCTGGGTGTCCAGGATGGGAGTGGGCCCGTGTCCCACACAGTGGACTTCCTTGACTGTGTTAGAATGCACATGGTGCTCCTGGATCCCCCCCCTTGTTGTTTTTTCCCCCATTCCCCTTCTCCCCTGGTCTGGGGGTAATGTCATGCTGCCCCCCCCCTTCCTTGTTGTGGTTTATTTTCCCTTCTTTGCTCTGGAGGATCATCTCAGTTTGTGGTCCCTGCGTGAGATTCGGGCGGAGAGGGGGGGGGGTCTTTCCCTCTTTTATTTTTTAAAATTTTTCTTCTTTTGGAGCCTGAATAATGGGCGACTGAGGGAGGAATGAAGATGTTTATTTCAAATTATAACTACAGGCAGCTGCATGGCATGCGGGCACACATGAGGATTTTTATCCTACACATGCAAGAGGAGCTCAAACCAGACATTTGTTTGGGGAGTTTTGATACCCCCCGCGTTGGATCCACATCTTGTTCAGTGGACAATCGCTCTCCTACAAATACTATATGATGCTGATGTTAGCTCAATGCTGAGCATAAGTACTGCGCCTCCTGCTGGTGCAAACAGCAGGAAGAATTTGGTTTTTCTTTTTTTTCGCATCACTGTTATGTTTGGGAGTCAAATGCCTTCACCAAGTTCGGGGGGTGATGGGCTGGGAGGGGGGAAGGTTGCCTTCGGGCAGGGCCACCGTTGTGGCCTTCAGGGGTTTAAAATGTGTTTAAAGCATGTTAGAGATGTGTCGGGGCATGTATTGCTATATGTAAGGATGGATATGATTTCTGTATTTTTACCTAGAGATCTGCGGGACTGGACAGTCCGGCGGGGGGATATGTGCCAAGGGGAGTCATGACAACGATTAAGTTCCTGACGTGGAACGTCAGAGGCTTGAGAGATAAAATCAAACGCACGGCAGCTCTCGCATATCTAAAAGCACAAAAGGCAAATGTTAAAGCCTTAACTGAGACCCATGTTACAGGACACTTACAGGCTGCATTGAAGCGCCCATGGATAGGCTGGGCGTACCACAGCACACATACCAGCTTCTCCAGGGGGGTGTCACTACTGATTACTAAGGCCACCCCATTCGAATTGTTGGCGCTAGAGTCGGACCCACAGGGGAATCACCTTTTTGTACATGCACTTATTGGTGGAGGCCCAGTGGTACTGATCGTGTGCTACATCCCCCCCCCTACAGTTCGGAACTTGTGACTGCGGGTTTGGCATTTATGGCTAAGCACCCAGCCGCCCCTGCTGTGTGGATGGGGGATTTTAATATGGTCATGGATCCCTATTTAGATCGACCGGTGGGTAGCGGGGGGGGACTAGATGTTCCCAGACAGACCAGACTGAGCCGACTGATTCAAGAATTTGCTCTGGTGGATGTGTGGCGGCATAGGAACCCAGGGGCTAGAGCATATACTTGTCACTCAACTAGTCACGCTACCATGTCGCGTATAGACTATATTCTCATGTCGAGGCCTCTGCTGTCAAGGGTGGTTGGGGCTGGGTTTGCGCCCCGGGCACTGTCGGACCATGCTCCATGCTGGGTCCAGTTGTCCCTACAAGGGAGGGCCCCTAGGAGAATGTGGAGACTTAACCCTTTTTGGCTGACTACCCTGACAGAACACGATGATATAGAGAGAGACTTGAACTTTTTTTTTTCTGGGGGCCGAGACCCGACATGGACCAATGACCACTGGGATGCATTTAAACTACACGCACGTAGACTATTAGACACCAGGATCAATAGGTTGAAGGCGTCCTCCAGGGAAATAGTCGATATGACAGGGACTACGCTGCGGGACCTCGAGGAGGCTTATAATACCCAGCCATCTGTGGAAAACCTTACTAGGGTGAAACTACAGTCCAGGGTGGTGTCGCAACTACTGATAGAAAAGGCTAAACAAAGCGTATTCTTCTGCAAAACCAGGGTGTACGAACATGGGGAGAAGGCAGGAAAGATGTTGGCCTACCTGGCGCATCTGGAGGACAGGCCCCCGGTTGTGGTCTCTCTGGCGGAGCCGGATGGCTCTGTCATTACGGACCCCTCAACGGTAGCAGATAAATTTAAACAATTCTACGAAGATCTGTATAGGTCTCAGTGTCAAAACACCCCCAAGAAATTAGAGAGTACTTGCATAGGCTGCAATTTCCCAGATTGAACCCGGAACAATTTAAAATGATGGAAGCCCCCATAACCACTCAAGACATTGCGGATGCAGTGTCACAGTTGGCGAAGTCCAAGGCGCCGGGCCTTGATGGCCTGCCCCTGGAATTCTACACAACATACCCAGAAACCTTGATCCCTAGACTTAAAATTCTGTTTCACTCCATATTTGACTCGGGGGTGCTTCCCCCATCAATGCAGGAGGCTCAGATCATAGTTCTTCCCAAGCCGGGCAAGGATGCAAGATACCCGGAGTCTTATAGGCCAATATCCCTATTACCAGTGGATATCAAAATCCTTGCTAAGATTCTGTCCTCCAGGTTGAATACTGTGATCCTTTCCCTGATACATCCGGATCAGACCGGATTTATGCCGGGGAAAAACACAGCCATGAACATACGTCGGCTGTTCATGAATATTCAAGCACAACACGACCATATAGGCAGCAGAGTAGTGGTGGCACTAGATACGGCCAAAGCATTCGATTCCGTCGAATGGCCGTATTTATGGGAATGCCTGCAGTGTTTTGGGTTCGGCCCTAACTTTATTAAGTGGGTTCAGCTCCTTTACCATACCCCTAAGGCCAGGATATTTGTTAATGGATGGCTCTCGGAACAGATCTCCCTGGAGAGAGGTACGAGACAGGGGTGCCCCCTGTCTCCACTCCTTTATGCCTTGGCGGCGGAGCCCTTGGCTATGGCCATTAGAACAGACCCAGAGGTGGTGGGACTTAAGAAAGGTGACAACTGGGACAAGATAGGGATGTATGCGGACGATACGGTCCTCTACCTAGCGGACCAGGGCCCATCCCTAAGGGCGGCATTGGCAATAATAGAGGAAGCGGGCCGTTTCTCGGGGTTGAGGATTAACTGGGACAAATCTAAAATTCTCCCCTTGGATCTGTTCCCCCCATAGGAGATGACCTCGGAGCTGCCGCTACAAAGAGTGGCAGTGGTTAAGTATCTAGGGGTATTGGTCACCAGGGACCTGCAGGAGTATGTGTCTTTGAATGTGGATCCTTTATTTGCGATTATTAAATCCAGAACCCAGGCCTGGGCGAGACTACCTTAATGCCGCGTACACACGGTCGTTTTTTGCGATGAAAAAAAACGACGTTTTTTAAAACGTCATTTAAATTGATCGTATGTGGGCAAAACGTCGTTTTTTGTCTTCAAAAAAACGACCAAAAAAAAATTCCAACATGTTTGAATTTTTTGTGTCGTTTTTCAAAACGTTGTTTTTTGTTTCACAAAAAGTCACCGTGTGTAGCAAAAACGTCGTTCAAAACGACGTTTTTCAACCCGCGCATGCCCAGAAGCTAGTTATGAAGGGAGCTTCAATGGAAGAGTGGTGAACGTAACCTCGCTTTTGTGAAAAAACGATGGTGTGTATGCAAAATTGTCTTTGAAAAGTGACGTTTCAAAAACGTCGTTTTTTACTTCACAGAAACGTCGTTTTTTTTTTCATCGCAAAAAACGACCGTGTGTACGCGGCATTAGGAGTAATGGGGAGAATCAATCTAGTTAAGATGATTTTATTGCCCAAGATTCTGTATATGGTATGGCACGCTCCCCTATACCTCCCTCTGAAGATTTTCAAGCAGATGGAGGCAATATTGAACTCCTTTGTCTGGGGCTCGGGCAGACATAAGCTAGCATGGAACATACTTAAAAATCCCACACTGGAGGGGGGTTGTTCCCTGCCGGATCTCCAGGATTATTATGTGGCAGCACAGCTATCGCACCTATACCATTATAATAAGTCTGAGACACGGAGATATAGCTCGTTGGTCTGTAACAGACCAGGTAGTGCCTTCCACACTCCCTGCCAAGCGGTGTTCAGGAAGGGGAGGGGGGGGTGCACGACGTTGCAGTTTGGGGCCAAAATGCTATTGCACCATCAGAGAGTATGGGATATAGCTCTTAAAAAACAGAACCGGTCTCACGTGCATTCACACACACCACTGTGGAGTAACGGGGCCCTGCCCGAGTTGGACTCGGTGCCGGACGCCCGACTCTGGGCCTCTTATGGAGTGTTATACCTGTCCCAGGTATTGGAGACGGACGGTATTAAGCCATTCTCGGTGCTGCGGGGGGAGTTCTCCCTACCGCAGCAGTTTCTATTCAGGTACTTGCAGCTTAGGCACGCACTTAGGACACAGATGGCTGAGGCGACACCAGATCTTAGTACCCCGCCGGTATTGGATGTTATCTTTGGAGCTGATTCGACCAAACTTATATCCAATATATACTACGTGATTAGACAGCACAAGATAAACCGAGTGGTTCAGACAGCGCAAACTCAGTGGGAGCGAGACGTGGGACCGATTGAGACAGAGGACTGGGGAGAGGTTATGGAGGGGGTGAAGGCTGCATCCCCTAAGATCTCAGATAGGCTGACACAGCTGTACATACTTCACCAGGCTTATCTTACACCTTTAAGACTGGCGAAGTTTCAACCCACAAGGAGCCCATTGTGTCCTAGATGTTCAGCGGTGGAGGGAACATTCTTCCATATGCTATGGCAGTGTTCGGATATACAGGCATACTGGCTGCAAGTGACACACTTCTTACATGATAATATGGGAACACCGGTGGGGATGGATCCGAAACTTTGCTTATTGGGGTTACTGCCTGATGTGGAGGTTGATAAATACCAGACCATATTTATGTGTGAATCACTATTTTTAGCTAGAAAAGTGGTAGCAAAGGTCTGGATGCAGGCGGTGGCCCCGACACTGAGAGACTGGAAAAAAGAAATGAACGCTGTACTGCCTTATAGGAAAATGATTTATAAACACAGGGGGCGCCCTCAGAAGTTTGCTAATGTTTGGGATCGTTGGCTGGAGGATGGGGAGACGGAGTAATTTGAGGAGGATAATTTGGTATTGGACCATGGGGAGGGGGGAACTGAGTTAGAATAAAGGTATGATTAGGAACCCCTTGGACGTCATTTGGGGCTGTCACCACAAGTAGGCTTAGGAGACATAACGGCTGTAAGGGAGGAATATGTATATTTGACCTGCACTGTATGTTATGACGTAATGGAAACTGTATTCTATATCTTGTTGTACTTGTACACATCTCAATAAACTTGCTTTTCTGGTTAAAAAAAAAAAGTCCACATTCATCCTTGGTTTTTATGTTCGCTTATATTTTGATATGGTGCCACATTCTGAGTCATGTCTCAACCACTTCCCAAACGACACCTCTCTCAGCTGGGTGAAGATAGGAAGTGGAGGGGACATGGCTACATGTTTCAGGACATACAGGAGGGCCCCTTTATCAAACCACAGGCTCCCTATTTTTATTTTTATTCAGTTTTTGTTTTCTTGAATAAACTCTCACACCAGTGAAGCTAGGAGGACCTCTTTACAAACTGGCGGAATATTACTTTGCAAGAACAAAGACTGACTTTCTTTGCTACACTTTTCAACTTTTTTGATAGGGAAACTATTTCTCCTACTAATATCAATAATGGTGCACTATTCCTCACACTGACACCAAAGATGGAGCACTATTCTTCCCACTGATACTAATGTTGGAGCACTATTTCTTCCACTGAGATTAATGATGGAGCACTATTCTTCCCACTGATACTAATGAGGCACTATTCCTCCTACTAATGCCAATGATGGGGCACTATTCTTTCCACTGCTACCAATGATGGGGCACTATTCCTCCTACTTAGGCGGCGTACACACGATCGGATATATCCGATGAAAACGGTCCGCGGACCATTTCCATCGGATATGTCCGATCGGGAGTTTGATCCGATGGCGTGTACACACCATCGGATCAAATTCCCCGCCGCCGGACGGCGCGGTGACGTAGTGGTGACGCGGCGGTGACGTTGACGCCGCCGCGTCACCGCCACGTCACCGCACCAGGAAGTAAAACACTTCCGCGCATGCGCCGAATCCATTCGGCAGCGGCGCGGCGGCGGTGGGGGCCGACATGTCTGCTGGTAAGTGTACTAACCAGCAGACATGTCGGGCGGACAGATTCCCACCGGATAGATTTCAAAGCATGCTTTGAAATCTGTCGGGTGGAGAAATCTGTCCGCTAGCCCATACACACGAGCGGAGATGTCTGCTGAAACGGTCCATCGGACCGTTTTCAGCGGACATATCCCCTCGTGTGTACGCGGCCTAATACCAATGATGGAGCACTATTCCTCCCACTGCCACCAATGATGAGCCACTATTCCTCCCCCTTCCACTGAAACCAATGAAGGAGAACTATTCCTCCCACTGACACCAATGATTGGGCACTAATCCTTCCACTGACACCAATGATGGGACACTATTCCTTCCACTGATACGTGTTACGAGACCCTTGCTCGCTCGGTTCTGCTCTCCCGACACTCCTCTGCTTCTATTAGATCAGATTGCCGATTGCAACGTCTGATGGTCCAGTCATCCAAGGTTCCGGGATCCGAACTACAGCTATGTGCCATTTGGAATCCATTAGAACAGTGTTTTTCAACTCCAGTCCTCAAGGCACATCAACAGGTCAAGTTTTCAGGATTTCCCTCAGATGAAATGGCTGTGGTGATTACTAAGGCAATGAAACTGATCAAATCACCTGTGCAAAATAATGGAAAGCCTGAAAACATGACCTGTTGGTGTGCCTTGAGGACTGGAGTTGAAAAACACTGCATTAGAACACACACCAGGCAGGCTTTATGTATGTTCAAACATGACTCTTTATTTGCAAGTACACAGCACACTTTTATACAGAATTTGGAACATCCCACCCCCAACAACCACTTTCCTATTGGTCCATTGTGAAGTCCAGGCAGTCCCCCATCAGGTCCTCTCCCATGCAAATGAGGACTTCAAATTGACTCAGCAGCGATTGGTCCCAAAGCTTGGATAGAAAGACTGTTATGTGTATTGAGACAGAAGCCCCAGGGGGTAATCAATGTACACAATAGCCCGGTCTATTTAACAGGACTTAATTACTACCTCTGAGGCCTCGTACACACGATAGGACATATCCGATGAAAACGGTCCGCGGACCATTTCCATTGGATATGTCCGATCGGGAGTTTGATCCGATGGCGTGTACACACCATCGGATCAAATTCCCCGCCGCCGGACGGCGCGGTGACGCGGCGGTGACGTTGACACTGCCACGTCACCGCCACGTCACCGCACCAGGAAGTTAAACACTTCCGCGCATGCGCCGAATCCATTCGGCGGCAGCGCGGCGGCGTTGGGGGACGACATGTCTGCTGGTAAGTGTACTAACCAGCAGACATGTCGGGCGGACAGATTCCACCGGATGGATTTCAAAGCATGCTTTGAAATCTGTCGGGTGGAGAAATCTGTCCGCTAGCCCATACACACGAGCGGAGATGTCTGCTGAAACGGTCCATCGGACCGTTTTCAGCGGACATATCCCCTCGTGTGTATGAGGCCTGAGAGGTCACATTCCTTTAGATAATGACATGCTAATTCAATACTCCTGACAGGAGACTTCTGACCTTTAGAACAATACACATTTTTTTTAGCGTAAACACATAGCATCTTCAAACACACACAATAGATTCAATTAACCTTCAATCCACATCTTTAGACAGACGGACTGTCTCTGACAGAAGATATTTACACCTGATGATCAAAAGGCTTTAAACAGGGTTATCACATAATGGACAATGAAATGTCTCAGTATATCCTGTAATACATGAATTAGGATTTCAAGTAGAAACACTCCAGCACTCCAAGGTCCATGACAATACCAATAACCATAGCTTTTTTTTCTCTAAAAAAATAGGTGCAGGAACTCAACCACGACCCCATTCAAATTTCACAAACAGTAGAAGGGTCTTAAAGGGGCATTAAATACCAGGAATGCATTACATACAGAGGGCCAGATTCTCAAAAAATGGCGTATCTGGCGGCGTTGCGTATCGTGTCGCATTTACACTACGTCTACGCAAATTACTGGAGCAAGTGCCGTATTCTCAAAGCACTTGCTCCATAATTTTCAGCGGCGTAGCGTAAATGCGGCGTCGTAAGGCAGCGTAATTCAAATACTGAAGGAGAGGGCGTGCTGTATTTAAATTAAGTGCGCCCCCGCGTCAAACGAAGTGCGCATGCGCCGGCCAGGAAAAAAGCCCAGTGCGCATGCTCCAGCTCACGTCGAAAAGCGCCGCTGAAACCGACATCAAAACGACGTGATCGTCACTTACGCAATTCCCTATTCGCGAACGACTTAGTAAAATGACGTAACCTATGGAAAAAGACGACGCTGACCCGACGCCATACTTAACATGGCAACGACGGCACTTCGGAAACATACCCTTCATACAGCAGGGGTAACCTTACGCGTACGCAACCTACGTAAACGACGATGGGGCGGCGTAAAAACGTTTGGGAATCGGCGTATTAGGCTCATTTGCATAGGCAAATGAGAAAACAACGTAAAGACCACCTAGCGACCGGCGTTGTCATTACATCTAAGATCCGACGGTGTAATTGCTTTACACATGTCAGATCTTTACTGTATCTATGCGTAAGTGCTTCTAAGAATCACTCGCATAGATACCCATTGAAAAAAACTGCGATACGACGGTGTATCTGAGATACACCGTCGTATCTCTTTTGAGAATCTGGCCCAGAGTGTAGAGTTCAGGGGGTTACACACAGAGTGCAGAGCTGTGACTTGTAAACACAGAAACCAGACTGTTTTTACAAGTGATTGTGGCGAGCAGGCACCAAAGGGTCTGAGCCAGAGGTGGTGGAACTGAGTTCCCCCAAGTTCCCCCTGAAAAAAAGCCCTGCCAATAACGGGGCACTATTCCTCCCACTGATTTCAGTGACGGGACACTATTCACTCCACTGATACTAATGATGGGGCACTATTCCTAGCCACTATGGTTTATTTACACACTAAGGGACAACGGTGACCAATTTTCCCTGATGTTTTTGGAGGTGTGCATTTTTTTATGTGATAGTGCATTCCATGTACTTCTCTGAATCAGTGTATTGCATAACTTGAATGTAAAATGAAAGACATTGGACAAAATTATTAATAACAAAGGCGGAGGATCAGCAGATGTGTGTTATGTTGCTATACACATTGAAAACCCCTAGATCATTTGTTGCAGATGAAAGGGTGGGTGTGGTCAATTCAACTTGGTACAATGTACTACTGGGTGCAAACTTTGTAGGCAGATAGACCCAATTGCCTTCCAGTGCAGCCTCATAAACCAATAGGGAGACAAAGGGGGTGGAGTGCAACTTTTCAGATTAAGTAGACATTTGCATAAATGAATACCCCTGGTTTATGGAAATTCCCAGGGCACTTAGGAAGAAATAGCACTTGTTTAGGCATTACAAAACGAATGACCCATTCTTAATTATTCACATGTCAACTATCTTCCTTGAGCGATCAGAATTTTCTGTTAAACATTTACTAACCTGGGACCTTTCTTGTGATAAGAGCATAGAAACTGCAATGAGAAAACTTCAAAGCCAATTCTTTCAGGAAGTAATAGCCACATTTTCTTTCAGGAAGTGACAGCTTTATTTCAGTGCCATACTTAGTTCAACTCAGTGCAACAAATTATATCTTTCAGCCAAAGTTCTAGAGCTGTAGCTAGATGTTTGTAGGGAACCTGTAACAAAGGTAAAACACCTAAGCCTCTGATAATGGCAATAATTATAGTCTAGCTCTAATTAAAGTGATGACACTGTCACTGGTAATTGATCATTTGGAAGATGGGTGTATTTATCAGTGGCTCTGTTATGTAGTGGCGTTGTTGTAAACCGAGTTGCATGTTCTCTATTAGCACTAACCACATGGTGGAGGAACACTCATTCTTATTACCTTAGTCCTACCCAAGCATAAGTTGGTCCCCTAGGACTCACTAGCTACTGTAGACACGGGATCCAGCACTGGGTACCACATGAGAGGCACCAATAAGTGAGCACTCCTGGGAGACCACTGGTTTGAACTAACCAGCAATTCATAACTGCTCCAGGCTGTATGGCATTGAACCTCAATAGCAATCACACTCAGCACCAGTTTGTTTCCAGAGGACATCTCCATCTTAAGATTGGGAGAATGGAGAGTCCAAACAATGGTAAGCCTTGTAACTGTTTACTGAACCATTGATTTAGATATTTACACACATCAGCCATCTCAGATGTGATGGCATATTCCTCTTAAGTTGCAAATGATAGAGCATTAGCAAGCAGAGCATTGATGGCAAATTCCTTTTAAGTTGAAAATTATAGAACATTAGCAAGCAAAGAGTCAAATAGAGGAGCTCATACATTTTTAGGTAGGTTGCCAGAGTCACGCATTCCATGCAAAGGCAGTGCTATAGTCCCAACAGTCCTTCATATTTCCTTCATTCATTTCAATAAGGGAAGCCTCCCAGGAGCCAGAGCCTCAAAGATTACATATTAGTTGTAGCTTGGTCCTTAAAGCGCTTCCCATGTTGACCAGTAATGGGCAAGCTCCTGCCAAATTATATTTACAGGACCCCCTTTCCCAAAATGCCTCACAAAGGCAGGACTGACAATACCTAACCATTTATGGTTGAACCCTACTCACTATTCTGGGGACTTCTAGGGGCTAACTAGGCACTACTTAGTCACACTATAACAGTTTTTTTCTCTACCGATAGTGACACCCAGTTGCCAATTTAAGCAACTAAACCGGGCACTCCTGTGTCCCTACCTCACAGCTCCTGAGACAGATATTTCAACTTTGTTAAATAATCCCTTTAATAATGGTTTAAACTCCAATCAGAACTTTTCTAACATAAAAATAATAGAAGATAATGAAAAGACAGGCCTGAGAACCATATTATACAATGGCACCATATAAAGTCATACTACAACCATTCCTACTGTCACTAAAACGTGTACATTTTAATCTTAACACTCAATGTGAGTATCTTGACAAGCCTCCTAAGTCAGCTCAGGCAGACAAATCTTAATGAGTATGTGCACCTTTGCTTGAAAAAAGACAAACCTTACAAGATAAAAATAAAACAGGCAATTAGTTCTTACCCCAAACAGTAAGTTACAAACTAGCATATACCGTAATTTGTGTTATTTATAGGTTTTACACAGAAACCCACCCAGCACCCATGTTAGACATGCTCTATTTGGCCCACAGTAAGAATGCTCATCTGCTGTGGGGATTGTGGGGGGGGGGGGGTGGGGGGTGGCCTGAACATTGCATGCCTGTGGGGCATACACAGCCAACTAGCCCTTTGAGGATAGAGGCAGATTTCTGTATGTTGAAGGAAGTGTATCACAAGGTGCTCCCATGGTGATATATGAGGGTGTGTATTCCTAAAGGACATTTAGTATTTTGGTTTCTTGGTACATCTTCCAGCAGCAGCTGCCTTTGTGACTCTCGATATTCAGTCACATGACATCTAAGAACTGCACAGCATGTTAACTGGAAGGCTTCCTTTTGCCAGGGCCTGTGCTCTCAGGTCTGAACAGGAAGCAGTTATCTATATAATTCTCAGCATGTGTCACTGACTGGGGGTCCTGCACTGCTCTGAATGGTAAAGTCACTTCACTTAGGGCCAACGGTCCAACATAACATATTTGTACTTGCTCAGGAAGTCAAAGCACTCACACCCAAGGCCTCCAATGATTGTGTACGATGTGTGGATCCGGAGTTGACACAAAAGCTAACAAGCACCAACGTGTAAAGAGCTGTCTCCCTTTCTTAAGTCACCTTATCCTAAATCAGGGGTGTCCAATAAGGATGAGCCGAACACCCCCCTGGTTCGGTTTGCACCAGAACTTGCGAACAGGCAAAAAATGTGTTCGAATACACGAACAATGTTAAAGTCTATGGGACACAAACATGAAAAATCAAAAATGCCAATTTTAAAGGCTTGTATGCATGGTATTATTATAAAAAGTGTTTGGGGACCTGGGTCCTGCCCCAGGAGACATATATCAATGCAATTTTTCTTTTAAATGCATTTTTTTCAGGAACAGTGATTATAATAATGCTTAAAGTGAAACAATAAAAATGAAATATTTCTTTAAATTTGGTACCTGTGGGGTGTCTATAGTATGCCTGTAAAGTGGCGCATTTTTAGAACAGTCCCTGCACAAAATGACATTTCTAAAGGAAAACAAGTCATTTAAAACACGGCTGTAATTAATTGTCGGGTCTCGGCAATAAAGATAAAACTCATTGAAAAAAACAGCATGAGTTTCCCCCTCCAGTTCATTACCAGGCACTTTTGAGTCTGGTATGAATGTTAAACCCCAAACCAAAATAAAAAAAAAGAACTGCGTGGGGGTCCCCCCAAATTCCATACCAGGCCCCTTCAGGTCTGGTATGGATATTAAGGGTCTGGACCCCAAAAGCACCTGGTCCTCATGTTGATGGGAACAAGGGCCTCATCCCTGCGGGCGGGGGGCTTATTAGAATCTGGAAGCCTCCTTTAACAAGGGTCCCCCAGATCCCGGCCCCTTCTATGTGAATTGGTAATAAGGTACATTGTACCCCTACCATTTCACCCCCAAAAAAAGAGACAGCTTGGGACAAGTCGGGACAGAAAAAAAAACCTGCTACAAATGCGCCTCCATATGAGGCTCCTGCCAAGTGACTCTTCTATCGCTGACAGCTCTTATATAGCTAAGGGCGGGGCCATCCGGTGATGTACATGGGTGACCCCACCCCCCTCTGACACCACAGGGGTTGTCTGCTCCAATAAGGGTCTGGTATGGATTCTTTGGGGCACCCCTATGCCATTTTTTTGTATTTTGGGACGGGGTTCCCCTTAAAACCCATTCCAGACTTGAAGGGCCTGGAATGGAATTTTGCGGGACCCTCATGCAATTTTTGAGGGGGATCCATACACCATATATTTTTTTTTCTTTTTTAAGCATTTTTAAAAAATTTGCCATAGGGTTTCCCTCAATATCCATACCAGGCCTCAAGGGCTTGGAATGGAATTTGGGAGGACCTCACACAATTTTTGAGGGGGACCCCTACGCCATTTTTTGTTGATTTTTCTTAAACTGGTTGTAAACCCTTAAAAGCCACTTTTTGCTACAGGTAAACCTATAATGAGGCTTACCTGTAGCTAGCCTGGATATCTCCTAAACCTGCACAGTTTAGGAGATATCCCCCTTTATCTGCATGTGCCAAAGTCATCGGCACATGTGCACTCAAGCTACAGTTAGACTGTGCCGTTACCGGGAGTGACGTCACGTGGCTCCGGCCAATCACAGAGCCAGAAGGAAGAGGGGCAAGAAGATGGACGCACCCTGCACAGGGGACAGTGCTGTATTCGTATTCAGGTAAGTGTCACATAATGGGCTAGTATGTGATGCATACTAGCCCATTATGCTTTTAATTTGCAGAGTTTTAGTGATCAAAAGAGAAAGTAAAACCCCATGAGGGTTTACTTCCTCTTTAATTTCATGTAAAAATGCATTTGACAGCATCTCTTTGTTTGACTTTTATATGTTTTATCTTCCCAAAGAAAAATATCCCACTTCTCACAATCACGCTTTATTCATGTCATCAGTTTTAGGCAGCACCTATATTTGAGAAAAAGTATGGACAATGGTGGGACAATCCCGGTGCTATATATAACAATAATATCACAAAAAATACGTTTAATAATTTATTAAAAATGTATCCAAGTACATAGTACAATGTGAAACCAGATGGTTTGGTAAGAACTCATATGGTTAGACATGCGTATTACAGAATTATTGCAAGAATCCCGTTAGTAATATGAACAGTAGATTGTGTAGACATGAGATCACAACACAGATGGTACAGCCCAATATATTTCGCCGTTTTGTGGCTTCTTCAGGGGTATAGTTAAGATCAGAAATCAGCCAGTTCTAGTAATAATAGAAAAATACATATTGAAAACAATTATACAGAAAATATATAGAACAAAATGAATACATAAATACAATATCATTTTGCCAATGTATGCAAAGAATGCTAACCTGTTAGTCCAGGACGAAGGGGAGGGAAAGGGGATGTTAAATGAGGTACAGAAGATGGATTCACGGTCCTACCAATATAGGCTGAGGAGCTTAGAGCCGAAAACCACACTGGAAAAGTGGCACAGAGCCTTAGACCAATCCGTGCCGTGTGTAGAGGTCAAGAACCCAACCACAGGAGGGCGGAGGGGGAGGAGGCCAGCTAAAAAAGACATATTTGAGAGTATGGATGAGCCAAACACCCCCCGGTTCGCAGCAGAACATGCGAACAGGCAAAAAGTTTGTTCGAACACGCGAACAGCAAAAAGTTTGTGCGAACACCGTTAAAGTTATGGGACACGAATATGAAAAATCAAAAGTGCTAATTTTAAAGGCTAATATACAAGTTATTGCCATAAAACATGTTTGGGTACCCGGGTCCTGCCCCAGGAGACATGTATCAATGCAAAAAATGTTTTTAAAACTGCAGTTTTTTCGGGAGCAGTGATTTTAATGCTTAAAGTGAAACAATAAAAATTAAATGTCCCATTAACCACTTAAGACCCGGACCATTATGCAAGTTAAGGACCTTGCCCCTTTTTGCGATTCGGCACTGCGTCACTTTAACTGATAATTGCGCGGTCGTGCGTATTGATCACGTCTGCGGTTTTTATTTTTTTGAGCTATAAACAAAAATAGAGCGACAATTTTGAAAACAATTAAATATTTTTTACTTTTTGCTATAATAAATATCCCCAAAAAAGATATATATATATTTTTTCCTCAGTTTAGGCCGATACGTATTCTTTTACCTATTTTTGGTAAAAAAAAAATTCACAATAAGCGTGTGCTCCAACAGGAAGACAAGAAGAAAGACAGTGCATCTTTGATCAGTAGCCACTGACGTGGCAAAAAAACAAGCTCCCCTGACCCTGTCCTGGGGCCATACTCACACAGGTACTCATTGATGGCCCTCTGCTGCGTGTGCAGCCCCTGCAACATTGCCAACATTGCATTCCCTTTGAATGTCAGCCAGCCGAACATTGGCATTATATGACCGGCGGAAATAACCACAGACTTTCCTGGCCTGCCTCAGGAGATCCTGTAAGCCTGGGTACCTGCTCAAGAACTGCTGCACCACCACATTCAGGACGTGAGCCAAACAGGGAACATGGGTCAAGTGTCCCTGTCGGAGGGCGGAGAGGAGGTTGGCGCCATTGTCGCATACAGCCATTCCTGGCTGAAGCTGGCGTGGCATCAACCACCTCTGAGCCTGCCCCTGCAGAGCTGACAAAATCTCTGCCCCAGTGTGGCTCCTGTCCCCTAAGCAGACCAACTCAAGCACCCCATGGCATCTTTTTGCCCTGAGTGCTTGCATAGCCCCTTGAAAGCCTACGGAGCACTGCTGGTTCAGAGGACAAATCTGCAGAGGAAGAGGCCACAGAGGAAGAAAAAGAGGAGGGGGTAGAGGAGAGACCTGTGGTAGAATCACCACTAGTATTTTGGAGGCGTGGTGGCGGAACAAGCTCCAACAATACTGAACCCTGTCCTGCATCCTTCCCAGCAGAGTTACCCAGTGTGCCATGAAAGAAAGGTAACATCCCTGTCCATGCCTGCTGGACCATGAGTCAGTGGTAATATGCACCTTACTACTGACCGCCCTGTCCAACGAGGCCAAGACATCCAAGCCTTCCAAATGCCGGTAGAGAGTAGGAATGGCCTTCCGTGAAAAGAAATGTTGTTTGGGAACCTGTCATTGAGGTACCGCACATTCCACAAATTCACGAAAGGGGGCAAATTCTACCAGGTGAAAAGGCAGCAGTTGCAGTGCTAGCAATTTGGCCAAGCTAGCATTCAGACACTGAGCATGTGGATGGCTGGGACCGAATTTATTTCTACGGTTTAGCAACTGGGGTTAGGGAAATTTGCCTGCAAAAATCAGATGGTGGTGTACCGCTAGCAGTTTGGCCGCAAGTACTTGGGACACCTATTGCTATACCTTCATTCCTCTCAGTGCAGGTTTCTGAAAGGACTGGAGGTATAGTGGGGTTGGAGATCCCAGATGAGGAGCAAGGAGAAGTCTGCCTTGCTCTTTGATGTGGGTCTTTCAAGTACTGTTGCCAACGGACTGCATGGGAGGTTGTCATATGTCTGGTCAACCATGTGGTGACCAAGCGGCTGCTGTTTTTGCCACACTTGATCTGCTTCAGACAGCAACGGTGCGATTTGCTGCACACATGTCAAAAAAGGCCCACTCCAAAGAACTTTTTAAAATAAGTGGGGAGTCAGCAGAACCCTGCACCTGCTTAGCTCTGCGGTGTGAAGCAATAGGGTGGCTTCCCTTAAGCTGCCCACTGGAGGGCATTCTGCCTCGTTGGAGATGTGCCTCCTCCTCCTTCTCTCTTCTATCAGGCACCCAAGTAGTGTCAGTGACCTCATCATCCTTTCTCTGATCGTCACTAGAGCAAACATGGCAGTATGCTGCAGCTGGGGGAACATGACTGCTAGTTTCTTGTCCTTCTTGGGCACCCCCTCTCTCTAGGTGTACGTTACTCCCTTCCTCAACCTGGGTACCATTATCGGAGCATGTACCGACACTGTGGTCGAATAGTTCGGGGGAATCCTTTGTGCATGATGGTGGGGCTAGGGAAGGAGTAACTGTTGACAAGGAGCCGATGGAAAAGGTTTTGGCAGCTGCATTGGCAAGCAAACTACTCTGAGCCTGGGTGACAGAGGATGAGGAGGATGAAGACGGCTTTGTTATCCATTCCACCAACTCTTCTGCATCAACCCGTCCAGCAGCAGAAAAATAGGACAAGTGTGTCCCATGGCCACGTGCAGAGGATGCACCGTGTCCACGACCAGCACTGTTGACTGTAGACACAGAGCCTGCTTGCCCTCTTTTAGTGGCTTGTGAGCGTCTGCCTCTCCTTGGTTGCCTTCCGGACATGATGTAAATTTTGTTTTGCAACACCACCAGAAAAGTAGTAGCAAGTGCACTACGGATGCACTGTATTGTGTACACCACCAGTGTAATAGCAACAACGGCTGCACTGTATTGTGTACTGTGCACACCACCAGAAGTATATTAGACAAAGTACACCAGGAATGGCATGCAGTCAGATATAGGCAGCCTTACATAGTGTGGGGCGTGGACTTAGTCCCCCTGAGCCTTGATTGGCCATAGGCACCCTGCCTTTTTGCCAATTATGTCTCTCTTAGCAGAAGGCGCTGGGATTGGCCAAAGCATGCAGGTCATGGTGCATGCTTTGGCCAATCATTATACAGCAATGCACTGTGATCTCGAAATGCATTATGGGGCGTTCCCCGATGCTCGAATTTTCCGCGAATGCCCTATAATGTTCGTTTCCTGACGAACGGGCGAACACCCGATGTTCGAGTCGAACTTATGTTTAACCCAAACTTTGAGCTCATCCCTATTTGAGAGCAACTATTTTTAAGAAGGCAATACATGAAGGGCAAAATTAGAACCAAAATATCTGATAAGCACCTTGAGAATTCATTAAGAATTGCTACTACATCCATCGAACAAGATATTGTTGAGTTTGTTTATCAAAAACAGTGTCAAGTATCGCACTAGTTTTATGTTGCCCTCTTTTACCATCATAATAAAAGAAATTACAAAAAAATGAAGTTTTATTACTCAGATAGGTACATTATCTATATCGGTGATCTATTACCTTGTGATCTGTTTGGCTTTTTCTGCTCATCGGCCATCCTTATTATTAGTTTATTTAATGTGTGGCCCAAGACAATTCCTCCTCTCTGTCGCCTAGGAAGGTCAAAAGGTTGGACTCCCCTGCCCTAAATGGTCTTATAAGTAATATTCCCTGGCCTATGATTTCTTCACGCTAAATGAAATCATTCTTGGTACTATAATAAATATGGATTTGTTTTTTTCTGTGTGCTGATCAACTTGTTTCGTATTAAAGATCTGTTGTTGATATAAACAGATATGAAGTGTCTGTGCAATGCATCCTGTAATACTCAGGTTGACGTTCAACAGTACTGGCTTCTATTCGCCTCCACAAAACGCCCTTTTTTGTTTTGCCCAGTGCATTGTGCGAAGCCTTAGCTAAACAATATTCTTAAGCCTCATACACACGATGGGACTTCCATCTGACTTTTCCATGGATTTTGCTCCGAAGGGCTTTGTCCATGCACTATATGCATACACACGGTCTGACTTTTTTTTTTGACTTTCTTCTGGGTTTGTGGGCTCTGACCGCTTGAATGGCTGAACCGCAATTACTTCACTCCCGCACATGCTCGCGGGAGTCACTGGGCTCTAATGGCACAGGGCTCTAAAGGAACAGCACAGGTATACCGTTCCTTCAGAACGGTTGTGCCGGTGATGTCACCAACTACAGGGATACTGAATATCTCCTAAACAGTGCATGTTCAGGAGATATTCCTTGTACCTACAGGTAAGCTTGTAATAAGCTTACCTGTAGGTAGAAGTGTCCAGGGGGACTATACACTACTTCAAAGGCAGATTCACAAAGTGCTCAAAGGTTGACGTTCAACAGTACTGGCTTCTATTGGCCTCCACAAAGCGTCCTTTTCTGTTTTGCCCAGTGCACTGTGCGAAGCCTTAGCTAAACAATATTCTTAAGCCTCATACACACGTTCAGACTTCCATCTGAATTTTCTGTGGATTTTGCTCCGAAGGGCTTTGTCCATGCACTATATGCATACACACGGTCTGACTTTTTCAGCCAACAAACTAGAACGTAGTGACATAATAGACGCACTATGTGTTTTTTCTGCTCTTAACCACCACACTTTGGGCAACTTCTGCTATTGTTGTCTGATCTTTAGCATTGGTTCTGAGCATGCCTGTTTGCACTTTGGACTTTAGTCCGATGGACTTGTGTACACACGATCGGATTAGCCAGCCTAGGACATTTGTTGCCAGAAAGTTTGTCTGTTCACACAGCGAACATTTGTCTGATGAAAAAGCGAAAAAGTTTGTCCAATGGAGCTTATACACGGACAGAATGTATGCAAAAACAGGTCCGTCGGAGGTTTGTTGTCAAAAAGTCAGATCGTGTGTACGGGCAGGCCCGTCTGAACCCGACAGGCAAACCAAGCAATTGCCTGGGGCCCCTGAGCTGGCTAGGGGCCCCAGCAGGGAGGGCCCTTGCCGCACCACTGCTTCCTCCTGCAGTCCGTTTGGCCATGTACCATAACCGCGTGGTACAGGAGATTCAGGTTCCTGTTCCCGGCCAGACTGACAGGAAGTGCACACACTGAGTGTTCACTTCCTTTCAGTCCGGCCCCGGGAACAGCAAACTGAATCTCCTGCGCGGTTATGGTACACGGCTGACCGGACTCCAGGAGGAAGCAGCGGTTCGGCAAGGGCCCTCCCTGCTGGGGCCCCTGTGCGGACACCAACATATGCTGGCGTGTGCGTGTGAGGCTCTGCGGAGGATAGAGGTAAGCCGCCAATCTGTCCCCCCCCCCTGCTTCTCAACTTGAAAAGTCACTTTTTTTTGTATGCTTGGGGCCCCCAAATTTCTTCAAATGGCCCTGTGTACGGGCCTTTAGTATGAGCTAAGCTATGTTCAACTGGCAGAATTTTGAAGAAGCATCTATTGACACAAGAAGCACATCTGATTGTACCTAATACATTTATATGTTGGGTACTACTAACTTAGTAGTACCAAGATTAATGTAACGGCCGGGTACATATGAATTTTAATGTAATTTTTTATGTTATAAGAAATGTGCTCTAACATAAGGGAAACCTCCTACTGGGACAATATACATGTTTCAAGAATCTAACATAAAATAAGTGAAAGGTTAAACCCCTGTCCATTCTTGTTCTTTACCGTTACTTACTGGCTGAGATACAACATTAATCTCTCCATTGAAACCCTTGCCTTGTTCAGTTCAGTTTACCTGTAAAAACTTAAATTTCCTTTCTCTTTAAGCCACAAGGGCAAAAAGAGTAAAGACAGCAATAAAAATCTGTCAGGGAAATTCCACACTTCCACACTCTAATATGCCTACTATGCCTTTAAATGTACCCGTATGTGCCATTTTCCTAGTTAAACTAGTACAATAAAGTTAAACATTATCCATCTCTTGTTTCTTGACATTGTGTGAGAGTAGAATTTTATACCACATTTTCTTCTTTAAGAAACACTTGGAAAACGGATATGGAAAAAAGTCACAAAACGAAAACTTTGACATATACAGTATATATCAGTCTTGTTTCTAATGTATCTAACCCTCAGGCATGGAGTATTATATAGACAATGTGATAAATAGATATTTAATATCTGTCCATTATTCATCTATCTGCAACTCACTCCAGTGTAGAACCTGGTGGAGAAGTCTGTACTAGTAATAAATTAGTGTATTTGTAGTATTATATATATATATATATATATATATATACACACACATATATGAATGTTAGCATTTTCAATCATACCCCAGTGTTGTAGTATTTCAGTAAATTACCTAAACACATTTAGAAGCGAATAAATACATAAATATAAAGAATAACCACACTTAGATGTCCCTTATTCATTTATCACTGTTTGGTGCAGTGGCTCTCTAAACATAATAAATACATCAGATAACCAAAAGAAATGCTTTACTACTGAGGCCGTGTACACACGGCAGAGAACCTCGACGGGCAGAACACATCGTTCCGCCCGTCGAGGTTCTCTGCCGGCCGTCGAAATCGGCGGCCCGCCCGTCGGGAATGGCAACCAGCCATTCATCCAGGCGGGCCGTCGAGCAAATAGAGAGCGTGCTCTCTATTTCTGCTCGGCGGGATTCCCGACGGGATGCTCGGCGAGAGCGTACACACGGCCGAGGTCCTTGCTGGAATGCGGCTTCCAGCGAGGTTCTCGCTGGTTTCCAGCGAGAACCTCGGTCGTGTGTACGCCGCCTCAGGGCTGGAACAATTTTTGCATCATTAATACTCCCAGCCTGCTTTTGTAATTTAGTGCCTGTGCCAACGGACAACATAGAGATAAATGACCAGGCAAATATATTGGGAAAAAAACAGAAACAGTTTCTAGTTTTTATGGCATCTACCATGCTTGCACCAAACTGCAAAGTAGGACGTGACACTGACTGTCACTGACTATGGGAACTCGTGGCAGTCCTGGGCAGGCTGTGCAGTGTAAAGAATCTCTTCTGACCATCTGATAAATTAAACTAACTTTAAAGCGGAAGTAAAGTTGAGAAAATAAATCTTCTCCCTGCAAGTTAAAGTCATAGGGCCAGATTCAGGTACATCTGCGCATTATTGGACCGGCGTAGCGCACCGCCTTTACGTTAGACTTGCGCAATGTAGCCGCGCAATCACCCTATTCTCGTAGCTTTTACGCAGAAAATTGCGCATGCGTAACGTTATTTCAGAGGCGTAAGGCGGAGTAATACAAATTGGGAAGGACGTGGGCGTGTTACATTGAAATGAGCCATGACCCAATGCAAATGAAGGGCCGGCCGGCTCGCGCATGCGCGCTTGAAGGAGACTATGGTCAGCACCTCTCTGTGCATGCTCACAACTCGGGAACGGCGCAATCAGTGAAATTGGAAATGGACTAAGGACTACGCAGACAGCATAAATAGACAGACACAAACGCACTTCCATTTCAAAAGTACATCCCTTTGTCCCTTCCCATTTAACAAAGTGCTTTTGTTCCGTTGTTAGTTGCGTTGTGTTTTGTATTTGTCAGATTAGTGTACTGTGTGATCAAGTGTTTGTTAGTAGATCTTTGAAAGTGTTTTTTGATAAGTGTTTGAGAGACTGTTTGTTTGATATATTTTTGGTCGTTTGTTTTCTTGCTTAATTGTTGCTGTTTGTTTTTGTGACTGATTTTTGCTAAGTGCTTGTGTGATTTTTTGGGTGTTAGTTTTCTCTTTGTGTGTGTTCTTGCTTGATTGGTTGTGCTTGTTTTTGTGACTGATTTTTGTTGACTGGGAGTGAGTTTTTGTATGAGTATGACAGAGAGAAAGAGAAAACTAAATTTCACTTTGGGGGAGAAACAAATTCTTGCCCGGGCCATTAGCGATTATGGGCGTTTCCTCCACGGCCCGGAGAGTGCCAACACCACCCCGGCCAGGAGGAGAGAGATTTTGGACATCATCACTGACCAGGTGAATTCAGCGGGGGAGGGGGAGACACGGAACCGGTCTGGGATTGATAAAAAGATTAATGACCTCCGGCGTCTGGTCAAAAAGAAGCTGGGCAAAATGCTTGCCCATGCCAGGGGCACAGGAGGGGGCCCACCATGCCGTGTTAGGCTGACAGCAGAGGAGCGTGCGGTGGCCCTGACCTTTCATCGGCATGAAGTGGAGGGCCTGCCTGGCTTTGACTCAAGTCCGGAGCCTGTGGTGCCAGGTACGTTTTTTTTTTATATCAGGTGTGTAGCATGTGTGGGGGAGGGGGTGAAAGGGAATATGTGGCAAGTGTGTGGATCCTCCAACCTGTGAATGTTTTGTGTCATCCACAGATGTGCAGGAGGGTGCAGGGCCATCTGGCCTGACCGCACCATCCCCAGGACAGCAGCCTAATGAGCCCCCCCCCCGACAAGGCCGGAGTCCGCGGAGGAGGTTGAAGAGGAGGAGGAGGAGGTTGAGGAGGAGGAGTTTGATGAGGAGGAGGTGGAGTCCATGTCAGGCACTGGCCTATTGTTGTTGGAGGACCGTTCCCCTAAGGGGGAGCCCCCCCCCTCCTCCCCCAACATGGCTCCCCTCCCAAGGGCCTCCCCTTCCCCCCGGCCACAAGCATCAGCTGGAGGCAGGAAGGCGACCCAGAAGACCAGGGGGGTGGCCGATCTCCTGCCCGCCACTCTGAGAAGGGACCAGTTCCTCCAGACCCGCCCTCTGGGACAGGTCAGCCAGACATTGGTGCGGATGGAGGAGAGCCTGTCCTCCATCAAGGATACGCTTGGGAACCTGCCACTCCCAGGCTTTCACAAACTGCCTTAACGACCTGCAGACTACATCAGCAGGCGTTGGGCAGGATGTGAGGGCCCTCACCTAGGCTATCTAGGTCAACACGGCAACACTAGGTGGTGCCCTGGACAGAATAGCCGTGGCCTTGGAGGGCAGGCCGCCAGGTGGGCAGAGATCAGGGGCTGCTCCTCCTTCCCCGGTTTTCCCCCTCCCCCATGAGTCTCCCCTGAGGAGCCGTGGCCGTGGCCGGGGGCGCCCCAGGCGTGGCTCACGTCAAGGGCACTAATTTATTTTTCCCTTTTTTTTTGGTCTGTCTAGCGCAGTTTTGCGCGGACGGATGCGCCTGTCTAATGAAATTACTCTGGACAAAAAAAAGTAGATTTCTTGCGTATCTCGTTTTGGGGATGCCGTGCATCGAAACGCACGTGCACATTTAGACTTACGCCGCGCATCTCCTGTTACGCAGGCGTAATCGCTCTGTGAATCTGGCCCATAATGCGCTCATACTAGCTAATTTTGATAAACTTACCTTGAAATTAAGCCCTCCAGCAGCACGCTGTGACTGCAGGGATTCCATCTTCACCCGGTCTTTCTTCTGGGTTTGTGGGCTCTGACCGCTTGAATGGCTGAACCGCAATTACTTCACTCCCGCACATGCTCGCGGGAGTCACTGGTAATGGCACAGAGCTCTGAAGGAACAGCACAGGTATACCGTTCCTTCAGAACGATTGTGCCGGTGATGTCACCAACTGCAGGGATACTGAATATCTCCTAAACAGTGCATGTTTAGGAGATATTCCTTGTACCTACAGGTAAGCTTGTAATAAGCTTACCTGTAGGTGGAAGTGTCCAGAGGGACTATACACTACTTCAAAGGCAGATTCAAAAAGTGCTCAAAGGGTGAAAATTTGTGTTAATACCAGACCATGGTTTCAAAATTAGTGAAAAGACCAGAACATAAGATGTGTCATCAAATGGACCACTGTCTGGGATGTGACCCTTGGTAAAATAATACAAAAGATGTTAGCTTTGCAAAATTGCAAACTTCCATTTCACTGTACAACATTGACATCACAAATTAGTTGTGTGATACAATGACCAATACCCAAGCACACAGTGCATGGCACTGCGATCTGTGGGGGGTATAAGAGCAGATGTACCTCATTTATTAGATAAATCGCCTAACTCACAGGCAATGGGCTAAGAAATATTCTAACGGACCATCAAACCCTTTGAACAAATTCTATTTCCAGGTATACCACCATGATGTTAAACTTAGACAAAGGCATAATGCCTTGACTTAAAAACCAAGAAGTTACAGGACCCCCTTGAGGACTTATTGTCATATGTGGCAACACTCAGTCCTAAAGGGGATACAATGTGGTACTATTTTGGGATTTATTCTTTGTAGATCTGTCTGTCTCTTTGTCTGACTATGTAGAATAATGGTGATCCATAGTTGAGAAGGATCTGGGGGTTTTGGTAGATCATAAGCTCAATAATGGCATGCAATGCCAAGCTGTGGTTTCCAAAGCAAGCAAAGTCCTTTCTTGTATTAAGAGAGGTATGGACTCCAGAGAGAGAGAGAGAGAGAGAGAGAGAGAGAGAGAGAGAGAGAGAGAGAGAGAAAGAGATATAATTGTGCCCCTGTACAAATCATTAGTAAGACCTCATCTGGAATATGCAGTTCAGTTTTGGGCACCAGTTCTCAAAAAGGATATCGGAGAACTGGAGAAAGTGCAGAGAAGGGCAACCGGACTGATTAGAGGCATGGAGGAGCTCAGCTATGAGGAAAGATTAGAGGAACTGAATGTATTCTCTCTTGAGAAGAGGAGAATAAGGGGGATGTGAGCAAGTTAAGCAACATGTACAAATATATAAGTGGTCCATATAGTGAACTTGGTGTTGAGTTATTCACTTTACGGTCAACACTGAGGACAAGGGGGCACTCTTTACATCTAGAGGAAACGAGATTTCATCTACAAATAGGGAAAGGTTTCTTCACAGTTAGAGCTGTGAAAATGTGGAACAGACTCCCTCCAGAGGTGGTTCTGGCCAGCTCAGTAGATTGCTTTAAGAAAGGCCTGGATACTTTCCTAAATGTACATAATATAACTGGGTACTAACATTTATAGGTAATTGATCCAGGGAAAATCCGATTGCCTCTTGGGGGATCAGGAAGGAATTTGCTGGAGCAAATTGGATAATGCTCTGCTGGGGTTTTTTGCCTTCCTCTGGATCAACTATGGGTATAGAATTTTTATGGTTGAACTGGATGGACTTGTGTATTTTTTCAACCTGACTAACTATGTAACTATGTAATAACTTCTACACAAAAAATTGCCAGTTATCGGAAAGTGTAATGCCTGGTACACACAATTAAATCATCGGATGAATGATTGTCTTTTTTTTTTTGCATGTTACTCTCATATTGAAAATTAAGAGTTTTCTGAAGTTACAAAAATTCTTGTACGACAAAATAAAAATTTCAAAGTGTTATAGTGTATGTGTATTGTATTTTCGAATGACAACTGTACTGATTAAACAAAAATTGTACGACCTGGTTTTGTCCAAGAAAAAAATTCCCGCTTGTCCCATCGGATAATTTTGCATGAATTGTCATGATCGGCTCTTTAAAAAAGCCTACCTACCCAACATCTCCAGCCAGGACAATCCTATTGTGTGCATGTTCATTTCAATTGATTGCTGACATGTTAAGTTAAATCGGAGCTCCACCCAAAATTAAACATAATCTCAATAATAATGCTGATGATAAACAATGCTTAAACCGATATTTTCATTTAATACATTTTTACAGTACCAGATAAACTAGATGGGCTTCCGGTCTGCAGCCCTCGGGTTTCTGTCGGGTTTTGCATTGTTTCCTGTAACGTGCAGTGTCTTCTGGGAGCTTGTGTCATAGCTCCCTTGTTATCATATTCTGCCCTGTTAGAGGAAACATTGCGCAATTTCGTGGAGCAGGAAGTGACGCACGATGTAAACAAAGGAAGGAGGGCGGGCGTAATGACCTTTATTACTATGTTGAGGCTATGTTTACATCAGGGGTGGTAATGCCAGCCGTTGCTATGGGAACATAGACGCTGATGCCGCTGCTCCCGGGTGCAAGTGCGCATGCGCGAGATCGAGCGCTTGGTGCTGGGATTACAGCATCACCGCAAACAGGAAGTCTCTGCTGCTGGGATTCTAATGCCCACAGTGAAGATGGCAACGGCTGAGGAAACGAAATATAACTTATTATTACATAGTGTGTCAATCAGATGAACACCCTGGGACACGGACCTCACGTTTAAACAACTACTTGAAAACCTGGCTTAAATCCTTAAGCCTCAAAAAATAGACGTGTCTAGCGGTGGTTTAATACACCTGAAGGAATTCAAGTTTAATCTACACTGGTTATATGTCCCAGCTGGCTTCAGGATCTTTCATTATTGAATGGAGGTTGCCAATAGTGTCACGTTTCACATGAATCGTAAAGCGATTTCTATCTTGACTTTGTTGTCAACTAAAGATCTGTAACAAGATCTGAGGACTCTTTTGAAGCAAGTACCTACCTTACCTTTGACTACTTGATTGTGGTGTGTGCCCTTGAACTCATTCGATATAGGATCATCGGCAATATAACTATTTTGTTTTTCTGACTATACATCGTCTTACAAAATCCTTAACAACTGCCCTGAAGAAGCCCCACGGTGAAACGTGCGTCGGCAACTTTAGGGATTTTGTACACAACGGTTTTCCCATGTATATGTAATATTAAAATTATATTTTTTACCTACTTCCTTGGCCTCAAAGTCCGACCATCAATACCTCTCCACAGTTATTGTTTTCTTGTTTTTTGATTATTATTACAGACAGCAACAGATAGGGACGGACGTTGAACACCAGAAACGTGAGTTTATTTAAGCTTTGCCATTAACTGTTTAACTACCCCCCCCCCCCCCCCCCCCCCAAAAAAAAAAACGTTTTGGCATGGGAGATCCTCTTTAAGTAAAGCAGTGCTTTTTATCCCAGATTAAATTTGATAGCAGTAAAAACATAGGCTACATTGAACTAAAGGCAAAATGTGTTTGTTTTTTTTTTTTCAATTTGTATGGCCTCATTCACACTACGGACTGTTCAGGTCTGCCTGTCAGTTTTGACGGCGGACCTGAACGGCAGCTCCATGCAATCCTATGGAGCGTCAGATGTCAGCGGAGACATGTCCGCTGACATCCGACCGGATCCTCTAAAAACAGACGTATGGGGGGCACATCCCCATCCGTCCATGCGGATCGGATTGGTTGAGATCTGATGAAAACGGACATGCTGTCTGTTTTCATCAGATCGCTCCATAGCAATCAGCGGTGCCTGACAAGCCCCTCCCCGCTCAGTGAGCAGAGAGGAGCTTGTCATCCGCCGGCTCAGCAGAGATCTGCGGACAGATCTCCCGCTGAGCTGGCGGAAGCAGGCGGACTCTGTGGGGACGGACTGCGACGGAGTCCCCCTGTGTGAATTAGGCCTATGGAGTATTATAATCCCTGTTATTTTTTTGCCATCTGTTTGGGGAGTTTTTATTTTACTGTCTCATAGCCAAAACAGAAATGGAGAAGAAATCCTTGGTTGTTACCAAGGTCACTATAACTAGTGTCCCCACTGGAAGATTTCCCCTCTATTACTGTTCTGCTGACAACCCAACATTTTACATTTTCTTTCACTATCAGTGATAAAGGTAAACAAGAACAAACCGGTACACAGACAGTAATACAAACAGTAAGCCGGTTCACACTGGGGCGACTTGCTCAGCCGTCTGACGAGTCACGTCCCATTCTGTGCAATAGAAATGTTCTGATAGGAGCGACGCAAGTCGCTCTGACTTAGAAAAAGGTTCTTGTACGACTTCAGGGGCGGCTCGGGGTGATTTGCATTGACTTCTATACAGAAGTAATTTTGCTAATCGCCTCTGAAGTCGTCTTCAGGACGACTTGCAGAGTCGCCCCCGAAGTCGTGCCGTGGAAGTATGAACCGGCTCTTAAAGACAGACAGTAATAAAAACCCAACAAATGTTCTAAACTCTCTCCACTCTAAAATCCAATAAAAAAAAATAACCATTAGTTATGCGTTGGTTAGTATATCAAAACAGTGTAAGCTTACAGGCATTGACACACAGATAAAAAAAAATCTACAGTCAGTAACACTTTAACTCTGCCATCAGGCCTAACCACAAGAACGCCTAACAAGCAATAATTATTGTTTTTCCACACTAGTTCATAGAAAACAATTTTCGGAAGCTAACACTGGACATTGTGGGTTAAATATTGACTTGCATGGTTAGTAATCAAATACTGTTCATCTAAAACAAAGATTTTGCTTGCATGTTGACCTGTGGCTTACGTAAATAAAGAAGCAGATTCCAGATTATGCTTTTATGTTTTATGATTTGAATTGAAGCATGCTGAAATAAAAACTTGTGGACATATTCCATAAAAGTGCAGAGTGGCTTTCTATTTCTTGGCATCATTGTTTTTCAAATGCTTTCATAAATGAGAATATGTACCTGTGGCTCGCTTAAACACCCCAACCAGAGCAGCCCCTAACACCTAACCACCCCCAAAGCTGTGTATTCATTAAAACATGTTTCTCTTACATGCAAGTAGTGTACCTGAATTTGACTATATCCGCCTCTTGTACTCCCCTGAATAGCAGAGCTCAGACTGGTAAAGGGAGAAGCAGCACAAGGAGCCAGTCAGCTGTGTTGCAGTGTAAAAGCATTCTGATTGGAAGGAAAGTAAAATGACAGAGATATGAGCTTATCGGCTGCTGCTTCTCCTTCAGACCTGAAAGTGTTACTGAAGTGCAGTCGAGAAAAATAAGGTTTCCTGATCGGCCAAGCAGGGTTGTGCTGTGTAAATTGTGTAAATCTCTGGGCTGAACGGACAGAAATACAAATCCTCTTGCAGGTAAAACAGCTCCTTTATACAGTATGGGCAAGATTCAGAAAGACTTACGACGGCGTATCTCCAGATACGCCGTCGTAAGTCCGAATGAGCGCTGTCGTATCTCGGCGCCTGATTCAAAGAATCAGATACGCCAGGATATAGCTAAGATACGAGCGGCGTAAGTCTCTTACGCCGTCGTATCTTAGTTGCATATTTACGCTGGCCGCTAGGTGGCGCTTCCGTCAATTTACGCGTCAAATATGTAAATTAGGTAGATACGCCGATTCACAAACGTAGTTGCAGCCGGCTTATCTATTTGCGTCGTTTACGTAAGGAGTCGGACCGGCGTAAAGTTACGCCTGCTATATGAGGCGCAGCCAATGTTAAGTATGGACGTCCGGACAGCGTCGTATTGTATGTCATTTACGTCGTTTGCGTAATCCGATTCAGAATGGGGCTGGGCGTAAGTTACGTTCACATCGTTTTCAATGACTATTTGCGACGTGATTTGGAGCATGCGCACTGGGATGCATTCACAGCCAGCGTATGTGCAGTTTGTTTGGCGCGTCATTTACGTGGGGTCAGGGTTTATTTAAATACAACACGCCCCCTACCTGCCCAATTTGAATTACGTGCGGATACACCGGCCCATTTACGCTAGGCCGCCGCAACTTACGGAGCAAGTGCTTTGTGAAAACAGCACTTGCCTGTATACGTTGCGGAGGCGTAGCGTAAATAGGATACTCTACGCCCGCACAAAGATACGCTCTCCATCCTAAATCTGGCCCTATGTGTTTTATCTGGGTATTCAATAATTTGCTTGGAATTCAGATTAAACCCTTTCCTCTCCAGGGTTCATGAAAATCTTTGTACGCAGTCCAACTTTTTTTTATATTTTAGTATGTCAACTACACTTTTTATTTTTTTTTGTTTATTTCTGTGTGTACTTGTCCCTGCATTAGACTGGGAATCTTAACACCTCTTTTTTCCTTGCTTCCAGCTAGGGTGGTGAAAAGGTTCTTTAGCACCCAAGGCAAAAAGCATGATGCTCTGTGTGTAAGACTGCACAAAGCCCCTTCTGTTGTCACACAGTATACGGTAACAAAAAACATGCCCGAATTATACCCCCCTATGCATGAGATTTCGTCATTTTGGTGCAAGTGGAAGGCACAGATGGACCATCCAACCCCATTGTTGGCAGCCGGTAAAACTCTGGGAGAGGATAAAGCTGCTGTGGTTGGACAGGGTCGATGTGTAGGCAGTAGAGATGGGCCAAACACCTCCCTGTTCAGCTCCCAGCAGAGCTCCTAAACAGGGGAAAAGTTCTGCCTTGAACATTGAACTCCATTGAAGTCTACATGAGCCAAACATGAGAAATCAAAAGTGCCCATTTTGAAGGCTTATATTTAGGTAATTGGCCATAAAAGGGGTATGGGAGCCGGGTACTGCCCTGGGAAACATGTATTAATGCAAAAAAAATATATATATATATATATATAATACTATCATTTTTTTTTCAGGAGCAGTGATTTTATTGATGCTTAAAAGTGCAACAATAAAAATGAAAAGTCCTTTAAATATAGTGTCTGGGGGTCCCCTTAGTCTGCCTGTAAAGTAGCCCATCTGTAGCATGTATAGAACATGCTGCAGCCAAAATGACATTTCATAATCAAATCACATTTAAATTGACTCACAGTTGCAATTGCTGGCTATTTAAGAAAAAAAAAAAAAATGCATCCTGAGGGTCAGGTCATGCCCATATTTATGACTATCCTGTTATGTCTGGGGCAACTTTGCATTACTTGTTTATACTTATCTTGATATGTTCGTACACAGGAAATTTCCATTCTCTAGCCTGAGTATTCCCAGGGAATTTAGAGCACCTGACCGCTGTGTCACAGAAAAAGGTGACTCAAAGGAATTAATGACCTGGTATCTCCTACAATTTCTTTTTATAGCCAAGGAAGTGTTGTGTATGCAGCGATGGCTGGGTTGAGCCTACTTTATTAGTATGTTTTGATAATTAATGTTAAGCTACAAGACTGGTAAAGCTTCTCCCAAGCCCAGTTTATTTGTTTTTAATCTCGCCTTTGCTTTATACATGCAGCAGTGAGAGTGCACAGGACAAATAAAAGGCTATTCACAGACAAAGCCAGGAGCATATTTACTGAACAATGGCTTACTCCACCTGTCACCACATTGTTTATGTGTCTTATGTAAGGCAAATAAAGCCACAGGTGTATCTAAATAGTTACACAGTAGGTTGGGGCTACAGAAAGGAAATGCTCTTGATATTAATATTTCCTTATGGTCTAGAGTTAAAGTGACACTAAGGGCACTTTCACACTGCCAGCGCCCAGGCGTTGGCGGTAAAGCGCTGCTATTTTTAGCGGCGCGTTACCGTAGCTTTTGCGGCGCTTTTCGGCCGCTAACCGCAAACTTTAAACCCCCGCTAGTGGCTGTAAAAGGGTTAATAGCGCCTGCAAAGTGCTGCTGCAGCGGTGGTTCGGTGGCGCTGCCCATTGATTTTAATGGGCAGGGGCACTTTAGGAGTAGTGTATTCACCTCTCCTAAAGCGCTGTAAAAAAAGTGTCTGCCGCAATTTCGCATTCCTGCTATGTCTCTAATCACTGCCATTACTAGTAAAGAATAAAATATCCCATTGTTTGTTGACGCTATAACTTTTACACACACCAAACAATATATGCTTATGCTTATTGGGATTTGTTTTACCAAAAATATGTAGCAGAATACATATTGGCCTAAATTGATGAAGAAATGCGATTTTTTCTTTGTTTTATTGGATATGTTTTATGCCCTGTACACACGATCGGTTCGTCTAATGAAAACCGATGGACCATTTCCATCGGGCGAACTGATCGTGTGTGGGCACCATCAGTTTTTTTCCCATCGGTGAAAAAAAATAGAACCTGTTTTAAAATTTTCGTATGGTTAAAAAACCGATCGAAAAAAACGATCGTCTGTGGGGAAATCCATCGGTCAAAAATCCACGCATGCTCAGAATCAAGTCGACGCATGCTCGGAAGTATTAAACTTAAATTTTTCTCTGCACGCCGTTGTGTTTTATGTCACAACGTTGGACACGATTGGATATATAACCGATGGTGTGTAGGCAAGACTGATGAAAGTCAGCTTCATCGGATATCTGATGAAAAAATCAATCGGTTTGTTTTCATCAGACAAACCGATCGTGTGTACAGGGCATAAGAGCAGAAAGTATTGCTCTTTTTTTCCAAAATTGTCTGGATTTTTTCTTTTAAATAAAAACTACAATGGTGATCAAATACCACCAAAAGAAAGCTTGACCGCATAATTGTCAATTTGAGTAACGCAATGCCGTATTGCAAAAAATGGCCTGGTCATGAGGGGTGGGAGTAAATCTTCTGAAAACCAAGTAGTTAATACATTTTTAGTATTTAAAGCAAACCCACCCATGTATCCATGCTCCATCACTTCAAAAAATACCCCCCTTCCCTAGTACTGTATATATGGTTGTGGCCCTCTTGAGTAAGGGCAGATGATTCATGTTGCATTCACCTGGAATCTATCTGTCCTTAACTCAGGCATGCAGGCAGGAAAGAGTTCTTGGCTGAAAAAGCCCCTCCTCCTAAATTCCACTTAAATGGCCCTGTAATGTATTATTCATGTATGGTGGGATATCCACACTAACCGCTCATAAAAAAATGTATATGTATATATATATATATATATATATATATATATATATATATATATATATATATATATATATATATTATATATATATATAGCAGTATGTGTGTGTGTGTGTGTGTGTGTAAAGAAAAAACAGGTGCTGCAACTAAAAACCTGAATATTCAGCTAATAGATATTGTAAGCTGGGGATAGGTAGCGGGTACAAAAGCTCCCTGGGATGAGCAGGCACAGATACCAAAGTCCATAGGATGAGTGAACAACAGTGGGATTTTTATTGGTGCTATACAAAGTCTATTTACAGGTGCTGTACAGTGTGCAGAAAACAAAACAAACAAAAGTAGTTTAAACAAACACCTAGCCGTGTCTCGGCTCTAACTACACGATATGTAGGCCCTAACTACTAAGCTAAACAAGCCTACCGCTTGTTAGCTCAAAATACAAACTGCTCACCAGTCTTTTAACAACCTCCTTGCTCCTACAGATCCACACTATCTGTTTCCCAGGACAGACCAATGGCTGTTAGCTCAGGTGAGCTTAAATTGGCCTGGGGGAGAGGGCCAACACCTGACCTGGATCAGGGATCAGAGATCCCTGAACGTGTAAGAGAGGAGCCTGGGAGAGGTATAAACCCCGAACTGGACTTTCCCAGGCTCTCTCTGGGACGCTCTGCTACACACCCTCCCCTCTTGTTTCAACCCCAGGGTTGGAACACCTGTAGCCCAACAGGAGTGAACACGGGACAGGGCATCTACATTACCCATCTCAACCCCTGGCCTGTGTTTTACCGAAAAGGAATAATCCTGGAGGGCCAAAAACCACCGGTTCACCCGCCTATTAGTCTCCTTCTTTTGGGCCATCCATTTCAGGGGAGCATGGTCAGTTATTAACTCAAACTGGCGCCCTAACAGGTAGTACCTGAGCGCGTCCACAGCCCACTTTATGGCTAAACATTCCTTTTCAATGACTGCATATTTTTTCTCATGATCATTGAGCTTTCTGCTTAGGTAGACCACAGGGTGTTCTTCCCCATTGTATACCTGTGATAGTACTGCCCCGATACCTACATCAGAGGCATCTGTCTGAACCAAAAAATCTTTGGAGAAATCGGGGGAGTATAGCACTGGCTGTGCACAAAGAGCCTTCTTCAGGACTTGGAAAGATTCTTCTGCTACTGGGGACCATTTTATCATTACGGAGTCTTTCCCTTTCGTCAGGTCTGTCAGTGGGGCAGCTATAGTGGCAAAATTTGGAATAAACCTTCTATAATATCCCGCAATGCCAAGAAAGGCCCTGACCTGCTTCTTGTTTGCAGGACGTGGCCACTCCTGGATGGCTTCTACTTTATTCACTTGGGGTTTAATAACTCCACGGCCAATAGTGTAGCCCAAATACTTGGCTTCCTCCAAACCAATGGCACATTTTTTGGGATTTGCCGTAAAACCTTCCTTGAAGAGGGAATCAAGGACAGCTTGGACACGGGGCAAGTGAGACTCCCAGTCAGTGCTATGCACCACTATGTCATCTAAATAAGCTGCAGCATACTGCTGGTGCGGTCTTAGGGTCCTGTCCATGGCCCTCTGAAAGGTTGCAGGGGCATTTTGCAACCCAAAAGGCATTTTCTTATACTGGAATGATCCCTCCGGGGTCACAAACGCAGTCTTTTCTTTGGCACTATTAGTCAGGGGTATTTGCCAATATCCTTTGGTCAAGTCCAAAGTGGTCAGATAACGGGCCTTGCCCAGTCGGTCTATAAGTTCATCTACCCTGGGCATCGGGTACGTGTCAAACTTTGTTACTGCATTGAGCTTTCTGAAGTCGTTACAAAACCTCCAAGTGCCATCCGGTTTTGGGACCAACACGATGGGGCTAGACCAGTCACTATTGGATTCCTCAATGACATCTAGTTCCAACATCCTTCTAACTTCATCACTGATGTCCTTTCTCCTCGCTTCAGGAATTCGGTATGGTTTGAGCTTGACACGGACCCCAGGTTCAGTAACAATATCATGCTGAACCGCTGAAGTCGTGCCAGGCAACTCTGAAAATTTCTCTCTATTCCTTATTAGGAACTCTCTAGCTTCCTGTTTTTGGGAATATGACAGGGTGTCTGGAATCGTGACCTCAGGGATCAGAGGGGATTCAGTACCCTTAGGCGTTACCGGTAGGGACCTCACAGTTAACGCCAGTCTATCCTTCCAGGGCTTTAACAGGTTCACGTGGTAAATCTGTTCGGGCTTCCTTTTACCTGGTTGATACACCTTGTAATTGACTTCCCCCAACTCTTTCAATTACTTCAAAGGGGCCCTGCCACTTAGCCAGGAACTTGCTCTCAACAGTGGGAACTAAAACGAGGACCCTGTCACCCGGTGAGAAAACACGGAGTTGGGCCCCCCGGTTGTATATTCTCTGTTGGGCTGCTTGAGCCTGTAGTAAATGTTCTTTCACCACTGGTATTACGGCTGCAATCCTGTCCTGCATTTGAGCGATATGCTCAATTACACTTTTGTGGGGTGTCTGTTCCCCCTCCCAAGTTTCCTTGGCTATGTCCAAGAGTCCCCGAGGGTGTCTCCCATAAAGCAACTCAAATGGAGAGTACCCTGTAGAGGACTGGGGAACCTCCCTGATAGCAAACATCAGGTACGGTATCAGGAAGTCCCAGTCTTTCCCATCTTTGTCAACAACCTTTTTTAACATGCCCTTTAACGTCTTATTGAAACGTTCCACCAAGCCATCCGTTTGCGGATGATACACAGAGGTTCGCAACTGCGTCACCTTAAATAACTTGCACAGCTCCCTAGTTATCCGTGACATAAATGGGGTACCCTGGTCTGTCAGGATTTCTTTAGGGATGCCCACCCGACTGAACACCATAAACAGCTCTTTGGCAATATTTTTAGCAGATGCGGCGCGTAAGGGAACGGCCTCAGGGTAACGGGTAGCGTAGTCCATAATCACGAGGATATGCTGATGACCACGGGCGGATTTGGGGAGGGGACCCACAAGGTCCATGGCAATCCTCTCGAAGGGCACTTCAATAATGGGCAAGGGCACTAAAGGACTTCGGAAGTGGGGCTGGGGGGCTGACATCTGACACACAGGACAGGATTGACAATAATTCTCAATATTTTTCTGTATCCCAGGCCAGTAAAACCTGCGCAACACTCTTTCAGTGGTTTTCTCAACCCCTAAATGGCCTCCTAGCAAGTGCCCATGGGCAAGTTCCAACACCACCCTTCTGTAAGGCTTGGGGACCACCAACTGTTCAGTAACTTCATCATTCTTTTTACATACACGATACAGTAAATCATCATTGCTGCTGAAATAAGGAAAACAGGGCCTATCCTCTGGTTCAACAGGTACATCATTAATCACCATTACATTTTCCCAGGCCCTGGCAAGGGTAGGGTCTTTTCTCTGCTCAGTACCAAAATTTTCCTTGTGCACATTAAGGTCAGTAAACTCCAACATAGGCTCCGAGTCGGCAGACGGCTGTCCGGCTCTACTGGTTGTGGGGACTTCCTCAGGCTCCTCCAGCTCTCCTGCCATAACCGAGAAAGGAAAACTCGGAGAGCCCTGAGATGAGTCCCCTGAACCCACAATATCGGAAGTAGCCAGGAGCTCTGGCTCTGCGACTGAGTCAGGTACTGCGACCGGGTCAGGACGATCCCACAGTTCCCAAAACTTAGGGAAGTCCCTACCAATGATGGCCTCGTGCACCAAGTGGGGCACAAGTCCGACCGCATGGGACACCGTACCTAAGCCAGTTTTAAACTGAACTGTGGCTATAGGATACTCCCGGGTATCCCCATGTACACAGATCACAGCAACTTTTTTAGCATGAAAATTCACAGTTTCAACCATCTCAGCTGTAACCAAAGTAACCAGACTTCCAGAGTCCAGTAAGGCCGTAATAGGCTTATCATTAACAGTCATGTGACACATGTGTTTCCCCACATTTGGCGCTGCAGTGCATGAAACAGCAGCAAACATAGACTGCCTTCTAATAGACAGATCACACTGCATTGGTTCATCAGTCAATGGACAGTTTGCTGCAACATGTCCCAGCTCTTGGCAACGAAAACACCTGATGTTTCCCCAAGTTGGTTTGCTGACAGGCAGTGGTTTCCCTTGCTTGGGACGCCAAACTTCAGTCCTGGCACCAAAAATCCTCCCCCCTATTTCCTTGCCATGCTTACCACCCACTTCCCTGGAACAGTCTTACCGGTTGCCTGGGGAGACCGTGGCTTTGGGTGGAAAGTCCGTGCGGTTGTTGGGGTGGTGACCAGGTTCTCTGCAGCAAAGTATCTTTCGACGAGTTCCACCAGGTTATCTGCCGACTTGGGGTCCCCTTGACTCACCCACTTCTGCAGGGGAATTGGGAGTGACCTCAGGAATTGGTCCATGACCACACGCTCCACTATTTGTGGCGCAGACAGGGACTCAGGCTGTAGCCATTTTCGCACCAGGTGGATTAGGTCGAACATCTGCGATCTTGGGGGCCTCTCAATTTTGAAGAACCAGCTGTGGACCCGTTGGGCTCGAACGGCCAAGGTGACGCCGAGTCGCGCCAGAATTTCCTGCTTGACCTTTTCGTAGTCTTCTGCTTCTGCTGACTCCAGATCATAGTAGGCCTTCTGCGATTCACCAGAAAGTAAGGGGGCAATCAGTCCTGCCCACTTGGTTTTAGGCCAACATTCCCTCTCAGCGGTCCGTTCAAACGTTAACAGGAAGGCCTCTGGATCATCATCCGTAGTCATTTTAGACAGAAAGCGAGCCACATGGATGGCTGAAGGCTTGTCTCCCATATCCTTAATTTCCGCAGGTGCCCACTGTGCTAGCGTCTCTGCAACCTTAGTCAGGGTTTTCCTATCCACTTCTGCAGCAGTGGCAAGCTGTTCAAACAGCCTCTGCGATTGCTCCTGTACAGCACTAATCTGCCTCTGCGATTGCTCCTGTGCAGCACCAATCTGTTTGTACAGCGCCTTGGTTTGCTCCTGTGCGATAGCATTGGCTTGCTGCAATGCAGCGTTAGTTTGCTGTTGTGCAGCATTGGATAACATCATTTGTTTGAGGATTTCCTCCATGTTGTCACTTTAGGTACTGGCCTTTTAAAATAGTAACTTACTACTGCTGATCGCAGCCTCCACCATATGTAAGCTGGGGATAGGTAGCGGGTACAAAAGCTCCCTGGGATGAGCAGGCACAGATACCAAAGTCCATAGGATGAGTGAACAACAGTGGGATTTTTATTGGTGCTATACAAAGTCTATTTACAGGTGCTGTACAGTGTGCAGAAAACAAAACAAACAAAAGTAGTTTAAACAAACACCTAGCCGTGTCTCGGCTCTAACTACACGATATGTAGGCCCTAACTACTAAGCTAAACAAGCCTACCGCTTGTTAGCTCAAAATACAAACTGCTCACCAGTCTTTTAACAACCTCCTTGCTCCTACAGATCCACACTATCTGTTTCCCAGGACAGACCAATGGCTGTTAGCTCAGGTGAGCTTAAATTGGCCTGGGGGAGAGGGCCAACACCTGACCTGGATCAGGGATCAGAGATCCCTGAACGTGTAAGAGAGGAGCCTGGGAGAGGTATAAACCCCGAACTGGACTTTCCCAGGCTCTCTCTGGGACGCTCTGCTACAATATGTACAAATATAATAATAATAATTATAAATAATTTATTATTCATAAACTGGTTTCCTAAATCATTTCCATCTATGGCCATTCCTATTTGAGAGGAGGCAATCTAATAATCGACTCTCTCAAAACAGGACTGTTGGTACATTTTAATTTGATCAGCAATGCAAATAATTGGCTGCAGCCACTGATCAGTTTATTCTAACAGCGGAGGAGTCTCAGCTGTCAGAATACAATAGCACAGAGGGGAGGATCCCCCCATCCACTTTGCTTGTGTGGATGGGGGAATCTGTTCTTTTTTTTTTCTGATTACCCCCAGTGGCGGCCCTGTTCATTAGGGGCACCAGGCGCATGAATTTCAATGGGAGTTTTTTTTTAAGCATGTTATTAGAGCCTGGGGTGAGTTTCAGTAGGGTAGTTTCAGTGGAGTGTAGCAAGCGAAAGCCAGACTATATAGGGTCAAGGAGGTTGTTGTCAGTGAGGTAGGAGCTAAGAGAATGAAGATATGAGTGAGGGAGCATAAGATAGAAGTAGAGAGTGACCGTAGTAGATGTGAGGGAACAGGATCCAGAGCCTTGCCCCCGTTTGTGTCAAAACTTTTAGAATGCTTCTACAACAGTCTTAGTTGCAACCTCACTGACAACAACCGTCTTGACATCTTACAATCTGGCTTTTGCTTGCTACACTCCACTGAAACTCACTAATGACCTATTAACTGCTAAAACCAATGGCCACTACTCCATACTACTTGACCTCTCTGCAGTCTTCGATACTATTGACCTCCTCCTCAAAATCTCCACTCTTGGCCTTCAAGACTTTGCTCTCTTCTGGCTCTCCTCCTATCTATGACAGCGCTCCTTCAGTGTGGCCTATAACTCTGTTTCCTCCTCTCTACTTTTTGCAGGGCTACCCCAAGGTTCTGTCCTCAGACCCCATCTCTTCTACATTTACACCTCCCACCCTGGTCTGTTAATAAACTACCATGGCTTCCAGTTTCACCTCTATGGTGACGACACAAATATATCTCTCTACTCACTCACTTCACTCCTTCAGTCTCCTCTTGCATTACGCCTCTTTCTAACCATTGACATTACTAGGCAACTTATTTACTCCCTTGTTATTGCTCACCTCGACTATTGTAACTCCCTCCTCATTGGCCTACCTTTTACAAAAGCTATCCCACTTCAGTCTATAATGAATGCCCCTGCCAGTCTCATCCACCTTACCAACCATTCAGTGTCCGCCACTCCTCTCTGCCAACCTTTTCACTGGCTTCCCATTGCCCAAGTTATAAAATTCAAAACACTTACAATACCATACAAAGCCATTTACAATTCTGCCCTAAGCAACATCACCAATCTTATCTCCAAATATTACCCAAAACATCCTCTCCGCTCCTCCCAAGACCTTCTGCTCTCTAGCTCCGTTGGCTCCGCCTCCCATGCTCTTCTCCAGGATTTTCCTAGAGCCTCGCCCATCCTCTGTAACTCACTACCACAATCTGTCCGGTTATCTCCTACTCTGTCCACTTTTGGAGAGGCTAAGAGCAATAAAATGTGCTTTTAAATTTGGAATACATACTTGAATAGAATTTATTTTTTAAACCAGAGTTTAGTGTCACTTTAACAAAAAACAGCTATGCTTATATGCAGTGCTTTAAGTGGCCCGGAACGCGGCGGTACTCAGTACAGCCACTTCCAAAAATGGCCCTGGAGAGTACCAGCACCTCTCCGTGCGCCCAGTACGTGGGTTTCCCGTACCGGAACACACTGGCGTAGCGGGGGGGGGGGGGCCCTGCACCGGGCGAAAAATTGCGGGGGAAAGGCCGCGGCTTTGGCCTAGCTCTGGAGCTATCGGCCATCTTGGTACACCCGGCGACGGCGCGCGATGAGTTTTTTTTTCAGCCCTTCCGCCTGGTTGGCTGGTGGAACTGTCTGTCTCCCTTGATGTGGGAGTGGCGGGAAACACCAGCCAACTAGGCAGAAGGGCTAAAAAAAAACAGATAACGGCGCAGGAGATTGGCGGGCGGAGGAGTGGGAGGCGCTGTACCTCTGTGCTGCGCTGATTGGCCTGGAAGTTGGAACATGTGTTTACAGCGCGGCGGCAAGTTTCTCCATCTCCAGCAAGGTAAGCAAAACACTCTCCTGTACCACAGGGGAGAGAGAGAAGGGGGGGGGGTCGGTGTAAATCTAAAGGGGTGCACTGCCTGATCCCCACCTATCCACCTCAGAGCCTGTCATTTTAGTAAGACTGCTGGGACTTGTAGTTCTCCATCTTCTCCTGGGGCTCATGGAGATTGGAGAACTACAAGTCCCAGCAGGTTATACATACAATAAGGCTCTGAGGTGGATGGGTGTGGATTGCATGCACCTGAGCCCCAGGAGAAGATGGAGAACTACAAGTCCCAGCAGGTTATAATATAAGGCTCCGAGGTGGATGGATGTCCGGACACCCATCCATCTCGGAGCCTTATATTATAACCTGCTGGGACTTGTAGTTCTCCATCTCCTGGGGTTCAGGTGCATGCAATCCACCATCTATGGGACTACAAGTCCCAGCAGTAAGAAAAACTGAACAAAGATGGTGGATCGCATGCACCTGAGCCCCAGGAGACGATGGAGAACTACAAGTCCCAGCAGGTTATAATATAAAGCTCCGAGGTGGATAGATGTCTGGACAGTGACAATTGGTGGCACAGTGGTGACAATTGGTGGCACAGTGGTCACGATTGATGGCACAGTGGTGACAATTGATGGCATGGTACAGTGACTGCATTTGATGGCATGGCACAGTGGTTGCGTTTGTTGGCATGGCACACCGGCGCCTAATAGAGTACCGGCACTTCTTTTGGCCCACTTAAAGCACTGCTTATATGGTTATATGGTTAATGATATGAAAGAACAGAACTAAGATATCTAATCTTAGACATGCAGACTTGTGTCTGACATTGACAGATAATATGAACTGTATAATTCAATAACTAAACTGATATTCTCAAACTGATGGGTCATGGAGGCACAAGATTATTAGTGTCCTATAGTTCTGGACTGACAGCTCTGCCAGATGGGCTGCTGTATCTAAAGACACTTAAAAAGCAAGTACCGTACTTATTAATTCTCATGCCAAGATACAAACATTACTGCTTTATCGTATTTAGTATTGTTTGGATTTAAACAAATCTTGAGACTAAAGGCCCGTACACACGATCAGAAAATCAAAGCAATCGTATGATAATCTGATTGTTAGTACACAGCTTTTGTCCAAAATTTTCCAATGGGACAAACACGAATATCTTTCTCATACGATACCAGATCTTATGATTTTAGTTTAATCAGTACAGTTTTTGTCTGAAAATACAATACAAATACACTACAACACATGAGATCACTTCTGAATTTATATTCTGTCTTACGAGAATTTTGGTACTTTAGTAACCTCTTCCTTTTTGATCTGGAGACTAGCATCATTGGTCCAATAATCTTATTGTGTGTGTACTAGGCTTAAAGCATACAGGTTTAGGGCCAGATTCAGGTAGATGAGAGTATCTTTCCTCTGGAGTAACGCTTCTCATTTACGTTACTCTGAAGACCCTTTCAGCGCAAGTCCTGTAATTCACATAGCAGTTGCGCGTAAACTTGCGCCAGAGTAACGATAATGCGCTGGCGTAACCCGACGCAAGTGGAAGTGGGTGTGATCATATGTAAATGATGGGCGGAGCCCAGCGCAGAGGCTTACGTTCAGCGCATCATCCACGGAGCATGCGCAGTGAGTGCGGCTCCACTCGCCCCCCTTGTGCGCATGCTCACAACTTCCGTCGGCACCACTTCCTGGGAAACGTCAGCGCAATGCGTTCCGCTGGGCGCTTAAAAGCGCTGGCGGAAACGCCATTCCGGCGCAAAAGTAGTTCCGCTTCCCCCCACCCCAGGGAAGATACTTTTGTGCTGTGATGGCTGCTCCCGCTACCCCCAGAGAGAGGAGGAACCTGAATTTTAATGCCCAGGAGGTCTCAGTGATCATTTCGGCAATGGAGAGGGATAATGAATTTCTCCATGGCAAAAAAAGCCGGAAGACCAGCCGGGAAAGGAAGCAGGGCATCCTGGAGTCGATTGCTGCCAGGGTCAATGTCCTGGGCTACTCCACCCGGACTGCTGGGGACATACAAAAAAAAATAAATGACCTGCGGCGCAAGGTGAGGGACAAGGTGGCCTCCATCAGGAGGTATGAGAGGGGCACAGGTGGTGGTCCCCCATGTCCTGTCACCCTGACCGCAGAGGAGGAGGTGGTTGCTCGCTGCCTGGAGAGGGAGCAGGTGGAGGGGGTCGCAGGCTATGACTCCGTGGAGGAAGGCACAAGGACAGGTAAGTGTTTTATAATCCCCTATTTGTTGTTTTGCATTTGGGGGGGGGGGAGGGTACATGTGCCAAGTGTGTGGGACCACCAACATGTGTCTGCTTTGTGTCATCTACAGATGACGGAGCTGGGCCATCATCGTTCAGCGTACATTCCACCCCATCCCCCCCACGCCATCGTGTGCCTGAGCCACTGGGTGGTGAAGAGGTTGTGGAGGAGGAGAGTGGCCACACCACACCTGCCGAGGTGGTTGTGGAGGATCCTGCTGTGGCAGAGCAGGACTTTTCATTAGTGTTGTCTGTCTCCTCCCCTTCTCCTGGGCCGTCTGTCGTCCCCTCCCCCATCCTTGGAAGCCCCTCAAGGGCGACTACCTCCCCCCGGGGACAACCATCTTCTGGCCCCAGGAAGGCGACCCAGAAGACCAGGGGGGTGTCTGATGGTATACAGGACCAGTTGGCGAGGGATCACGCCAGGCAGACGGAACAGATGGGGGCCATAGCGGTGCACTTGGAGAAAGTGTCTGACAGCCTGGGCTCCGTTGCCAACCTCAGCAACGCAGTGCAGGATGTCAGCTGTAATTGCGCTGCAGTGGTCACCACTTTGGGGGAGGTGCAGGGGGATATTCGGCACCTTACTGCAGCCGTCCAGGCCAACACTGCTGCCATCCGGGACCAGGGGAGGCTGAGTCGGCGGGCCCAGCACTACCAGGTCACCCGTCAGCTCCGGATGCAGGCCCAGACCAACTCCTACCTTGGACGGATAGCCAGGGCCTTGGAGGGCACGCAGGCCACACCTGCCAGGAGTGGCCCACCTGGGGATCAGCCACCTCCAGATGCCCCCCCACCCCCACCCACTCCATCCAGGCAGCTGCGGAGCCAGAGAGGGGCCCCCAGAAGAAGCCCCCGGCATCCCCGATGAGGCTTTTTTTTTTTTTTGTTTGATATTTTTGATTTGGACATACTCAGGTCATGAGTTTATTTTTTCTTTTTCTCAGGTTATGAGATTTTGTTTCTTTTAATTATCAGGATATGATATTATTAATTTATTTTTGTACTGCACACGGTCAGGAGTGCAGGGGACAGTGTGAATGGTGTCTGAATGTGAGAGGGTGGCACTCCTGACAGTAAGGGGTGTCACCCTCGGCCGTGGTGGTGAAGTTAACCCCACGGCTGTATGAATGACGTGTGAAAGGTGTGTGAATGGACAGTGACATCATTGGGGCCTTGACGCTGGCGTTACTGCTCCCAACTCCTACATGCTGGACTTGGGCTAATCCAATGCGATGTGCATGTGGTGTGTGTGATCTAGGGACATCAGTGGTGTACACGCGTGCACTGTCTGTGTGATTAATGTTTTGGTTTAGTGTCCAAAGATGCCTACGGCGAGGACCCTCCTGACTGCTCTTCCATCAGCAGACTGGGTGTCCTCTGGCAGGGGGGGGCTGTGTGGGTCGGGGGTCAGGTCATCACGTATGTCAATATGCAGGCCTTTTTTCATAGCAAAGTTATGTAGTATGCAACATGCAGCGATGATCTGACACACAAAGGTAGGGGAATACAATAGGGTCCCCCCGGACTTATCCAGGCAGCGGAAACGGGACTTCAGGAGCCCAAATGTTTGCTCCACCACTGCACGGGTTTTGATGTGTGCTTCATTGTATTTTCTCTCTCCTCTGGTTTGGGGGTTCCGGAAAGGAGTCATTAGATGGGGTCCCAGTGCATATGCAGAGTCACCTGTAAGGTAAAAGACAGGAGAATGTTAGTCATGCATGTGCGATTTCTGTTGTGCATCACGGGAGGGGATAGTCATGCCTGCCACCCATGTCACTCACCAACCAGCCAGCTGTCCCCATACATGTTCTGGTTAAATTCTGCTGGGATGGGGCTCTGATTGTATATGTAGCTGTCATGGCTGGACCCGGGGTGTTTGGCACGGACGTGCCATATGAGGCGTTGGGCATCAGCTATCACCTGTACGTTGATGGAATGCCAATGCTTCCGATTGCGGTATATGTGCTCTGTGGCACTGGGGGGCTGGAGTGCCACATGTGTGCAATCAATGGCCCCCACAGTGCGAGGGAATCTGGCAATGTTGTAGAAATCTGTCATTGCCTTCTGCCGCAGCTCCTCAGTGGTGGGTCTGATGAACTGGTTGGACATGCGTCTGAGGATTGCAGGGACAACCTGGTGCACACATCTGCTTATGGAGGATTGTGACATCCCAGCCACCACTCCACTTGTACGCTGGAATGATCCACTGGCAAGGAAATGAAGTGTTGCCAGGACCTTCACCAGTGGCTGCACTGCTTGTGAGCGGTATGTCTTGCTGGTGATGTCACCCTGCAGGGTTGTGGTTAGTTCAAGTATTGCATCAGGGCTGAATCTGAAGAGGCGATACACCTCCTCATCCCCCATGCCAAAGAGGTTCATACGAGTGCGGTATATCCTCTCACGTGGCCGCCTTCTTGGTTCCGGGGGACCCATCAGTAGTTCTAGGACCACAATTGCCCCTGGCATGTTGGCACACAGAGGTGTTGTCCTTGCAAGTGGGGGTGCTCAGCAAGCTCCTATCGTCGGTAACGCTGCTGTAGCTGCTCTCCTGCTGACCTGTGACCGTCGGGAGTAAAGATAAAGCAGCCTTTTGTAGAAATAACTTTGCGCCGGACGGACCAGATACGCGCGGCGCATGTAGCCAGCGTATGGTGCTAATCCGTTCGTGAATTGGGAAAAATACCTCATTTGCATATTTGCAGGGGAAATCAATAGGCGCGACTGATGCGCCCAGCGAAATTAAGCGCTGACGATACTCTGGCGTCGGAACGTTCCGCCGGTCGCAAATGACCCGTTATTGGGCGCATCTAGTTTGCTGGGTACGGGCACATAGAAACGACGGCGCATCATCACAGTTACGCGGCGCATATCCAAATACTCCAGCGCAAGTGTTCGTGAATCTGGCCCTTAGTTTTGTTTTAATTCGACCTGCAGGATAAAAAACAAAATAGCAGATTCCTCCATCCACACTAACAGCACAGATTGACATATCTCCTGTTGCGGGCTTGCCGGCGCCGCTATTATATTTTGATAGCCCCTGATTGGATGCAGCCTCTGTTCAGCCAACGATTCCCCACCAGGCTCCTTTTTTTTTCCAATCATGGGATTAACACCCACCAAGCAAATTTTGTCTGGATCCCCAGGTAGCGGGCATATTTTTATAGTTTAAGGCTAGCATGCATGCACAGATGTTTAAAGAATCTGCTTGCTTTTTTCATCTAGGGCAGGGGTGCCCAACCTTTTGAAGAGTAAGTGCCACTTAAGCCACTTGGTAACTCGCAGGACATAATAGAAGTCTATGGCAAAGCGCAGCTAACCCGCAGGAAAGTCACAAGTGCATTGCGTTGCACCCAAGGTATGTGTAAACGCGGCCAATACACACACGATCTGAATATCGTACGACAGATCGTACAACTTTTTTCAGAAGTAGAAATTAAACAGGTTATTAAACTCATCAAAATTCTCGTACAACAAAATAAATCGGAAGTGATGTCATGTGTTGTAATGTATTTGTATTGTATTTTCAGACGACAATTTTCAAACGACTAAAAAAAAATCGTACAATCTGGTATCGTGCGAGGAAAATTTTCGTACATGTCCAATAAAATAATATTGGATGAACTGTCATGATCGGCTCTCAAAAGCTCTGTACTAACGATCCGATTATCGTCCGATACTTCCTCGGACGACATTTTTCGTACAATATTCAGATCGTGTGTACGGTGTGTACGGGCCATTAGGCTCCTTTCACACAATCACTCCGACCCACTCAGACCCTACATTAAGCTCTATGTAGCGACAAATGTAAACAGACTACCTCCAATCTGATTTGCAAAAAAGCAAAAAACAAAAGGGGATCTGTCTCTTTCCATCAGGGGGGGTCGGGTCAGATTGAAGGGCCACAATGAGCGGTGCAGGCAGACGACAGGTCCATATCCACTCTGCATATGCAGAGCGGACACGGACACAGTGACACAGCCCACTCTACTCTTTGGGCCCTCCAATCCGATCCCCCCAGATGGAAGGGGCAGATCCCCTTCTATTTTTTTGGAGGCAGGCATGTAAACGGCAGGGCCGGCCCATCAATTAAGGGCACACATCTTCATCCCCACCCACGCGTCCAGCCCCTTGCAAGGCGCCGTATGCATAGATTCCAATGGGGGGGGGGGGGGGTTTGAAGCACCTGATTAGAGCCAGAGGCTCGGGGCGCAGAGAATGCAAACCAAACCCAGCAAGGTGTATTACCATAGCGAATGTAACCCATCACCCGATTGCCTGAAAAGACAGGCAATCCTATTAGATGCCTGGGAAGGAGCAGAGATGTGGTGATGGAGGTGCATGCTGCCCACTCTTCACCACCCACCACCTAGATGGCGTAAGTGCCAAACCAACCGGCAGACAGCAAGGGTGGGAGTAGGTTAATAACAGTCTTCCATTCAGGTATCGCCGGCTGTTGCTGTCCCAGGCAGAGAGCACTTGGTATCACTCCGCCTATGACAGGAAGCGGCACTATTCAGAAAGCATTGGCTTATGCGGCTCTGCTCCGCAGCCACTTGCTTCCTCTACCACCGGCTTCATTTACAACACTGATGCTTTGGGATGGTTGGTCTGGAAATTAGGATTTTTACTTGCCAACTAGCCATCCCAGAGCAAGAGATCGCAGGCCACATCAGAGAGCTCCACGGGCCACTGGTTGGGCACCACTGATCTAGGGGATGTTGTCTGCATGCATTTACTTATTATGATTCAGCTACGATTAAGCACTAATTTATAGTGCGAAACGCATCAGCTGTTTTACTCCCATGTTGTGTGCTGTGACTTGTAGTGCATTTTTCCTTTTTTAACTAAAGACAACCATCAAGGTTTTTTGAAGTGCGGCTGTCCATATTTTCTTTTTCCATTTGTTGCCTTGTGCATTGCCAGCACCCTGGATCTCCTGAGACCATACTGATCATCCTAACACAATCCACCTGGAGCGGTAACTTTCTTTCTTGCATTTACTTATTGGCAGCATATTTTTGGAATGAATTCCCTATAACCTGTTATGTGATCCATCTGGGAGGGAGATCTTTTTCTTGAACTATTCTATTATTTGTCAGATATGTCAGTTATTAGTTGGAATGCCTTAAAAATCCCAATTCAAATGTTTTTTTTTTTTTTTATTGTACATGCATACATTTTTGTTCTTCATCACATAGGCTGGACAAGAGAAACATAATAAAATCCTCTAAACAGCGTGGATGAAGGAATCTCCCTTGCCTACTATTGTTGCCCAACAACCAGCATCCACAACTGTCTGAATACCCAAACAGTGACAGCATGTGATTGGACCAGACATTAATTTTCCACACAGATTTTTTGATTTTATATTTGAAACTAGTCGGAGGCATATGCCTAGCTTAACCCCCAATTCATACACAAGTGTAAGGCCTCGTACACACGAGGGGATATGTCCACTGAAAACGGTCCGATGGACCGTTTCAGCAGACATCTCCGCTCGTGTGTATGGGCTAGCGGACAGATTTCTCCACCCGACAGATTTCAAAGCATGCTTTGAAATCCATCCGGTGGAATCTGTCCGCCCGACATGTCTGCTGGTTAGTACACTTACCAGCAGACATGTCGTCCCCCACCGCCGCCGCGTCGCCGCCGAATGGATTCGGCGCATGCGCGGAAGTGTTTAACTTCCTGGTGCGGTGACGTGGCGGTGACGTGGCGGCGTCAACGTCACCGCCGCGTCACCGCGCCGTCCGGCGGCGGGGAATTTGATCCGATGGTGTGTACACGCAATCGGATCAAACTCCCGATCGGACATATCCGATGGAAATGGTCCGCGGACCGTTTTCATCGGATATGTCCGATCGTGTGTACGAGGCCTCAGTGTTTTCTGACGTTTTTAGAACACCTTATTTGTTAGTTTTTTTTGGAGGGTGGTGTTTGAGTGTTTGAGTTTTAGCCAGTTACTTATCTAGTTACTAAGAAGAGGCACATGACAATTGCATGTTACACATGTTTTCAGAGCATGCACTTTTGAATATAGGGGTTCCTGGATTGAAGGGATGCAAGCATGAGCCACAGGTGCATTCAAAATGTGGGTGTTATTCAGTAGAGTACGATTATATAGTGCATAGTCTTCAGTATCTGTTGTTAAATCAACAAACTATATCTAAAGCAAACACTTTTTTTTTAGTTTTGCAAAGGGTAAGGAATGGTAGAACTTCTGTCAAATTTGTTTTATTTTTTTACTGCTGTGTCTGTTTGGGGAGATTACCCTTTGATGTCTTTTCCTGAGACACATTAGGAAGTTAAAACAAATCTATTCAAATCATCATGGGTAGCTGTCACCAGAACATATGGGAAGGTTTTCTCTTGCCTCCCGTTCCAGTGACAGCTGAAAAGTTTGGATTTTCCAACATTTTCATTTTGAGTGACAATGGTCACCTGAGGGAACCCACTGCCTCATACCATGGTGGCCAATAGAACTTTAAGGATAAGTTCAGCTTTGGCAATATGTTCCACCCGTTTTTAGATTGTAACCCGACCAACCCCCCCCCCCCCCAAAAAAAAAAAAACACACAGCCGCCACTAATTCAGGCCTTCATTTTTATTACAGTACCTCTTCTCAATATACTGTATCAAGATATTGGCCTTATGCTGATATGTTTTTTGTTATAACTTTGTACTTGCTCTTTCTGTACAATTGTACCTCATTTTGACCTTCCTAAAAATCGTTGGTAAACAACAAAGACATGGTCTGATGAGTTTATTGTGGAAGAATTCAGTAGGCATGACCTCCACCCTACCACTGTTAAGATGCATTAGAATAATGAATGAGAGTCAAGTCTTGTCCAAAATCAGTACCTGACTTCACAAATACTTTATTTGCTGAATAACCCACATTCCCAAAAGACAAACCCCCCAAATCTGGTGGAAAGCCTTCTCACTCACCAAAATTGTGGCCACTCACTAAAATGAGAAGAAAATAGGTTTAACCTTAAACTACGTAGAGGGTTCATTAGTGTAAGAGCATCAAGGATGTGGAATTCCCTTCCATAGGTGGTGGTTTCAGAGGGGGCATTGATGGTTTAAAAAAACTATTAGATAAGCACCTGAATGACGTCAACCTACGGGGATATACAATGTAATACTGACATTTAATCACACACATAGGTTGGACTTAATGAACATGATGGACTTGTGTCTTTTTTCAACCTCACCTACTATGTAACTATGTAATCAATGTTATAGCTGCAAATGGGGTGGGGGAAGGCAACTTGTATAAAACAATGCCATTGTCTTTTTAAGTTCAACAAGCTCATATATATATTATTTTTGGGCTATATAGTGTATTGTGTGTTTATTTCCATTTTTATCTTTGTTAGTAATGTTTTATTTTAACTTTGCTATTAAGGCCCTTCTCTGCTTTATCTGTAAAATATTACAGTTTTTACATTAATGTTCAGAAACATTTAAGGAATCTAATCAGGCCTTGGTTCTTGAATATTGTTAAAAAACTGTTTGAAGCATTAACAAACATTATTTATCAAAATGATCATCAGTGATCATCCAGTTACATATAATGTGCATTTGTTTTATGATTTTTTTTTCTCTTTGAGCTGTAGCAGATATCTTTTAAACTGTAATTATCCTGTGCTGTAAGCAATTATTTGAATTGATAAGATTTCTCAAAGGATTGTCTGCAGAGCATGAGTAGAGAGCATGATTCAACAAATTGTATAATCATTTTGAAATTGCAGTCTATCTGGGTTTACTCGGTCACAATGAATGTTTATGTGCCCAGAGTGTGCCGAAAGTATTTCAGTTATGTTAGTAGAGTTTATATATATATATATATATATATATATATATATATATATATATATATATATATATATATATTTATACATATATATATAAATACACACATACACACACATGCACATATTTTCTTATTTTCTTTCTGTTGATATAAACCTTGTGCAAGACTATTATAAAGAGCATTAAAACATGTTTTCATTTGTATCAGTTTTATTAGTATGTCAAAAAAAATAAAAATAAAACAATTTAACTAAGCTTCACAAGACCAAGCAACAAAAAAAAAAGTGTACAAAAATAAGAAATAAATACAAGCCTAAGCAAAGTAATAAAACAAACGAAAAGAAAAAATATGTAATAATTGTAATTAGACCATTTTTTTGATTTCTAGCAGCAGGTTATAACTTTAAAAAAAAACAAGGGGTAAATTCTGCGCTAATCGGACTAAAAATAATATATTAAATAGAAACAGTGAAAACAAAGCTGCAACATAAACATGTGATAATCATGTATACAAATTATGGGAAACAATAGTTGCGCTAAGTGAAACAAATAGACTAAATAATATAGTGAAATATAATATTAAGTACAGTGATGTAAAAAGGTGTACTCTGAAGATGAGAATCTCTATTGGCATACACATATGTCAGACACCCTGCATTTAAATAAATGAACTGTGACACAAATAAATACAAGTGAACAAATAATGTGATATCAATTGTCCTATACCAGGACAAACATAAATGTCCAATAAAAATAAATGGGCAGAATAAGCCCAAACAAAAAGGCAGTTCCAATATGTTAAGATGAAATAACAAAAGTCTGATGCAAAGGAAGAAGAAATCCAAATCCCATACAGTAGGGGATTGATATGTGAGGAAAAAATGTGTATAGTTTGCGCCACAGGAAAACAATAATATTTCTCCCGACTAAAGGGTAGAATTAAATACAATTAAACCTAAATACATTAAATATACCAGTTTAAGAGCTGCCACCTAAAAATTTTCAGTGTGTGAAAATACAAATAGAAATCAAAAGTGAAGGGGCGCTGGGTAATACAACATCAAATTATGTCTATATGAATATACATAAAAAATGTGCAATCTTTAGAAAAACATATATTGGTGATATAGTGTCCATATGGTGAAATAAACCATAAAAATGATGAATAGTGTATAAGTCCAAATAGTGCTAAATGATAAGCACCCAAAGATTCTCAAATCAACCAAACACGTGAATATTGCAGTTCTTGAACCTCCACCATAAATTTGCACCCGGTGAGATCAATAGAAATGGCTCCTTACCAATACTAGTAGACTCTTTTAATTAAAAAAGAAGTCATAAACCGCTTGTGTCATAAGAATGACTCAGAGTAATCCAGATAAGCACGTTCAGATGGTCCAACATTCATATAAGTAGAAACAAAAGAGCAATCATAGTGAAATACTGTTTATTAAAATATTTTTAAAAAGTAACATGCCAAATGGCTGCTTACTCGAAATTGTGCCCTGATCCCGGCACTGAGGCTTTATGGCGTTTTTCGATATTCAATCGAATCCTGCAGATTGCGATATGGTACGGTGCTCCGTCGCGCTGGTGGTCTCACTAGCCGGCGTACGTTATACCATCGAATTGCCGTTACATTCGGAGATAGGTCGAAAATCCGTCGCACTGCTGTTTCGATAGTCGGCGTGCGTTCCACCGTCGGAAACCAACGGACCCGGAAATCGGAAGTGGTAGGGAAAACGTGACTGGTTAGCGCCTCGACGTACGTTTCGTTGGTTTACGTCATCAGGAAGCGTAACCAGTCACGCTATGGTGTCGAATTTAACCCAAAGGTCTATTGTGATTGATAGGAGGACCAGCCAATCGGAAAAAAGCCTATGTAAAAACCTTAATCGAAAAAGCCTCGGTCCCGTTATCATATACCATACAATTGTATATATCAACAACACCTGCTATACAATCCAATTGGTAATACTGATACATATATCCAATGTTACATACATGCAACATTGTTGCTCCATGGTGTATAATACATGACACAATGCCAATAACTGGCAGTATATTTAAACTGAATTGATGTTGCTCTACAACATTATATTTTGAATTAGCAATTAAAATTACATTACAAATAGTAAAATTAGTAATAAAAATTATTTTTAAACGTAAAAAATATAATAACAAATTAGAGCAAATTGGAGTACCCCTATGAGAAACCAGCATTACTATTAATGACTCAATGTATATTATGTAGTGCGGCTACTCCTACAATACCCATTGCTACCAGTAAGGTGTACTAGCTGTACTAAAACTTGATAATTGGTACTGATAGTTGGAAACTATCCAACTATCAGTACCAATTATCAAGTTTTAGTACAGCTAGTACACCTTACTGGTAGCAATGGGTATTGTAGGAGTAGCCGCACTACATAATATACATTGAGTCATTAATAGTAATGCTGGTTTCTCATAGGGGTACTCCAATTTGCTCTAATTTGTTATTATATTTTTTACGTTTAAAAATAATTTTTATTACTAATTTTACTATTTGTAATGTAATTTTAATTGCTAATTCAAAATATAATGTTGTAGAGCAACATCAATTCAGTTTAAATATACTGCCAGTTATTGGCATTGTGTCATGTATTATACACCATGGAGCAACAATGTTGCATGTATGTAACATTGGATATATGTATCAGTATTACCAATTGGATTGTATAGCAGGTGTTGTTGATATATACAATTGTATGGTATATGATAACGGGACCGAGGCTTTTTCGATTAAGGTTTTTACATAGGCTTTTTTCCGATTGGCTGGTCCTCCTATCAATCACAATAGACCTTTGGGTTAAATTCGACACCATAGCGTGACTGGTTACGCTTCCTGATGACGTAAACCAACGAAACGTACGTCGAGGCGCTAACCAGTCACGTTTTCCCTACCACTTCCGATTTCCGGGTCCGTTGGTTTCCGACGGTGGAACGCACGCCGACTATCGAAACAGCAGTGCGACGGATTTTCGACCTATCTCCGAATGTAACGGCAATTCGATGGTATAACGTACGCCGGCTAGTGAGACCACCAGCGCGACGGAGCACCGTACCATATCGCAATCTGCAGGATTCGATTGAATATCGAAAAACGCCATAAAGCCTCAGTGCCGGGATCAGGGCACAATTTCGAGTAAGCAGCCATTTGGCATGTTACTTTTTAAAAATATTTTAATAAACAGTATTTCACTATGATTGCTCTTTTGTTTCTACTTATATGAATGTTGGACCATCTGAACGTGCTTATCTGGATTACTCTGAGTCATTCTTATGACACAAGCGGTTTATGACTTCTTTTTTAATTAAAAGAGTCTACTAGTATTGGTAAGGAGCCATTTCTATTGATCTCACCGGGTGCAAATTTATGGTGGAGGTTCAAGAACTGCAATATTCACGTGTTTGGTTGATTTGAGAATCTTTGGGTGCTTATCATTTAGCACTATTTGGACTTATACACTATTCATCATTTTTATGGTTTATTTCACCATATGGACACTATATCACCAATATATGTTTTTCTAAAGATTGCACATTTTTTATGTATATTCATATAGACATAATTTGATGTTGTATTACCCAGCGCCCCTTCACTTTTGATTTCGATTGATATGTGAGGGCAAAGATGAAACCACCACCACGCTGTAATTTTCTCCAGTGTCAACCAGGGTATTAGAAAGGGACCCTTACCAGATATGTTGGACCTCAGAATATAAGGTCTAATACGCTTATGCAGATACAAGCCTCTGCAGAGGTTATGGATGAACTGGATCCTCCAGACAGCAGCCCTCTCCGGGATCTCCTCCTCTCGAGTTAATATGGGGATGATGTCATCTGTCCAGCGAGTACCAATCCATAGGTCATGAAAAATTTGCAAAGAAGAGGCAACAAAGTGCCCTTTGAAAACGACAATTCTGTCGAAACTGGTCAGGGCGGTGATACGCAGTAAGGTCACCACGTTCCCACGTGACCACGGAAGCACGGGCGCTATTGTTTTTAAGCTATGCCGGCTGAATTATAAATCTGTTTTGTTTGTGTAAACGCATGGGAGCTTTACAATAAACATCCCCCTGTTTTTAAGAAGATAACGCACATGTTGCCTCTTCTTTGCTATTTTTTATGACCTATGGATTGGTACTCGCTGGACAGATGACATCATCCCCATATTAACTCGAGAGGAGGAGATCCTGGAGAGGGCTGCTGTCTGAAGGATCCGGTTCATCCATAATCTCTGCAGAGGCTTGTATCTGCATAAGCGTATTAGACCTTATATTGTGAGGTCCAACATATCTGGTAAGGGTCCCTTCCTAATACCCTGGTTGACACTGGAGAAAATTACAGCGTGGTGGTGGTTTCATCTTTGCCCTCACATATCTATTCCCTACTGTATGGGATTTGGATTTCTTCTTCCTTTGCATCAGACTTTTGTTATTTCATCTTAACATATTGGAACTGCCTTTAAGTTTGGGCTTATTCTGCCCATATAGTTTATTGGACATTTATGTTTGTCCTGGTATAGGACAATTGATATCACATTAGTTGTTCACTCGTATTTATTTGTGTCACAGTTCATTTATTTTTATGCAGGGTGTCTGACATATGTGTATGCCTATAGAGATACTCATCTTCAGAGTACACCTTTTTACATCACTGTACTTAATATTATATTTCACTATATTTTTTAGTCTATTTGTTTCACTTAGCGCAACTATTGTTTCCCATAGGTTATAACTTTTTTAGACCTCAATTGGATCTAACTTCCTAGAAGCCTTACAGACCTCGGGAGGATGCTACCTTACTCTTTATACCCCACAGCAGTTACCTGAGATGTTTAAATTTTTAGAGATCCCTCCATTGGACATTCCAGAGTGGACATCGCTGGATCTCCTACTTTTCCTAACATTTTCAACCGATGTATTACCCAATAGTTAAGATTCAACATGTAGGGTTACCCTCCTTCTGTTCCCCACTTCCCATTTTCTGTCTCTTTTTCCCTCCCCTCTTTTGCCTAAATATTGATTCATCAACATAGTTAGGTATAGTATGGTTAACCAACCTTGAGTGGGGTGGGAGGGAGATATAGAAGGAACTGTTCCCTATATACAGGTTCTAATTTTTTCAGCCATGGATTAATGTGTCTCTCCCTCTTTCTATTCTCTCTCTATGCTCGAGCTGGCAGAGGGAAGGTCAGAGGGAATGATTATATAGATATGTTAAAGTATGCGTTATTTGATCTTAATAGTATTCATTTATACCATTAAGTAATATTACAAACTTTGGAGTAGGGAGTGTTTTTATAGGGGCGATTTTTTTTCTTGACAAAAATCAGATCCAATCAAAGAAATTAGGAATCTTTATTTTTCTTTGGTTCGCTTAATATATTTTTAGTGAGATGAAAAATGAAATATTACAAAGAAAAAAAGGAAATAATGATATCTATAAACTCTGACCTGAATATACCTAGGCCAACCAAATTTGATGTTGCCACATTCCCTCTTATGCTTCGACATACTAAAAAAAAAAGGGCCAGATTCACATAGAATTAGATTATCGTAGCGTTTCCCAAATACACTACGCCGCCGTATTTTACCTGGCTCTACGTGGAATCCAGGTAGATTTTGTCCAGTAAACGACGGCGGCGTAGTGTATTTCTCCCGGCGCAATCCATCTACGCGATTAGGGGGCGTGAAGCATTTAAAATAGGCGCGTTCCCGCGGCGATCGAACTGCGCATGCTCCGTTCCCAAATTTCCCGCCGTGCATTGCGCGAAATCACGTCGTTACGTCGTAGTAGCGTCGTTTACGTACATTCCTATTCCCGAACGAGTTACGTTAAAAAAAAAAAAAAAAATGTAATTCGACGCGGGAACGACGGCCATACTTAACATGGGTTACGCACTGTTAGACCAGCAAAAAGCTGCTCTAACATTACGTAGCCAAAAAATGATGTAGGCGATTGCGAAGGACACTCGTACCTTCGTGGATCGCCGTAAAAACTCATTTGCATACCCCGACGGTGAAAACGACGCGGACTCCACCCAGCGGCCGCAAAAATATCGCAACGTAGATCCGAAGGCTTACGAAGACGTAAGCCTCTCGGATCGAAGCCCGAAGCCGCCGTATCATGGTTTGAGGATTCAAACTAGTGATACGGCGCGCAAAATTTGAAATTACTCCTGTCTAACACCAGTTAGACAGGTGTAATCGCTCTTTGAATCTGGGCCACAGACTCTATTTGCTATAAAAACGATCTCTTACATCCGCATTATGTAGTTCATCTCTACTACCCATTCCCATATTGTTGGTGTTATTGGGGATTTCCAGTGTCTTGGAATTAAAGCTCTTCCTGCCATCAAGAAAAATTGAAATGCTCCCTTTTTAATTGAACCAGAGAAAGAAGTGCTGCTTTCGAAGTCTCCAGCCACTTTTTGCCAGTGGCCACATGACATAATTTAAATATGGCCGACCAAAATGGTTTTATATTCAGGCAAGACCACCTGTTGTAATAATGTGCCTCTCAATTCACAACTCCAGCATAGGTCAGACAAAGCTGGATTCATTTTATTAAATAAGAGTGGGCAGTGGTACCATCTTGTCAGAATCCTAAAGTTACGTTCCTGTGAATAAGGGCAAATTTATTTAAAAAATGAGAGAGAACACTTTATCTCATTCTTCAGGAGAAAGATTTTTACCTAGCTCTCCCTCCCAGTCTTGGACATAAAAAGGGTGGTTGGGAGATCCCTACTATAATAGAATGACATATGTTTTAGATAGAGCATGGGGGCATTTTGAGTCAGAAAGGCAAAACTCCTCAAACCGAATAAAGTTCCTGCAGGGACTTGACCAATTTAGCTTGTTATAAAAATTACATAGTTGAAAGTATTGGAGGCTCTCACCTGCCTTCAGGCGAGTGCAGGAAATAAGGTCACCCAATGTTTTCAAGCCCCTAATGGTGTATGAATGCCCTAATGGTGGCTGCCAGCAAAGAAACTTTTGTCTGGCATACTCGGTGGAAACCCTGGGTTGCCCAATGTTGGGGTTAATGGCCCAGGGCGTAAAAATACATTATAGGTTGTAATGATTTTGTCCCATACGTATAGAAAATACTAACTCAAGGGTGTTACCTGTGTTGAACATGGCAGATCAGTAGAAGGAAGCCATGGGAGAGAGGTCAGTGGTACAGGCACTAGGTTGGATTCAAGAGTAACCCACTGCTTAAGAGATCCATGATGTAACCAATCTAGCACCCTACTGATGCCCACCATGTCGCCGCATGATATAATTCCAAAAGAGGCAGGCCTGCTCATCCAGCATCTCTCCTCTCCACTAAAATGTTATTCCTAAGTCTGGCCAAGGATCTAGGCCAAATACATTTTAGTAATATCGATCGAGTCCATCTAAAAAAAGAACCTGGGACCCGAATCGGGATTGTTTAAAAAAAAAAAATGAAGAACTCTAGGAAGGATGTACATCTTGAGTGTCGCATTGGTGACCGTTTCTTAAGGCGTGATTACATAACATTCACAAGTTGAGCTCATATAGTTTATAAAGTTGCCAAGGTATCTGAATCCCTAAATAATTAATGGAGTGCTTAGAAAAATGTAAAAGAAAAAACCAAGAGACTTGAATGTCCTTTGGTAGAGAAATATTTAGACAATGTGATTTTGCCGCATTCATTTTAAAGTTGCTTAAAGTACCAAAAAATAAAATTTCCTTTGAAAGCTCCAGAAATGCAATTGTTGGATTAGTTATATGAAGCAAAAGGTCATCGGCAAACAAACTTATCTTGTATTGCTTACCAGCAATGTCTACACCCTGTATTGAAGTGTTAGCACGCAGGGCCATCACCAAATGCTCCATTGCTAATATATACAAGAGTGGCGGAAGAGGACATCCCTGACAGGTTCCATTTGATAGATGGACCAAGTCCGATTGTAGGCCATTCACTCTAATACGAGCTGTTGGGCAAAAATACAAAGCCATGATTTTTTTTAATTAAGCCTGAAGATAAAACTATTTGCTCCAATGTTGCCTTCAAAAACTCCCAATCTTAGCGATCAAATGCCTTATTTGTGTCTAGTGAAAGAAGACACAACGGAACCTTTTGTAGGTGACAATGTAAAATAGGCGATATTATTTTAATAGTGTTATCCATTGCTTCTCAGGTTGGGACAAAGCCCACCTGATATAAACTGCTTGTAGACGATCCGCTAGTCGGTAGAATGGCAGCGGTAGGTAAATGGACGTATCTCTACGTCCCCTTTAAGAAGCCACGAAATGGGCATGCACGCACCGCCGGAGGAGTGCGCATGCCCGCCGCACTCTCTGTGCAGATTGCAGCCGCAATCTCTGTGCAGATTGCCACCATAACTAGTCAAAAATAATTAATAATAAAAATGCCATAAAAATATCCCCTATTTTGTAGACGCTGTAAAACTTTTGCCCAAACCAATCAATATATGCTTATTGCGATTTTTTTTACCAAAAATATGTTGGAGAATATATTGAAAGAGAAATATCCTGACACAATTTCAGGAGGGCTGGTGGTGGGTTACTGCAGCAAAGGAAATGAACAGAATGATTGCCAGTAGAGAAAGAGACTGAATTCAGCCAGCCCCTTGGATTTTATTTGCTAGGTGACATCACAAGACACAGGCATGTTGATAGGTTCACATAATAAGTACACACCTTCACATGATACAGACACACCCAGTTCCCTCCCATCCAGCTATTGAACCACCCCCATATACGCCCTCATCAACGCCCACTCAAGAACATGTGCTTTGGTCCTTTGTTTAAAGTTCATATACAGGGATCCTTATTCAATTCTCCAAGGGTCTGCCATATAAGGTATGAACAGTTCAGCATAAGCTTCTCCTGGTCACAAGACCAGCATTCCATCAGTACAGGATGTGGGGGGATGGTTTTTTGCTTTCTCTTGAAACCTTCTTTACAGAGGGGGGTGTCAGGATTAGAAATGAGTGACTTTAAAATACAGTCCTTTATACTCAAGTTCCAGTGAATCTTCTTTAACACATATCTTATGTAACATCATCAAGGAAAATAAAGCACTAATGTGATTTCATACATGTGTGTATGTATATATATATATATATATATATATATATATATATATATATATATATATATATATATATATGATGATATGATGTATATATAAAAAAGGTATAAAAAGAATATATATATAAGAATATATAAAAACTTAAAGGAATATAACGGAGAAACATATTAGTGGTTCAAATAAAAGGATTAGCTCAACTTATCAAATAGATCATTTTAAAATAATTCTATCACAATATATCGGCCTAAACTGAGGATTTTTAATTTTTAATTTTTGGGGGATATTTATTAAAGCAAAAAGTAAAAAATATAGCTTTTTTTCTGTTTAAACAGCAGAGGTGATCAACTACCACCAAAAGAAAGCTCTATTTGTAGAAAAAAAAGGACGTAAATTTTGTTTGGATGCAAAAAATGGCCCAGTCATTGGCCAGTCATATTCTCCAGGGCCAAAGTGGTTAAAGAAAATGTACAATAACTTTAGCATTCAGTAGGGTCTTTCTGATCTTTATGAATGAGAGTGATATGGGCTTCCTGCGATGGATAGAAGAAGGTACATGTATCTGAAATCAAACTTTACTTTGGTTAATTGGTAAGGCTGTAACTCACTAGCTGCCGCCGCTTACCACATACCCTAAATCCGCACTGCGTGCTCTGTTTGAGCATAGAATGCCAAATATTTGTTAGCCCGCTTCTTTTAGGTATGGTAACCTCGGGGGTCTTTTTTCCATGTTTTTCTTCCTGCCCCCGCCCCCCCCCCTAATTTTTTTCCTATATTTAGTCTCCATCATGGTCCATTCTACCAAAACCCAAACAGTCCTTAAACAATGTTCCTACAATGTCAATGGTCTGCACAGTGTATCAAAGAGAAGACAATATTATATCTGATGCACAAAATCAAAGCCAACATCCTTGTGTTTCAAGAAACCCACTTTAAAACAAATTTTATACTATCTTGCTATTACAGATACTTCTCTAAATGGTATCACAGTACAAATTCAGTAAACAAATCTAAAGGAGTATCTATAGCATTCAATAAAACTCTCCCAGTAAATGTGATAGATTATCAAGTCAATCCTTTAGGATGGTGTGTTTTCATGAAATTTATGTGTGATATTATGTTTATTGTAGCTAATTTCTATCTTCAAACTAAAGCGGCCATTACCTATTTGCAAACTTTATCTCAATTTGCTGAACAGAAACTAATTGTAGGAGGCAGTTTTATCTCTCTTTAGACCCTCATTGACGTTTCACGGAACTATAACTTTTACTGTTCAACTCACCATATATATAGTCAATTAAACAAATTTTTGCTGACCATAGTCTTTAAAGCCTAGTATACGTGGGTCGAATGTTGGGTGACATCGCCTGGTTCAATAGAAACTGGCTGACATTCAGCCAGTGTGTACTGCCACCGGTCCAACAATTAAAACAGAAACATTTCCATCCTTGACTCTTGTTTTGTCTTAACTATGTGATCATGATTAAGAGAATGCATCCCTATATATATTTGAAACTAAATTGGCCTTACATAAATATAAATTTAGTAATAAATGTGGTAAACTATTGGTCAGGGTTCTCCATCCAAGAAGCTTATATGTGTTTATATCTCATCTTAAAGCGGAGGACGACCTAAAAAAAATACTGCAGCTGCTGACTTTTAGTATTGGGACACTTACCTGTGCAGAGTGCCCACTATGTTGGCAGCCGAAGCCGATCTGTAGCTCGACGCTCGGCTGCTCGCTCCGCCATCCTTGTAAGGGAATCAGGAAGTGAAGCCTTGCGGCTTCACTTCCTGGTTCCCTACTGCACATGCACGAGTCGCACTGCACGTCGAGTCGCAGTCACACTGCATGTCCTCACTGGTCCCTGCTGTCTTCTGGGTCCTCTGGGACCTGTGTGTCTCCGAGAAGACAGCGGGGGGAGGACAGAATAGGCAGCGGAAGTGGCGTAGATCGACCTATGCCCAGAAGTGGGATCAAATACCTGTATTACACAGGTATCTGCTCCCCCTCCCCCTGAAAGGTGCCAAATGTGACAGCAGACCATCAGGCCACTTCAGTGGTGAACCGATGAAAACGGTCCATGTGTACGTGGCCTTAGGGTACACGCCTTAAGCATATATCACCAGAAATTGCACGCCATAGAGAAAATCAATATCAATGCTTGATCATCATGAACATTTGTGACAGAAACACAATCATTTAAAGTCTAATAAAGTGTTGGCAGTGACAAAAGAAAAAAAGTCCATAAATTTAGATGTGAAAAGATCCATAAAAATGTAGTGTTTAAAACACTCGTGTGTAGTCCAAATGACTGTAATCTCGTGGTCACTGTATGCAGCCCAATGTGAATCCACCACCATTAGATAAGTGATCCGCTCACAAGATCCTAAGGTCCTAATGGACCAATTCTAGCATATACAATCCAGTAGAGTAGTGATGACGACTGATTCCACAGTATAATGAATATCAGGTGAACTCCAAGCTCGGGACTCTCATAACCATTTAGATCATGTAAGGAAGGAAAAAGCCTCACATAGCGTAAAACCAGAGTGTTTTAATAAAAAAAAAAATTGTAAACAGTAAACAACTCACATTTGGTGAATAAAAACAAGCCTTGAGCCTGTAGCGCCGGCCGGACGCTAAACAGGCAAACTCGTCCGCATAGAGAGAAAACGAATGAGGGTGATGATGTCAGCACGCCGCTCGCTCTACCCAATGCGTTTCGTGATACGTCACTACGCTTATTGCAATTTTTTTTACCAAAAATATGTAAAAGAATACGTATCGCCCTAAACTGAGAAAAAAATGCTTTTAAAAAAATAAAATAAAATGGGGATATTTATTATAGCAAAAAGCAAAAATATATATTTTTTTCAAAATTGTAGCTCTATTTTTGTTTATAGTGCAAAAAAAACAAAACAAAAAAAAACCGCAGAGGTGATCAAATACCACCAAAAGAAAGCTCAATTTGTGGGGGAAAAAAAGGACGTCAATTTTGTTTGGGAGCCACGTTGCACGACAGCGCAATTGTCAGTTAAATTGACGCAATGCCGAATCGCAAAAATTGGCCAGGTCATTTGCCAGCCAAATGGTCCGGGGATGAAGTGGTTAATACATGTAATTACTTCTACATCTGGTTCTTCTATGTCACTCACTCAAAGTCCCAATTTTCTCATATATTTTCCAAATTTAGGAATGGAGGTGTTTCATTTAAAGTCCCCTCCCTCTTTTGTTCATATTACATAACCATTATCCATATATAAAAATAGAAGGGACAATGTCAATTAAACAGTGTGTGTTTAGTATCACTTTAAGGCTTAGTTTTGTGCACACGATCAAATCTGTCTGCTGGAAACGGTCTGCTAGACCGTCCCAGCAGACAGATTCGATCGTGTGTACGGGCGAGCCGACGGATTTGGCCACCCGACAGATTTCAAAGCATGCTTTGAAATCTATCGGGTGGGAATCCGTCCGTCCGACATGTCTGCTGGTTAGTACACTTACCAGCAGACATGTCGTCTCGCACCGGTGCCAAATGGATTCGGCGCATGCGCGGAAGTGTTTTACTTCCTGGTGCGGTGACGTGGCGGCGTCAACGTCACCGACACGTCAGCGCGCCGTCTGCTGGCGGGGATTTTGGTTTGCTCGTGTGTACACGCGAGCAAACCAAAATCCTAGCAAACAGATTTGTTCAAATCGGTCGGTCCGACCGATTTGAACAAATAGATTGCCTCGTGTGCACGAGGCCTTACTCTTCAAAACACCTGTCATGGTTAGGTAGGATCAATATCCTAAAGTAGGATGTCTTCCTGAGGTTCCCCTATATTTTCCAGATACTACCAATCGCTATTCTGATGACATGTATTAAAACAGTACAAGAACTGCTTACTGCTTTTATTTGGAATAATTGTCAGCCCTGAATACATTACAAAACACTATCACTTTATAAGACTAAGGAAGGGGTAACTTATCCTGATGTGACATTATATTAGTACTCATCGATAATTGCAAAAGTATCATCATTTACATATGAAATTATGGGTTAAGCTGGAAAGAGCAACGACATTATCAGATTTACATTCTTCACCTTGGGTTTTCCCGAAACTTAGGAAGGATCTTAAAACAGTCCCAGAACTCTTGTTACCTGGGAATGGATTATTCATAAAATTCAGGTTTCACAATAAATTGGGCTTATGACACCCCTTTTTAATAATTCAGCATTTCCCACCTGCTAAATGAGCTCTGGCCTTCGGCCAGGGGCCATTGGTTCCAGAGACATCAACTTAATTAATTTCTGCAATCTTTTCCAAATGTTCAACAGACTCTGATGCAACCTACCCCACTAGGGGCCTTTTTTCTTCAAGATACCCCCACCCATACTCATCTAATGCCTGACATTTATTCAATTTTACGATCTCAGTCTTATTTTCCATACTTCTTTTCCATCATATACGGCTACCTGGGAAAAAGAAGCTTAGTATTAACATTACTCCAGAATAATGGAATACATTTTTCATCTTAACTCATGCCAATTGTTTGATACACAGTGTTATAACCAACTAGGGCTCGGATCTACTTTAGGAGTGAACTGACATAAATGGGTGTAGTGGCAGTCTCCTTACAGCTCATCAACTCTACCCACCTATACTTGCCTTCCCTGGACTTTTTCACTGGGTCTTTGTCATTAAAGGCTAGTCTGTAATATCCTCTCAGCATGCAGCATTCAGTCACATGATGGAAGAGGGGGGGGGGTAATATAAACCCAGTGTAAACACTGACACCATTGAACAAGTAGATAAGAGTGCTCTTTAAAGAGACTCTGTCGCTTTTCCCTAAACAGACAAAATGACAGGTTCTCTTTAGGGAAATAAAATTCGGCTACTTAGCTACCTCACAAAAATGGAGGGGAGGGGGGTTTAATAAAGGCAAATAAACTATGTACTTTACAAATGCTCCAGAGCTTAGAAAATGAGATAAAGAAGCACCGTATTTTTGCTTGCACATGATTGGATAATGAAGGTCAGCAGAGCTTTCTCTCATCAAGCTCTGGAGCAATTGCAAAATGCCCCTCTGGCCAGCAGGGGGGGGGGAGTGGATGCGAACCCGTAGACACCTATGTAAGACATCTGGACACATGGGAGGTATAGTTCAAGGTGGCAGCCATGTAATGACACAAATGAGGAGGAGCTTAGTGGCCTTAAAAATAAATTTGTCCGGGAAAAGCCTACTTGGCACTGCAGGAGTTCACAGATTCAGACCTGTTGGCAGGAGCAAGAGACTGAGCCAGCCCTAAAAAGCCCAAGGTGAAAAGTGACATCGTCAAGAAGCCAGTCGCATCCACAGCCTCGCTGACCATATGGGATTGCTGCTGTGAGACCGGGAAGTTGAGTTCGGCGGCCTCCTGCACTCTTGTCTAAAGAGCTGCAGTAACACTGGGCCACCTTCCACTGCTAAGAGTCCATTTTAAACAATAGGATTCCTTAGCAATTAGCCCATCCATGGGGTCATCATAACCATAATAGACCCCATATTAGAGTGACCCGTAATGTAGTATAACAAGTGATGTTAACTGCCTGTGCTTATTTGGAGCACTACACCAAGCCAGTGCCACAATTGCTGGTCAAAATTTGAATTGCTTGTAAATATCGATCAATGGTAACTGTTATTTAAATTTTGTATGTGTCGTTACGCATCTTTTTTCTACTTGCACGTCTTTCTTTGAGAAGCCTGCTCTGTGCTCATCTGCTATAAAATGCATGTCTTTTTAAATTATTCATGCATGCAAAAGTGTCTCTAGAAGCATTTAACCTCAAAAGCTTTGGTTGCTTTAATCAATAGAATTTTACTGCCACATCAGAAAACCTGCCATTAGACTGGTGTTCTTTCTGTAGTCTTACCGATGTAAATATCCATTAAGTACTATTATTCTCAGTAATGGTTACTTGGTTATTTGAAAAACAAATGTGTTAAAATGCAACAGCGCATAGCCTTCGAATCTTAGAGTGGACTATAGCTAAACAATATATGGAAAGCTAGCTACTGTGCCACTTGGGCAGTACACCCAGGACTCCAGTAGAGGGTCCAACCCAAAGGTTTGCTAGATCTCCAACCTGTGGGCACTATATTACCTTTAGTGTTGTTTCATAAATGTCTCCAATTCCATACTGCACTCTGTGTCTATTGATTGTGCCTGTGGGGGTCTCAATGCAATGGTTTGGTAAATTATACATAAGTAAAGTGTGTGATAATCAAAGTGGTTCTAAAGCCTCAAGTTTTTTTTACCTTAATGCATTCTATGTATGTAAAAAAAACTTCTATGCTGCAGGATCCCCACAGACCCCGCCTTATCCTTACATGAGTCCAATCCGATCCAGCAATGTGCACGCGAGAACAGCAGCAGCTCTTTCCTCTGTTTCCCTTCTCACTGGCAGATTGATGCCAGTGGTAGCCATTGGCTCCCGCTGCTGTCAATCTAATGCTGTGAGTAGAGAGTGGGGGGTGGAGCCGAATCACCCGGTCTGTGTCAATAGATGTAGACTGGGCGGCTCGTGAGTGAGCATGCATGGGTGCCCCAAGAGAAAGTGGCTTTCCCTGGGAGCATTTTCCGAAGTAAAGGGACCTGGAGTGCCCATGTTGTGTTAAGGGTTTTTTTTTATTTTGTGTTTGATCATTTGAATATGGGCACAAATCTACAGAGTAAGTGCAGGAGGTTAAAGGGAGATACGAGTGCTGATGAAGGAAGTGCTGTATAGAACAGTGGTGTTACCAGGCTGGAGTCGAGGACTGTGGCATGCTGTTCTTTAGGAAGGCAGTCAAGATCCTCAGGAACCATGGTACCCTTTTAGTGTTAGTCCAAGCCTGTAGCTGGAGAGGGTAAATTAACACATTGACCACCCTCTGAACACTCCTCCGTTTACCAACAGTAATTCTCTCTGTGAGATCTGGGGCTGCAGAAAGTACTGTTGCTTTTCAGCAACAATTAGTGATATTTCTATTTGTCAAAATAACTCCAGCATTATGGATTGATGCGCATCTCCGTTTTGAGCTTCTTGCAGGTAATTTTCCACAAAAAGGCCAGCCAAAATAAGCAAAGTATTATATCAGGCCACTATATATAAGACCTCATTCACACTGCTGTAAACTTTTTTTACTGATGCTATTATATGTGTTTTCTATGAAAAATATGCTGCCTAATGATCAGTAAAAATACTTGCATAGAAAAGTGTTTAAATGTGTAAAGATGCATTTTTCCCTCTTCATCTTCCAGGACAGCACATGAGAGAGAGACTCCACCTAAAACAGGAAACACAAATATTACTAATCCATGCTGCGCAATTTTTTGTTTTGGGGGGGGGGGGGGGGGCGCAAACAGACTGAAAAAACCCCCCATCAATTGCAGCCACTGTGCCAATTAAACACAGCCACTGTGCCTGTAAAGCGCTGCCACTGTGCCCGCCAATTGCCGCCACTGTGCCCATCAAATGCAGCCACTGTGCCCAAATTGCCGACACTGTGCCATCAAATGCAGCTACTGTGCCCATAAACTGCTGCCAGTGTGCCCATAAACTGCTGCTACTCTGCTCATAAACTGCTGCTACTCTGCTCATAAACTGCTGCTACTCTGCCCATAAACTGCTGCTACTCTGCCCATAAACTGCAGCTACTGTGCCCATAAACTACCGCTACTGTGCCAATAAACTGCCGCTACTGTGCCAATAAACTGCTGCTACTGTGCCCATCAAATGCTGCCACTGTGCATCCCCCACCTTACCTGTCTCGGTTAGGCTCCTCGATATTTTCTAATCTTCCGTCCTCTCTTTCTGTCTCTGCTCTGATTGGACACCTGATAGGTGGCGTCCAATCACAGCGCCTGTCTTTTCAGCCACTCAGGTGACTGGGAAGAGGCGGGTCAGTGTTAGGGAAGCTTCCCTAACACACCACTGAGTAAGCAGCGAACGCACAGCGTTGCGCACGCTGCTTACCCTTTTGGAAGCCTGTTAGAGCCCACAGCCTATTGCTCTATACAGGAGCTTCCATACAAAAGCCGCCGCTGTAAATAATATGCCTGGAGCGCGATAAGGGTCGGGCACATTGATAAGGGGTGGCAGCGGCGCCCATAGACAGATTAATGCAATGCATACATCTATCTATGGTGAGTGACAGGAGAGGGGGACGGTGCCCCTGCACCCTTTATGGACACACCGCCACTGATGGAAATGGGGTTATCAGGTAATTAACTGCACCTTCAATAAGCAATCAAAGGTTGGGGAAGGTCTTTGAGCAGACTCTAATGTTTACATTGCAGTAAAGAAGTTATTGGGCTCATTGCACATTTACGTCGGCAGAATGGCACGGCTGGGCACATCAACGTATATATACGTTGATTATAGTACCCAGCCGTGGGTCAACCAGCCGTGGGTCACAGGCGCGCGCCCGCAGCGCGCTCCCGTGACCCCGGTCCGAAGCTCCAGGACGGGACCGCAGGATTCGCGGACCCGATCGCCGCTGCAGTGCGGCGATCCGTCCCTGAAGCAGAAGAACGGGGAGAGCCGTGTGGCTTCCCCGCGCTTCTCTGTGGCCGCAGCATCGATCGCGTCATCCCTGTAATAGGGGGACGCGATCGATGACGTCACACCTACAGCCACACCCCCCTACAGTTGTAAACACACACACAGTCACAGCGAAAGTTACAGCGCCACCTGTGGTTAACTCCCAAACTGCAACTATCATTTCCACAGTAAACAATGCAATTTAAATGCATTTTTTGCTGTGAAAATGACAATTGTCCCAAAAATGTGTCAAAATTGTCCGAAGTGTCCACCATATTGTCGCAGTCATGAAAAAAATCGCTGATCGCCGCTATTAGTAGTAAAAAAAAAAAAATTAATAAAAATGCAATAAAACTATCCCTTATTTTGTAAACGCTATAAATTTTGCGAAAACCAACCGATAAACGCTTATTGCGATTTTTTTTACCAAAAATACGTAGAAGAATACGTATCGGCCTAAACTGAGGAAAAAAAATGTTTTTTTACATATTTTTGGGGATATTTATTAATAGCAAAAAGTAAAAAATATTGCATTTTTTTTTAAATTGTCGCTCTATTTTTGTTTATAGCGCAAAAAATAAAAACCGCAGAGGTGATCAAATATCACCAAAAGAAAGCTCTATTTGTGGGGAAAAAAGGACGGCAATTTTGTTTGGGAGCCACGTCGCACGACCGCGCAATTGTCAGTTAAAACGACGCAGTGCCGAATCGCAAAAAGGGGCAAGGTCCTTTACCTGCATTTTGGTCCGGGTCTTAAGTGGTTAAGAATGCTTTCAGAAATAGAAATATCAATAGTTTATTTTTATCAATTAACAAAATGAAAAGTAAATAAACAGAAGAAATCCAAATCAAATCAATATTTGGAGTGACCACCCTTTGCCTTCAAAATACCATCACATTTTCTAGGTACACTTTCACACAGTTTTAAAGGAACTCAACAGGTAGATTATTCCATACATCTTGGATAATTAACCTCAGATCTTCTGTGGATGTAGGCTGCCTCACATCTTTCTGTCTTTTCATGTAATCCCAGACAAACTCAATAAAGTTGAGATCAGGGCTCTGTGGTGACCAAATCACCACTTCCAAGACTCCTTCTCCTTTATGCTGAAGAAAGTTTTTAATTTTAATTGGCTATATATTTGGGGTCATTTTCCTGCTGCAGAATACATTTGGGGTCAATCACATGCCTCCCTGATGGTATGGCATGGTGGATGACTGTATTGCTCAACATTGAGGACACCCTTGATCTTGACCAAATCACCAACTCCATTTGCAGAAATGATGCCCCAAACTTAGTTCTCCAGCCCTTCGTTGGCAAACTTCCTCTTGCCACAGTCAATTATAAAAAAAATTGACTCATCAGTCCAGAAGACCTGCTGCTATCTTTCTGCACCCCAGTTCCTATGTTTTTGTGCATAGTTGAGTTGCTTAGCCTTGTTTCCACACCCAAGGTTTGGCTTTGTGGCCATAATTCTTCCATTAGGACCACTTCTGCCCAGACTTCTCTGGGCGGTAGATGGGTGTACTTGGGTGCCACTGATTTCTGCCAGTTTTGTGCTGATAGCTCTGCTGGACATCGTCTGATTTAAAAGTGAAGTAAGCACGATATGTCCTTCATCTGTTGCATTATGTTTCCATTACCAACACTGTGTCTATGATCCTTAACTTTGCCCGTTTTTTGTGCTTCTTCAAAAGAGATTATACAGCAGATCTTGAAATCCCAGTCTACTTTGAAGTCTTTGCCTGGGTGAGATCTTGCTGATGCAGTATACCTACCTTGTGCCTTGTTGCTCTTGCTCAGTCTTGCCATGGTGTATGACCCAAGACATGAAACTGTCTTCTAACAATATTACCTTACTAGAAGAGTTTGACTGTCCCTCAACAATTTTAAGCTTACCTATACAGCTGTTTCTGTTTCACTTAATGACTGTGTTTCAACCTACGTATGAAATGAATAATCATTAGCACCTGCTTGGTATAATTGGTTAATGATACACCTGACTCTAATCATACAAAATCCCTAACTTTGTGCAAGTGTACAATTGTAAAAATTTATGCTGGTTTGTAGCCAAAGGGTAGTCACACCAAATATTATGATTTTGATTGTTCTTCTAATCGCTCACTTTGCATTTTGTAAATTGCTCAAAAGCCAATTAAAATATATGGGCCAGATTCAGAGAGCCGTAACTCCTGTCTAACTGGTGTTAGACTGGAGTAATTTCAAATTACGCACGTTTTTTAGCTAGTCGGAAACCTCAAACCTCAATAGACGGCTGCGGGCTTCAATTCGACTGGATTACGTGTTCGTACGCCTTCGGATCTACGCTGCAATAAAATTGCGGCCACTGGGTGGACTTCCCGTCGTTTTCCGCGTCGGGGTATGCTAATGAGGTTTTGCCGGCGATCCCAGAAATTACGATCTTCAATCGCAATCTCTTACAGCCTCTTTAGTCATCTTTTTTTTGCGTAACACTATACCAGCTTTTTGCTGGTCTAATATTAGACAGCCCATGTTAAGTATGGCCGTCGTTCCCACTTTGAATTTCTACGTTTTCCGACGTCTTTTATTATTTTTAACGTAAGTCGTCCGGGAATAGGAATGTTCGTAAACGACGCTACTCAAACAACGAATGACGTAACGACATGATTTCGCGCAATGCACGGCGGGAAATTTCTGAACGGAGCATGCGCAGTTCGATCGCCGCGGGGACGCACCTAATTTAAATGCTTCACACCCCCTAATCGCGTATTTCGATTACGCGGCGAGAAATAGACTACGCCGCCGTAGCGTACGGGCAAAAATCTACCAGAATTCGATGTAGAGCCTGGTTAAATACGGCAGCGTTGAGTATTTCGATTACGCATCGCAAAATTAAGTGTATCTGAATCTGGCCCTATGTTTTTTAACAACTTGAGCCCCCAGCCTGTTTTTCAGATTCGGTGTTTACGAGACTAAAACAGTTTTTTTTGCTAGAAAATTACTTAAAACCCCCAAACATTATATATATTTTTTCTAACACCCTAGAGCAGCCATTCTCAACCAGGGTTCAGTGGAACCCTAGGGTTCCTCCAGAGGTGGCTAGGGGTTCCTTGGGCTGTGGCTGATTTACCTCCTGTTTGATGTTGCCAACATAGTTCTGAGCCAATTCCACTTGGAGGAGCCAGTGGTATTACACCAATGATCTTCATAGTTCTCTGTAAGGAGGGCATTCTTACCACTACTGTAAAAAAAGGGCATTCTTCTTACTGACCACCAAAGTAAGGGGCATTGTTCCCACTGACCCCCAATGAATGTGTTTTATCAGGGGTTCCCCGAGACCTGAAAATTATTTTTAGGGTTCCCCAGCGGTAAAAAGGTTGAGAAAGGCTGCCCTAGAGAATAAAATGGCAGTCATTGCAATACTTTTTCTCACACCGTATTTGCGCAGCGGTCTTACAAGCGCACTTTTTTTGGAAAAAACACTTTCTTGAATTAAAAAATAAGACAACAATAAATGTGGCCCATTTTTTTTATATATTGTGAAAGATAATGTTACGCCGAGTAAAATGATACCCAACATGTCACGCTTACAAATTGCGCCTGCTGGTGGCATGGCGTCAAACTTTTACCCTTAAAAATCTCGATAGGCGACGTTTAAAAAATTCTACAGGTTGCATTTTTTGAGATACAGAGGAGGTCTAGGGCTAGAATTATTGCTCTTGCTCTAACGATCGGGGCGATACCTCACTTGTGTGGTTTAAACACCCTTTTCATGTGCGGGCGCTACTCGCGTATGCGTTCGCTTCTGCACGCAAGCTCGTCGGGACGGGGCGTTTTAAAAAATTGTTTTTTTCGTTTTCTTATTTATTTTAATTTAGTTTTTAATTTTTTACACTGAAATAATAAAAAAAAAATTGATCACTTTTATTCCTATTACAAGGAATGTAAACATCCCTTGTAATAGAAAAAAGCATGACAGGTCCTCTTAAATATGAGATCTGGGGTCAAAAATACCTCAGATCTCATATTTAGACTAAAATGCAAAAAAAAATTCAACTGTCATTTTGCAAATGACAGGAAAAAAAAATGTTTCTTTAAGACGCTGGGCGGGACTGACGTTTTGACGTCACTTCCGCCCAGCAGAGCTATGGGGACGGATGAGGGAACATTTTCCCTCAGTCACATCCCCGCTGAGGAGCCGAATGGACCCGATCGCCTCCGCCGCTACCGACGGCTCCGGTAAGCGGTGGAGGGCGCGGGAGAGCGGCGGGAGGGGGGGGCACCCTCTCCCGCCACCATTAACGGCGATCTCGCGGCGAATCCGCCACGGAGACCACCGTTATCGTGTACAGAACCGCCCCATGAAGAGATGGATATCTCGGTTGTGGCAGCAGCTGCTGCCGTTACCGAGATATCCATTTTTAAAAACATGACGTCATTTGACGGTGGGGCGGGTCTGAAGTGGTTAAAGCAATCTTACTTTACAACATCTCTCCACACCTGCCTAAAACTTTTGCATAGTGCTGTATGTATTGAGCATTTAGCTTTTTTCCTACAGTTGCTTGCTTGAAATAATAGTTTTAGGGTTTAAGATCTAGCCACGAGGCATTCTTCATCTGATCTCTCTGCGCCTCCTACTAAGCACTAATCAGTATTCTATAACAAAGCATAGACAAGACAATGTGGTGTTCCAGATAGTAAATATTTTCCTATGCAGTGCAGACAACTTGTCAGTAATTTAGCTGAAGTATATGTTTAACTTCCCTTGCTAAAAATGGTTTATAATAAAAGACAATAACTGGTTGTCATCTATTAAAAGTGTATGACACATATAAAGGAAAGGGAACAATTATTAGGAAACTATGTGAAAAAACTGTCAGTGTAATTTGAAACATGCACATTGGGTTGCTCCACGTGACACACGTGAGCTCTATTTCAGTAAAGCTACACCCAAGGCGTACAAACACTGAACGTGTCAAGACGAGTTGGCTGGAAGCTTATGAGATGCAAAAGGTATAAGAAAAGGGTGGAAAACTACATTGCTTTATACATATATATAATCCTTTAAGTAATCCTGGCTGCTTGTCTGGGAGGCAGACTACATCACAGAATACCATCAGACTTTAAAAAATGCTGATCTGGTTTACGTGATTCATTAACTCTTAGGAAAATCAAACGGATAGTTGATGTAAAAATGGGAGGAAGGGAACTATCCCAGTTGCCCAATCAACTAGGACCCAGTTTCATTTTCTACTTTCTTGATTATGACAGTTGGAGTCTCATCTGTAGTTATGAACAACACTAAAGTTATGTTTCCACTAGTGCAACTCCAAAGTTTGGAGTGCAACTTTGATGCAACTTTGAGTGAGACTTTGATCTGACTTTACACTCTGAGATGAATCAAAAGTCACATCAATGTAGTGCAGGCACCTTTTTCAAAGTCGCTGCAACTTTAAGTCACATAGATTGGAATGGGCGCCATTGAAATCAATGGGCTGTGACTTGTAATGCAACTTTATGTGTTCAAGGTTGCATAACAAGGGTGGCGTGGCCTGGAACGGCATGTGAGAGGACGTAGCTCTCACAGCTCCTGACCTCGATCCGGTACCGATCCTCCCTCAGCCAAGCCACAGGTCTGTAAAGACTCTATGCTGACTCCCGCTGTCCCCGGGACCTCGGGGGAACCTCCGCCAGCTCTCTGCACGAGGGGAATGGTCAGAAAAGTACTTGCTGAGCCGGGTCCCGATTTCCAAGATGGCGCCGCCGCGCTCTCAGTGAAGGGGACTCCACGAGGTGCTGACAGGATGAAGGAACACGGATCCAAACAGCAGAAGCCACCAAAGTCTCAGGGTAAGGACGCCCCGAAGGATATGCTTTATTATACTCAGAAACTGAATGGGCTAGCGGGGAATTATAGTGATGGACACCCCAAGCACAGTGACTCTGAGGTGCCTGAGACACAGGCCCTGGCGACCATCTTTGCCGACCACAGTGAGGGAGAAGAGACTGATCTACCTAACTTGGGGGCCGGGGCACAGGGAATGCTGCTGCACCTGCGGCTGCCCAGCCCACACTGGCTGACATATTACGGGCTGTTAATCTGGGCAATGCTTCAGTTAATACTATGAGGGAGGAACTGTCATTGCTGCGGCAGGACTTTCAGAAAATGAGGGAGCGCACCACGGCTGTGGAAAGGAGGGTGAGTGAGATGGAAGACCGCATGACCCCCATAGAACGAGAGGCCAAAGCCGCATATCAACTGGCGAGGGAGGCCACTGACAGGGCTGAAGATTTTGAAAATCGCCTCAGGAGGAATAACGTTCGCATTGTGGGTCTCCCTGAGAAGGTGGAGGGCAGGGACCCCACTGCCTATGTGGAGGGGTGGTTGTTGGACATATTTGGGAAGAACTCGTTCTCCCCCCTTTTTGCAATCGAGCGTGCCCACCGAGTTCCAGCTCGCCCTCCCCAGCCCTCCCCGCCCAGGCCAATGCTGGCGAGGATATTGCATTACAGGGACAGAGAAACAGTGCTGCGCCTGGCAAGAGAAAGGGCTAACATACAACATAATGGGTCCAGAGTGTCCTTCTATCCTGACTTCTCGGCTGAGGTACAAAAACGCAGAGCCAAGTTCATTGACGTGAAACGCAGGCTCCGACAGCTGCAACTATCATATGCCATGTTATACCCGGCTAAACTGCGAGTGATTGTGGAAGGGCAGGCACAGTTCTTTGAGTCCGCGAAAGATGCCGCTAATTGGCTGGACCGGAATGAACAACCCCTGAGACGCCGTCTACGAGAAGGAGCAGAGGAAGGGTAATAATGCCCAGGCCCATAGCGGGACCCCGGCCCGCCGGCAGGATGTTTGGAACCACGTTTTTGAAGAGGAAATCTTGTGTTATGTTTATACGGTTAACCTCTGGCTGAGGGACAATATGTTGCTATAGATCAAGACGAGAGCTTCAGCAATCTTCAATGGCGAATCTACTACACTTGACTTATTCTGGCTTCCGGAGTTTCATGGGAATGCCTTATGCCGGCCCTGCCCTGTTGGCAGGGCCCAGAGCTACAGAGTTGATGTGGGCTGCGGTTTGCGCCCTTTTTCTCTTTTTTTTTCTGTTACATTTATTTTTTATTTATTTTTTGAAAGGTGGTTTTTCAGCACGAATGTTACAACAGTCAGCAGGGGCAACGCAAACCCTTGGTGGATGATCCCTCACTTCTTGTCACCGGGCGCGGTGACTTCTGGACTCTTGCAGCTCATGGAGGTATACTTGCTTAGTACTAAATTTTGCTTTCACTCATGGCAGGGGTACCCATAGTCTCGTGGAACGTGAGAGGACTTCACTCCCCACTTAAGAGAACAATGATACGTATGTGTCTTAAACAATTTCACCCAGGGATTTTCTGTTTCCAGGAAACGCACCTCACGGTGGACACTATTTGCTGTTTACGGTACAACTGGGTGAATAAAGCGTACCATTCCACTCACACCTCCTATTCCAGGGGTGTGAGTGTCCTGGTGCACAGCTCCCTGGATTTTCAAGAACTGGACAGTAGCATTGACCCTGAGGGGCGATTTGTATTTCTTTATTGCAGGTTGGGGGATTTGACGTGTATCCTTGCATGTGTGTATGTACCCCCCCCCCGTTTGCGGCGACGGTGCTGCGGGCATTGATTGCCTACTTGGATGGCAGACCCGAGGTGCCGCTGCTGGTAATTGGGGACTTTAATTGTTGCCTGGACCCTGCGCTGGATAGACACCCGGCTGTAGTAGCCTCTTCCCTTTCCAGGGGTACCCCCCTGGCGCGGTTGTTGCAAGAGGTGGGCTGGGTGGATGTCTGGAGGCAGCGGAATCCGGGAGTTAAGCAATATTCTTGCTTCACTAAATCCCATGGCAGTTTGTCTAGGATTGACATGGGGGTGGGAAACACACACATGCTCCCGTATGTCTCCAAAATGGAGTACAGACCTCGCAGTGTGTCGGATAATTCTCCATTAATAGTGCATTTGTTGACCTCTCAGCCCACTGAGCTCCTTAGGGCCCCCTGGAAGTTCAATGCCTTTTGGTTAAAATTATTTGAGTCCCCTGAAATCATAGAAGATAGTGTGCGTGGGTTTTTCGCTGCTCAGGATCCGCGGGGTTCTTGTGTACAGCAATGGGAGGATTTTAAAGGGTTCCTGAGACGGATTTTGGTCACAGAAATTAACAAGGTTAAGAAGGCCTCATCTGCTTTTGTGCTGGAGCTGGAGGAAAGGGTAAGGGTTCTGGAGGGACAGTTTGTCCTGGACCCCTCTGATTCGGCCAGGGAGGAGTGGCAGGCCGCTCAGTCTGCTTATGAGTGGGTGCTCTCCTCTAGGGCGGAAAAAAAGCGGTTCTTCTCCAAGCAGGCATTTTTTGAGGAAGGGGAGAAAACTGGGCGTATGCTTGCGCAAATAGCGAATTCACAACAGAGGTCCCCGGCTATAGGAGCCATAAAATCCAAAGCTGGGCCCATTGTCAGCACACCCGAACTTATTATGAAGGAACTGGCGGGGTTTTACAAAGAATTGTACTGCCCCGGTGCGGCCTATGCTGCGGCCGACCTGGAGCAGTACTTGGGTGGGCTGGCGTTCCCTAGATTGACGGCAGAGCAGAAAGCGGGGTTGGATGCACCCCTTACAGTGGAGGAACTTCTGGAGGCGGTGGGACTATTTCCTAATTGTAAGGCCCCAGGGGAGGATGGGATTCCCATGGAGGTCTATAAACAGCACGCGGAAGTTTTGTTGCCAAGGCTGCTCCGGGTGTTTAATGCGGCCCTGGGGGATGGAGTGCTTCCGCCCTCCATGGCAAAGGCCAATATTGTTCTGCTGCTTAAACCGGGCAAAGACGCGGTTGAACCAGGCTCCTACAAACCGATCCCGTTGCTGCAATGTGACATAAAAATCCTGGCGAAGGTGTTGGCGCTTAGGTTGAACACTGTTATAATGTCCCTGATACATGGTGGGGTTTATGCCAAATAAGTCCACTGCCATTAATATCAGACGGTTATTTCTAAACATGCAGTCCAACGCAGATAATGTAGGAAGCAGGGCTCTGCTTTCCTTAGATGCTGCTAAGGCATTTGACAGCATCGACTGGACGTATATGTGGGAGGTGCTGTCGCGATTCGGGTTTGGAGATAGATACATAGCTTGGGTCAGATTGCTCTACAGTCGCCCGGAGGCCGCTATCAGGGCCTTTGGGTGTCTGTCCCAGGGCTTTGCGCTGGGGAGGGGGACGAGGCAAGGTTGCCCGTTGTCCCCTCTCCTCTTCGTGTTGGCCATTGAGCCCCTTGCCATGGACATTAGGGCCAATCCGGGTATAGTTGGGTTTTGCTATGGCCCCCTGCAGGAGAAAGTGATGCTTTACGCGGACGATACCTTGCTCATGCTGGGAGATACTGACACGTCTCTGCGGGAGGCCATGGCAACTATTGTGAGGTTTGGGGGGTACTCGGGCCTACAGATTAATTGGACGAAATCGGCCCTGCTGTTGCTGGACGGGGTGCCACGCAAACGGTGACATCATCCTGCCCCATACCAGTCACGACCTCCTTTAAGTACCTTGGAGTTTATGTAACGGCCAACCCCAGGGATTTTACCCATTTGAACATATCTCCCTTGTTTCAGAGGTTCCGGGAAAGGGTTAAATCATGGAATACTCTTAGTATATCAGTGGCGGGCAAGGTGAACTTGGTGAAGATGATTTTAATGCCACAGTTGCTTTACTGTCTTCACAATGCCCCTGCGTTAATTCCTCTTAAAATCTTTAGAATAGTAAACTCTATCTTCCGGTCCCTGATCTGGAAAAATAAGACGCCCAGAATCAAACTTGAACATCTGCAGAGGCCCAAGGACAGCGGCGGGCTGGCATTGCCCAACCCGTGGTTGTATTATCTTGCGGCGCAGCTGCAACACCTGGTGGGGTGCTTCGGGGGGGAACCGGCCGGTTCCTCAGGTGCACTGATGCTCCGCATGGTGGGGGATGCCCCCATCCCTATGGCACTGGAGGCCCTGGCCTTCGCCAAGCCCAACAAGATGTACCCAACATACAATCTTATACAAAAAGTGTGGAATAAATGTAAATATATTCAACATGCTGACGGATACACTGAATACAGCCCCCTTTGGCATAACGATACTTATACAGAACTGGCCAAATTACAGATCGGGACTGGGTGGAAAGGCCATGGGATCACACACATTAAACATGTATTTAGGAATGGGAGGCTTAGGCCTTTCGCAGACTTGCGGGCGGAGTACGGACTCCCGCCCTCAATGCTGTTTCAATATATACAGCTCCAGCACGCAGTGAGGGCCCAAAGTAGGTCCTCTGAGTGGCATTTGTCGCCAACCCCGGTGTTTGATCTCCTAGGTGATGCTGTGACCTCGAAGGGATTTATTTCTCAATGCTATGCCATCCTGTTACAACACTTCCTGGGTCAGCATCCAGTCCTGGTGAGGGAAAAATGGGAGAGGGACGTGGGACAACTGGATGGGGAACAGTGGGAGGAGATATTTCAGGGGGTGAGCTCCTGTTCCTTGAATGTGGCTCAGTGACTAACCCAGCTATACATTATTTTCAGGGTGTACTATACGCCACATAGGCTGCAACTGATGGGGATGCAAGCAGATGACACGTGTACTAGATGTAAGAGGGATCATGGCGATCTCATACATCTCCTGTGGAGGTGTCCCAAACTGCACAAGTACTGGACTGAGGTGGTGAGCACTGTTAACTCGGTGTTTGGGCTATCCGTACCTGTGGACCCCAGGGTCTGTTTACTGGGTGTGTTGGAGGAATATGTGGAGGAGGTGTACAGAAGGGAGGCGGTGCATAGGGTGCTATTTCAGGCCAGAAAGTTGATTATTGTACACTGGAAATCTGAGACCCCTCCCACCTTGAAGGAATGGATTGATAGGATGGGCGAAATGATACGCATGGAGAAGCTCATTTACCAACACAGGGGCAGTAACCGTGAATACGAGAACCTTTGGGCTCCGTGGCTGGATACACCGGGGCTTTCGTCGGTGGACCTGGTCATGGACAGACTGTTGGGATTAAATATGGGATGAGTGCTGTAATGTGCGGGAATGTATATTTTAGTGGGAGGGAAGACAGCTCAGTGAGTGAAATGTCATATTGTGTTTGCCCTCTGAGAAGTGTACTCATGGTTTTGAAGTGCAATGTTGAATGCCATATGCTGTACAACACATTTTCATCAATAAAAACCTTTTTGTTGGATAAAAAAAAAGGTTGCATAACAAGTCACTATATGCCGGCGTAGGCAAGTTACGTCGGTCGGATGAAGTCAGTTTTTATGCGTAACTTAGTTCTTGTGACAGTAATAGGTGGTGACAGGTACTCTTTATGGAGGGATCGGGGGTCTAAAAGAGCAGCTACGGGCATCATCCCGGTATAACCCCTGAAAGCCGAGGACGCATATATGAGGACGTTCGGCGTGAAAGGGTTAAGCTTGGGAGCCACATTTGCTTGATGATGGGAAATGTTTGTATTGCATAACAGAGGATGGTTCAGTTTAACAAAACAAATCTGAGTTGAGAAATTGTCCCTAGCTGAGTGAACTGAACAGAAAAAATCTGTCATAACAATGGTCTATCTATCTATCTATCTATCTATCTATCTATCTATCTATCTATCTATCTATCTATCTATCTATCTATCTATCTATCTATCTATCTATCTATCTATCTATCTATCTATCTATCTATCTATCTATCTATCTCAGGGTTTATTAGCTAGGGTTCGTCCAGAGGTTGCTAGGGGTTCCTTGCGCAATGAACAATTTCTGCCTTTCAGATAAGTTCTCACTGACACCATTGATCTTTTTAACTACTCTATCTATAAGGGGGTAATTCTTCCCAATGTCCCAAGTGTAAGACCCCATTCACACCTGAGCGTTTTGTAGCTTGAAGTCTGAAGCTACAAAACGCTGGAGGGGAAAAAATGTATTATTATCTATGGAGATGGTTCACATGTCCACTACAAAACGCCTGAAGCCAGAAGTTCAAAAACGCCTGAAGCTCAAACAAGTTCTGGGTAAAAAACGCAAATATCGCGGCAAAACGAGGTAAAAAACGCAGCAAAATCGTGGCAACACGCTACGCTCAGGTGTGAATGCAGCCTAATGGCCCGTACACACAATCCGAATATGGTACGACGGATCGTATGACTTTTTTCACTTACAGTAATAGTCGCAAGTAAAATGAATAATTCTCGTACGAAAGTGATATCATGTGTTGCAATGTTTTTGTATTGTATTATCGGATGACAACTATACTCACTAAACGAAAATCGTACGATCTGACATCGTACAAGGAAAATTTTCGTGCTTGTCCGATCTAATAATATCGGATGAACTGTCGTGATCGGCTTTCGAAAGTAGTGTACACACGATCCGAAAATCGTACGATTCTTCCTCAGACGATTGTTTTCTTCCGAGATTCGGATCGTGTGTACGGGCCATAAGGAGCATTCTTCCCACTGACCATCACACTAAGGTGTCATGAGTTGTAGATATAGCACATTTTAGCAGGGGTTCCCTAAGTTCCCTAAGGCCCCGTACACACGACCGAGCTTCTCGGCAGAATCCAGCGAGAAGCTCGCTGGGATCCATATTCTGCCGAGAACCTCGATCGTGTGTAAGTTTTCGCCGAGCAAACTTGCGAGCGAGGCGTCGAGCCAAAATAGAGAGCAGGTTCTCTATTTCCTCGACGGGCTATCGGGACTAATGGCTCAACGCCTTTTTCGACAGCCTGGTCGACGAACTCGACGGCCGCCGAGAACCTCGTCGGGCGGAACGATGGGTTTAGCCCGACGAGATTCTCGTACGTGTGTACGCTGCCTTAGACCAGAAAGTTATTTCAAGAGATCCTCTGTGCTGAAAAGTTTTAGAAAAGCTGATTTATCCTATGACCCATCAAATAAATGAAAATGTCCCTGATAATTAAAATGTGCCTCTGTCACCAGTGTTGAGCAGATACATTTAATACTAAATGCACTACTTCTGGCAGTACTCAGGTCACTCCATTTTAAACTAGCAGATAAAAAGGGTGCACCAGTCCTGCATTATCTATGTGACAGCTTTATTTAACAAAATAAAAACAGATGTACCGTATTTGCTTGCATATAAAACGACTGGGCGTATAAGACGACCCCCTAATTTTCTAGCTAAAATGTTGGTTTTGGGATATACTCACCATATAAGACGACCCCTCTCTGTACCGTTATAACATGCCTTGCTGTGCCATTATAACATGCCTTGCTGTGCCATTATTACATGCCTTGCTGTGCCATTATAACATGCCTCGCTGTGCCATTATAACATGCCTCGCTGTGCCATTATAACATGCCTCGCTGTGCCATTATAACATGCCTCGCTGTGCCATTATAACATGCCTCGCTGTGCCATTATAAAATGCCTTGCTGTGCCTTTATTACATGCCTCGCTGTGCCATTATAACATGCCTTGCTGTGCCATTATTACATGCCTAGCTGTGCCATTATAACATGCCTCGCTGTGCCATTATTACATGCCTTGTTGTGCCATTATTACTTGCCTTGCTGTGCAACTATTACATGCCTCACTGTGCCATTCCATTCCCTACCTTCTCCTGTTTGCAGGGTACAGACGGCGGTCATCCATTATTCAAAAGCCACACCTCCTTCACATGCTGTTCCATGATAGGCGGAACACTAATTTTCCCAGCAGAGCCTCTATTCAGTGTTCCGCCTATGAAGGATGTCCTCTCGTCCGAGGCCGAGGATGAGAAGGCATCCGTGGAATGCATTGGTATGAGAGGAGTTAACAGTGTGCCCGAATACACATCAGTCACGTGTAGTGAGGGGCATAACAGTGAGTATACATCTTTTTTTATTTTGTTAAATAAAGTTGTCACAAAGATTATGCGCAAGACTGGTGTGCCCTTTTTTTTTATCTTCTAGTGTGGCTTTTGGCCATCCCCAGCCTATTGGGGGCTGCAAAGTTTGTGAATAGCGGAGCAATTAAAGGACTGTGATTTATCCTTGCCGGGTTATTTCTCTGGAGAGCTGGAGGTTGTTCTTTCATTTCTCAGTCCATTTAAAAACCTGGTTCAGACCATCAGTGTTCTCACAGGCAATCCCAACGATCTGGGGATACTTTATGGCGGTGCATTTGCAGCATTTAACTTAAGGGTCCCTTTTTTAACCCACTTTCAGGTGGACTGGAGGTCTTATGCCAGTTTTGTTGCGAATCAAGGTTACCACTTTGATTATTGCCTTCTGGCTCAGCACTATAGACCACTGCTCTGGACCAGCCTTGTGTCCCCCTTGATCGATACTTTGCTTACCAGCATACGATCTCCTTGTCATTTGCCATCGTAAATTTGTTTTTTATTATAATACCCCCTGTTGTTATAACGTGTAACAGGTAGAGCGAGCCCTCTTTTTCCTCTGGACCCACCGCCTGGTTACACATCGCAGAGCTAAACTTTTGATCATACTTGTAACGAGACCCTTGCTCGCTTGCTTCCGCTCTCCCGACACTCCTCTGCTACTATTGGATCAGATTGCAGGTCGCAACGTCTGATGGTTCGGTCATCCAAGGCTCCGAGATCCGAACTACAGCTATGTGTCGTTCGGAATCCATTAGAACAAAACACAAGGCAGGCTGTATGTAAGTTCAAACAGGAAGACCTTTAATGGAAGCACACAACACACTTTTATAATACTCTTTTAAATTTTCTATGATATAACTGTATTATGTTAATATGAGCGTGATAACCTGTGTGGACCAGTTATTGATTTAATCTCTTCAATTTTATATTTATAACAGTTATTTGTGATATTTTTACATAATAAAATTATCTAGCTTCTTATTATACCTATTGTGTGCCTTTAACCACTTAAGACCCGGACCTTTAGGCAGCTAAAGGACCCGGCCAGATTTTGGGATTCGTCACTGCAGCACTTTAACAGACAATTGCGCGGTCGTGCAACGTGGCTCCCAAACAAAATTGGTGTCCTTATTTTCCCACAAATAGAGCTTTCTTTTGGTGATATTTGATCACCTCTGCGTTTTTTTTTTTTTGCGCTATAAACAAAAATAGAGAGACCATTTTAAAAAAAATGTCCCCCAAAAATCTATAAAAAACATTTTTTTCCCCAGTTTAGGCCGATACGTATTCTTCTACCTATTTTTGGTAAAAAAAATCACAATAAGCGTTTATCGTTTGGTTTGCGCAAAATTTATAGCGTTTACAAAATAGGGGATAGTTTTATTGCATATAATTTTTTTTTTTACTACTAATGGCGGCGATCAGCGATTTTTTTCATGACTGCGACATTATGGCGGACACTTCGGACAATTTTGACACATTTTTGGGACCATTGTCATTTCCACAGCAAAAAATGTATTTAACATGCATTGTTTACTGTGAAAATGACAATTGCATTTTGGGAGTTAACCTCAAGGGGCGCTGAAGGGGTTATGTATGACCTCATCTGTGTTTCTAACTGTAGGGGGGTGTGGCTGTAGGTGTGACGTCATCGATTGTATTTCCCTATAAAAGGGATCACACGATCGATGACGGTGCCACAGTGAAGAACGGGGAAGCTGTGTTTACACACAGCTCTCCCCGTTCTTCAGCTCCGGGACCAATCGCGGGACTCCAGCGGCAATCGGGTCCGCGGGTCCCGTGGTCATGGAGCTTCGGACCAGGTTGCACGGCGTGCCCGCGACCCATGGCTGGGCACTTAAAGAGGACGTAAATGTACATGCATGTGCCCAGCCGTGCCATTCTGCCAACGTAAATGTGCAGGAGGTGGTCCTTAAGTGGTTAAAGTCCAAAATCTACATATTATCGGGACGTTGGCACATTAGTACCAGTATATCCACAGAATCACCCTGTAGGGGTATATGTTAAGGATACATTTGACAATAAAAAATGTACAGAGAACATGATGGACATGTTGGCAGCAGTGATGACTGGCTGAAGAAGCAATAAGGGCAGAAGTAGACAATTACCAACAGAATCAAGTGAAAATCTAGATCAAATCAAGCTTTCTCTCATTTAGCAGGGGATCTGTGACCCCTACTATTGTGAGCAGCTGTATAAGGTTTATAAAGCTCTATGATAGATTTAGCATTGACCTTGATCAATTTTCTGCGACAAAGCACACTTAGGAAGTGGTCAGCGGCATGTTGTATATTAGTACAGTGCTACTTTTGAGCAACAGAGGACAGCCATTATGAATGAATCTTTGAACTTATAATAAATCTGTCTTACTATGAGCAGTAGACATGTGCATTAGTTTTCGTTAGAATGCATTTTTGTCTGAAAATCTGGATTTTTTGTTATCATTTTAACAAACGATAACGAAAGCGCAAGAAACGAAAACCGAAAGATCCGACATAAAAAAATAAATTTATTTAGTTACTCCCGAAAATCGTTTTGATTTACTTTGTTTTTCGTTGGGGAATAGCTTTCGTCCAAAAATCCAATAATAGTTGGTTTCTGTTGAATGGTCAAAAGAATATTCGACGGAACTTCGAAACTTTAGGTCGAATCGTACATTTCTGCCTTCAAGAATTCTAATGTTGTATGACTAGTAATAATGTCGAATCTATTCTCTATAATGTCGAATCTATTTTCTCATAAATCAAAATCTATTCTCTGTAATGTCCAATCTATTATTTCTATAGTGTCGAATCTTTTCTCTATGATGTTGAATCTTTTCTCTATGATGTCGAATCTTTTCTCTATAATGTCGAATCTCTCTATATCTAATTTTTACCGCAACGAAAACGAAAAAAAAAGCATTTTCCGGATGAAAACGAAAAAACGAAACGAAATATTCCAGTCTGCACATGTCTAATGAGCAGACAGAAGTGTCTGACTGTGTACAGAATATATTTGAGTTTTAATTAATGCCTAAAAGCTTAAAGGGTTAGTTCACTTTTACCAAAAAATAAATAAAAATGCCTATGCAAATAAGGGGCGTCTGTAAATAAAAACAAAGGGCCAGATTCACGTACATCGGCTCAATTTTTTGACTGGCGTAGCGCACCTCCTTTACGTTAGACCGCCGCAATGTAGCCGCGCAATCACCGTATTCTCGTTTGATTTGCACAGAAATTAGCGCCTGTGCAACGTAATTTCAGAGGCGTAAGGCGGAGTAATTCAAATTGGGAAGGACGGGGGCATGTTACATTGAAATGAGCCGTGACCCCATGCAAATGAAGGGCCGGACGGCTCGCGCATGCGCACATGAAGCAGACCAAGGTCAGCATCTCTGTGCGCATGCTCACAACTCGGGAACGGCGCAATCAGTGAAATTGGAAGTGGACCCGGGCAACTTAGTGAACTACGCAGACAGCATAAATAGACAGACACAAACGCACTTCCTTTGCAAAAGTACATCCCTTTGTATCCCTTCCTATACAGCAAGGTGCTTTTGTTCTGTTGTTTATTAGCGTTTGTTTGTTTGTTTGTGACGTGTCTTTGAGATATTTGGGGACTGTTGTGCAGAGTGATTTTTGTCTTTTATGTGTTTTCTTTGTTGTTATTTTTTTTAAATTAGATTTTTGCTGGGCATTTTTTATTTTTGCTGGTCATTTTTTTTTGGGGTTCTGTTTGTGAATGATTTTGGAATGTGGGGGTGACATTCCTGCCGGAAAAGGGGCGTCACCCTAATTTGTGGTGGAGAAGTGATCCCCAGGTCCGTGTGACTGGTGTATGAATGTACAGTGACATAATTGGAGCTGTGGCATGGCGTTGCTGCTCACAAGTCCTGCATGGTGGGCTTGTGCCAATCCAATGTGATGAGGATGTGATGTGTCTGTGCTAGGGACCACATTGGTGTGCATGCATGCATTCTCATTGTGCCATGATTAATGTGTGTGTTTAACGTGCAAAGATACTTAATGTGAGCTGGCTCCTGGCTGCTCTTCCCTCAGAAGACGGGGTATCCTCAGTTAGGGGGGGATTGTCTGGTTCAGGGGTCAGGTCATCACGTATGTCAATCTGCAGGCCCTTTCTTACTGCGAAGTTGTGCAGCATGCAACATGCACCAATGATCTGGCACACAAAGTTTGGGGAATATAACAGGGTACCATGGGGGGTTCCCTATAGGAGTCATGAGATGGGGTCCCAGTGCATATGCAGAGTCACCCTGAAGGGATAAGATAGGAGGATGTTAGTAGTGCATGTGCCCCTTGTGATTTCAGCATCATGGGGGGGGGGGACAGTCATGCCTGCCACCCATGTCACTCACCAACCAGCCAGCTGTCCCCATACATGTTCTGTTCAAAATCTGTGGGGATGGGGCTAGGATTGTATATGTAGCTCTCATGGGTGTCATGGGTGGTGTCATGTGTTGGGCTGGTGTTGGGCTCCTGCAGGGTTGTGGTTAATTCCAGGATGGCATGAGGGGTGAATCTGAAGATACGAGACACCTCAGAATCACTCATGCCAAAGATGTCTATGCGTGTGTGATATATCAAGTGAAGGGTGAGGGGCTTGTATCAGATTAGATTATTATATCCATCAAGGTTTTAAAGGGCTATTGAAAGATAGTGAGACCATGTTTGTAATTTGTATGTATGTTATGTATTTATGTATATATGTATGTATTTTTTTGGTAAAATTTTTTAGAAAAGCAAAGAATATTTTTTTGAAAAAAAAAAAAAAAAACCCTCTCCCGTGCCCTCCTCCGTGCCCTCCTCCTTCTTTGCTCATCTAAAGTCAGTAGTATAGCTATGAGCATGGATGCCACTGGCATGTTGGCATACAGTTTGTTGGGCAGCAAGTGTGACTGCTCAGCTCCTCACTAACAGTGTTGCTTTAGCTGACATGTAGACGGATTGTCTAATCTTATACCACCTTTTATATGGTCTAATTTTAGACAGGACGTGCAGCTGTTGCGCACAGCGCGTAGCCTGCGCTGCACCAACGTTCTTTTGTGGATCCCCGTAACTCCCTCATTTGCATATTTGAATAGCAAATCAATGGTGTGTCTAGCGCAGTTTTGCGCGGACGGATGCGCCTGTCTATCGAAATTACGCGGGTCAAAAAAAAGTAGATTTCTTGCGTATCTCGTTTTGGGGATGCGGCGCATCGAAACGCATGCTCAAATTTAGATTACGCCACGCATCTCCTGTAGCGCCGGCGTAATCGCTCTGTGAATCTGGCCCAAACTGTGCAGCTTTGACTAAACTTGAATAATACCTTTGCTATAGGTGTAGACCATTGACGTACCTCCTGAAGCCTGGCCAATAAACTCCAACAGATGGCCTTGTTGCTAGTATCTTTCTAAAATACAGTAGCAATGGGGTCTATGGCGCCATAAGTGTTTGTGTGTACATAAATGTCTACGTAGTGAGTGAAAAACTTGTAGAGCGCAACACATGCGAACTGAATCGCCTCTGGGAGCTGTTTCCATTCCATGGGTAAGAAAACCCCCTTGACCTCAGAAGAGATGGGTTTTAATCTTTCTCCTGAAGGCCAAGTGGTCCGACTCCAGTCGGATGGTAGTTGGTAGCGCAATGCACAGCCGAGGTCCCTGGACTGCAAATCTTCGATCTCCTTTGGACTTGTATCTGGCTTTGGGTATTTGGAGTAGGTTTTGATTTGTGGATCGCAGAATGCGATTTGGGTTATGGGCTTTTAATTTTTCGCATAGATATTGGGGGGCGTTTCCTTGAATACACTTATGCGTTAGGCAGAGTGCCTTGAAAGTGATTCTGTCTTTTACTGGCAACCAATGAAGGGATCTCAGCGAAGGTGAGATTGATTCCCATGTGTTTTTGCCAGTCGCTAATCGAGCGGCCCTATTTTGAACGACTTGCAGACAAGTGATTTGGTAATTGGGGAGTCCTAGATAGAGGGCATTTGCGTAGTCAAGTCTGGAATTGATGATTGTTCCCACTACGACTGCAATGTCCTCTTTTGGGATAAAGGGGGTGAGTCGGCGTAGTAGGCGCAGCAGATGATGGGATCCACTGACTACAGACCCTATTTGTGCATCCATTGTCATGTAGGAGTCGAAAATGACTCCGAGACTTTTGATTTAGGTGCTAGGGGTGATAGTTTTACCCAGAATGGGCGGGGGGGTCCAAGTTGATGTGGGGTGACTTTTTCGGTTTGCGTGAAACAGGAGAAGTTCTGTTTTTGAACCATTGAGTTTAAGATAACTGTTTTTCATCCAGATATCTATTAGAGAGAGGGATTTCTCTAGTCCAAGAGAATGATCCTTTTTGTTTCAGATATGGAAATACATTTGAGTGTCGTCTGCATAGGAGTGGTAAAGTAGCTTCTGGTTCCTGATGATTTCAAAGAGGGTGCGGAGATAGATATTGAACAATACGGGTGACAAGGGAGATCCCTGAGGGACTCCGCATGATATCGTACGTTTTTCAGAGGTGAAAGATCCCAGCTTCACTGTTTGTGATCGGTTTTCCAAAAAGGAGGAGAACCAGGGTAAATCGCCTTCTGCTACTCTGGCCACTTCAGCTAGTAGCTAGTAGCTAGTAGTAGTCCGTGGTCTACCGTATTAAATGCCGCGCTTAGGTCCAGCAGGATCAGGAGACAAGATTCTCCTTCATCTGCGGCCTCTAGAGCGTCATCCCATATTTTGAGCAGCGCCGTTTCTGTTCCGTGACCCGGGCAGAAGCCTGATTGAAACGTGTCAAGTAGCTTATGGGTGTCTAAATGCAGTTGCAGCTGTTGTACAACTTCTTTCTCCATTATCTTGGAGAAAACATTAACCACTTCTCTACCGTGGGTGTTTTTCAGATTTGGTGTTTACAAGACTAAAACATTTTTTTTTGCTAGAAAATTACTTGAAACCCCCAAACATTATATATATTTTTTCTAACACCCTAGAGAATAACATGGCGATCATTGCAATACTTTTTGTCACACCATATTTGCGCAGCGGTCCTACAAGCGCACTTTTTTTGGAAAAAATTCACTTTTTTGAATAAAAAAATAAGACAGCAATACATTTGGCCGATTTTTTTTTTAAATTTATTGTGAAAGATAATGTTACGCCGAGTAAAATGATACCCAACATGTCACGCTTACAAATTGCGCCCGCTCGTGGCATGGCGTCAAACTTTTACCCTTTAAAATCTCGATAGGCGACGTTTAAAAAATTCTACAGGTTGCATTTTTTGAGATACAGAGGAGGTCTAGGGCTAGAATTATTGCTCTCGCTCTAACGATCGCGGCGATACCTCACTTGTGTGGTTTGGACACCGTTTTCATATGCAGGCGCTACTCACGTATGCGTTCGCTTCTGCGCACAAGCTCGTCGGGACGGGGCACTTTAAAAAAAAAAAATTGTTTTCTTATTTATTTTTATTTAGTTTATAATTTTTTACACTGAAATAAAAAAAAAAAAAAATTATTACTTTTATTCCTATTACAAGGAATGTAAACATCCCTTGTAATAGAAAAAAGCATGACAGGTCCTCTTGAATATGAGATCTGGGGTCAAAAAGACATTTTTTCAAATCACAGAAAAAAAAATGTTTCTTTAAGACGCTGGGCGGGATTGACGTTTTGACGTCACTTCCGCCCAGCAGAGGTATGGGGACGGGCGAGGGAAATTCTTCCCTCACTCTCATCCCCACTGAGCAGACGAGCGGACCTGATCTCCTCCGCTGCTACCTACGGCTCCGGTAAGGGGCGGAGGGCGCGGGATAGCGGCGATAATGGTGATCTCGCGGCGAATCTGCTGCGGAGACCGCCGTTATCTTTTACAGGATCGCTCGTACTAAAGATGGATACCTCGGTTGTGGCAGCAGCTGCTGCCGTTACCGAGATATCCATCTTTAAAGTGTGGCCGTAAAAACACGTACGGCGGTAGGGAAGTGGTTAAGACCTGTAATGGGCCTCTGGTTGTTTGGGTCTTTGGGGTCAAGGGTGTTTTTTTTTAGGATTGGTTTTATTGTACCTTGTTTCAGCAAGGTGGGCACCGTGCCCTCCTTGATTGATTGGTTTATGAGCTGCGTGATAGCTGGTGCCAGTATATCTGCACTTTCTTTCAGCAGTTTAGTGGGAATTATGTCATTGGGTGCTGTGCTGTTACGCAGAGTCCCGATGATGTTTTTAGTGGTATTGATGGCTATGGGTTTTAGAGTGAATTTTGGTGGTTGTGGCGGGTTTATGTGGGTATTTGGATTGGGATTTGGGGAAGGTTCCATTTTGCTGAATACTTTCACAGATTTTTTCAATTTTATTAATGAAATAATCTGATAATTCGTTGCAAAATTCTTGTGAATCAGAATTGGGGGCCTCTAAACAAGCTGGATTAATCGTCTGCGAAACCAGCTTGAAGAGTTCGCGGGGGCGGTTTAGGGCATTTGCGATAATGTTGGAGAAGTGATTTTTTTTGGCCATGAAGATTTCTTTGTGATATTTCTTTGTTGTTGTCTTGTAAATGGTGTGGTTTTCCTCCGACGAGCTCCTTTTCCAAGCAGCTTCTACTCTTCTACGCTCTTGCTTTAGCAACGTCAGCTGGTCATTAAACCAGCTGGAGTTGTTTTTACGGATGCAAGTTTTGCGTTTTGGTGCCACCAAGTCAGCTGACTGTAGTAGTGCCTTGTTGATGGCGTCAAGTGTTTCTGTGGCTGTTTGTTTTTGTTGGATTGTTTTTATTTTGTTCCCTAGTGTTGTTTTGAAGAGTTCAGAGTGGAGCTTCTTCTAGTCCAGTGAGTTGTCACCGGTTTTGTAGTTTTTTTTGGCCTGGCGTTATTGGTGATTTTGAATTTAATGGCATGGTGATTGGTCCATGGTAGCGGCTCATTGTCCAGGACATCAATTTCCAAATCTTGTTTGAAGATGAGATCTAGAGTATGACCTGAGGCATGAGTGGGGCCTAGTATTAGTTGCTGCAGACCTAATCCTTCCAAATGGTCAATGCAGGCGTCGGCGATGGGGTCTAGCGAGGAGTTGGCCCAGAGGTTGAAATCCCCAAGCACCAAAAAATGTTTGATGCTTAGGGTGTATGAGGAGATGAATTCTGTCAACGACATGAGAAGGTGCGTTTTTGGGCCTGGTGGTCTATAGCAAAGTAGAATATGGACCATGTCTTGGGGATTTGTTTGCAGCTGTAGAGTTAGGGTTTCCATGACAGCAAAAAGTTCATTTTAGTGCACCAGATTCAGCACCTCTGAAAAGACTGTAGTAACTCTTGGCAAACAGATAAGAAGAACAGCAGTGCACAATCTGAGTGTAGCATTTAAACAGATTTATTGTAGTGAAAAGACAAATGGCAACTCACATTCAGACCAATAGGAGTACTGGGTGGATGGATACACTCCGGGGGGCACCAAACTAAGTGCAGCATTAATAATACTAAGATATATTTGTAAATTAGTAACTCACATGGGAAGTGAGTTACTTAATAAAACCCTTGTCAGGTTTTATTATATTTTTGTTGTATGTGTTCTTGCTGGGAAGATTCAACCTCCCGCTGGTGCGTGCTGTTCGTTCCGGGCAGGGCCGATCCGCCCTATACGCGGACTACACAGGCTGCTAATACTCGGGGCCCCGTGCCGCCGCTAGAGGTCCGCGGCCAGCGGAGATAATGTCTCCGCCGGCCGCCATTTTCCTGAACACCAGAACGAGAAGGGAGCCCTGCCTGCTGTAATAGAGCTGTGGCGCCTGGTCTTACCGATGGGATTAGAGAGAAAGTGCAGCCCCCTGTAGCCTGAATAGGAGGAGCGGCTGCATATAGAAGAATCATTCTCTCCATCCTCCTCCCACAGTCTCTGAATGCCTGCTTCTGCTCCTCTCCCTCTCGCAGGCATTCAGGTACTGCGGGAAGAAGATGGAGAGAATGATTCTTCTATATGCAGCCACCCCACCGCTCCTCCTAATCTGCTTATCTCTGCTGCCCCCACAGTGCTCTCTACCCCCCCACAGTGCTATCAAGCCCCCCCAGTGCTCTCCACCTCCCCCATGCTCTCCGCTGCCCCCTGTGCCCTCCACTTCTCCCCCAGTGCTATCCAGCCCCACTGTGCTCTCCTCCTCTCTCCTGTGCCCTCCACCTCTCCCCTTGTGCTTTTTACCTCCCCCTGTGCTCTCCACCTCCCTACATGGTCTACGGTCTCCCCCTATGCCCTCCGCCTCTCCCCCTGTGCTCTCCGCCTTCCCCCTATGCTCTACGCTGCCCCCTGTGCCCTCTGCCTCTCCCCCTGTGCTCTTTTCAATTCCCCCTAAATCTCTCCAGCCCCCCCAGTGCTCTCTATTCCCCCAGTGCTCTCTATTCGCCCCAGCACTCTTCAGCCCCCCTCTTCACTCCACCTCCCCACATGCTCTACGCTGCCCCTATGCCCTCTGTCTCTCCCCCTGTGCTCTCCACCTCCCCCATGCTCTACACTGCCCCCCTGTGCCCTCTGCCTCTCCCTTAGTGCTCTCTAGGCCCCCCAGTGCTCTCTAGTCCCCCCAGTGCTCTCCACCTCCCCCATGCACTACGCTGCCCTACGCCTCTCCCCCAGTACTCTCCAGCCCCCCCCATTGATCTTCACCTACCCCCTGTGCTCTCCACCTCCTCCTATGCTCTCTGCTGCCACCCCCGTGCCCTTCGCCATCCCCCAGTGATCTCCACCTCCCCCAGTGCTCTACAGCCCCCCATGATCTCCGCCTCCCACCTGTGCTCTCCGCCCCCATGCTCTCTGTCCCACCCTGTGTTTTTGCTTCGGGAGAGGACAGGCAAGAAGGAGGAGGTGAGGGGGGAGAAAGGAGAGCTGAGAGCAGGGCAGCATGTGACTGGGGGATGCACTCCGACCACAGTGGTCATGGCTCAGCGGCCATGATTTTCGTGGTCAGCGCAGCGCAGAGAGGGCATAAAGGAAGTGGCAAGTTCAGGGAGTTTTTTTTTACAGTTTAGAGTGGGGCAGATTACACAGCACGAGAAGTGTGCTGTGTAATCTGCTTTAAGAAACCAGGATCTGTATATAATTTACACTTACTGTATCCAGTCTTCCTAGCCACCTGATTAAAAGTATATCCCCCTACTTCATCTTAGATGTATACATAACAAAATCAGACAGCCGTAGATCTCCATAATGTTACACCCTGCAGGTGAAATTTTACTTGCTACTGGCCATGCCTGCACATTGGGTCCTCTAAAGCTGGGTTCACACTGTAGTACGGAGTTGCTCAGAACAGGGGTCCCGGTGCATCCCTCTTCACCGTTTCAGGTCCGATTTGGACCTGAAACAGACCAGAAGTCGCACAGGACTCCTGTGCAATTCGCTCCAGAGCCGCTCTGGAGATGTGTGAACCGACTCCATAGAGAAGCGGTCACAAGCTCCTGACATGCGAATTGGATGCGCTTAAAGCCGCTTCAAATTCGCAATAGTGTGAACCCAGCCTAAGAGTTCCATTGAACCATGTTCATTTATATATCTATAAATAGTAAAACAAAATAAAATATAGTAATAATAAAGACGTATTTCTTTGTGCATAGCATTGATTTTGTTCTTGCCTAAGTGGTAGGTATATGCTCATAACTGCTATAGTCTGGGTTTTTGGTCATATTTGGAATGCATGGTGACCCATGACTATGCTCTAGTGTCCCTGGTTTTCATTATCTAATATTTGCAGCTTTCCTGTATACTATGAAGTATAGGTTCAGGTGATTCCAGCAGTCTAGTTTTACTTTGAGGAAATAATAAAACAATCAGAAATGCCAATTACAGGTGGACCAATATTTTATGTGACTACATAAATACAGGTGCAGTGCTGATGTCATTGCAATAAATCTTGCTAATGTGTTAATCTTTTTCATATGTTGTACAATAGTTAACCTGTCAGATATAAATTACTGGAGTCCTATTGGCATTCAGAATTCAACTGATTAGCTTCAAATCAATATTTAGTTGAGTTCCCCTTTAATAGACTTCGCAAACCTTCCTGTTATTAATTAATTATAGGGAATACAATAGGACCTACTGGGGCACAATTAAGAAATGGGGTTTCTACCTTGTGGCAGTTTGCTTGTCTCTTATGTAAGCTGCAGGGTAACCGAAGGCGTACGAAGACGTAAGCCTGTCGAATCGAAGCTCGAAGCCGTCGTATCATGGTTTGAGGATTCTAACTAATGATACGACGCGGGTAATTTGAAAGTACGCCGGTGGAGATACACCGGCGTACTAGCTCTGTGGATCTGGCCCAAAGTGTCATGCTGACCTAATAAGAAATATAGCAGAACTCAGCTAAATACACAAACAAAATGAACAAACTGATTTATACAGAGCTTTTTTTCTCAGAAAATAGGTGCAGGAACTCAACCACGACCCGTTCAGATTTCACAAACAGTAGAAGGGTCTTAAAGGGGCATTAAATACCAGAATTGCATTACATACAGTGTGCAGAGTTCAGGGGGTTACAAAGCAGTCACTTGTAAACACAGAAACCAGACTTCTGTGTTCACAAGTGATTGTGGCGAGCGGGCACCAAAGGGTCTGAGCCAAAGGTGGTGGAACTGAGTTCCACCAAGTTCCCCCAGAAAAAAAGCCCTGGATTTATATAAAAAAAGTTCTTGCGTGTGAGTGAGTGAAAAACTTATAAAGCGCAACACTTGCTAACTGAATCGCCGCTGGGCGCTGTTTCCATTCCTTCGATAAGGAGACGCTTTGCCTCAGAAGAGATGAGTTTTAATCATTCTCCTGAAGGCCAAGTGGTCGGACTCCAGTCGGATGGTGGTTGGTAGTGCATTCCACAGTCGAGGTCCTTGGACAGCAAATCTCCGATCTCCTTTGGATTTGTATCTTGCCTTGGGTATTTGCAGTAGGTTCTGATTTGTGGATCGCAGAGTGCGATTGGGGTTATGGCCTTTTATTTTTCCGCATAGATATTGGGGAGCGTTTCCTTGAATACACTTATGTGTAAGGCAGAGTGCCTTAAAAGTGATTCTGTCTTTCACTGGTAGCCAGTGAAGAGATCTAAGCGAAAGGGAGATAGACTTGCGAGCGCTACGTGATGATCTATAGTGAAACGCACACACCTAAGGGAGGAGCTTGCTGATGTCACAACGCACATCTATGCCTGTTGCTTTTGAGCATTTCTGAAGTTCTTTTTTTGCTGTGCTTTCTGCATTCTTTACCACAATTTGCATTTTTTATCCTTTTTCTTTTTTTCAGTGGAAAATTTGTTGTTGGGCAGATTTAAAAATGCAAATCGCAGCAAAATCATGTAAAAACATGGTAAAAACGCACTACATGCTTTTCTGCAGCTTCTCCATTGAAGTCTATTGAACCAAAAAAACAAACAAAGCACTATTTTGCATTGAAAAAAGTCCCTGACCCTTTCCAAAAATGCAGAGGCACAAAAATGCATTGATGTGAACGTATTCCATAGTAAACCTATGTTAACAAAATGTCCTTTGTTTCTTCAAAAACACATTGGTGTGAACAAAACCTTAAAGCACCGCAAAAATATAGAGTGGACATACTCAGGGTTAACAAGTGATTAGCAATCAGAGGAATAAAAGCTTGGCTGGTGCAGGATTCCCGTGAAATAAAACATACCTAAACCATCCAAGGCTGCATTCATACATTTTTTTTTCTTTATTTTAAAGCGGAGTTCCACCCAAAAAATTCTGCTTTAAGGACTCCTTACCTCCTTACATGCACATTTGGCGTGTCATTTTTGTTTTGGTGGGGGGAGTGGGTACCTCGTTTTTGACAGGTACCTGCTCCCACTTCTGCTCGGGCCACCTAGGCGACTCGAGCGGAAGTTCTATTCTTCCCCTCCCTCCTATCTTCTGGGACGTGTCAGAGGTCCCAGAAGATTTTACGGCCACTGAGGAGGCACGGCGCGACTTGCGCATGCGCAGTGTGCACCCGGCTGTAAAGCCCCAAGCTGTCATAGCCAAGTGCCCACACCTGTTAGCCGCAAAAAAAAAAATGACCACCAGCCGCCACTGGGGACAACCATACTGAGAAGCATTGTCACCCTAGGACAGAGAGTATATCAGGACTGCAGAACACCTCCCTCGCTTCTCTAGGAAGAGGTATTTTGTAGTCCACAGAGATAGCAGAAACAGTGCTAACTGGTAACACTGCAAAGGCAAGGAGTACAAGAATTCAGGGGCGGACTGACAACTCATGGGGTCCTCGGGGCAATAGGAGATTATGGGACTACCGGGCAATAGGAGATTGTGGGGCTCCCGGGCAATAGGAGATTATGGGGCCCCTGGGCAATCGGAGATTATGTGGCCCCACAGTATACACACATGCAGTATATATACACAGTATACACACAGACACACAATATACACACAGTATACATACACACAGAGTACACATATGCACACACAGATTTGTATATACTGTCCCTGATTTTACCGAGGCCGGCAACCCGAATGGGGCCCCCTAGTAGCATGGGGCCCTCGGGCAGTGCCCGAGTGTCCGAATGGTCAGTCCTGCCCCTGCAAGAATTAACCAGCTCCCAAGATTTCACAATCTGTAGCTGGTTGGTTTTTAGATATTTTTTATTTGACTTGAATAAAACAATTTTCAATAGTATATTTAACAGAACAAACGAGATCAGATAAGAGAAATGTATTTCTAAAGATTAATACCTTAAATAACAATCTAGGGATTTTATTTTTCTTTGCTAGAGATAATGATAGATAGCTCAGCACCTTCATATTCTGTGCTTAGAAGAGGCCACATGTAAGCAGAGAGTGCAGGAGGGGGAGGGTTAATTGTATCACCATTGATTCACCAGGGAAAGGAAGGGATATGTCATCTCCAAGTTGGGAAAAGCAGAGAGGTTTCCGGATGAGTCATTGTTCAGAGGTTACTCTGTGGCTCCTCCTTGGCCTCTATATTGGATCAAATAGTCCAAAAGGATGGGGTGCCCTCTGCTGGAAGTACCCGCCATTATTTATTATACAATAGCACTGATGTGTACTGTATGTGTTTGTAGTGACACGACACATACAGAGGTCTTCCTGTACGTCTGTAACAAGCTCCGTCTCATACAGCTGTGGTCGTAGTGGCCGACCTAACTGCTGTTGTGTAATCATGTTTTCATTTACCGAGAGTCAAATTCTTCTCCTGTCGCAGAAGCTGCTTTAAATAGGTCATTGTGCTAGTCTGCTACTGTTCTATTTGTTTTCATACAGTGACCTTGAGTTGTAACTACAAACTGGCAGGATTTCCCCAGTGGATAATATTACAGAAAATTGGTCAGTAGACATAAAAAATTAATGAAGCCTATCCCCAGGGAAAGTTAATCTGCTCCCTTGTAGTTGGGCTACCTCCGTCCTGCAAGGGTTAAATGCTCCTTTAGGTCGGACTTCCTGAGAAAAAAAGTCAGACAGGCTTTTTTCTTTGAAAGTCCGGCCGTGTGTAGCCTTCATCTGACTTTTTTGGTCGAAAGTCCGACGGACCTTAGATAGAGAACCTGTTCTCTATCTTTCCGTCGGACTTCCGACGGACTCACGGCGGACCTTTGCATGGTCAAAAGTCAGAGCGTGTGCACGAGGCATAAGGGATCCCAAAAAGCAGTTTTACTTACCTGATCCTCTGCTCCCCCAGCAGCTGGCGCTCTCTCATACTCCCCTACTCTTTGGGAGTGGACTGCTCCTTAGCGTCCTCATGTCCAGTGCAGGGATATAGGGTCTGCATTGGATTTGATGCCATAAGAAGACATCTGACCGCAGGGGTATAGGTGAGAAGAGGCTGCTTGGACCAGTCTTACAGCTTGTTGGAAGCCGAAAATCAGGTACTGTAAGTAAAGGACAGATTTTATAATCTTTACTGAGTTGCGCTAACAATGATTAGTGTCCATAATGAATCAAATAAAGATCAAAAAATTTAACAAAATAAAACACAATAAAATAAAATCCACATGTGATGAAATAGTAAGGTCCTTCATTAAAATTCATCACCATCCACCACCGTAAAAATATGTTCCTCAGTGACACCACCACCACCAAAAGCAGAAATGCTTGCTTATCGGCTCATATTGACCTCCTAATACAAGATAAGGTCAATCACACTTATGGCTTACTACCCAGCCAGGGCCTTTACAGCATATAAGGGTCTGCCTTTGATTCTCACATCAATCTTCTTGGCAACAATGTCATAGGGGTATCCCAGAGCACAAAAAAGCTCCAGGCCCTGTACACACGATTGGACATGTCCAATGAAACTGGTCTGCAGACCAGTTTCATCAGACCAGTTCGATGGTGTGTACGGCCCATCAGACCGTTGTCCGTCGGACCAAAGTTTTAAAACATGCTTTAAAACCTGTCTGATGGACACCTGTCCTTCAGACAGATTCGATGGTTAGTACACAAAAGCATCGGACCGAAAACCCGCGCATGCTCAGAATCAAGTTGATGCATGCTTGGAAGCATTGAACTTCGTTTTTTCAGCACGTCGTTGTGTTCTACGTCACCGCGTTCTGGTCTGATCAGATTTTGGTCCGATGGTGTGTACGCACATCAGACCATCAGACAAGTTCAGAGTTGTCTGATGAAAACGGTCCGTCAGACCAGTCTCATCAGACTGGTCTGATCGTGTGTACAAGGCCCCACATAACAATTTTATGCTAGCACTTTATTGTAAAAGTCATTAAAGATTACACTTACCCTATATACTTGAGTATAAGCCAAGTTTTCAGCATATTTTTTTGTACTGAAAATGCCCCCTCGGCTTATACTCGAGTCATCTTTTTGTGCCTGATCTCCTGGACTTTGGGGACCCAGTACCGGCCGGCTGTAGGTCCCCTGGACCCCAAACTTGGCACACATATATACCCCTCTTCCTCTACAAGTGTGCAAAGTTAGTTTTTCAAACCCAGGCATCCCTTCTATATACTCCCATGTTAAACGTAAGTCTAGTCATGGACATAGTGAGACATGGGCACATGAGGCATGGGCACAGTGAGGCATGGGCATAGAGAGGCATGGGCACAGTGAGGCATGGGCATGGACACAGTGAGGCATGCAGATGGACACCCTAGGCTTATACTCGAGTCAATGCATTTTCCCATTTTTTTGCGGTAAAATTCGGCTTATATTCGGGTCAGCTTATACTCAAGCATATACAGTACATTGTATCGGCCGGTACATAAACAGCAACCCATCCTTCTGGGTTTACGCGATTGCGGTGACATCACCACATCGCTCCACCCTATGCATTTCGTCATGTGTTCATGTTTTCTGGGGGAAAGGTAAGTAAAAGTAAAGGACAGAAATATAAAAAAAAGCATTGCATTGGATCTCTTTTACATTAAAGAACTGTATGGCTCCAAAGACCCTGCTGTCATAATAAAATAAAGGGAGGAGAGCTACGATCTCAGTGCCTTTTTTGTGAAATTTGAGAATTAATTTTGCCACGATGCCTATAGCTACAGAGGGAAATTGGTGCTTGTTTTAAACTGCTTATGCTGCTGGTTCAGAATATGTGTATAATATATATATATATATATATATATATATATTGGATAGTATTGAGCAATATGCTGTCTATATGCCTGCTGTCACCATTGACAGCTGTGGCACACTGAAAAGGAAGAGCTGCTATTTTTCACTTGCATTTTAACAAGCTAGAGGTAAAGTGGTCTTATAAATAGAAAGGGACCTATTTATAGAGGAAGAAAATCACGATTCTATTTTTCCTGACACTATTGGGCAGATGCTTTAAACAGCTATGAATAACTGACGAGCAAATAATAATGACAACAAATTTGTGTGGACAGATGGTGAATATTTGTGATAGAATATCAACTAATCATTGGTTCTACACAGGGAACATACCAGAAAGAGGAAGAAGAATTGGTTTCCTTGTGCCTCTGAGGCCAGAAACTATAGCTGCTTTTGATTTCAAAATATTTTCATGTGTTTCCATATTTGTTATTTACTGCTATATTGATGATAGGGAGCATTATTTTATTATAAAAAAAAAAAAAAAAAAAATTTACAACGTACAATGGAACCTCAGATTACGAGCATAATCCGTTCCAGAATGCTCGTAATCCAAAGTACTCGCATATTAAAGCTAGTTTCCCTATTGAAGTCAATGGAAACAAAAATAATTAGTTCCGCATTGACTTTTTTTTTTTTCAAAGGTTTTTATTGAACAAAAATAACAATACAAGCGATGAGCTCCAGAGCAGACATATATCGCCAGGAGAGTGTGGCGCAGCACACCCGAAATCAGAAAAATAAGAGAAAAAAAAAACATGGTAGAACTTTACATACATATGTGTGTCCCCAACTCACCCCCCGGCATCTCATATACAGTAACTCAAGCCCAAGCCTCCACCCCCCTACGCCTAGGTGTGATACCCCACACATTCAGCATTCCGTATAGTGTTATAGCCCAGGGGCCCACTCCCACCCCCCGACCCTAGAATAGCCGATCATACACCAAATCTATCGGGGCCAGACCCGGGACGTCAAGCCAAGGGGCCCACACTTTTTCAAATTTAGAGTCAGTGCCCCTATGTTGGAATATTACTTTTTCCAGCCGTAATGTGACCCCCATCTGTTTGATCCATTCGTGCACAGTGGGGGGCTCGATGTCCTTCCAGTGCCTTAGTATCATCAGGCGGGCCTGAAATAGGGCTCTACAGATCGCCTGCCCAGAACCATTCTCCACCGTCAAGGTGTCGCATATTCCCAGCAGGCAGATCTTGGGATCTAGCGGTATCTGTACCTGAAAAGCCCCGTTAAGGGTATCAATGACCTTCGTCCAGTAGAGATGCAGTTTCGGGCATCTCCATAGTAGGTGAATAAGATCACCATGATCTCTGCAGCACCTAACGCAGATGGGGTCAACCCCCAGCCCCATTCGTGCCAGTCTAGCTGGTGTGTAGTGTACTCTCAGAAGAATGTAAAGTTGCGACAGTCTGTGTGCTACGTTCAAGGAGCACACAGGAACTGCCTGCATCGCCTCCTCCCACTGTCCCTCCTCAAATGCTCCCACATCTTGTTCCCACCGGGCCATTGCCCTCGAAGGGGCATCCGGTAGGAAGAGATTCAGAAGCATAGAGTAGCAACTTGATATAAAGCCCTTGTACGTGTCGACCCCAAATAAATAGTTGAAGACAGACGCTGGGTCCAGGGACCAGATATCTGCTTCTCCCTGGGCGTCCACTGCATGCTTAAGTTGAAGGTAATAAAATTGCATAGAGGCCGGCAAACGGAAGTCTGCACTAAGCTCCTGGAATGGCCTAAGCCTACCATCCCTAATCACATGGGTCATAAGGGTAATGCCATATCGTTTCCACTTAGAGCCATAGGGTATTTTAGCCAGTTCTCTGTAGTACCGATTGTCCCAAATAGGGCTGTACTTAGTGAATCCCATCACCCCCTGTAGCATTCTAACCTTGTTCCATGTCTTCTGCATCAGTACATATGTGGGGAAGAGTTTGTTAGACTTAGTGTACCGTAGGGCCTCTAGACCTTCCGCCACCTCCCCCCCAGTGGTGAAGCTGAGCAGCTGGACAGAGGAGTCCCGCAAATTCAGTTCCCGGTCCCGTTCGGGCCTCACGAGTCGTGCAATATGTTGCATTTGGGAGGCTAAATAGTAGATCCAGGGATTGGGCAACGCCAACCCGCCAGCATCCTTCGGTCGCTGGAGCTGTTCAAGCCTAACCCTAGGGGGCTTAGCGAGCCATATAAGTGAACGGAAGACAGAATTGATAATCCTGAATTTCTTTAGGGGGATGACCATTGAGGAGTTGTGAAGGACATATAACAACTGTGGCATAAGGATCATCTTTATCAAGTTTACTCTACCTACGGGGGATAGCTTGAGCCTACTCCACACCTTAACCCGGTCGCGGCATCTGTTAATCAGGGGGGTGAGATTAAGATTAACGTACTCCAGCAAGCAAGCAGTAACCTGAACACCAAGGTACCGAAACGACCTGGAGACGGGAATGTCTTGCACAGTCGCTGGGGATAGGGAGGGGTCCTGATCTAGTAACAGGAGGGAGGATTTCGTCCAGTTAATAACCAACCCCGAGTATTCTCCAAAGATCCGAAGGACCCTCATGGCCTCCGACAGCGAAGCCGAGGTATCACCTAGGAGAAGCATGTTGTCGTCCGCATATAGCATGATCTTTTCATGTAGATCACCATATTGGAATCCCCGGATCGAGGGGCTTGCTCTGATTATTGCAGCTAAGGGCTCTATGGCTAGGGTGAACAGGAGGGGGGACAGAGGGCACCCCTGCCGTGTACCCCTGTGTAAGGAGAAGGTGTGCGATACCCTTCCCCCCTCCCGTATAGCCGCAATGGGGGATGAGTACAAGAGCTGTACCCATGCTATGAAATTGTCGCCAAACCCGAATTTCCGCATCACCTCCCATAGAAACTCCCATTCGACACTATCAAATGCCTTATGGGCATCCAGGGACAATAAAGCTCTGTCTCCCATGTTATCCGCACTGGACTGGATATTCAAAAAAAGTCGCCGCAGGTTTATTGCCGTCGATTTTTGGGGCATGAATCCGGATTGGTCAGAGTGGATTATGGTAGAGATGGCACTGTTTAGTCTGACCGCCAGAACTTTGGCAAGGATCTTAACATCATTTTGTAGTAATGAAATCGGCCTGTATGAACTTGGGTCAAGAGGGTCCTTATCTGGCTTCAGAATTAACACTATATTGGCTCTAGACATAGATCGCGGTAACGTACCGGTCCTTTTTGCCTCATTAAACACCCTTAAGAGGTGTGGGAGCATTGTTTCCCCATATTGCTTGTACACCTCCGGTGGGAGGCCGTCATCCCCAGGGGCCTTCGAGTTAGGGAACAAACTGGTTGCCGCCTGCAGTTCCCCCAGAGAGAGGGGGGCGTCAAGCATCTTTCTGTTTGAGGCCGACAAAACTGGGAGCTGGACCGGGTCCAGGTAGTCAGTCAGGGAGTCAAGCGAGTACGCCTGACGGGACTCATATAGGGAGGAATAAAAACTCACAAGTTCAGATAGTACGTGGTCTGGGGAACTAGTCAACCCACCGGCCCGGGTGCGCAATGCCCCAATGGAAGGGGACATCTGCTGAGAACGGGCAATAGTTGTCAACATGCGACCAGTGTGCTCACCCTCCTCATAGAATGCCGCCTTCTGAAAGAAGCGCTTCTTCTCTGCCCCTGAGGACGTGACTCGGTACAGCGCGTCCTGCGCCGAGAGCCACGCCTCCCTATTGGTATCAGATGGGTCAGCAATGAAGGCGTCCTCCAACTTCCCGGCTATCACTTCTATATCCTCCCTCTGAGCACTTGTCTGTCTTTTAATGGCTTGGATCTCCGTAATAAACAGGCCCCTGAGAACTGCCTTAAAGGCCTCCCAGGTCACTGCTATGTCCTCCGATACAGCATGAATACGCCAGAACTCCGAAATGCAGGATTCTATGTGTTCATGCGAAGGGAAGAGATTCAGCCAGAAGGCGTTCATCTTCCACGGGGCCTTGGCACCCGCAGGAGGGGGACGCACATCTAAGGAAGTCACCAATGGAGAGTGATCTGACACGCTCCTAGGAGCGTACACCAATTCCCCAATATATCTCTCAGCCCCATGTGAGCAGAGACACAGATCAATCCTAGACAAAGAGGAGTAACTCTTGGAGAAGCAGGAAAACTGTTTCACACCCGGGTTCCTGGCTCTCCACGGGTCACCCCATCCCACCTCCTCCATGAATCTACCCAGGGCAGAACGGGTCACTTTCCTCCCCCCTTCCCCCTGTGGGTGTCTGTCCAACTGAGGGTCCATGCAGCAGTTGAAGTCCCCAAAGGCGTACAATGGCACCTCTGGAAACCGCACCTGGAACTCCACCAATGCCCTCAGTACCTGGTTGTTATACGGGGGTGGTATATACACAAAGGCAAGAATACATTTAAAAGCAAACAACTTACATAACAAAAACACATATCTACCGTCAGTATTAATCTCAGAGCTCAGTTCCTCGTATTTGATCGAGCAATGTATCAGCACACTCACACCCCTAGAATATGAGGTGTGAGTGGAGTGGTAGCTTTGACCCATCCACCGGTATTTCAAGCATGACAGTGAGTCAACAGTGAGATGGGTCTCTTGTAGGGCACATATGGCCGGCAGCCTGGCCCTCAGTAAGGTCGAAACCATAGTGTGTTTAAGAGGGTCTTGCAGCCCCCTGACATTCCAGGAGAGTATCTTAACCGCTGCCATCAGGGGGGGTCAAACACACATCCATCAGGGGGAAAACCACCACCCACGACCCACCCCACCTCCCTCCCAGTGGCCGTGAATGTCACAACATATTGGGGTGCAAGTAGGGATAGAGCAGTTCGCTGGGCAAAAAAGGAATTCGGGAAGCCACTCCGCAAGTAGTAGGAAGCATCCGCTCTGAGGGAGTCCATCGCATAACAGGAACTGTAATCGCACAACGGTGCTTCGGTAGGACATGCAGAGCCCTTTCGCATAGAGGCTTGTCGTCGTACCAATCTCTGGGGAGCCAACGGGCAGTCCCTCCACAACTGGGACAACCGATCCCACAAACCCTTAACTGGGCCATCAAGTGTGGCTGTACAGTCACTGGCCAACTTCACTGGGTGGAGTGGCATCATTAATCGCATTTCCGAACTCACATTTAGTAGAAAGAATCATTGTATGTTTCCGGCAGGTTTCTCAATCAAGGAAGTCTTAAGACAGCCCAACTAGTTTACCTCCGATGGTTCAATCGTCACGTTCAGGAGATCTCTGGGCCTGGCGCAGCGCGCCCGCATTAGCATCTAGCCAATCCGAGGCTTCAGCAGGATGTTCAAAGAAATGGGCCTGTCCCCGCAATATAATCCTGAGTTTCGCCGGGTACAGCATTGCATATGGAGCTTGTAGTTTCTGCAGGCGTTTTTTAACTTCAGTGAAGCGCGCCCGGCTCTTCTGAACAGCAGCGGAGAAGTCAGGGTAAAATGAGACCCGGGTGCCATTAAACTGAATATTCCTCTTTTCCCTGGCCAGCCTCAGTATTATTTCTCTGTCCCTGTAGTTCAGCAACCGGGCTAGCATCGGGCGAGGAGGATTCCCAGGTGGGAGAGGCCTGGTCGGTACTTTATGAGCCCTCTCAACCGCATATAGGGGGGTAAAAGCATCTTTGCCGAACACGTCCGTCATCCATTGTTCCACAAACCGCGTGGGGTCCCGGCCCTCCACCTTCTCCGGCAGCCCCACTATGCACACATTATTGTGTCTGAGTCTGTTCTCAAAATCTTCTGCCCTCATATCCACTGCCCTGGCCATCCTCGCAGCAGATTGAGCCTCCCTGATCAGCGGGGGTAATTTATCCTCTATGTCACTTATTCTGCTTTCAGCTGCGGTGGTTCTCTCCCTCATCTTTTGCATGTCCTGTCGGATTAAGCAGACCTCCTCCTCTAGGCCCCCAAAGCGAGCTCTCAGAGAGTTCACAGAGGCTGTACATTTGTTCACAGCCTTCAGTATGGCAGCCAGCGTGGGTTGCTCTCCCCCCTCAAGCTCAGAGTCCTCATCTTCCTCCTGTAGGTCTGGGCTGCCCTGACTCTGTGCCATCATGGCGCCGGCCCCCAGCACTTCCTCCCCCTCCTCCATATCACTGTCCCCAGTGGCGCCATCATCACCCAGGGCCCGCACCGCTGGTAGGTCCGATTTCCCAGCCAGTTTCTGGGCATAATACCGCTTATCCTTGGGGGGCTCTCCGGAGGTCTTCTCAGGGTGTTTGGACTGCTTACTCACCCCCTCCTTGGCCTTATCTCCCGTTCGCGCCTTCTGCGCTGATGGTGGAGCGGCGCCATATTGGGGATCCTGCTTCGAGCTCTCTCCCTTCTGTCCTCGGGTCATCATGCCCTCCGATGGCAGCAGAGTGTGGGCCGGGTGTTGAGGGAACGTTCCCAGGGCTGATCAGCGGAAAAACGATCAGTTTAGTGTGCCGGAAACCGGATCAATTAAGGATCACAACGGGAGCTCTGTGAAGACGCGTCTGCTCACATGCCGCGCTGGCCACGCCCCCCGCATTGACTTCAATGGCATGCAATACCGCATGCGGCCAGAGGAGGCGGGGTGCCGGAGAGCCTCGTAAACGTCCAGAAAGGCCCGAGGACAGTTCGGCTGACCTCAGCATACCTCGGAAAGACTCCGTTCTCGGACCTTTCTGAGGTTTGCCAAGGTCAGCCAGGCTCTCGTTGGGCCTTTCCGTGCATTTCCGAATGGTGACGTTTGGCGCCATTCGTTTTTGCTTGTTTTGCGAGGCAACACTCGCAAACCGAGGTAGGATTTTAGGAAGTACAGTGCTCGTATTGTGAAATGCTCATTAACCGTGTTACTCGCAATTCAAGGTTCCACTGTAAAGTGAAATTATAGTCTGTCAAGAAAAAAATAGGTGCTTTAGCATCATAGGCGTGTGCGCACAGGGTGTGCCAAGTGTGCCTGGGCACACCCTAATCACCCTGTGCTGCGCAGGTTTCCACTGCTGCTTGGCTGCAGAGAAAGGGACTGGGGAATCTCTGCCTTCAGTCCCTTTATCTGTCTCTAAAGTAAGACATCAGGGGTCTGTTTAAACCCCTGATATTTCACCAAATTCCTCCAATGGAGCTCCAAAAATTTTTTTTTGTTTTAATCAAAAGTAATTGAAAGAAAAGTGTTTATACTGATAACTGATGTAGTGCCCCCTTGCGTTTAGCACGGGTATTGCGCTTAAAAAAGAATAGTTGATTGGGAGAGTTACTTTGCTCTTCATCGCAATTGTTGAGTTACTGGCCTGTCTTATTCTGGGAAGGTCCACTGGCTCGGACTGCATTCTGGGGATGTCAGTTCATCCTTGGCCGGCAGTGGGAGCTAGAGGGATTCCTGGTGGATTGAGTCTTCCCCAGCAGCCAATTGGAGAGTTTTTCCTCTCGCTGGGCATGCTGGGGAGGGGTATATCTGGAAGGGAGGTCAGGTGTTCGGGGTTCTTTGGCGTTCCCTGCGGGGGGTCCCGGAGTCAGGGGGCGGCATCCACCTTTAGGGTGTGCGCACCCAGGGACCCTACCGTTGTGTGTCCCATCTGGCCAACACCCGGGCTCTGCTGAGTCTCAGTCGGAGACGAATCTGAGGGGGAGCCCAGTAGATGGCTGGGTTCCCGAATGTCGCTGGGAGGATCCGGTACTAGAGCTCATAGACAGGTACGCTTTGCTGGCGCATGGTGCCGGACGCGCAGGAAATAGCTGGGAGGATTCGCTCTGTTCGGGTGTCGGCAAATTATCCAGGTGCCGGTCCAGGGTTCTGGGTGGACCATATGGTTGTGATATTTCCTCAGCCTGGACCGGCTTTGTGAAGTTAGCCAGCAGCGGGCTTCAGAAAATTAGTCACAGGAATTACAAAACAAACTGCATTCCTGTGATCCATAGTAGAAGTATAGCTAAACAAGCTTTGGCTGTACTTATCCTTTAGGCTCCATTCACATCTAGGCGACAAAACGCCTGTCGCGCGACGCTCGTGCCGCTGGAGGGGAAAAATCCCATTGATGTCTATAGAGATGGTTCACATCTCTGAAACGCTGAACGCCTGTCGCCTGAAAAAAAGTCCCGGACCCTTTTTTTCAAGCGACATTGGCATTCGGCCATAGACATCAATGGGGAGATTTGTAAAAAAAATAAAAATGAATCGAAGCGCGGCAAGTAAAGCCACGTATGCGGCGTTACTTGCTGCATAGATGTGAATGCAGCCTAAGGTAAGTAATATGGGCATTTAGATTTTTTTTTTTGAACAGTGATTGGGGGTGGGAACGGGGACACCTTTATCTCAGACGGGAGCTTTAATTCATTAACCACGGTGTCCCTTTCCACAAACCTTTTGTTTTCTCTCTAATTTTTCTATAATTTTCTGTATTCTATTACTATTTAAAAAAACCTTCTTGCCTGAACCCAATTTCGATTCAGCCCATTCCCAAGAGCAGCTGCTCTCTCCTGTCTTCCACCTTACAGGACAGATTAATAGCAGGTGTCAATCAATTCTGTGATGAGGGAGGGTGCGGCAGGGCTGAGCCACACTGTCTGTAGATGCCAGCAGCGTGGTTTGGGATCAAGCCCGCACTAGTGCCCTCATAAAAATCGGTTTCCCATGGGGGAGCTCGAAAGAAAGGTTGAGTAAGGAGCGCTGGTGGGGAACTCAGAAGAGGAGTCTCATAATAATGTTTTTGATCACTTTAATTTTACTTACGGTAATTTATACCTATTGATTCTCTACCTTAAAGTGTAAGTTCACCTTTTCACAGAACCGCTCCTTCCCATTTATAACATATATAGGCAGCACACCGGAGAGCCAGACATCTGCTCTTACAGTTTACAGCGGTCTGGGTCTTCAATTGTGTGACACTCACCACTTGCACAATGCTCCAATCAGAAACGCTGCTTCAGCAACATGAGCATTTTGATTGGTACAAATTGCATAGCAGAGTGTTGGACCACTGGAGACCCAGGTCACTGTGTTCTGTGAGAACAGATGTTCAGCTATCCAGTGTGCTCCAGACACAGACAGTTCTTACAAGTCTAGGCCCCTTTCACACCTGCGGACCGTATGTCCGCTTTTTCATCCATTCGTGTGCGGATAAAAAAGGGACATAGATTGGTCCCTATTAGATTGCGGGTGTCCGCGAATAAACATCTGCTGACACCCGATCTCGCCCGCCTCCTTCTTTCTTCTTTTTATCTTCCTTTATTTCTGTTCTGTGTGGTCTCTCATTTCCATTGCTCTTCTTCTTGCTCACAGTGCAAGTCAGAGCAATGGACTGGCCGAGGCACCTTCGCCCCTTCATACAGTCCTCTGTAAACACTCCATATCAATAATACACAACTTACTGTAACCCACATGAAACACCTCAATGCAGGAAAATTAGGATGTGTGTGATGTACATTGCACTTATACTGTGGGTTTGACACAGAGATCCTCTGTCTTATAATGTGTAAAACCTCAATAAACTCTATTTAAAAAGAAAAAAAAAGAAAAAGTGAACTGTTGCACTAGACCACCCCTATGGGAGCCCAGTCGGGGTTTCAGAGTATAGACTCTTGCTCACAGAGGACTTATGCCGTGTACACACGATCATTTTTCGGCATGAAAAAAACATAGGCCCAGATTCATAAAGCAATTACGCCTGTCTAACTGGTGTTAGACAGGAGTAATTTCAAATTTTGCGCGCCGTATCACTAGTTTAAATCCTCAAACCATGATACGGCGGCTTCGGGCTTCGATCCGAGAGGCTTACGTCTTCGTAAGCCTTCGGATCTACGCTGCGATATTTTTGCGGCCGCTGGGAGGAGTTCGCGTCGTTTTCATGCGTCGGGATATGCAAATGTGTTTTTACGGCGATCCACGAAGATACGAGCGGTCTTCGCAATCGCTTACGTCTGTTTTTTTTTACGTACTGTTAGACCAGCTTTTTGCTGGTCTAACGGTGCGTAGCCCATGTTAAGTATGGCCGTCGTTCCCGCGTCGAATTTAAATTTTTTTTTTTGCGTAACTCGTTCGGGAATAGAAATGTCCGTAAACGACGCTACTCAAACAACGAATGACGTAACGACGTGATTTCGCGCAATGCACGGCGGGAAATTTGCGAACGGAGCATGCGCAGTTCGTTCGCCGCGGGAACGCGCCTATTTTAAATCCTTCACGCCCCCTACTCGTCTAGATGGATTGTGACGGGAGAAATACACTACGCCGCCGTCGTTTACTGGACGAAATCTACCTGGATTCCACGTAGAGCCAGGTAAAAAACGGCGGCGTAGTGTATTTCTGATACGCTACGAGAATCCAATTCTCTCTGAATCTGGGCCATTGTTTTTAAAAAACGTAATTTAAATTGATCGTGTGTGGGCTTCACATAATTTTTCGGGGTCTGAAAAACAACATTTTTTTTCGAACATGCTGCATTTTTTAACAACGTTTTAAACAATGTTGTTTTTTGACGTTTTAGCCCACACGGGGGTTCAATATTTGAACCCCCAGCCAGAACGGCTCGGATGATGGGGGAAAGCTTACTGAGGAGGAACAGGAAGTGAGAAATTCAGACAAAGAAAAAAAAACATTTAGAAGGGAAATCGAAGGAAAAGGTAAGTGAACCAACAATGCACTAGTTTAAAGGAACCAATTTAGAAAATAAAAAACAAACCTTTCCAACCCCTAAGTCCTGCCTTAATCGCTAGCCTTTGAAGAGTGCCAGCAAACGCTCTCTCTGGGTCACCACTTGGGCACAGTAAGCCCAGGACACATTTATAAAGCACAGTGATGAATTTGAAAAAGTATGAACTTTGCAATGTGCTCTGTTTTCTTCTGGTGTCCCTTGCTGGTAGAGCACTATGAAGATGAACAGGAGGCGTAAAAAGAAAAAAAAAAAAAAACACTGTAAGGAGAGCGCATTTTTCGTGACATGCTAAAGTCACATGACAAGCTCTTCTCCAAACACAGAATTCTCTCTATATGGTGATATTACAGTTTCTTTTTAATGTATGAGTGCATTTTATTACATGTTACTAGCTTATTTTGGTAGACTATATGGTTTTGTTTTTTACATATATTCATAGCAGCACAGTGGGTGGTCTTCAGAATGCTGCTTAGGAAACATCTGTTTCGTAAAAATCATAAAGTAAAATGCTACAATGAAACACTGTACACACAACAATCTAATTAGTGTTTGCCTGTTACTATGATAGCTGAAGCTGGCAGCTTGTTGAAGGTTTTTTATTTCTCCTTTTGTGGAAGGGCTGATGAGCCACGCCTGGACAAAGCTACAAGGCTAACCATATATGGTCACAGAGCCTGGGAACACGTTTACTATGGAGACACTTATTAAATGAACAACACTGACATCTTGTGGTACAATAACTGTATAACACATTGAGAGTATACCTATCTATATTTGATGTGCTGTTCGGGTAAATTACTATAACAAAAAGAAACATACCCTCAATGCCATTGACTACATTGCACATCATGCTTCTTTGGAAGATGAGACCTTTGATCATGGTTGATAGGATGTATAGGAAGTCAAATGCTTTTAGATATAACCAGGGCCGATCCACCCTATAGGCTCACTATGCAAACCGCTTAGGGCCCCGCAAAGCTGCGGAGGGCCCCCCAAATTACTAGAGGCCCCGTCTGGTGAGAAGTCATCAGGGCTGGACTGGGACAAAAATTTGGCCGGCCCTGGACTTCATCTAGACTGGCCCACTTTGACAGGTCTCTCCCATGGTGGCCGGACAACTCCCGCTGGACCCCCCCGGCCACCCAAGCCCTCTCTCTCCCTTCACTAGCCACTAGCCATTCTACTTTATTAGAACGGCTGGTACTGGTACTTTTATAGGCAGTAGCAGTGGGGAAGCTAGACATTATTTCACCCGGGGGCAAAGAATCAGTTCAGGTGAGCGCTGCGGGAAGGGAGAGACAAAGGAGCGGAGGGGGGCAGCGCTCTGCTGTCACTGAAGCCGGCCCACTGAGCCATCAGCCCACCGGGAAACTCCCTGTAGTCCCAATGGCCAGTCCATCCCTGGAAGTCATTTTCATCCCCTCACCCGGCTTCTAAACTCGCTGGCTGCATGGGAGAAGGAAGAGGTAACAAGTCACCACCCCCTGCTTCTCACTTTAATGTAAGATGTAATTTTGGACAGCAGAACACCTGATTCTCAACTTTAATGTGACATTTCATTTTAGGCAGCCCCCCCACCTCCGCTTAATTTTGCTTAGGGCCCCAGGGAGGTCAGGATCGGTACTGGATATAACATACCTTCCAACTTTATGAGATGGGAACACAGAATATGGAATCAGGGGCAGACTGACCATTGAGTCACTCGGGCACTGCCTGAGGGCCCCATGCCACTAGGGTGCCCCATTAGGTTTGCCAGGCTCAGTAAAACCAGGGACAGTATGTAAAAATCTATGTTTTTTTTACATCTGTCCCTGATATGTCCGAAACCACCATGCTTCTGATGTGAAAATCCAGAGATTTTAGCTGCCACGCCTCTGCATGGTGGCCATCTGTAAGCCCAGGGGCCCCATAATCTTCTATTGTCCGGGGGCCCCATGAGTTGTTAGTCCGCCCCTGTATGGAATTTGAAACTCAAAATATGAAACTCAGATTATCACGTTCCATAACCCCAAGATTGTGGACACTATTCTTCTTTTCTTTTCCCTGTCTTAAGGCCCCTATCACACTCGGGCATTTTTCAGGCGCTTTAGCGTTAAAAAAGCATCTGTAAAGCGCCTGAAAGAAGCTGCATCTGCAATCCCACTGTGAAAGCCCAAATGCTTTCACACTGAGGCGCTGCGCTGGCAGGGCATCAAAAAAAGTCCTGCAAACATCTTCTTTGCAGCGCTTTAGGAGCATTAAATACACCGCTCCAAAAGCCCCCTTCCCATTGCGGGAGCTTTTTTTTAACGCCAAAGCACCTGAAAAACGCCCCAATGTGAAAGGGGTCTTAGCGGCGCTATACCAGCGTTTTTCGTGCACTGGCAGTGTGAAAGGGCTCTGAAAGCACGCTTTTTACATTGGGATTGCAGATGAGGCTTCTTTCAGGCGCTTTACAGGCTTTTTTTTTTTTTTAATGCCAAAGTGCCTGAAAAACGCCCCAGTGTGAAAGGGGCCTAAGGGGTCATACACACTATACAATTTTACTTTAGATTTTTTTTCCTTTAGATTTACCAAAACTGTATAATAATATGAGGTCAAACCTTAACAGTTTAAATTTGTATGCAATCAGGCAGGCCCTTGTACTAAATGATTTTGGTGAATCTAAATTAAATCTGACATCAAAAGTTTTATAGTGTGTATCAAGTTTAAGAAAACTGGCTCACAAATTGTACTATTGTTTTATTATTGGTCACATTCTTTGTATTTTATTTAGACCCCTTTCACACTGGAGGTCTTTTTCAGGCACTTTAGCACTAAAAATAGCGCCTGTAAAGAGCCTCAGCTGCAATCCCAGTGTGAAAGCCCAAATGCTTTAACACTGGGGCACTGCGCTGGCACAGCGTAAAAAAGTGTCATGCCAGCAGCTTCTTTTCAGTGCTTTAGGAGTGGTGAATACACCACTCCTACTAAAGCGTCCCTGCCCATTGAAATCAATGGACAGCGCAGCCGAACCTCCGGCAAAGCGGCGCTGTAGCAGCACTTTTAACCCTTTTTTGGCTGCTAGCGGGGGTTAAAAATGCCCTACTAGCAGCCAAAAAGTGCAGCAAAAACGATGGTAAAGCGACGCTAAATAGCGGCGTTTTGCGACTGATGCCCGGGCTCTTTCAGTGTCAAAGCACTCTTATACCGTAGGTGTATGAAAGATTTACCTAATAACAGTTTCAAAAGTGGAAGTAAACCCTCCTCAACATTGTATCCTGGCCTAGGCCAACAAGGCCCAGGCCTAGGGCAGCACTTTGCAGGGGGGCAACACTTAAAGATTCCTAGCCAGTTTTATGGGGCGGACTGGGCTGAGAGGCAAATTAGTCTCGCGCCCCTATAAAGCGGCCGCACTGCTTCCGGTATGCGGGCAGCTGGCATTCCTTAAGGCTCCATCAACACTAATGCTTTTTTTGATGCATTTTGCAGAAATTCAGGGAAATGTTCACATCAATGCTTTTTTGTGCCTCTGCGTTTTTGGAAAGGGTCGGGGACTATTTTACCGCAAATTTTGCCGCGTTTTGCGTTTTTTAACCTGTTTATAGCTGGTTGTTAAAGGGAATGCAAAACAAAATAAAAAATTGATGGCTTAAAAATAAAAAAAACGCAGTAAAAACGCACGTCAAAAAACGTAGCAAACACTGCTACTTCGCTGCTTCTAATTTTGACTGTCCTATCATCCTGGATCACAAACCTTCCTCACTATGCTATATGTTTTCTGCTGCACCATTGGCATTGTTATATATTCTTAGTCCTCTACATCAAATTATCAGAAATATGTGCTTAAAGTAGAGCTATAGGCAACACTTTTTTTTCTTTACCATTCCTATCACATTGCAGAGATTTACCTTGACTTCCTGCCCCATAGCCAAACAGGAAGTGAGAGAAAATCTCTGCCCCACTTGAAAATGTCAGGACGTGTCTTAAACAGAAATGGGCGTGGCCTTTACAGGAAGGGGTGGGTCATTATTAAATTAAATGGGGGGGGCGAGTTTAGTCAGGCCTAGGGCAGCACAAAACCTAAATACACCACTGACCCTCCTATCATTTTCATCAAAGGAAGCAGCCATCTTGGCCTCTGATTAATCTTCAACTGCCATGGTAGTGCACATGTGTTCAGTTATGACAACCGCCATATATCATACGGAATAGGGCAGATGGACGCAGGTCGGGCAGGTGGACACAGTGCAGGGTGGGCAGATGGACGCAGGTTGGGCAGGTGGACACAGTGCAGGGTGGGCAGATGGACGCAGGTCGGGCAGGTGGACGCAGTGCAGGGCAGGCAGATGGACGTATGTCAGGCAGGTGGACACAGTTCCGGGGCGGGCAGATGGACATAGGTTGGGCAGGTGGACGCAGTGCAATATGGGAGGGAAGGCGCAGTGCAGGACAGGCAGGAGGGTGAAGTGCAGGGTGGGCAGGTGGATGAAGTGCAGGGTGGGCAGGAGGGTGCAGTGCAGGTTGGGCAGGTGGACGTAGTGCAGGGTGGGCAGGTGGATGCAGTGCAGGGAGGGCAGATGGACCCAGGTCGGGCAGGTGGGGGAGGGGCCACCAATCCCTGCAGCCAATAGGCTTCAGTGTACATTAGAATTTTCTATTTGTACACTGAAGAGAGAAGCTGATTGGCTTCCCCTCTCCTCTGCACTGAACACAAGGGGAAACAACACTCTTAGCCCAAAACATTCCCGATTTTCCCGGGACAAAAGCAAAATCCCAGGAAAAATATCGGGACAAACAAAATTCGGGACAAGGGTCCCGGGAAATTAGGGACTATTGGCAACTATGCTCACCTCTCTGCACACCACTCCCAAAGTGATTCTGTGGCTGTCCCAACACCAATTAAAGAAAAACCTTACACATAGCAGGGAGAAATGAAGAAAATACAGCGATAGTGCCCCCCTGTGGTGGGATAACTATTACACAGCATAACTGAACCACAACTTGCAGCAGTTTTTCCAACTTCATCATTAAAAACGATGTTGCCCACACACCATCGTTTAAAAAAAATGATGAACAAAGCGCGGTGACGTACAACACGTACAACGGCACTCTAAAGGTGAAGTTCTATTCGCCTTTGGGCTGCTTTAGCTGATTTCCTGTTAGAAAAGCGCGAATCGTCTTTTACTATCTGTTACATCGTGATGAATGTGCTTACTCCATTATGAACGGTAGTTTTACCAGAACGAGCGCTCCCGTCTCATAACTCGCTTCTACGCATGCGTGGGTTTAAAACGTTGTTTTAGCCCACACACCATCATTTTTTACAACCCGGAAAACGACATTGTTTAACCACTTAAAGCGGATGGTTCACAAATACAAAAATATTAAAAGCCAGCAGCAACAAATACTGCAGCTGCTGACTTTTAATATTAGGACACTTACCTGTCCTGGAGTCCAGCGCCGTCCGCAGCAGAGGATGAGCGATCGCTCATCACCCTGCTGCTCCCCCCTCCATCCACGGTGAGGGAACCAGGAAGTGAAGCGCTGCGGCTTCACTGCCCGGTTCCCTACGGCGCATGCGCGAGTCGCGCTGCGCCCGCGATTGGCTCCAGCTGTGCGCTGGGAGCCGAGTGTTCCCAGCACACAACGGGCGGGAGACGGGATGTGATGTAATGCCCGTCTTTTGCCCGTGAATGCTGGGCCGGAAGTGGGTGCAGATACGTGTCTATCTGCACCCCCCTCCCCCCTGAAAGGTGTCAATTGTGACACCGGAGGGGGGGAGTGTTCGGATCAGCGGATCTTCACTTTAGGGTGGAGATCCGCTTTAAGACCCGGACCAATACGCTGGCAAATGACCCAAGGGGTTTTTGCGATTCGGCACTGCGTCGCTTTAACAGACAATTGCGCGGTCGTGCGACGTGGCTCCCAAACAAAATTTGCGTCCTTTTTTTCCCACAAATAGAGCTTTCTTTTGGTGGTATTTGATCGCCTCTGCGATTTTTATTTTTTGCGCTATATACAAAAATAGAGCGACATTTTTGAAAAAAAATCAATATTTTTTACTTTTTGTTATAATAAAAAACCAATAAACTAAATTTTAGTCAAACATTTAGGCCAAAATTTATTTAGCCACATGTCTTTAGTAAAAAAAAAATTCGCATTAAAAAAAAATTAGCTACCTAGCGGGAACAGCGACACTAATACAGCGATCAGAAAAATGATCGCTTAGTGACGCTGGCAATAGGGAGTGAAAGGGTTAACTAGGGCAGTGATCAAGGGGTTAAAACTTTATTGGGGGGGTGGGGGGGCTATCCTGAACCTAACACTAACTGACTGTCACACTGTCTGTCACACTGACACTAAATACAGTAATCATACATGTATGATTACTGCATTCAGTGACACTGTGACAGGGGGGAGGGGGGGGGGGGCGATCGCGGGGGTTAAATGTGTTTGTGTCTGTGTGTAAGTGTGCTGTTGGTGCAGACTTACTTGGTGTGTTGTGATCTCTCCTCAGCGGCGCTTGAAACAAACGCCGAGGGAGAGATCACGTCGCTTCCTCCTTCCTGTGTTTACACAGGAGGAGGAAGTGACAGGGCGGGCGGGCGCGCGCATTGGCTGGGAGCGATCCGGAGGGGGCGGATGAAAACGGATAGCCGCCCCCACTTGTCGGATCGCTCCTGCAGCCGCGCGGACCGCCGCATGTACGGGGGGGGGGGTCCGATCGGACCCCCGATCCCCCCCAAGGCACCAACGTATATATACGTTGATGTGCCTGTCGGTGCCATTCTGCCGACGTAAATGTACATGCGGCGGTCCTTAAGTGGTTAAAATGACGTTAAAAAAATGCAGCATGTTCGGATCTTTTTTGTCGTTTTTCAGAACCTGGTGTTATTCAAAAACAACGTTTTTTAATGCCGAAAAATGATCGTGTGTACGCGGCATCACAATTCATTATTACCACAAACGTGTGGCAAGTTGTCCTTGCTATCTGGGTACTTTCCCCCCTCACAGATCTTGATCTCACTGCTGCTGACATCAATGATGGGGTGGGGGGGGGGGGTGTGGGATTTTACACACCCCACAGCACAGCCATACTGTACACACAGAGCCCAGTGGTTGGGGTGAAGTAGAAGAGTGGGTTCAAGAGCCTACAGCCCCACCCTCCAGCTGGCAAGGCAACTACTGGCTACTCCTCTATGAAAGTAGTTACTTGAGAAAAGCCGGTATTTTTTTCTACATATATAGACATATAGTAACAGTTCCCTTCATATTCTTTGTTTGTCCATCCTATCTTTTATTTTGCAATCATGCCTATTCTAGGCATGTGTTGTGTGCCATCTGTTGTGTGCCAAGCCAGGCAGTTTGAAATATAGGACAAATCAAAAGAGGAACTGGTTTGTGAATTGCATGAGGCAGCAGAACAGATTCCAAGTATTTCAAGTGAAGTGGTTTGTTACAGCTTATATAATTTTCATCAGCGGAATGTTTCTAGCGATGAAAACTAAACTAAAATTGTCCCAAATTTTCGTCAATTGAAAAAAAATAAGTGAAAATGAAACAAAAATGTCAGGGAGGGATGCATACCCAAATGAACTTCCAGTTTCCCCGGAGCTCTGCCTGTAAAGCCTGTGAGTGTTTCCCCCCTAGCAGGCAAGGTAACTACAGAAGCATGATTAGTGGTATAGCATTGTTGGCACTGTGAAGCATTACAGGCCTCCTCAGACGACCGTCCAGAGCATTGTGTGCATTAGCCTCCTTAGACCACTGTCCAGAGCACTGTGCAGCATTTACAGGCCTCCCCACCATCTAGAGAAATGTGCGCATTACAGGCCTCCACTCCTCAGACTGTCTAGAGCAGGGCTCAAAATTTCAAGTCCTGAGCCACTAAGCCAGGCCTTAAGAGTTACTCGCCACCAGTTGCCCCACCCTACCTCTTTCCTGCCCCACCCCTAAGTCCACCCCTAAACACGCCCTTGTAAATTATCTCATGAAATTACACTGTTAAATGTTTTAAGCAGAATTAAGTTCCAAAAATAAATAACAACAACTTTAACAATATTAACATAAAGCATATCAGTGCCCATCAAATGCAGCTTTACGGTGCCCATGAATGCACACTCACTATGCCCATGAATGCACACTCACTGTGCCCGTCAATACAGCCTCACTGTGCCCGAAAATGCAGTATTATGGTGCCCATCAATGCAGATTTACGTGGCCCATGAATGCAGCCTTCTATGCCCATCAATTCAGCCTCACTGTGCCCATCAATGCAGCCTCACTGTGCCCCTCAAATGCAGCTTTACCATGCCAATGAATGCAGCCTCACTATGCCCATCAATGCACTCTCCCTGTGCCCATCATTGCAGCCTCTCTGTGCCTGTGAACGCAGCCTCTCTGTGCCTGTGAATGCAGCCTCTCTGTGCCTGTGAACGCAGCCTCTCTGTGCCTGGGAACGCAGCCTCTCTGTGCCTGGGAACGCAGCCTCACTGTTCCCGCAGCCTCTCTGTGCCTGTGAATGCAGCCTCTCTGCACTTGTGAATGCAGCCTCTCTGCGCCTGTGAATGCAGCCTTACTGTGCCCACAGCCTCACCGTGCCCGTAGCCTCTCTGTGCCTGTGAACTCGTCACTGTGCCCGCAGCCTCACTGTGCCCCATCAATGCAGCTTGACTGTGCCCCATCAATGCAGCTTGACTGTGACCCATCAATGCAGCTTGACTGTGACCCATCAATGCAGCTTGACTGTGACCCATCAATGCAGCTTGACTGTGACCCATTAATGCAGCTTGACTGTGACTCATTAATCCAGCTTTTCTGTGCCCCATCAATGTAGCTTTTCGTTGCCCCATTAATGCAGCTTCACTGTGCCTTATTTTCAATACAGACTCACCTGGACTCCCTGGATGGATCACACACACAGCGGGGATGTTCCGCTGTCGGGCACAAAGCCCGCCCCCCTAGACAGGCTTGTTTCATAGGTGTAACACTGATACTATCACATCACTATCACACTATCACATCACTATCACTAAGACAGTGCTGGAAATTAATGGTGGCCACACAAAATATTTACACTTTGGGCCCAATTTGGACATTTTTATTCAGGGGTGCACTCACTTTTGTTGCCAGCGGTTAAGACATTAATAGCTGTGAGTTGAGTTATTTTGAGGGGACAGCAAATTTACACTGTTATACAAGCTGTACACTCGCTACTTTCTTCTAATTTCTTCAGTGTTTTCTTACATGAAAAGATATAATAAAATATTTACAAAAATTGGAGAGGTGTACTCACTTGTGTGAGATATTTTATGTGTGCATGGTGGCACACTAGCAAGGAGTTTAATATTTTCATATTTTTATTTTATTATTTTAATGTTACGCTACTGTCAAAAAAGCAATATTCTTGTAACAAAACTTTGTTCAAACCTTAATACCATAAATAATAACATGTTTTTTACTCCAGGAGTATATAATGAGTTAGAAATTCTAGAGAAATGCTTAAATAATGCATTACAATTCAACTAAAATTATTTTAGTCCACTGAAATGTACTGGAGATTTTAGTCGACTAAAATGTAGGATATACAGTACCTTGAAAAAGTATACATACCCTTTTTTAACAGTACACATTTGTGGGGGTTAACTCACCTTCATGTTCCACACTGGAGAAGGGAATGTTATCATTCCTTGTTGAGATTCTGGGAATGCTGAGTATACCAAATCTCATAAGAAAGTCTCTCCACTCCAGTGTAGTAGTGTCTTCTCACCAGTTCTGGGATTCTCACTTAGTTGATACAGGTATATGTTGGGGTAATATCAGTGCTGTATTTTGGCCTATGCCAACATGGCCCAAGCCTAGGGCGGTGGCAAAAAAGCCACCCCCTCCATGAGAAAAAAGCCCCAGCACCCGGCCATCAGAGGAGTACATCTGAATCCAGTGGCACTGGCAACACTATGCTATGGGGGTGTGGGGGGACCCAGGTGATTTCAGGAAGCAGTAGTAGTGAGTGCCGTCATGCCCCCGCAAATTGGTGATGTCTTCCCCTGCTCTGTATGCCAGTGGGGCTGTGACAGGGAGAGGAGATCTGCACAGCATCTGTGTATCTAATACATTGTCTCTCTACTAGGGGAAGAGAGGGTACGAAAGTTCTCTCTATGACCCTACGGATATTTAAACAATCGAAGCTATTGCCATCCAGTACTCATATTACGTAAGTTCTTTGATCCTTTGCTGAATTTTTCAGGGACTATGGGCTTCCTCTTACGGCATATTTCAGATATCTGCAGATACGCCATACTGCCAAGACACAGTTTGGCCTTCGAAACATAGATATCCAACCCTCCCCACTCGAACGCTTATTGACTGACCCGTCTCACACTAAACTTGTATCCACGTACTACAAAACTCTCCTTCATACTACAACAACTAGGATTAGCACCAGCAAAAATAAATGTCACTCTGACATACCAGAGCTGACAGAGGATATTTGGCAGGAGGTGCTTCCCCTCCAAGTATCATCTGTTATCTCTTCCCGGGATAAAGTTATTCAAACCAAATTATTATACAGATCCTACTTTACCCCTTGTTTACTCCATAAACTAAACAGACTACCCTCCGCAACATGTTCCCGATGCGGCATGGCTGATGGTATATTTTTCCACTTAATGTGGGAATGCCTGCTGATTAGGAAATTCTGGGCTATGTTCACGGCCCTTATCAGCTCTCTCACTCAATTGCCTAACATTTGTAATCCCCTGAGATGCCTGCTAGGATATATAGACAATGAAAATATATCTAAGAATTATCCTGTTCTATGCAAAGAAAACAATAACTATGCATTGGAAATCCCAATCCTCACCTACTATAGCCTTCTGGCTCAATATAGTCGGTCAAGCTATACCTTTATACAAATTGACGTATGAGGCCAGAGGATGTCCAAAAAAATGTCATAAGATCTGGAATCCATGGGTTGGTTTGGATTGTACTATACCACCCGCTCCTTGAGTTCTCTGAGAATGCTAGTTGACCTTGTTGTACAATCACATATTAGCCAATGTATTTCATATTATTATTTCATATAATTCATATTGATTTGCATATGTTTTATTGATAATATAATTATTATTCATATTATTATTCTATAGTAGTGGTCTTATCAATATTATTATTTAATAGTAAAGCAATAGTTATTAAATCTTTATTAATGTACACGTTATTCTATTAGTCTATAAATATAAAGAACGTCTTCTTTTTTTTTTTTTTTATCTGTTTTATTTTAGTTGTAAAACACATAGACAATACAAACGTACAATAGCACAGCCAACATCTGGCTTACAACACAGCCAGGACCCGCGCAGAGATCGCAAGGTAGCAGTATAGAACCAAGACAAGTTAGAGAAATAACGACTACAATAATAAACCAATATCAGAGAGGCGGAGTGGCTCATGCTCCAAGGATGGGACGATAGTGATCAAGGTTACCTAAGTTGTTGTGCCAACAGGGGACGGCTCAGCAAGACTCCAAAGACCGCTATCGGAAATCATAGGAGCCACCTAATCTGCTGCCGCAGTGGAGGGCTCTACCAACCATTTAGACCAGACTCTGTCATATTTTTTCGAACAGCCTCTGTGTACATAGGTATCTCTGTATAAAGGAATCACATTATTAACCAGTGTTTTCCATAGATTCAGTGAGGGAGGGGCCCTACGCTTCCAGCATAGGACGATGGACTTCCTGGCATAGAACAGCAAGAGACCCAATAGGGTTCTCTCCGCCACCCTGGGCACCAGGTCCTCCACCAGCCCCAGCAGGCATATTCTTGGGGAAGGGATAATAGACATACTGAGCAATTCATTCACCTCCAGAACGATTTGTGACCAAAAAACTGTTATGACCGGGCAGGACCAGAAAATATGAATGTAGTCTCCTTGAGCATGGTCACAACACCAGCACTCCGGGGAGAGGGAAGACCTCATCCGGTGCACCTGGGCAGGAGTGAGATATGCTCTATGGACAATCTTATATTGAATAAGGCGATCTCTCAGGGAGACCAGTATTTTAAATGGGAAGTCCCATACATCCACCCAGTCCTCAGAGTCTAGCTCCGGAACATCCTGGCCCCATTGCTGATAGAGCCTGGACAATTCAGGAGAGGAGACCCGAAGGAGATGGGCATATAGCACAGAGGTGGGTTTGCTAGCACAGTCGAAGCACAAAATCCGCTCCAAGTCAGACTGCACCAGCTGCCTCTCGCCTGGTGGGAACTGCGCCCTGAAAGCATGGGACAACTGAAGATATCTGAATCCATGTGAGGGCGGAGCATTGTGTTTAGACATTAAATGATCAAAGGAGAAAATAGAGAGGTCTGCGGTGATATCCGAGAGAATTTTAATATGATACTTGGTCCACACCCCCGGATCTGGGATGTTAAGAAAGTGACGTAACGTGGGGTTGTTCCAGAGGGGGGCGTTCGGGGATACTGCCTTTGAGGGATATTTCTCACAGGCCAGGCCCTCCCTCCAGGCCCTAAGGGTGGTGCACATAGAGGGGGTCAGGTTGTACAGAGCCTTCGGACCCCGCAATAGGAGGTTTGACAAAGCCTCCGCAGATCCCAACACTGCCGCTTCAGTGGCCCAGGCCGAGTTGGATTTATCCGGAACAAGCCACCAGAATGCAGTGACTAGTTGAGTCGCAAGGAAATATTTGTGGCAGTCCGGGAACGCTAGTCCCCCCTGCGAACAGGGTCGCATGAGGGTGGTTAACTTGAAGCGGGGAGGGCGTGGGCCCCATAAAAACGAGGATAAATGTTGATTTAGGTGCAAAAAAAACGATTTGGGGATCCACTGAGGGGAGTTACGAAACAAATACGTAAACTTGGGAAGGATTTTCATTTTGATAAGATTGATACGCCCCAACAGGGATAAAGGAAGGTTCTCCCATGCTTTCAGCTTGGTCCTGACTGAGTTGACCACAGGGGTCAAGTTCAGCGGAAGGAAGTCAGCCACATTCCTCGAGACCCGCACCCTAAGTATGTAAATTCGTCCACCCATTGTAGCTGCAGAGAAGCCGAAGCCCCTCCCCTAGCATTTTCATCTATATCAAGCAATTGCGACTTCGACCAATTGACTTTAAGCCCTGTCACTTTTGAAAATTGTTCTAGGACCTGCAGTGCCCCTTGTAGAGAAGGGCCGGCATCATTTAGAAAAAGGAGGAGATCATCAGCGTATAGGGCCACCCTCTCCTCCAGCCAGGCCAGACGAAGACCTTTAATACGTGGCGAGACACATAATGCCTCCGCCACTGGTTCCATGGCAATGGCAAATAGGGCCGGAGAGAGAGGACAGCCCTGCCGAGTACCCCTAGAAAGCTGAAAAACAGGAGATAGCCGACCCCCTAAACGAATGGCAGCCATCGGCGAGTGATATATAGTCTGCAACCATTGTATAAACACCAGGGGGAATCCCATTCTCCGTAGAATCTCCCACAGGAAAGGCCATTCTATTGAGTCGAATGCCTTCTCAATATCAAGAGAGGCAACTACTCTGGTACCCTGATTGTCATGTTGTGCATGAAGATTAGTGAACAGTCTACGCAGGTTAATGTCTGTGGACTTATGGGAAATGAAACCGGTCTGATCCGAGTCTATGAGGGAGGGAAGCAAAATGTTAAGTCTAGCAGTGAGGAGCTTAGTCAGAATTTTAAGGTCATTGTTAAGAAGCGCTATGGGTCTATAGGAGGCACATATCTTTGGGTTTTTACCAGACTTGGGGATGAGAATAACATGCGCGTGCGCCATGGAGGGTGGGAGAGAGCCCTGCCTCAGGCAATGAGAGAACAAGGCAGCCAGTCGGGGCGCCAACAGGCCTGCATGTGCTATATAAAAATCAACCGGAAGACCATCAGGGCCAGGAGCCTTGCCAGTGGACAGGGAATTAATCACATCAAGAACCTCCTCAATGGTTATTAAGGGAACTAGATGTGATCTCTCCGAATCGGAGAGCCAACCTAGTGCTATTGGATCTAGGAGTTTCTCCATTTCCTCTGGGTCTAAACCCGTGGGCAATGTGGTGGTGTATAAGGCTTGGTAAAAGTCATGTAATGCCAGCAAAATGGCCTCGGGAGATGAGATGGCCTCACCCGTGGGAGAGGTGAGCTCAGGAACCATTGTACTCGGGGTGTCATGGTGGGACATCATTGCCAACAGTCTGCCATTCCTGTCTCCCTGTTCAAAAAATGTTTGCTTTGTATGAAACAGTTCTAATCTAGTAACTTCTGTTACGTGAAGGTGAAGGCTGCGTTTAGAGGCCTGTAACGCATCAAAGTTTGAGGCAGAGGGATCCAATCCAAAGTGGGCGGAAGCCAACTCCACCCCATTCTCCAATGCCACCGCGGCCGCAGATTGCTGTACCCTCACCGCCTTGATGGCCGAGATGTAATGGCCCCTTGTGAATGCCTTGAAAGCATCCCAAACTATATCAGGAGAGGATGACCCTTCATTAGAGTCCCAGTAAGCACGCAGGGCCAGGGGGCCTGTTCCGCTACATCAGGTTGGGAAATCCACTGCGCACCAAGCCGCCACATAGAGCCACTTCAAGAGGAGGAGGTGCGCAGGGTGATCTGCAGGGGGTTGTGATCAGAGAGGCCACTGGATAAATAAGATGCTTCTAGAACGTCCGTCAGCATTGAGGGGTTAGCAAAAGCATAATCAATTCTGGAGGCGGTTTTGTAAGAGGTAGAAAAACATGAAAAGGTTTTAGTGGACGGGAATTTCCACCTCCAGACCTTTGTCACACCCGCAGATAATGTCCAATTAGACAACTCCCTGGAGAAGGACTTTGGTGGCACGGGTCTATCCTAATCAGGGGAAAGGATGGCATTAAAGTCACCCAGTAGTAACATTTTTGCAGGACAGTAGGGGGTGATCCTCTCCAGTATAGTATACAGAACCTCAGATTTAAAGGGTGGTGGCACATATATACCAACGTCTTCATTTTTAAGTGCTGAAAGTTAGGCCTCGTACACACAATCAGTCAAAACCGATGAAAACGGACTGAAGGTCTGTTTCATCAATCTAAACCGATCGTGTGTGGGCCCCATCAGTCAGTTATCCTTCGGTCAAAAAAAAGAGAACTTGCTTTAAAATTTGACTGATGGAAGCCTGACCGATGGGTCAAAACTGATCGTTAGTATGCAAAAGCATCGGTTAAAAGGCCGCACATGCTCAGAATCAAGTCGACTCATGCTTGGAAGCATTGAACTTTTTCACACAAATCCCTGTGCTGTCAGAGGAGAGGAGACATGTTGTTTGTTCCTAGTAAGTAGGAACAGCGATATGTCTCCTCTCCTACTCAGTCCAATCCCCATACAGTTAGAACGTACTGAGGGAACAAACACATTTACCCCTTGATCACCCCCTAGTGTTAATCCCTTCTCTACCAGTGACATTTACATTGTAATCAGTGCATATTTATAGCACTGATCACTGTATAAATGTCAATGGTTCCAAAAATGTGTCAAAAATGTCCATGTCCGTCGCAATGTTGCAATACCACAAAAAATCGCAGATCACGAAATTACTCGTAAAAAAAAAATAGCCACTTAATGTGGTTGAAGGGTAGTGATAGGCTGACTATGCTGTGCCCAACCTTATCCTTTTCTCTACACTTGAGGGATCGGTTGGCAACTACTTACAAATTTAAATCCTTACATAGACCCTTAGCCTCGTTGTTTAATAACCCCTCTTTCACCCCAGGTTTCTGCCCCCAGGACTTTTCATGGTGAACCAACAAGGGCTTGCTATGAATAGCGGATCTCTGTGACCACAGAGGTGCTTTGTTGAAATCTGCCCTACAGGATAAATATCACCTTCTGAATTCGGAATTTTTCCGCTACACTCACCCATATATCGCAGATTTATAGTATTTTAGCCTCGGCATCTCAGAAGTTGCCCTATATGGATAAATGGGAGCAAGATATGGCCGCTACCTTAGAAATGGAGGACTGGAATACAGTTATACAAAATGCATCTAAATCGTTTATTAACCACTTAAGGACCCCTTCACGCCGATAGACGTCGGCAGAATTGCACGGCTGGGCACATCCACGTACCTGTATGTGGCCCTTTAAGCCCAGCTGTGACCACGGCCGTGGGACCCGCGGACCAGATCGCTGCTGGAGTCCCGCGATCGGTCCCCGGAGCTGAAGAACGGGGAGAGCTGTGATTAAGTGATTGAACAGTACTGAATGGCATGTTCATGGCTTTGAAAATCTTTTTATAGCCTTTTTAGTTTCATTACCTTGTTATGCAGGTCTTTTGGCTGTTCTTTTCTACCACCTAATGGCTCAGTGTCCAGCCTGCTTAGTACATCCATGTGAACGCTAACAAACTCATTGACTATTTATACACAGACACTAATTGTGATTTGAAATGCCACAAATGTGGGAAATTGACCTTTAATTGCCATTTTAACCTGTGTGTGTGTCACCTTCTGTGTCTGTACCAAGGCCAAACATTCCAGGGTATGTAAACTTTTTATCAGGGCCATTTGGATGATTTATTTTATCATTATGATTTAAAGGGGTTGTTAAAGTATTTTTTCTCCTCCTTCACTTACCTCATCCTTCGATTTTGCTTTTAAATGTCCTTATTTCTTCAAAGAAATCCTCACTTCCTGTTCTTTTGTTTGTAAATAAACACAGTAATGCGACACTTTCTCCCTGGTGTGGAGAAAGCCTCTTAAAGGGGGAGGGGGCGAGCAGGAGTGTTAGGATGCCCACTAACACACAGCTACTTTCTCTATCTGCAAAGTAGATAGCGCCCCTCCCCCTCAAGAGGCTTTCTCCACACCAGGGAGAAAGTGTCACATTACTGTGTTTAGTTACAGACAGAAGAACAGGAAGTGAGGATTTCTCAGAAGAAATAAGGACATTTAAAAGCAAAATGGAAGGATGAGGTAAGTGAAGGAGGACTGCACTAGGGTAAAGGAAGCTATTTAGGGAACATTTTCTTTACCTTTACAACCCCTTTAAAAATGATCCAAAAAACTATGTGATAATAAGTGGCTTCATGTGATTGCTATCCCTAAATAAAAGACTGTTTTTTGTCATGATCAGTCATATTTTTAATATTTAAATAGATATAATAAATTATAAACAAGCGCGCAACCCAAGTTTCAATAAAGTGCCATTATAGAAATCCCTATGTGAAATAGTCAAATCAGTAATGATTGTGCATATAAAAATATGCAAAAAAACTGTGAATAACAACAAGAGGCAAATGTATTCAAAGTGAATTATGTGCTAAATGTTCATTGTGTGAAAAAGGAACAAAGTCCCAAAGCATAAAAATAGGACACTTCTAGGATTTAATCCAATAGCTACTGCAATATTCAATGGAGTATCTGGAAGGAGCCTTGGTCTTATTTTCAGCCAAAAGAGTGAAATATTACTGTCGCTTACCGGACTGAGAGGATCTCCAGTTATAGAAACCTCTAGAGCGTGTGCATCAGCCTGCCGGCTACGATAAACGACCACCTCGATTTGTTTTTTCGCGTATTTTTATATGATCAATCATTACAGATTTGGCTATTTCATAGGGATTTCTATAATGGCACTTTATTGAAATTTTGGTTGCGCGCTTGTTTATAATTTATTATATCTATTTATATGTTTATTTGGGCCTTAGGGCCCTTTCACACAGGGCGGATCAGTATTGATCCGCCCCTGTGTGTCCGTAAACTCAGCGGGGATCGCTCCGTAAATCCCCGCTGAGCCGTCAGATGACAGGGCGGTCTCCGCACACTGTGCAGAGACCGCCCTGTTTTTTCTCCACCTTCCCCCTTATGGGAGAGCGGATGAACACGGACCGTGTGTCCGTGTTCATCCGATCCGCTCTGCAGATGGAAGAAAAAATAGGGGTTTTCTTCCGTCTGCAAAATCGGATGTTTGCGGAGGCGGACAATTACGGGTGTCAGCGGATGTTTATGCACTGACACCCGCAATCACATAGGGACCAATGTCTGCGGACATACAGTCCGTACGTGTGAAAGGGCCCTAAAGTATTTAGGCTTTCATGAGCAGCAGCACTATTTTTTGTTTGATCATTTTTTCACAATCAATTTTTCGATTTTTCACATTCACTTTTTACTAGGTCAAGCGCAGAGTTTTTTTCTCTTTTTTTGATATTTTTAATATTAATGCCAATATTTCACAATTTCTGCCAGGGTATGCAAACTTTTGAGTATGACTGTACATTTATATATAATAATCGGAAAGCCCTTTACATTGCATAAGTATTATCTGGGGTGATAACTGCCTCCCTAAATATACACTTAAATATATGTAGCCTATCTAGCATTTGCCTCCGCTAATAGCTCATCATCTTTCAAAGCTTTATTCACCATTTGCCAGAAAACAGCTGTAGCGTTAATGTTCTTAGGCCAGAGGAGATATGTCTTTTTTGTTAACATCCTTGTAAATTGATGATAGATAGAAAGTCTATGATGAGGGATATGCTCCAAAAACAGTAGAATCAAGACATCATTATTTTCATCAAAAAGACGATAACTGGCGACTTGCATTTCCTTAGAACACCATTCACTACCTAAGTAGTGTCTACTGATCACACAAATTGTTTTGCGACTGCTGTAAATGTTATCTATAATATTGTCCACAATGGCTTTTCCTGGTTCAAAGTCTCGGTGATGAAGACAGAGCTTCCACTGGTAAGTTTTTTCAAGGTTTGGTATGAGCTCACGAAAAACCCATTCTTCATCATGGCAGTTGTAAGAAATGAACGCATCATACTCATAGTTTTGTCTTACCCTTTTGTGTTTCTTATCATGTAAATAACCAAGTATAATGTAATAAAAATATAGCACTTGCCATCGCCATAATTTCCATATTGTTGAAGACAACAACCAAATGCTAATGGCCACACAAGTGGACAGAAATAGAATAAAGTCATAACTAGGCCCACAGGAATCAGTGTTGAAAGTCGACAGTCTTTGTCCTTTGTTAGATGGGGGATACGCGCATCGGTAATCATAGAAATTCAGTACTTGGGTTTTTAAATCATCTTGGACCCACCTTATAAACCATTTGTTGTCACAACTGCACAGCATTGGGTTATCGCTCAAATCCAGGAATTTAAGAGAAGGTAGTGACTTAAGTTGTGTTTCCTTGAAAGTGTTTATTTGGTTACCTGAAGCTCGAAGAAGATTTAAATTGGAAAGATTTAAACACGCCAAAAAGTCAAGTGATTCAAGCGTCATTTGTTTTAGATGAAGTTCAGTCAAATTACAAACTGGCTTTAAGAGTGTTGCATTCAATTTTGGTATAGGGTTATTGCTTAAATCCAATTCCTTTAGCTGAGGAATGTATGAAAGCACATTGTCATCAATAGTGGACAGGGCTAGATTTCCTAACTGAATCTTGTTTAAAGATACCAAGCCCTCGAGTAAGTTGACTGGCAAATTCCTCATTCCGTTATGACCCTGACTGTTAAGAGTAAGAAGCTTTAATTTCTTCAATAAATGGAATGGTGGCACAGTTAGTTTTTTTGAGGATTCATATTCTAAATAATTGCTGAAAAGTTGAAGCTCAGCAAGAGATTCAAGCCCTTGAAAAGTATTACTTTGAAAAGATTCTAGAGTTAGCTTATTGCTTCCAAGCAGTAATATTGTCAGGTTTTGCAGACCTTTGAATGCTCCTGGTTCTATGTCTTGTATCTGATTGTCTATCAGATTTATGAAATGTAAAGAGGTTAAGTTTTGAAAAGTATTTGCAGAGAGAGAACTTAACTTATTTGTCCTCAGTATCAGGTACTGAAGATTTCTGAGATTGCTTCCAAATGATATAGAAATATCAAGGAGATGGTTTTGTCCTAAGTCTAAATAGTGAAGACTCCAAATCTTAGGGGAGGAGGAGTGAAAAACAGACATCTTGTTTCCAGACAGGTCTAGATTTTTCAGTTTGCTGAATGATTTTGTGTCATTTAGGTAGACTTCTGTGATATGATTGGAACTCAGGTTCAGTCTTTCCAAGTTGGCCATCTGGGATAAGTCACTGGAAAGCACAGATAGTTTGTTACCGGCCAGTGTTAGCTGTTTAAGAGCAGTCAAATGTTCAAAGGCAGATGCAGGTACATGTACAAACTGGTTGTGAGATATATCTAGGAATTTTAATTCAGAACAGTTTTGAAAAGTGTTTCTTTGAAATGCACTGTAATTATTATGGTGAAGATAAAGGGTTTGAATTCTGGGGTGTTTAAGGCAAAGTTCTCGGATAATATGGTAAGAGTCAGTAAGGTTTAATTTTCCAAGGTTAATCTCCTGCAATGAACTACAGTTAAGCGTCCGAATAACCTCTAATATAGCTATTGGGCTCAAACTTACACCTTCCATGATTATCCTCTTCAATCCCCTCAGGAAGCATGAGTCTTTAACTGTCCATGTAAGTGGGGGACCAGAAAATGAGATATTTAAGGAAGTAAGACCTTTTAGGATATCAGAAGTAAAGCTGACTGAAGCAAGTGGATTCTCAGATATGTCAATTGTATGGAGTGAATTAGAAACATTTTCAAGGTCAGAAGATAAAAAGTTTTCAAGACTAATATTTGCAATGCCTATCACTGTCAAACTATTTATCTGAAAAACTGAACGTAGAGATCCAAGTGTCTGAAGTGGGTTAGATGACAGATCAAGCACCTTCAGATTTTCTAAAGAAGAAAAAGCCATTGGCAGTATAGAAGCAATGCTGTTATTGCTCAGTAAAAGAGTGCTAACATTCTGCAGACCTTCAAAAATACTATTATTTAGCTGCATTAAAATATTATGATTGAGGTTCAATATTTGAAGTGCTGTTAACATCTGAAAACTTCCCCTCTCAATGACATGGATATGGTTGTTTGATGCATTTAGTTGTTGCAGATGACTGACATTGCTGAAATCAGTAGTCTTTATAACTTTGATCAGGTTAAAAGAAATATCAAGATTGGATGTTGTGTTAGGAAGGTGCTCAGGTACATGTTTCAAGCCTCTTCTATAGCACAGGAGTTTGGGGTTTTGCTGGCCATGAACATCACATCCTTGTATTGCAAAGCAGTGTCCTTGCTGGACAAAGGAAAACATAACAAGCGATGCTATTGGCAGAATCATTTCTGTTTCTAGTAATGGTAAAGAAAAGCAGTCCAAGACAATAAGTTAAACAAGACTTAGCTGGATTTCCTTCTACTTCATAAATATAGTGCCATTCAGGAATGTCTTAAGTCCCTCCGCTTGTTTTTAGATACTGTTAGACACATTCCAGTCATGTGACCATGTGGCCTAATTTCCTGAAACACAAAAAAGAACTAATCTTAAGATTCTATTTTCAAACAGTTTATTCAGTATCAGTTACGTTACCCCCCAACAAAATCAAATATATTTTGTGTATAATATGTAATTAGTCATTCACCCAACTTTGGGCTGACGAGCAAGAGTTCAAATGATTTCACTTTCATTACACACTGGGATACTAGCAGAAAACAAATACATTTGGTCCATATTAAAATAACCCAGTTTACGATTTGCAGAAAATAGAAAGAATGAAATTGTAGCGGGGTGGCCCTGTCTGACTCTAATGACAGGCCATCCAGCTAGAACTTTATACACAATTGTACATATGTTAGATACTGTTGTGAAGTTATGCATTGCTGGACTACAAGTAGCAGGAGATATGGACTCCATTGACTCGTAGGTGAAACAGACTACATTTCCCGCAATGCTTTGCATGGAGGAGCATGTGACACCAGCATGTGATACCAGCATGTGACACCTCCGCACAGACTTGTGAGGGGTTACTTAAGGGGAGGGCGTGGCAATCTCTCACTCTCTCGGGATCGGCATTGTCTCCTCTGCGGAGCTGTGGACAAGGACAGCGGTGCTGCTAGGCCAGAAGCTTGGGCCTACCTACCAAAAGACCAGCCATCAAAAGGGAAGCCAGACCCCAGTATCCAGCCTGTGTTCCGGGAGGTGGAAGAGGCAGCCCAGCAGACACCCGAAACAGCGGAGAACCCTCGCCCGGGGTCCGGTGTACCGTGGAGCCGCACCTCACCAGCGCGCCTTCTTGTTCCGAGGAGAGATCAGGAGGGTCGGCCTGTGGGGTGAAAGAGCATCTGTTCAGCTTCTAACTTTTGGGTTACCACAGACATCCAGTCTCGTTTCTTAGATGGGCCTTAGATATATGCTCGGCCCACAGCTGGAGTTTAGAGACCAGTAGGTTATTCCAACACCTCCCAGAAGTGATTGACACTGATGAGTGATTAACACACCCATGTTCTGTTGCCATAGGCCCTCTGTGGTGTGATTTTTTCCTTTAACTGTTATCCGTGGATTACAATTTTGATGTGCACCAACCGGCCACTACGCGAACATTGACTAATCTGTAGGATTGCCCGGTAGGGGTGCTCGCGAGCATAGACTAACTTCTAGTTTAACCGAATGGTACCATTCTTAGGTTCAGAACATCCCATTAATCCATCTTAATGGCTGATACTTGCAAGTTATTACTGATTGGATGTATTTGTATTTAGATTCCATACCTACTGTTACCGAGTGTTTATGCAGTAAACTTACCCTTTTTCATAATTTAATTATATTCACTGTGTGGAGCGTATTTTATTGCCAGGAGGGACCATCCCATTATCACAGGTAAATTACTGTCATATTGTCATTGCAAATGGTGTGCCTACTATTGCGACTTCAGCTCAGCAGGGGTCACAATATTCCACCACCAGGTTTCTGATGTGTCAAGGGCGGCTTCGAGCTGTTTAAATAAGGGGTGATTTGAGTCAATGAGAGTAGATCCCAAATTAACCAGCGGCTCCTTCGGGGGTAGTGCTACAAAATAATTTATGGCTGGGAAGCTGTCTGTTGGAAACTTATAATACTACTTCTTATGTGCAAATAAAATGTTTTGGATCTTTAATACTGCAAGAGAAGAGATGAGATGACTTTTAGCAGCAGCTGTGATCATACTTTCTATCTTTCAGAATTCAGAGACGATAAAGAGGGATTCAGTATAATAATGTTGGCACTCCTGCCCCATCCCCAGTAACACAGACTATGAATAATTAATATGCAAAAAACGCTGCCTTCGGGAATAAAAAGTGAATGCCTTGGGTTACAAACATTTCCAATCAACAGTGAACTTTCCTTAACCACTTTAGCCCCGGACCATATTGCTGTCCAATGACCAGAGCACTTTTTGTGATTCGGCAGTGCGTCGGTTTAACTGACAATTGCGCGGTCGTGCGATGTGGCTCCCAAACAAAATTGGCGTCCTTTTTTTCCCACAAATAGAGCTTTCTTTTGGTGGTATTTGATCATCTCTGCGGTTTTTATTTTTTGCGCTATAAACAAAAATAAAGCGACAATTTTGAAAAAAATGAAATATTTTTTACTTTTTGCTATAATAAATATCCCCCAAAAATATATAAAAAAACATTTTTTTTCCTCAGTTTAGGCCGATACGTATTCTTCTACATATTTTTCATTAAAAAATTGCAATAAGCGTTTATTGATTGGTTTGCGCAAAAGTTATAGCGTTTACAAAATAGGGGGTCGTTTTATGGCATTTTTATTAATATTTTTTTTTACTAGTAATGCCGGCGATCAGCAATTTTTTTCAGTACTGCGACATTATGGCGGGCACTTCGGACACTTTTGACACATTTTTGGGGCCATTGGCATTTTTATAGCGATCAATGCTATACAAATGCATTGTATTACTATACAAATGCCATTGGCAGTGAAGGGGTTAACACTAGGGGGCAGGGAAGGGGTTAAGTGTGTTCCTGGGTGTGTTCTAACTGTATGGGGGGTGGTCTCTCACTAGGGGAAATCACTGATCTTCTGTTCATACATTGTATGAACAGAAGATGAGCGTTTCCCCCGCTGACAGGACCGGGAGCTATGTGTTTACTGCTGCTGCGGGTAGAGACACAGGGTATGGTTCTTTTAATTGATTCTTTGACAGCAATCCCCCTCCCTGTTCTGTCTGCTTCTGATCCCCCCCATGTGCCACCCTGTCACTGTGACCCCCCCTGGAGCTACAGGCTTTCCTGTCCTGTAAAAAAATAACAAATTATAAAAACATTATAATTAAATGAAGTAATAAATAATTTTTAAAAATTATAAAATAAAATAAATGCAAAATGTTCAATTTTTTTTTTGTATTTTTATAAAATGTAATATTGAAACATGGCTAATTCACAAAGGTTCTCTGTTATGTTTGTGTCCACTAATAATAATTTTAGTGAAAATATTTTCTTGATTTATTTGGGGGGGGGGCTGCCAGGTAGTCTGTACAAGGCCCCGTGATTTCTAACAGCAGCCCTGCCAACCAGGCCTCCTGCACTGTGTTGAGAAAGGGTGTATGCTTTACATTTAATGAGGGCCAGTGCAAAAGGCCTAACACGTTGCTACTGTCATGTAGTGGCTCTCACCCCATGGTTCGCTGTTTAACAAAAAAAATAATCCTATGCCTTGTACGCACAATCGGAATTTCCGATGGAAAAAGTCAGACGGAATTTTTTCATTGAATATTCTGATCGTGTGCCCCATCGGAAATTCTGGCGGACTTGAATTCTAGCGGAAATTCTGTTCATTTGTATCCGACGAAGAAAAAAACACGCATGCTCAGAATCAAGTCGACGCATGCTCGGAAGCATTGAACTTCATATTTCTCGGGTCGTCGTACTGTTGTACGTCACCGAGTTTTGGACGGTCAGAATTTGGTGTGACAGTGTGTATGCAGGACAGCTTGAACGGAATTCTGTTACACCGAGTAAATTGATACCTAACATTTCACGCTTTAAAATTGCGGACACTTTTGGAATGGCGCCAAGCTTTGGTACTTAAAAATCTCCATAGACGATGCTTTAATTTTTTTTACAGGTTACCAGTTTGGAGTTAGAGGAGTTCTTGAACTAGAATTGTTGCTCTTGCTGTAATGCACGCGGCAACACCTTACATGTGGCATTTGAATGCCTTTTTACATATGATTTTGCTCCTATGCGCGAGCACGTGGGGAAAGGGGTGCTTTACATTTTTTTTACACTTTCTCTTAAAATTATATATTTTTTTTATCACTTTTATTACTGTTACAAGGAATGTAAACATCCCTTGTAATAGGAATGGTGCGTGACAGGGACCCCAGATCTCTCCTCCAAGTTGGGAAGACAGATAAAAATAAATGAACAATCTCTTTCTTTCCAGCCAAGTCCTTGACATTGTTTACTTCTGCCGGCCAGCAGCGGAATCCTTCTCCGGCTCACTGAGCACACAGGTGAGCCGGTAGAAGCACCAATCAAGCGACTGAGCTGCCGCTATGATTGGTCTTAGGCCTCGTACACACGATCAAATCTGTCTGCTGGAAACGGTCTGCTAGACCGTTTCAGCAGACAGATTCGATCGTGTGTACGGGGAAACAGACGGATTTGGCCACCCGACAGATTTCAAAGCATGCTTTGAAATCTGTCGGCTGGGAACCCGTCCGCCCGACATGTCTGCTGGTTAGTATGCTAACCAGCAGACATGTCTTCTCGCACACGCGCTGAATGATTTCGATGCATTGTGCGGTGACGTGGCGGCGTCAACGTCACCACCACGTCACCGCCACGTCACCGACACGTCAGCGCGCTGTCTGCTGGCGGGGATTTTGGTTTGCTCGTGTGTACACGCGAGCAAACCAAAATGCCAGCAGACAGATCTGTTCAAATCGGTCGGTCCAACCGATTTGAACAGATAGATTTACTGGTGTCTACGAGGCCTTACAGTGCACAGAATCGCCGACTGTAAAAGATGATATCTGAATGATGTCTGTAGCTGCAGGCATCATTCAGATATCACCACTGAAAGTCAAAGACATCAAATGATGTCCACTGAATTGGAAAAAGGATCACCCCCCATGTTAGTATTTTGTTGAACCACCTTTTGCTTTAATTACAACCTTTAGTCTGTTGGCATATGTCTCTACTAACTTTCTAACTTTGCACATCTAGACAACTGCAGTCTTCAAGTCATTCCACAGATTTTTCAATGTGGTTTAATTCCTGGGCTGTGACTAGGCCATGCAGGGAAATTCACCCTTTTCTCCTTCAACCACTGTGTGGTCACTTTTGCTGTGTGCTTTGGGTCATTGTCATGTTGGATGGTAAACCTTTTTCCCATTGACAACTTTCTAGCAGAGGGCAGCAGATTTTCCTGAAGAATTTGACCGTATTTTGCCCCATCCATTCTTCCTTCTATCCTGACAAGTGTTCCAGTCCCTTCTGCAGAGAAACACCCCCATAACAGGGTATTACCACCTCCATGCTTTTTTTGGATGGTGAGCTGTATTGGATTTCCTGACAGACTCCATGGCAGCCTACGTGTGGGTTAATCCCGCCTCCTCTCCAATGCTATAGGACCCCATACCCATAAAGCTTTGCTCACCTTCAGTGCTGGTGTTCCTTTTTTGTCCTCCTCCATGGATCTCAAGAGATGTGTTCAGGATGTCCAGTACAAGCAGAGGAATGACACACTTCCAAGCGGTGCAGCTCGGATCCCAGCCACGGGCGGGTGGTGAGCTTTCTTGCAGCAAAGCACTTGTGACTGGCTGCGTGTGTCAAGGATCCTGGATACCTCGGCTGGCAAGGTCTCTTCACCTCCATGGCAGCCGCATCTGTGTCTTGTTTGTCCCTGTTTGGCTCTCTCTTTCTTTCCCTTCCTGGGCTGGGGTGGTTTAAATGGCTGGAGCGCTTCTGCGTTCCAGCCGCACAGGTTACTTCCGGGGTTTGCGGCCCATCGTGGCACGCGCATGCGCAATAGCCGTCTTGCGGCGGCCGCGCAGGCGCCGCTGCGGAGCTCTCTACTGCGCAGGCGCGCGTCAGGGTGGCATGTGACGTCACCAGCGGGCATTTTAAAATCAGCTGCTCGCCCCATAGCTATTGGAACACATTCCTTCAGGAATCATTGGGATCAGCAGCTGATCATTGCCAGACTTTCAGGTCAGTAGGTGCTAGGCAGGTTCGTTGTGTATTTCCTTCTTTCTTTTTTTTTAACTTAATATGGTTTATGTATGCGTTTTTTAGGGTGCAGTCCTTACCACTCTTATCTTCCTCTGACCTGGTATTGTCCTGCTGCATCGGTCCAGCCATCATGGACCAGTCACCGCCCGCACATGGCCAGCCCTCATGCACAAGGTATGTGCGGTTGAAGGGGGGGTGTAGGGTTGCAACCCTGTTTCTTATAGAGTCTCCCTTCACTTATTTATTTTTGCAGCCCTTCTGATTCAGAACTTCATGCACCAAGCAAGTCCACCTCAGACCTTGCCAGGCCGAATCAACGTTCCTCTTCAAAGTCTAAGAAACGCAGCTCCTCATCTACCTCTCGTCACCATGAGAGAAGGTCACATTCTTCCTCAAGACACCGCTCCCACCGCCATGATAGCCGCTCTAGGCGCAGAACCTGCTGGGGATGCGATTCACAAGTCCCGGAGGGTAAATCGCTGTGCAATCACTGCTATGCCCAGGCGGTTGGGGAAAAGGAGACAGAAGACCGACGGATTGAATCCATGGTCGAACACGCGGTGCAGAAGTCCCTAAGGGAGAGGGACGCGTCTCACACGCACGGGCAAGCCAGTATCGCTAGGTCTGGCCCTACGGCCGATGAGTTCCATGAGGATCCAGGCTCCTCTCAACCTCGCACCCCTGTCCCAGTGGCCCTGGAAGGCGACTCGGAGAGCGATGAGGAAGATCTGGAATTTGACTTTGCCCAAGTAACCCTACTCATTAAAGCTGTTAAAGAGGCACTCCGGTGGGAAGATCCATCCTCTGCCCCAGCTAAACAGATGAAATACTTCATTACTTGTAGAGCTAAACGGCATCTTCGAAGAGGAGTGGAGCAAGGTGGACAAAAAGTCCTCTATGTCTAATAAAACTTCCTGTTTATACCCGTTTAAAGCGGAGGATGTCAGATATCTGGAGAACGTCCCGTCAGTGGACGCAGCAGTGATGTGCTTGGACAAGCACGTGACATTACTTCTGTCTGATTCAGTGTCTTTCAAGGATAGTCTTGACAGAAGAATGGACCTGGATCTAAAAAGTATATATGGTCTGGCAGGTATGGCTTGTAAGCCCGCTCTAGCCCTAGCGGCTCTCTCTAAGGCAATGGAAGTCTGGACGGAGAACGTGGACTCCTTTCTGATGGGCGTTTCCGAAGAGCCGGCCGGAAGTTCGGCAACGTCAGAACTGAAGCTAGCAGTAGCATTTCTGGGAGAAGCCTCTGTGGATTTGGTTCGACTACTAGCCAGGATTCTGCTGTCCTCAGTCACAGCCAAGAGGGCCTTGTGGTTTCGTCCCTGGGTCGCTGATCCTTCATCAAAACAGAACTGGTGTAAAATTCCCTTTGAGGGTTCATCACTGTTTGGCAACAAGTTGGATGATGCCATTTCTAAGGCCACAGGGGGTAAATCGGGGTTCCTTCCCCAGGACAGACGACAGCCAGGGAAAAGGAGACCACAGTTCAGGAAGCGTAGCCCAGACCGCGCAAGGGAAGCGCGTGCCTATAGACCCGGCGGAAATTTCCGGAGGAATTGGGGCAGAGGTCAGATGTCCTCCCGCAAACCAGCTTTCACAAATCAGGTGTCCGGTGGGCGCGAGCAGGGGAAGTCTTTTTGACATGAAGCACGTCCAGGCGGTTCGAGTGGGGGCAAGATTGCAAATCTTTCGGCACGTCTGGGCGGCCTCGATCACAGATCCGTGGGTCATCAGGACGGTGTCTTCAGGCCACGCCTGGTCCTTTGCCAGCACTCCCCCTCCCAGGTTCATACCTACTCTACTTCCAAAGCCAGCGGAACAAAAGCAAATTCTTCTGTCCTATGTGGATCTGTTGAAGGCTCAAGGGGCAGTGAGATGCGTCCCAAAGGACGAACGGTTTCATGGGGTATACTCCCCCCTTTTCCTGGGCCAAAAGAAGAACAGCTCGTGGCGGCCAGTCATAGACTTAACCTAAAACACGGGAGGTTCAAGATGGAGACCCTGTCCACTAATCAGCTATCCATTCAACCAGGAGATTGGATGATCTCGATAGATCTGAAGGATGCGTATTTCCACGTGCCAGTGGCAGCAGAACTCCAGAAATACCTCAGATTTCATGTAGGGCAGGAGCACCTCCAATTCATTTGTCTGCCGTTCGGGCTGACAACCTCCCCACGAGTGTTTACGAAGACCCTACTAGCAGTTGTGGCCCTGATCAGGCTGAGGAAGATACGTCTTTATCATTACCTGGACGACCTCCTGGTCTTGTCTCAAGACGGGGCTCATCTCCTGGTACAGAGGAATCAGGTGATCTCGATCCTGACCGAATTCGGTTGGCTTTTAAATCTAGAAAAGAGCCACCTAGAGCCATCGCAACGTTTAATATATCTGGGAGCCCAGTTCGACACCGCAAAGGAAACTATCTCCCTCCCACTAGAGAAGATTCCCGTGATTCAGGAGAGGATTGCCAAGGCCCTAGATGTTCGTTATCTGAGAGCCTCTCAATGTCTGAAGATTATAGGCACAATGGTTTCAACATCTCCCATGGTGTAGTGGGCATTGTGGAGGCTACGTCATTTTCAGTTCAGCTTTCTCAAACAATGGAAGTCCGGGAACAAGAACCAGATGATTTTCATCTCATCATCCATGAGGAACAGCCTCTTTTGGTGGCTTCATCTGAACAATCTCCTGAATTGCCACTCCATTGCTCCAATATCCTGGGTTTCGGTGACAACGGATGCCAGCGGCTCCAGCTGGGGAGCCCTGTGCGGCACAGAGATCGCACAGGGCAAGTGGGATGCCCGCCTTCACGACCCAGGCTCGAACATCCTGGAGATCAGGGCGGCCTGGTGCGCCCTCCAATCCTTTCCACAGCTTCTGAAAGGAGAGTCGGTGTTACTGAAGATGGACAATACCACGGCGGTGTCCTATGTCAAGAGACAGGGAGGGACAAGGAGCTTAAATCTTTTAAGGGAGATCGAACCAATCTTGGGCTGGGCCCAGAAGAATCTGGCGAACCTATCCGCAGTCTATATTCCCGGAAAACAGAATTCCCAGGCGGACTTCCTGTCACAAACTCGGGTGGTTGTCAACGAGTGGTCCCTCCATGAGGAATCTTTTCAGTGGATCCTGTCCCTGGGGACCAATCCCCAGGTGGATCTCTTCGCTCTCTATTCAACCACAAGCTGAAGAGGTTTTATACGAGGGGTCACTGCAGTCAAGCAACGGGGACGGACGCCCTGACAGACGGGTGGAGATTCAAGAGGGCGTATGCTTTTTCCCCGTTCTCAGTGATCCTCAAACTCCTACGGAGGCTCCAGTCGGAGTCAGTACAGTTAACACTGGTGGCGCCCTACTGGCCCAACAGGCCGTGGTTCCCCCTCTTGGTCCAACTGAGTTATCGGGACCCAATACCTCTACCAGCCAGACCGGATCTTCTATCCCAGGGGGCGCTCCTTCACCCCGCTCTGTCCATACTGAAGCTAGCGGTATGGTTCTTGAGAGGGAGAGGTTAGAAGTCCTCGGCTGCGCTCCTAGGGTGATCGCAACTCTGATGAACTCAAGAAGACCAAGCACAAATAAAGTCTATGAAAGAGTTTGTGCGAAGTTTGTGGAGTTTTCTTTAACATCAGGCTCATCGTTTACAAGTCCAGGAATACAGGATATCCTAAGGTTCCTCCAAACGGGGTTGGATCTTCCATTATCAGTAAGTTCCTTAAGAGTGCAAGTTTCAGCATTATCTGCCTTCTCTGGAATATCTTGGGCGGCACATCCGCTAGTTAAGCAATTCTTCCGTGGAGCTTTAAGGCTAAGGCCTCAAAGAAAGCCAAGGTTCCCCAAGTGGGATCTTCCCTTAGTTCTGGACTTTCTGAATGGACTTAATACAACAGAATCTCCTTCATTCTCACTAAAGGATTTCTCAGCTAAAGTGGCCTTCTTGGTCGCCATCACTTCGGCTAAGAGAGTCTCGGAGATTGGATCCCTGGGTTACAAAGAGCCGTTTCTAACATTCTTTCCAGACAGAGTAGTCCTGATTCCCATGCTGGGTTCCAACCTGAAGGTGACGTCGGTTTTCCACGCCAACCAGGAGATTGTGCTCCCTACGTTCAGAGACTCGGAGTCAGAGAGTATTCACCCCTTGGACTTAGGGAAAATCCTTACGGAGTACATCCAAGTAACTTCTGTTTTCAGACGCTCAGATCATCTGTTCATCCTGCACTCAGGTATCAACAAAGGGAAGAAGGCCTCTTCAAAGACCATTGCGGCTTGGATCATCCACGCGATTCAGCAGGCTTATAAAGTGAAGGGCTTGGCTCCTCCACAGGTGGTGACTGCACACTCTACCAGAGGGATGGCAACCTCCTGGGCAGCTGCCCATCATGTGGCTCCGGACGTTATCTGTAGAGCAGCCTCTTGGTCCTCCATTGATACCTTTATGTCCCACTATTGTGTTGAACCTGCATCCCTTTCTTCTGTAAACTTTTGGCGTTCAATCCTGTCGGCCGACAGGACAAATTAAACTATTTTTTGTTCAGCATACCCACCCGTGTGGTTTGGCTAGTTATTTCCCACACGTAGGCTGCCATGGAGTCTGTCAGGAAAAAGGAAAATTTATTACCAAATACTTACCGTAATTTTCCTTTCCTGATGGACTCCATGGCAGACGGAGTACCCACCCTGTAAGCATGGAGTCGGCTAGTTACGGAACACCAGCACTGAAGGTGAGCAAAGCTTTATGGGTATGGGGTCCTATAGCATTGGAGAGGAGGCGGGATTAACCCACACGTAGGCTGCCATGGAGTCCATCAGGAAAGGAAAATTACGGTAAGTATTTGGTAATACATTTTCCTTTTTCCGCCACACATATTGATTGATGTTAGGGTTAAATAATTACATTTTAGTTTCAGGGTGCTTTTTTGCAAGCTCAGTCATGGCATGTGGCCTTTCTTGAGGAGTGGCTTTTTTTGCAATCTTCCCATACAAGACAACTTTGTGGAGAATTTGTGGTATTTGTTTTCACATGCACACAATGACCAGTTTCCTCCTCGCTCTTTCATTCAGTTTCTAGTGACGTTCTGAACCAAGAAGGGTTTGTGTTGTACCAAATAGACTAAAAGACATTACTGCGTTTCTAGGCATTGCTAAAGCCTTTTTTGTAACCATCTCCTGACTTGTGCCTGTCCACAACTTTATCCCTGGTTTCTGTTGACTCACTTGGAGGATGCACTGAAATTTGGAAACATGTTTACAGCATTGCTGGGTCAGCTTAAAGGTTCTGATACTGAGAAACTTGACTTGATCTGGATCTAGAGAGTCTGTAAGTAATCTGCTATGGTATCTGAGACCACCTAACCCTCATCTCCTTTACTGTTCTGCAATAAAAAAGACAAAAGTGACTGGTGCCCAATATCATCTAAGTCCCCTCCATTTTAACCATGGTCTCAACCTTGGGGTGAAATTCTATCCCGTCCTTCCCTCTGGAGGTGCTATCCTGCCTTTCGGGTATCAGAGGGGTACTACTTTTGTTATTGGTAGGGGTATTGTATTTAGTTTCTTTTTTTAGAATATATTTCTGTTTAGTTTGTTATATTTTCCTTTTGAAATCAAACTAAATATAAAACAGCCAGTGCTATATTCCTAACCACGGACATAAACATAATAGTATTTTTCCTGGTGCCTTCCATGTCAGCATACATGTGGTTGGTAATCCCGCCCTTAACCAACCCATAGGACCAATTATAACTCTTTAAAAGAGTGTCAGCCTCTCCCATACATCATTCTTTCTTCTGTCTTCAAACCTGCAGGATCATGGATCACCTGGATCAGCCCTTACTAGGCCACTATGTCAGCCCAACCATTGCAGGTTCATGCTCTCCTGCATATGGAGTCCCATATCTTAGGCTGCTAAAGGCGCCCAAAAAGTTTGGGAACTCATTTTTTTTGTGGATCTTTTTTGGGTCTGGAGTTCAGGTATTTCCTCTGTCCTTTGACTGAGAAGACTGCTCCAAGGTAAAAGACTGCCTCTCTTGGGCCATATTCAACCTGGGAGTTTACAAGCTGCTGACGCTAATTAATTAATTAATGCTAGGCTGTGTTATTTTGCCTACTTATTGTCTGTCAATGGAGGAACACCCTAGGCAGGGCCGGAATTAGGAATTTACACAGCTTCAGGCTTGGGCCCCCTGGAGCAGAGAACCAGGGGGGGGGGGGGTGCTGCCGCCTGAAATTGAGAAGCGGGGGGGGGGGGGGGGGCTGCCGCGAATTGAGAAGCGGAGGGGCCCTTTACAAAAAGGAGAGATAGAGAAAAATATATATAAAGAAGGGGGTAGCCATCCCTGGGGACCTCTGGGCCCTTTGATAAAAAGGAAAAAAAAGAGAGAAACAAATTATATATATATATATATATATTTTTTAAAAGTGCGGTTGCCATCTGGGGCCCTGGGCACCTCAGACCGTTTAATTTTTTTTTTTATATAAAAAGAAATTACAAAAAAATGGGGCTTTTCATCCGGGACCTCTGGGCCCTTTAATAAAAAATAAATAAACATTTATAAAAAAAAAACAAGGGGGTTGCCTTCCAAGGCCCTGAGGACCTCTGGACCCTTTTAATAATTAAAAAAAAAAAATGCATTAACAAAAATAAATAACAATTTTTTTAAAAAAAGGGGGGGTTTGACACATGGGGCCCTGGGGACCTCTGAGTCCTTTAATAATAATAATAAAAAAAAATATATATATATATATATATATATATATATAGATATATAGATATAGATATAGAGATAGATATAGAGATAGATATAGAGATAGATAGATAGGTATAGAGATAGATAGATAGATAGATAGATATAAAAATATATATAAAATAAAAGAGATAAAAATATATATAAAAAATATTTTTTTTTAATAAAAAAGGCGGGTTGTCATCTGGGGCCCTGGTTATCTCCGAGCCCCTGGGGACATCCAGACCCCTAAAAAAAATGGCCCTTTAATAAAAAAAATTAAATAAAAATATATTTAAAAAATATATATTTTTTATAAAAAAAGGGGGGTTGCCATCCGGGGCCCTGGGGGCCTCCAGGCCCCTGCCTGGGGACCTCCGGACTTCTAAAAGAATAAAATAATTTGTTTTACCCTTTAATAAAAAAGAAAAAAAAAAAATATATATATATATATATATATATATATATATATATATATTTTTTTTTTTTTATAAAAAATAAATAAAAAAATAGGGTGTTGCCATCTGGGGCCCTGGTGGCCTCTGGGCCCATGGGGACCTCTGGACCACTAAAAAAAGGGGGTTCCCATCTGGGCCCCTGGGGACCCTGGGGCCCCTTACAGGTGTACTGCCTGTACCCCCTTGATGGCGGCCCTGACCGTAGGTATGGGTTGAATTATGTATACCAAAAAGACATGGTGAAGGGGCTCACTATCCCCTCTTTGCTTTTCTCCAAGCTCTGCTCCTCACTAGTGAGGTTGTTATTTTCTATGACACGCAAAGGGAGCTGTCCTCACCCATGGGGACGAAGCTGGTCCCACTGAGTAGGTATATGTTTTTCCATGCTGACTGGCGTCTGCGGCACTTCGTGGTAAACGTCTCGATGCCGTCGGTGGCCATCTTTGTGCACCCTGGAAGTCCGTCTGTAGGAACTGGGTGCCTTCATTATGGCAGCAGCTCTCATTTAGGGAGCACCTCTTTCAGGGGAACATTCTCCTTCCCCTTATATGATGCATGTATTCCCTTATGGAGCCAGCCCAAAAATATTAGAAGCAGGCTGGATTTGTGTATTATATGTATATACACATTTATCTTTAGCTTATATCAAGTATATTTGGATGATTTTCTGTTAATTCAGTAGGTGCAGGTATATGTAGAGGGATGTGTGCATTCCCACTTTCCTTTTGAGTAAAAAAAAAATATATGAATAAATAAAGTATAAGATATATATATATATATATGATGGGTACATAGATGCATGTGTGTATATGTACATATATATGTGTATATATGTATGTATGTCTATATATTTATGGATATAAAAAAAAATGTTTTGGATCCTCTTGCAGAAAGAGGAATCTATGCATATACACTGGAGTGATAGCATATATTCTTTATATGTGTGTGCTCAGATATATATATATAAAAAAAAAAAACTCAAACAATTATTCTAACTGGTATCCCCCTCCAACAGCTGTTCCTCGCAGTCTAATAATAATTAAAAAGATCCTCAGAATTCCATTAGGTAGGTGGCTGCAACTACCAGGTAAGTTTAAATAAAAAGAGCATTCGGGCACCCTTTATGGGGAAAATACTCTTTTTTTTTTTCAGCCCGCACCATCAATCAATGATAGAGAGGTGCAAGATGGAAAGTCCAGGGAGCACCGTTCTCAAAGAGAAAATACTCTTCTGCTCACGCACCCCATAGACCCTCCTGCATTCGACTAAAAGACCTCCCTCTTCGCATTGTGCGCCCACCCAAAACCCTGCTGGGCCTGTGGATGGAAACCTCTTCCAAAAAAAAAGGGGTATGCTTTAACTTGCTCTCTGGAAACAGCCTGGAAAAGGTGTCAAGAATCCCTAGATACTATTAAAAAACTTTAGGGGCTCAAGTCATGGCGTAACTTCATTTCAAGATCCACTTCTCCTTTGTCAGGCATGGTTTCATGAAAGCCCCGGCTCAGCCAACAGCCTGCAGATCGATTCGTGACAAGGTAATGGTGCATGGAAGAACGATATTCTTCCTTATTTGAATTTTGGCGTTTAGGCATTTAGCCGCAGTAAAAAAAAAAAAGAGGGACTGGTCACCTATAACCAATCCTGTGAGTTATATCCTCTAGCTGGCATAGTGGCAGCAGTTTTGTTTCATCCACCGGTGGACATTTCTACCAATAAGGTAGCAGGGGATACGACACTGCCCTCAGAAAGGCAGCTTCATTCAGAAGTTTACTGGATCAAGATTGAGGTTGACCTCAAAAAGTGTGGTCAAGCGGATAATAAAGGCATGTATTCCAGCAGCTGCCGTGACTTTGTTTCCGATACGGCAAAGACGTGGTCTAATGATTTCAGCCTGGAAACAGGGCGTCGAGTCAGACGAAGTTGTCAACACCCTGGAGGAACTGAAATTGAATTCAGGCTTTATGCCTGATACAGTAAGTTATTCCGCACAGGCACTAATGCATGCAGTAACCACCAGGGAATGTACAAAAAGCCAGGGGACTTCAAACTTGACCTCCTAAACACGGGGAAACAGAAGGCTACATCTACTTCTCCAGAAAGTTAGAACTCTTTTTAGCATTTCGCCCACCCAAAACGGTCCAGGAGAGGGCCCATTTACTGGGTGGTGCCTATAGCCGGGCGTTTACTCTAGTCTGGGTGAAAATCCTAGGAAGTTCAATGGATCACTTCTATAATCGTCCGCAGCCACACCAGGAGATTCAAGCACAGCTCATCCTATGCTATATTTCTACTCACCAAAATCCAGAAGGAAAGACAGGAATTTCTTGTCTGATTTATACAAGAGTTGGGACATCAAAGAAAGTATCAATGGCTCCAGAATCAAAGGGTTTTGGTGGGTCTTGTTGCCCAATCTTTTAGAGTGCCCTTTGAAAGTAATCAGGTAGCTGAATCGAAGTTGAGTACGGTCGATTCCGGATCTAAGTCAATGCATATCCCTCAGGTTGCAAGATGTATTTCCTAAATACGGTAATCCTACCAGTTCGACCATAGGATTACGTGGTCTTTGTAGACCTCAATAACGCCTGCCTACTCATCATTTTCTTCCTTGTCCCCAAAAAATTGGGGACCCTCATCCACAGCTTACCTTTCGGCACATCGTCAGCGCCAGAACCTTTACAAAAGGGCTAGTGACAATAGTGACTCTCTTCAGGAGAAGAGGTTGCGTATCCTACGCTAACAAGGCGGTACACTATTCCCGCCTCATCACAATGAAGCATCCTAAACTCACCTATAGAAGGTGGTGTACACTTTAACTTTACGGTTGGTCAGTAAACTACCCCCAAATAAATAAAAAAAAAGGGGGAAAGGGGGTCAGTTTTGCCAGCACGGGAAACGTTTTTTTCAGAACCTTGTTCAGTGCCCTTAAGGGGGTGACGTCTCCCTCTGTGGAGAAAATCCCTCTAATCATGGCCTAAATATGGTGACAAGCAGAATCAGGTCAGCAAAGAATGTCCTAATCTCCTGGGGTTATTCTCCTCCTACATTTCAATAGTGCAGTGGGCATGGTATCATCTCTGCATTTTTCAGCAGGAGACTTTCTCTCTATAAGAAGGAAAGGAAATTCTTATCTCAGAAGTCTCTGATTATGATGAAAGAGGAACCCTCACAACCTGTGGAGTCACTACAAGCTTGGTTGCACCTTTTTGATTCACTCTTGCATCAGAGGACAAGATTGAGGTATCCACTTGAGGAAGTTGGTTGTTCCAGGACAAGTCTGCAGTCAGGTGCAGCTTACATAGCAATGTTTCGTCTAGTTTTCTCTGAGAGGCGAATTCATCCCGCTACAATTTGTTAACAAGCCAGCCTTAACCTGTATACAGAGCCAAGAAAAGGACACACATAACGGATCATCATCCAAGAAGTTATCTCATAATTCTCAAGGGCAGAAGGGGTTAACTGATAATTCTCAGAGGCAGAAGGGGTTGCTCCAGCCTTAGAGCCTCTTATAGTCCAATTCTCCAGAATTATCTGGCAGATCACTCTTCAAGGAAATTTGCCAGTACCAGCAATTGGTCCTTATTACAAGTAGACCTTCCAATGGGTCTACCCCCAATGAGGTAGTCCTCAGAATTTCAATCCAAATATTTCAAATATCAAGGCGCCTCCCTTCATCACAAGGTACTCCAGTCCTGTGATCGGCGGGGTTTGGTGCCCCTTGTCCAGCTGGGCACCATCACCTAACAGAAAGACAAGTGTCCATCTGAACAGTAGGTCCTTATTGGTCAAGTAGGCCCCAGTTCTCTATACTGTCCAAATTATCCCTTGGCAATCCTTTCAGCACGCATAAACGTAGGTCCTGGGTAGACCTCTTCCATTCACTTCCAGAGATCCTGGAGTTGGGTGTCCGGTAGTTAGGCAAAGAAAATCTAGTATAATTAGGTTGCTCCCATGGAGTTTTGCAAAGGTTGCTTCAAGCCGATAAAACTTCCACCATTAATACCTACGGCAGGATTTGGTAGAAGGTTTTTAAATTTGCTGAAAGTTCTGGGCATCCCGGTTAGATTAGATTAAACTCAGGGACTTAGCTCCCTGGAGGTTCAGGCCTCAGCCTTTTTAGCCTGGATTTGAAATCCACTGGTAGAGCGTTTTTTTTCCCTCAAAACAGTTCTTAGCTTAAGATCTCTGGGTGAATCACTACGTCCTAAAAAGAGAAAAATAAATAAATAAATGTTTTGCCTTGGGTATTTGGTGCGGATACGGCTCCACCGCTCGCATAAGCACAAGATTGCTCTCTAGAAGACATTGCTTTCAAAGCAAATTCCTTTTTTTTTAGTCACCGTCATCGCTGACTGAAGAGTCTCAGGTACCCAGACCCTAAGGGAGATGGACTCCGGTATTACGTTCTTCCAAGCAGGGTGCTTCTCTGATAAATTTCAGCAGTTCGTGTCTAGAATTCCCTCTACAAACCACCTTGACCAGGAATAGGTGCTTCCAGCTTTTAGGGAGAGATTCAGCATCCCCGAAATTACACAAGCTGGATATGTCAAGAACTCTTAGACATTGCAGTAGTCTGATACAAGACTTATCGTGAGATCATCAGGCTTCCTCTTGGATCCCTAAACAATCTAGAAATATATAAATATGAAGGACAACTTTTGGCAAGTTGGATCAGTTATCTCCTTCGGTGGACATATCAAGCTAGTGGTCCTCCAGTTCCACAAATCAATTCACCCTACACCGTGAATGGCTTTTTCCTGGGCAACTGTAGCGCCTTTTTTCCCAGGAACTCTGTCAGGCGACAAAATGGTTGTCTTTTACCTCATTCATTGATCTACTATGGTCTAATCCTGGTTGCACTTGCTTCCCACGACTTAAAAAAAAATGATAATATAAAAAATAAAACTAGAGAAGCAGAGGGACTTCTTGAGCTGTCTGATCTATAGTCAAAAGTTTAAAATATTTTGGCAGCTACCCTCCTTGTAAGCGAGTTATTAACCATATGTATGCTGACATGGAAGGCACCAGGAAAACGGAAAATTGAATACTTACCTTTCCGTAATTTTTCTTTTCCTGGTGCCTGTCCATGGCAGCATACGCCCTCCCTTGTCATAATCCTTAAATGTTTGAGTCTAGTTACAAGAATGGTGTATGGGAGAGGCTGACACTCTTTTAAAGAGTTATAATTGGTCCTGTGGGTTGGTTGAGGGCTGGGTTACCAACCATATGTATGCTGCCATGGACAGGCACCAGGAAAGGAAAATTACGGAAAGCTAGGTATTCAATTTTCTATTATATGTCTCTATTGTATTGTATGCTTACATAAAAAAATAGGACCAAGCGTTACATCATTGATGTAGCAACTTTACTTCTGAGGTTCTCAATTCTTTAATTTGGTTGTGAAGAACAGGTAGCCAAAATTGTGTGACTTTTTATTACCACATGTTAAGACTTATCATCACTTGAATTGAGGGTAACATCTGACCTATTGAATTTAATATGTGATTTCAATTACCGGTACCTTCTTTTTAAAATGTGACTAGCCTAGAAGTTCAGATGCTTCTTTGTGCAAAGTCTATTACTACTTAAACCATGTGTTTAGTAGGCATGACTATGTACCATGGTGTACTGTTGTGACTGTAATAATATAATGGTTGTTTTAACGGTATGTAATGTTATTACTTAGATGAAATTTCATCTCACATATTAAGAGTGATTCATACAAATACCCAGATAAGGGTTGAAAGTGTTTCCTCACAGAGTTACATTGAAGGAATTTTAGGACTTGTCAAAAGAAGAGCCTCACCCATGTGGTCCAGTGCAAGGTAAAATATCTAAATTCTAATTAGTTATGAAGTTTAGGCTCCCTGCTACTGTTGCTTAGGGTGAAGTCAGCAGGTTTGAGATTTGTGGTCCTGGAGAATTTATGTGCAGCTTCGCCATTAAACCATAATGCACTGCATGGCTTTTGAACTATAACCAGCACATTTACATGGTTCAAAAAATGCCTGGTTGTATATCGGATGAATGATCGTCCATTTTTTTTGCATTCTAGTCTCATTTTGAAAATGAAGAGTTTACTAAAGTTACAAAAATTCTCGTATGACAGGATAAAAATACGAAAGTGATGTAATGTGTTGTAGTGTATTTGTATTGTATTTTCAAATGACAACTGTACTGATTAAAGAAAATCGTACAATCTGGAATCGTATGGAAAAAAACTTGTGCTTGTCCCATCGGATAATATCTGATGAACTGTCGTAATCGGCTTTTGAAAGCTGTGTACTAACAAATCAGATTATCGTACGATTGTTTTGAAGGCGGTATTTTTCGTACAATTTATTGATCGTGTGAATGGGCCATAAGGGTACTTTTGGTTAAGCCAGTCCCTTTACTATAAAAGGAAGAGCACAGATCGCCATAGTGTCAGTGTATTGGAAGTTACTGTAGGGAAAGTATAGGTAAAGCTGAACAACTGCAAGGGGAAAAATTAAGGTTAGTGAGTCAGTGTTAATTTACTTGACTAAATATTTTCATATTAGTCTACTAAAATATGACAAAAAAATAAAAATAAAACCTAAACAATTCAGATGACTAAAATACCACTAAAACTAAAGACTATGGGCCGTCGTAAGTCCGAATGAGCGCCGTCGTATCTCGGCGCCTGATTCAAAGAATTAGATACACCGGGATATAGCTAAGATACGAGCGGCGTAAGTCTCTTACGCCATTGTATATTAGTTGCATATTTACGCTGGCCACTAGGTGGCGCTTCCGTCGACTTACGCGTCAAATATGTAAATTAGGTAGATACGCCGATTCGCGAACGTAGTTGCGGCTGGCGTATCTATTTGCGTCGTTTACGTAAGGTGTCGGACCGGCGTAAAGTTACCCCCGCTATATGAGGAGCAGGCAATGTTAAGTATGGATGTCGGAACAGCGTTGTATTGTACGTCGTTTACGTCGTTTGCATAAGCTGATTTTCGTACAATTTATTGATCGTGTGTATGGGCCATAAGGGTACTTTTGGTTAAGCCAGTCCCTTTACTATAAAAGGAAGAGCACAGATCGCCATAGTGTCAGTGTATTGGAAGTTACTGTAGGGAAAGTATAGGTAAAGCTGAACAACTGCAAGGGGAAAAATTAAGGTTAGTGAGTCAGTGTTAATTTACTTGACTAAATATTTTCATATTAGTCTACTAAAATATGACAAAAAAATAAAAATAAAACCTAAACAATTCAGATGACTAAAATACCACTAAAACTAAAGACTATGGGCCGTCGTAAGTCCGAATGAGCGCCGTCGTATCTCGGCGCCTGATTCAAAGAATTAGATACACCGGGATATAGCTAAGATACGAGCGGCGTAAGTCTCTTACGCCATTGTATATTAGTTGCATATTTACGCTGGCCGCTAGGTGGCGCTTCCGTCGACTTACGCGTCAAATATGTAAATTAGGTAGATACGCCGATTCGCGAACGTAGTTGCGGCTGGCGTATCTATTTGCGTCGTTTACGTAAGGTGTCGGACCGGCGTAAAGTTACCCCCGCTATATGAGGAGCAGGCAATGTTAAGTATGGATGTCGGAACAGCGTTGTATTGTACGTCGTTTACGTCGTTTGCATAAGCTGATTCAGAATGGGGCTGGGCGTAAGTTACGTTCACTTCGATATCAATGACTATTTACGACGTGATTTTGAGCATGCGCACTGGGATTCGTCCATGGCCGGTGCATGCACAGTTTGTTTGGCGCGTCAATAATCGTGGGGTCACCATACATTTACATACAACACGCCCACCATCCACCTACTTTGAATTACGCGTGGTTACGCAGGCCCATTTACACTACGCCGGAGTGCTTTGTGAATACAGCACTTGCCTGTCAAAGTTGCGGAGGCGTAGCGTAAATAGGATACGCTACGCCCGCACAAAGATACGCGGCTCTACCTAAATCTGGCCCTATGACTAAAACAAAATTGAACAAAATTAACATTGCATTACCACATAAAAACAAGTAGGGGGCATCTACCAAGCTGCTAAAAGAAAAAGGCCCAGATTCATAGAGCAATTACGCCTGTCTAACTGGTGTTAGACAGGAGTAATTTCAAATTTTGCGCGCCGTATCACTAGTTTGAATCCTCAAACCATGATACAGCGGCTTCGGGCTTCGATCCGAGAGGCTTACGTCTTCGTAAGCCTTCGGATCTACGCTGCGATATTTTTGCGGCCGCTGGGAGGAGTTTGCGTCGTTTGGATGCATCGGAATATGCAAATGTGTTTTTACGGCGATCCACGAAGATACGAGCGGTCTTTGCAATCGCTTACGTCTATTTTTTTTTACGTACTGTTAGACCAGCTTTTTGCTGGTCTAACGGTGCGTAGCCCATGTTAAGTATGGCCGTCGTTCCCGCGTCAAATTAAATTTTTTTTTTTTTTTTTACGTAAGTCGTTCGGGAATAGAAATGTCCGTAAACGACGCTACTCAAACAACGAATGACGTAACAACGTGATTTTGCGCAATGCACGGCGGGAAATTTGCAAACGGAGCATGCGCAGTTCGATCGCCGCGGGAACGCACCTATTTTAAATGCTTCACGCCCCCTACTCGCGTAGATGGATTGCGACGGGAGAAATACACTACGCCACCGTCGTTTACTGGACAAAATCTACCTGGATTCCACGTAGAGCCAGGTAAAAAACGGCGGCGTAGTGTATTTCTGATACGCTACGATAATCTAATTCTCTCTGAATCTGGGCCAAAGGGTTTACTTATTTTTGTTATTTATATTTAATGTTGGGAAAATATTCAGGTAATATGTGCATTGGCATTACAGAAAATAGAGTTTACAGTTTTATTATTTTTTTATTTTATTTTAAAGTTGCACTTTGTCAAAAGGCAAAATATTTGTTTGTTTATGGAGCAAATACATGGTTTTATTCATAAAGACGTTATATATCAGAAAGGGTAAATCGGTATCTGTAATGCACGTTCAAACCTTAAAGCGGCGTTCCACCCATAAATGGAACTTCCGCTGATTGGATCCCCCCCCCCCTCCAGTGCCACATTTGGCACCTTTCAGGGGGGAACAGATATCTTTCAAATCCAGGTATCTGTTCCCACTTCCAGGAAAAGATCACGGCAAACTAGATGTGCGGTGAACTATGTAATGTCTGCATAGGAATAGGTAAGGCTTTACTTCCTGTTCCCCTTAGTAATGATACCGGCATCTGCACCTGGAGCAGAGGGACGGGTCAGCTTCGGGTGCTGACATTGCGGGCTCCCAGGACAGGTAAGTGTCCTTATAATAAAAGTCAGCAGCTACAGAATTTGTAGCTGCTGACTTAAAAAAAAAATTTTTTTTTTTTTATACATACCTGAAGTGCCTGTTGCTGGTCAGATCGTCCTAATCTGCCACTTCCTGATCCGTGGTCTGTCTTCTTTCTAATTCTCTTCGGCTGCCTCCTGGGGAATGGGGGAGCTGTGTCTTCTGGGACCTTGTGTGTGTCCCAGGAGACATCACCCATTCACATTGCGCGGTGTGTCTCGCGCATGCGCAGTAGGTGAAGCCTCACAGAGGAATTTAAACCGGACCCTCCACTTTAATAAACCTACATGAACTAATTATGTACTCCTGGAGTAAAAATCGAATAACATGGTATTATTTGTGGCAATTAAAGTGGAGTTCCGCCTGGGTAAAAAATGTTTTTTTTCTTTTGCAGCATTTTTTTTTCCTGGTGGAGCTCTGCTTTAAGAGAAAATAATTTAGTAAAACTATTTGGAATAGTATTAATTTTACCAAATATTCTGCACAAAAAAAAATAAGGCCCCTTTCACATGTACGGATCCCAGGAAGTGGGAGCAGCGCACAGCTGAGAGCCAGGATCAGCTGTCAATCAGGCATCTGGATGGATCCTAACAATACAGTAGAATCCTACCAGAGTCTGAAGCCTGCTGTCAGCTGATTCTTGTATGTGAGTGCACCTCTGTGACCCACGAGAGAAGTATGGCCAAAAAAAACATTGGCGTTACTTCTTTTACCTGCAGCACAGAAATGTCACAGGCTGCCTCTGCTGTCTGGCAGGGCTGTGCAAATCTCCAGAATGTATGACCACAAGTACAAATCCTTTGACAGTTTAAAAAGTGCCTACATGTGTATTTTAATAGTATATTTATCTGTTTGCTATTTGTTCCCAAGGCCACCAAACAGTTCCTGTTTAAGTCTGCAGCAGCTGTATGCTAAGCAACAGGAATATTCTTATCAGCATATCAGAGCATTTATCATCAATCAAAGCCAATAAAAACATTAAGTGAAATGCTGTTACCTTTTGGTATGCATGTCCTCCTCTAATATTTAGTTGTACTCAAACAGGATAAGAATACGTCAAATCTGAATGAAGAAAGTATATCTCACCAGCCATACACCAGGCAGAACACACAGGTAGATTGCAGAGAACTTGCATCTGTGCAGAAGTTGTAAAGCGTAACTGATATACTGCTGTCATTCGGGTATAATGTAAAGAGGAAGGTGTGGCACTGATATCTGATGCAAGTCACTTTCGGTATGCTTCGTGCTTAACCATGACAGTTTCTTCACTTTTTAATAATTGCAAAATTCACTCCACAGCATCCCCTTTTTGCTGTGATATATTAAACCACAAATGTAAGCAGCAAAGCTTTAAAGGGGTTGTAAAGGTTTGTTATTTATTTTCTAAATAGGTTCCTTTAAGCTAGTGCATTGTTGGTTCACTTACCTTTTCCTTCCATTTCCCTTCTAAATGTTTTTTTCTTTGTTTTCTTTGTCTGAATTTCTCACTTCCTGTTCCTCCTCAGTAAGCTGTTCAGAAAGCTGTTCTGACTGACTTTCCACCGCTCGGATGATAGTGGAAAGTTTACCGAGGAGAAACAGGAAGTGAGAAATTCAGACAAAGAAAAACAACAAAAGAAAATATTTTTCAGTAGTTTAATGGCTATATGTGATAGCAAATACAATTTTGTTGCTATAGACGTTGGTGCATATGGAAATTCTGTTGATTCCCAGGTACTTAGACAATTACTAATGAGAAAGAGATTTATGGAAGGACAGCTGAAGATTCCAAGTCCCAGCCTTTTAACTGAATATGGTAAGCTCCTTCCATATGTAATAGTTGCTTATGAGGCCTCTCCTCTTTCCACATATATAATGTAGCCTTTTTCTATTGTTTAACCAAGGCTAGGCAAATTGTGGAGTGAACTTTTGGAATATTTTCCATCAAGTGGAGAATTTTTAGAGGCGCTACAGAACCAATTCTGAGCAATGTTAATAATGTAGTAAAATGTGCTTGCTCAAGGGAAGGATACCTTGAAGACAGTCTACACCATGACATGGGGAATATTCCCTGGCACCCTATATGAAGCACAGAGTAAGCGTTGAATGTAAGGGAGACATTTGCCAACTACTTAATGTCTTCTAAAGGGAGAGCTTCTGTGGCAATATTCCAAACTGTGAATAAATATATGGCATATTTTACAATTTTTACCTGATCTCTGCATTGCCAGTGTGTGCTTAAAGCGGGGGTTCACCCTAAAACATTTTTCTAACCTTACATTGTGCTCAGAAAGAAAGTTTACCACTCAGAGGTCCCAAGGAACTGCAAGGTGGAGTCCAAACACCTGGGTGCAGGCACTGCAAAAGTATGCAAAAATGTATAGAGAAAAACCGGGATGGCCGCACTCCAAAAAAATGGAGCTATGAATAAGCACTGTATGATAGTGTGAAACGTGTCAGCTTTTTTCCTGTGATATGTGATATGTTCATGTTGTGACCAGTTTTATTAAAAGGAACCATGTTTTTGGAGTGCGGCCGTCCCAGTTTTTCTCTATACATTTTTGCTTACATTGTGCTCACTTTTAACAATGACAGTATGCGTTTTATTGTTTTTTTCCCGCTGTAGATACCTTCGTACAGCTATTAACCCCCCCCCCGGCTTACGGGTAGTGAATCCCGCGGGACTGGGCGCTCCTATCTAGCAGGCAAGTGATTGATGTGATAACAAACACTACCCCCGTCGCATAAGGAGCGTCACGAGTTGCCAAAAGAAGCCGTGCGGCGGGTCGGCGCTATACGGTGCCTGCGCACTGACGTTCGGCTTCTTTCGGCAACTCGTGACACTCCTTATGCGACGGAGGTAGTGTTTGTCATCAAGTCAATCACTTGCCTGCTGGATAGGAACGCCCACTCCCGCGGGATTCACTACCCGGAAGCCGGGGGTAAAATAGCTGTACGAAGGTATGTACAACGAAAAAAAAAAAAAAAACGCATACTGTCATTGTTAAAAGTGAGCACAATGTAAGGTTAGAAAAATATTTTAGGGTGAACCCCCGCTTTAACATTACTGGTTTCTTGTACTTTCAAATGTGGTATGTTTAATGGCAGTGGGTATTATATACTATTTTATTATGTTTTGATGTGAACTGTTATAAAGACAAAGTCATAGAATGCTGAAAATCATTCCTTGCAGTAGGACTGTATCTGCATTGCATGGGTTACTTGCTCACATATGTCAGGTATAACAGCAGGGAGGAGCCTCCGGAAGAAAAGGACTTTATGTTTTGCTCCTTTTACTGAGCCAGAAAGAAGCAGTTAAAGGTTAACTAAAGGATTTTTTTTTTTAGCTAAATAGCTTCCTTAATCTTACTGCAGTCCTGGATTCATGTCCTCATTGTTCGTTTTTGCTCTGATGTTGCTGTAATTTTCCTCTGTTTTGGACACTTCCTGGTTGTCTGTTTCCTGATGACCACAGTACTGGGAGCTTCTAGTTTCGTTTTCCAAACCATCACTGTTTTATGGCTCCGTCCAGCACAGATACAGGATAACATGCAAAAACGAAACTAGATGCAAAAACGAAACTAAAAAACTACAGGTACATTATATGATTGATTTTTATCTATTTTTAATCTTTTTTAAAAGGAATCAGTTAACTATTATGTCTCTATACCCTGTAAACAGTCATTTCAGCAAAAAAAATGTTTTCCTTTACAACTCCTTTAAGGCCGCGTACACACGAGGGGATATAGGTCCGATGGACCGTTTCAGCAGACATCTCCGCTCGTGTGTATGGGCTAGCGGACAGATTTCTCCACCCGACAGATTTCAAAGCATGCTTTGAAATCTATCCGGTGGGAATCTGTCCGTTAGTACACTTACCAGCAGACATGTCGTCCCCCACCGCCGCCGCGCCGCCGCCGAATGGATTCGGCGCATGCGCGGAAGTGTTTTACTTCCTGGTGCGGTGACGTGGCGGTGACTCGGCGGCGTCAACGTCACCGCCGCGTCACCGCCACGTCACCGCGCCGTCCGGCGGCGGGGAATTTGATCCGATGGTGTGTACACGCCATCGGATCAAACTCCCGATCGGACATATCCGATGGAAATGGTCCGCGGACCGTTTTCATCGGATATGACCGATGGTGTGTACGAGGCCTAACACTTATGCCCCGTACACACGATCACTTTTTGTGATGAAAAAAAAAGTAATTTTTCTTCATGAAAAAAAGCGACATTTTTCAAACTTCATTTTCAAAAATGACGTTGCGTACACACCATCATTTTTGGAAAATGATGAACAAAGTGATGGCACTCTAAAGTTCTATTTGCCTTGAGGCTGCTTTTAGCTGGTTACTTGTTAGTAAAAGACGATTCCTGCTTTTTTGTCTGTTACAGCGTGATGAATGTGCTTACTCCATTATGAATGGTAGTTTTACCTCCCGTCTCCTAACTTGCTTCTGGGCATGTGCGGGTTTAAACCGTCATTTTTTACGTAGTTTTGCCCACACACGATCATTTTTTATGACACAAAAAATGACATTTTGAAAAATGACATAAAAAATTCGAGCGCGTTCGAATTTTTTTTTTGGTCATTTTTCAGAAGACATAAAATGACATTTTGGCCACACACCATCATTTTAAATGACATTTTAAAAAATGTCATTTTTTTTCATCACAAAAAGTGATCGTGTGTACGGGGCATTACAATGCGACTGCAGCCATGGTATAGACACAACCACTGCCCCAACGTTCAATGCATGCGGGTGAGCCAGATACGCACTGCATTTATGGCTGCTTGCTTTTCACATTAGGCCAAGTGACTGTATCTTCAGTCTTACCCATAGACTTACCTTATTTGTCTGCAGGCAGCTCCTGGCATTTCGGGCAGCATATACAAATGACAGATCTGGTATAATACAGGCCTCATCGCCTATGGGAATGAAGCAGATTTTTTTTTTAAAGATTTTTTTTCAGCACATGATTGAAACATAACACATTTCATTCACAAGAAAATATTTTTTTTCAGAGAATCAATGGAGACAAAATTGCCAAAAACATTTTTTATTTCTGGAGTATACCAGCATGGATCTTTTTGTACTCCTCTCAACACCTGTCAACTTTTTTGTATTTTTACAAAACATGTATCCAATAATGGTTGGTCTCAAACTGGTATTGGATCAAGTTTACATGCATACTACTGTATCTCACAGTTAGGGTTGCCACCTCATCCCTTTAAACCTAAATGCTGCATACAAACTACCGTTTTTTCCGGTCTGATCGTGTGTATGCGGCCTTAGTAATGCGGCACTGTAAATAGTAATTTATCAGGTAATTATGTTTCATTACTGCTAGATAAAACTGTGCCCATCAATTTCAGCCTCACTGTGCCCATCATATGCAGCCTTATGCCGCGTACACACGGTCGGAATTTCTGACAACAAATGTTCAATGGGAGCTTTTTGTCGAAAATTGCGGCCGTGTGTAGGCTCCATCGGACATTTTCTGTCTGAATTTCCGACAACAAAAATTTGAGAGCTGGTTCTCAAATTTTCCGACAACAAAATCTGTTCTCGTAAATTCCGATTGTCTGTGGACAATTCCGATGCACAAAATTCCATGCATGCTGTGAATCAAGTACGAGACGGAAGCACTCGCTCTGGTAAAACTAGCGTTCGTAATGGAGATAGCATATTTGTCACGCTGTAACGGACTGAAAAGTACAAGGCATGAATCGTCTCTCACAAAACTTCTACTAACACGACTGTTAAAACTTCCCTAAATAGTGCTGTCTTACGTCTTGTACGTGACCGTGTGTATGCAAGACAAGTTTGAGCCAACATCCGTCAGAAAAAAATCCACAGTTTTGTTGTTGGAATTTCCAATCGTCTGTATTACTGTACCCATCACGGTAGGCCAATCACATCCACATTTCAAATTAAAGAAAATAAAACCACGTAAAGCGGAGTTCCACCCAAAAGTGAAGATATTTGTCTTTCACAGGTATCTACAAGAAATTATTGTAATGGAAGTGAAGGAACTGTTACACCATGTCATAGAAACTTTTAGGCCACATACAGACGAGGAGACATGTCCGCTGAAACATGTCCGACGGACCGTTTCCAGCGGACATGTCTCCTCGGATATTTGGTCTGATGGCGTGTACACACCATCGGGCCAAAATCCCCTCGGACGGATAACGTGGTGACGTGGCGGTGACATTGACGCCGCCACGTCACCAATCCAGGAAGTAAAATACTTCCACGCATGCATCGAATCCATTCGACGCATGCGGGAGATTTATGTCCGCTGGTTAGGCATACTAACCAGCGGACATGTCCGACGGACATGTTTCCAGCGGACAAATTTCAAAGCATACTTTGAAATTTGTCCGCTAGGTCGTACACACGATCGGATATGTCCGCTGAAACTGGTCAGCTTCAGTTTCAGCGGACATGTTCGATCGTGTGTACGCGGCCTTAAAGACTGTTGCCATAGGAGACAGCATTCCTACACATGCAGACGTGGCATCTTGCTGAATGCCTTTCCCTGCATGGCTGTCCTCCTGTAGAAGTCTCAGTCTGCCAATTAACATTGGAACTGCTTAAGGGTGCCCTGGCCCTAACCCTCTCTCCCAAAGTTCTGTTTAAGAGAAATAAAAATCTCTTTGCATTTATAAAGTGTCTGGCAGCTATGAATCTAACTTTCCTTATACCAACTATGCCTCGCAACCCACTCTGTTAAGAAGAATGTCATCAGTTCTTGGCTCTAACTGTTCTCATTAGACTAGAGTAGGCCTTGCTACACAGGTTTAATGTGAATGAAGTATTTCACTTACATAAGTCGCCAAAGTAAAAGCATTGAGTATAGGGTTGCCACCTGTCCAGGATCTACCCAGACAGTTCGGGTTTGGAATCATGCTAGACTGCCTGAAACCCAGACACATTATTCAGACCAGGCTATGGCTTCCCAGCAGGGTTGCTGGTTGCAGGTGTCCAAACTGAGAGTTACACTCTCTTTCACACTGCCCAAAGCTAGCACTAACAATTCCCCCCCACACACAGACAGGAGAGGAGAGAGGGCTCGATCTGCTTCTTCCCCTGCCCTTCTGTGTTTGCCCACAAAAAAAGTGCAGGCTGGAAATGTGAAGTTTAGCAGTCTCAGATATATCTGGATGAGAGGTGCTGACTGCCAAGGGGTGAGTGAGCTCACCATCTATCTATCCCTGTTTGTGATTGAAGTCTCCCCCCTTCTCTGTCTTGCCTCTGATTAAGTACACTAAGGTAAATCAGGGTTCTCAAAGCAACCCTTACATCAGAGTTTCCCTTTAAAGCAGAGATCACAGTGTTTCCTCTTACATCAGAGTCCTCTCTGTACATCAGAGTTCTCAGTGCTCCCCCTTAAATCAGGGTTCTCAGAGCATCCCATATGTTAGAGTCCCCAGAGCTCTCCCTTACATCAGAGTCTGCAACATCCCGTCCCCCCTTACAGTGTAAGGGAACTCTGCAAATTCAGATGTACAAGAGGATCTCTGTGGACTCTGATGTAAAGGGGGGACTCATATGATTAGAAATGTTATTTAATTACAAAATATATGTATTTTTATATCATTTTAAAAAAAGTGATGTGTGCCGTTAAAGTGTTCGGGTTTGACTTGAAGGAAAGGTGTCAACCCTAATTGAGCAACAAACATCAGCTATCATCGGAACAGGAAACAGTTTGTGCGTGTTGACGTCACTACGTAGACCGTGCCCCTACGTGGTTTAAAATAAGCTAACTTCATCAGGGGGCCGACGTATTTAATAGAAGGGTGGAGAATACAGATTTTTCAACCAATGCTGACCAGGGCTGCGCAGAGTAATCCCACTATAATGGAAGGGCATCTCACTGAGGACATCTTGTGGACAAAAAGTAAAAATACTATTCCACATATCAAATAACAAAGCCCCATTTAATAAAACTATCTGCATCTGGTGTTAATCCAATTAATTATAAATAACAATGTCTAAATAAAAAACTTGATGATAAAAAAAATATTTTTGTATAAAAAACTAGACAATAATATAAAAAATCATGACAATAACATTTTGTCTAAATATTCTAAAATTGCAAATTAAGGTATAGGAAAACAATGCTAAAAGTGGTTGTAAAGGTAAATAACAGTACACAGAGGAGAACACAGGAACAAGCAGGATCAACCAGATTTTTTTTACAGCTTAGAAAGGGGAAGATTAGACAGCACTAGCACTGTGCCGTTCAATCTGCTATAAAGGGAACACAAGCTGTTTTTTTATGGCTACAACAACTTTAATTCAAAAATGTAACAAAAAAATATGTTTTTATGAATAAACTTCCCATAAAAGATAAAGCACTCTTTATTGCTTTGCATGTGGATGATGACCAAGGGTAACTATGAGGAAGGTGTATATCATCTGGTGAAAGGTTGCCTGAATATAAGGAGAAATATTAGAAGGAGGTAACCAAAGAATTTATTATTACCAAAAGCACATACAGTGGGTACGGAAAGTATTCAGACCCCCTTAAATGTTTCACTCTTTGTTATATTGCAGACATTTGCTAAAATCATTTTTTCCTCATTAATGTACACACAGCACCCCATATTGACAGAAAAACCCAGAATTGTTGACATTTATGCAGATTTAATAAAAAATAAATACTGAAATATCACATGGTCCTACGTATTCAGAACCTTTTCGCCGTGACACTCATATATTTAACTCAGGTGCTGTCCGTTTCTTCTGATCATCCTTGAGATGGTTCTACACCTTCATTTGAGTCCAGCTGTGTTTGATTATTCTGATTGGACTTGATTAGGAAAGCCACACACCTGTCTATATAAGACCTTACAGCTCACAGTGCATTTCAGAGCAAATGAGAACCATGAGGTCAAAGGAACTGCCTGAAGAGCTCAGAGAGAGAATTGTGGCAAGGCACAGATCTGGCCAAGGTTACAAAAAAAAATTCTGCTGCACTTAAGGTTCCTAAGAGCACAGTGGCCTCCATAATCCTTAAATGGAAGACGTTTGGGATGACCAGAACCCTTCCTAGAGCTGGCTGTCTGGCCAAACTCCAGCTTTCTGGGGAAAAGAGCCTTGATTAGAGAGGTAAAGAAGAACCCAAAGATCACTGTGGCTGAGCTCCAGAGATGCAGTTGGGAGATGGGAGAAAGTTGTAGAAAGTCAACCATTACTGCAGCCCTCCACCAGTCGGGGCCTTATGGCAGAGTATCCCGACGGAAGCCTCTCCACAGTGCAAGACACATGAAAGCCTGCATGGAGTTTGCTAAAAAAAACACCTGAAGGACTCCAAGATGGTGAGAAATAAGATTCTCTGGTCTGATGAGACCAAGAGAGAACTTTTTGACCTTAATTCTAAGCGGTATGTGTGGAGAAAACCAGGCACTGCTTATCGCCTGTCCAATACAGTCCCAACAGTGAAGCATGGTGGTGGTAGCATCATGCTGTGGGGGTTGCAATCAAGGGAAGATGAATGCGGCCAAGTACAGGGATATCCTGGACAAAAACCTTCTCCAGAGTGCTCAGGACCACAGACTGGGCTGAAGGTTTACCTTCCAACAAGACAATGACCCTAAGCACACAGCTAAAATAACGAAGGAGTGGCTTTTACAACAACTTTGTGACTGTTCTTGAATGGCCCAGCCAGAGCCCTGACTTAAACCCAATTGAGCATCTCTGGTGATACCTAAAAATGGCTGTCCACCAATGTTTGCCATCCAACCTGACAGAACTGGAGAGTATCTGCAAGGAGGAATGGCAGAGCATCCCCAAATTTTAGGTGTGAAAAAACTTGTTGAATATTTCCCAAAAAGACTCATGGCTGTATTAGATCAAAAGGCTGCTTCTACTAAATACTGAGCAAAGAGTCTGAATACTTAGGACCCGGGCTTTTTTTCAGGGGGAACTCAGTTCCACCACCTTTGGCTCGGACCCTTAGGTGGCTGCTCACCACAATCACTTGTAAACACAGAAGTCTGGTTTCTGTGTTTACAAGTGAGAGCTCTGCACTCTGTGTGTAACCCCCTGAACTCTGCACTCTGTATGTAATGCAATCCTGGTATTTAATGCCCCTTTAAGACCCTTCTACTGTTTGTGAAATCTGAACGGGGTCGTGGTTGAGTTCCTGCACCTATTTTCTGAGAAAAAAATCTCTGCTTAGGACCATGTGATATTTCAGTTTTTCTTTTTTAATAAATCTGCAAAAATGTCAACAATTCTGTGTTTTTCTGTCAATATGGGGTACTGTGTGTACATTAATGAGGAAAAAAAAATACTTAATTGATTTTAGCAAATAGCTGCAATATAACAAAGAGTGAAAAATTTAAGGGGGTCTGAATACTTTCCGTACCCACTGTATTTCCAGCCTATAAAGGTGAGGGCACAACTGGTAGAGGGCACATAAAGATTTTTGTATATGCACAAAGGTGGATCAGTGTGGGGTTATTATTCCTAATTAAAATGTCTACAAAAATCACAACATTGACTGTCACACTGTTTGCACTACAGATTGAATACTACTGTAAGGTGTATTGAGCACATTGCACTTTATTGCCATCTTGTGGTTGTTTTAGACCTTTTTTTTATTTTATTATTATGCAAACCACATTTCTTTTTCTGGATATTTATTTTGTGTTTTTTTTTTCTTTTAGATTATTTCAAATACTGTTGCACTCTATATTTATATGTATATTTGAAGTTAGTGATGTTTATGTAGCACTGCACTCAATTATCTTTATTTGTTATATTACACACTTAGGAAGTGTGGGGAGTGCCGGCAGCTTCTTCTAGGATTAGCATAGCAGTTCTCAGGGCTTTTTTTTTTACATATACAGAGGAATAGGACAGCTAGCACAGAAGACCTATCTTTTTTCTACACCACTATAGGGGCCCATGGTCCCTGCTTGCAAAGGGCATTCTCTTGGATCTAACTGAGATTGTGTTGAATCAAACAGTCAGTGCTAGCTGGTCCTGGTAGTTCTACAAGCAAGTCTGTGCTGGAGGAAGAAGAGGAGCAGCGTATATGCATTAGAACTTATGGCTCCTCTATATGAGGCTACCACTAGAAACCCTTTCAAACTCACATGGGACAATGAATTGCAGATGAAGAAGCTTATTAAAATTTTGTCTGAAGCTCCCGCCATTGGATTTCTTGACTATACTTAGGCCCCTTTCACACGAGCAGACCGTATGTCCGCTTTTTCATCCCTCCGTTTGCGGATAAAAAAGGGACATACATTGGTCCCTATGTGATTGCGGGTGTCAGCAGATGAACATCCGCTGACACCCGTAATCACCCGCCTCCGCAAAGATCAGATTTTGCAGACGGAAGAAGATCCTATTTTTTCTTCTGTCTGCGGATCCGATCGGATGAACACGGAAATACGGTCCGTGTTCATCCGCTCCCCCCATAGGGGAGAGCGGAGAAAAGATAGGGCGGTCCCTGCACAGTGTGCAGAGACCACCCTGTCATCCGACGGCTCAGCGGGGATATACGGAGCGATCCCCGCTGAGCTTACGGACATACGGATCATTACTGATCTGCCCCGTGTGAAAGGGCCCTAAGACTTTCTCATTGTTCTGCCATGAAGTCAATCGATTTTCTGCAGGTGTACTCACCCAGCTACATGGAGATAAACAGAAGCCTGTGATGTACAGTATGCATCATCCTCATTAGACCCTGTCATCAATGGCTCCCCCAGTTGTATGCAAGCCATAGCAGCCTGCATTTTGCTGCTAGACAAAGTAACTGAGCTTGTACTAGATTCTGCTTGGATCCTGTATATGCCACATGCAGTACAGAAAATCATGAATCAAGTAAATACCAAACATGTGTCTGCCAGTAAATTTGACACGTACCAGTCTGCTCTTTTTGCTCCATCTAATTTAACAAGCAAACAATCTGTTACTTTAAATCCGACCTCTCTTCTTCCTATAACTGATGAGGAAAATGCAGCAAATGGTACTGATGTAGAACCTGAGAGTATTTCTAATGATTGTTTGGCTCTGATGGAGGAAGAAAGGGCCTCTGTCACACCAGCAAAAAGATTAGCCTTTATCAGATTGTGACACACACTTATGCCCCGTACACACAATCAGGTTTTTGCCGGCTAAACTAACATCGGAATTCCGACAGAATTCCATCAAAGTAAACTCTAAACTCCTATGGAATTCCTCGGAAATTCCGATCGTGTGTACAGGGCTTTATCCGTAGACGGTTCCAGATTTTACACTGATGATGGTCAGCCACATACATGGTTTGCTGTAACTACTACAGACACTATTTTACATCAGGAAGCGGCAAAGGATGCTGCCCTTATGGCATTTGTAATCACACCCACTGTAGGGATCGCCCAGGTAGCAGAGACAGATTCACCTCGTCAAGAGTAGTGGGATGTAGAAACTTTAATTCAGTTGCAGAACCAGGCCCCTGATGAAGAGAAGGATAAGTGGATCAAATGTAATGCTAACCAAAATCAGCAGGGCCTGTGGAGTGCTGACAACAGGTGGTGTCTACCCAGAAGTTTGTACCCAGTTTTAGCACAACTGGCACATGGCGTCAGCCATCTAGCTAAGGGCGCGATGGTGGGCACTGACTGACTGCTATTGGATAGCACCTGGATTTAGTGCATTTGCAGCCAGGTTTTGTGCTTCATGTCTAACTTGTGCTCTGTACAATGCAGGGAGGCCTGTCCATGTTCCCCCAAAGCATTCTTCTAAGCCTGATTTTTCTTTCCAAAGAATTTAAATAGACTACATTCAGATGCCCAGAATAGGCACCTATGAGTACACTCTAGTGTGTGTTGACATGTTTTCAATTTGGCCTGAGTGCTGGCTGGTAGCTTAAGCAAATGCAAAAATAACAGCAAAGAAAATTTTGAATGAAATAGTTTGTAGATATGGAGTTCCTAAAACTATTGAGAGTGACAGGAACATACTGTATATACTCGAGTATAAGCCGACCCGAGTATAAGCCGAGGAACCTAATTTTACCACAAAAAAATGGGAAAACGTATTGACTTGAGTATAAGCCTAGGGTGAAAATGCAGAAGCTACTGTAAGCCGAAAAGTGGGTCAACAATGCCCATTTGCACGCCTCACTGTGCCCATTTGCACACCTCGCTGTGCCCAACATCACTGTGCCCATTGCAATCTCACTGTGCCCAACCTCACTGTGCCCATTACAACATTACTTTGCCCATTGCAACATCACTGTGCCCAATATCACTGTGCCCATTGCAACCTCACTGTGCCACTCACCTGGAGGATGCAGGAAGCGTGCGTAGGCCTGAGTGCAGAAGCCAGGAAAGGGGGGATGCAGCGCTGGTGGAGAGGACGGGAGTACCAAGATGGCCGCCGGAGCCCGGGACAAGGCCGAACCCACGGTCTGGATTTGGGGCTGCCCCTGTGCGGGAGGGCACCGCTCCGTTCAGATGCCTGGTTGAAAGCCCATGGAGCAGGATCTGCGAGTGGTGAGGGAGCCAGATACCAGGGAGGCCAGGATACAGTGCTGGTGGAGAAGCCGGGAGGAGCAAGATGGCCACCGGATCCGAAGACTAGGCCTATTGTAGTGGCTGCTGCCGTGCGGAGGAGCGTTGCATCGTTCAGGTACACTGACTCGGAATTTTGAAAAACAGATGTGGAAAAATTAAAGCAGATATAGGAAAAGAATGGGTGGAAGCTTTGCAATTAGCCCTATATTCTGTATGAACTCCCCCTAAACCACCACATCCAACCAACAGCCACCCAAAACAGGGCTATATTTTCCCCAACAGTTGCAGACTTCTCACTTCAGTCTGTTAGAATATGTTTAGAAATTGCAAAGAATATTGAATAAAATACATGAAGGTGTTTATGGGAGACAACCATATTCACCCGTGGCAGCGGCTCCTATGGGGGGTAGCGCTTCATTTGGGAGCTCGTTAGGAATATCTGCCCTCGGTAAACCTGAGGGCTTTTGCTCCTAGCAACCAGAGTTTTTTATTGAGCTAGGAAACTGTGCCTTGTTCCAAAAGACCACCAGAGGGGTTGAACCAGGGAAGGACTTATGTGCTCTGTCTATTTGTGACTGTCCCTTCAAAAACCCAAGTGCCAATGTCCATAGCAAACCAGCAGGAGCTGCCTTTCAAGTTATTGCTGCCCTGCTTACCCAGTTGTCCTAACCATGGCTGGGACGGACACTTGTGCTCAAATCTGCTATTCAGTAAATTTATGTGCTGTCACCCATGGCAACCACGGTGGGAAAGCACGCCCATGGATTACAAATATGTCCATTGATCTGCTAATGTTGGACTTAGTGACTTCATAGAAACCCACACTGTGGATTGGTCAGCCAAACACAACGTGTTGCATACATTTTACTATGCTGCAACCAAAATAGTCACTGGCCACCTTAACTAAAATGTTTGTCTATAAAGTGACAGGGCTGTGGCAATAATGTTACAACACAATGAATAACTGAACGTCAACAATGTATCAGATATGTGTGTGAAAACTCTTATAAATACGTGAAAATACAATTTTCCACAAAAAAAATATTATGATGTACAGTGATGAAAATCTAAAATAGATAAAGTATAGCCTCCTTAAAAAATTCTGAAAAAAAAAAGACATGCGAACAAAATAAAAATAATTGTCTCACAAATACAGTAAATAAAGTCTTCTTGTCAACGTGATAGATTAATATATGTAACGGGAGGGCCCGTGGGACCCAGAAGCTCGTACAAAGTATGAGCCAGAAGATAATGGACATTCAGTATATCTTGAAATATATCTTGAGATATTACTGTTTGTTGATACTGAACCCAATAGGTCAATTGAAAGAGTGACTCATTCAATGTGGGAACATAGACTGTTAGGGGTTAATATCGTCTGCTACTGTGATGTAAATGAACCTTAGTATGGCTCCCAAGAACATTTCATTGTGTTATGCTAATTGACACTGTATTGTGTGAAAGTTCTATTGATGATAGATGTGTGTTGTGAGTTAGCACAGTCTAAAGGTCTGTAGTTAATTAGCTCGTGTAGATCATTTTAGAGCTGGTGCCAAAAAGTCTGACTAAAAGATGTGTATTGAAGGGGGCTCGTTAGAAACAATTGTATAATGTTGTGGGTGGAGTGTGCCATTGTCCATTTGATTACTTTTTGGTGTATATGAGAGCCTGCCTTCTTAATAAATATTGTTTATTCGTTTGAACCAGAGAACAGAGCTGTGTGTCTCGTTTCTTGGGGAAATCTGTATGGGTTGTGGTCGCCGGATTGTGAAGTTTTGATAAGCTGTCTTGGGTTCGGAATGGAATATCTTAAACGGCGTTAACCCCTGTCTCATTTGGGGTTCCGTTACAATATATGTGACCAGCATGAACTGCTCCAATCAAGTGAATCTTCTTATATAGTTCCAAATACTTATGTCTAAATAAACTGACCAGATGGCAATGTTATGAATAAAAAACAAACTCGCGCCACCAATGCAACTTAATGCAGCTGCTGTTCCAAACCAATTAGGTTATATGATCCTCAAAATTAACCCACAGGAGTGTTAGCTCTGTGGGTTAGAACAGCGCTTGCAAATGCAAATCAAATGAGTGAAATATAATATAGTTCACTATAGTGCAAATATACAACTCTCAGACAAAAAAAACTTAGATACAAATAGCGAAAAAACAATAAAAGTGCTTTTAACTAGGGCTGTTACTGATCAAAATTTTTGTGTTGGATTAATCGTTTTTTATTTTAATCGATTAATCGACTAATTTCGATTAATTATAACGCACATACAGATCCAACTACTTTTAGCTGATCTGCTTGCCGGCTGATTCCCAGTGCAGCTCCAACCACTGGAAAAATAGATAGAAGGATACAAAAAACACACAAGGCAGGGCTCGATGGGAATAGCATTAAAACTTTTATAATCTTCAAGTAGGTAACAAAATAAAAATTGCGCTGGAGATAAAATTGATGTAGCTACATTAACTGTAAAAATAGTGAGAGTAATACCAAACGGTACCAAAAGCAGTCATAAAAATATGTAGTCAAGTATGATACTGGTATAAAAATGTGTAAAATGATAACACTGCTGAATCCAGATGAGGAGAGGTTAACATCAGTCCGTCGGCATGTAGCTGTCCCATGAAGGGAACTATCACAACTCCCAGTGGATGATTGTAAAATCCCAAGGTTGATAGAAGGAAGTGATAGAGGGAAGTGTAACAGCCCTTGCGTGTGGCAGATAGTAAGGTCCCGCCGACATGCAGATATGAGCTTTTTCCGGCGATCCACGAAGTTACGAGCGTCGTTCGCAATCGCGTACGTAATTTTTTCGCTACGTAAAGTTAAACGAGCTATTAGCTGGTCTTTTATTGTAGACTTTTGCACCCTTCGATGCACTGATGATGGAAAAAAACATATGTCTAAAAAATGCGTTGGGCTCCACTGTGAACACCTCTAAGGATCTGGCCTCATAACTCATGCTGGCCAGCCTGGTGCCCCTGCACTTTTTAGTTAAAGGGTGCTAGTTGTTTACAACATTGTGTGTCATCACATTGTTTTTTTTTCCATGCCGTTACCAATTGACCACATGGTCATGTTTAAAGATTGTCAAACAATAAAATTTTTGTATTTTTCTTTTACTATATCTTGGTTATACTGCTTTACTATTCCTTTAGTCTGCCCTCAAAGTCCCATTTGGTGTATCATTGTTCTCTATTTGAGTATTGTTGGCAGAATTTGAGTATTGTTGGCAGAATTCCTTCCCCAGTGAAGTTCAGTGTCTATTCGTCCACTCCCTTTATACGATCTCCAGGGAGGAAGACAGAAAGCCAGGAGGGCTGGTGAGTGTTACAGTCAGAGGACTGAGAGGCATGCCTGAAAGGACTGGGTACAAGCAGTCTGGGATGGATGCAGAGTCAGGCCAGGAGAACTGTGAAGAAATAGCCAGGAGGGCTAGTGAAATGAGCAACTGCAGCCAGGTGGGCTAGCAGTGCCTGAAGAGCTGGTGCAGTGATCAGTAACCACAGAGAAGGACAGCTAGCACCAAAGACCTCTCTATTTTTGTTACACAATAATGGGCCCGTGGTCCCTGCCTGCAAAGACATTTTTACAAGGATCTGACTGAGTCAGTGTTGGATAAAAACTACAGTTCTAGCTTAGTTCTACAAGCAGGTCTGTGCTGTAGGTAGAAGAGAAGGGTTCTTATATTGGATATATATATATAGTTATGTCCCTGAAGAGTTTCTACTGATTAAGTGGGCATCCCATAACTTTTCCCTATCCAAGTTCAATTCCCCTAAATAACAATAAAAAAAAAACACAGCTGCAAGGACTGCTTCTTGTCTCAGGAGTGATTGAGAAATGTATGTGCCTGGCTGTACAGGGTGGAAGATAACCAACATTCACCAACAGCTCCTGTGGGGGTAGCGCTCTGTTGTATTTGACTAATAGATGGCACTTCGTATCATAGAAAATCCCTCTTATACTTTATGCCATCTAGTAACCAAATGTGTCAATTTCTGTTTTAAATCAATGAAAAATATTCAGCTTACACAGGCCTGGTAACATTTGTTTTGTACATGCACTTTCCGTGGGCGAATTGCTATGCAAAGTTTTCATAAATACAGCTCTAAAGGTACTGGCCCTTACCTTTACATTATACAGTGCACTAACAAAAATGTGAACCAGCAAGATGCATAACAATCTTTTGGGATAGCTACAAGATCTTTTAGCACTAGACTTTTTAGGCAAAAGCCACCAATAACACGTACAGTAGATACAAGATTAATAATACATGTCTGTAGATAGGCAACTCCACTAGCCCATTTATGTAAATGCTGCAAATAGGCCTCACTAGAAGGTTTATTTAAAAAAGGGAATTTTTATGGACATACCGCCAATAGAAGAAAAACCCTGTCAAACTCATGTGACAAGCCCCATCTCCAGTGACAGAGTTCTCTTTGCTTCCTTAAGGCTCGTACACATGATCTGACATCCAACAAAATTTCCCTTGGATTTTTGTCCTAATTGATTTGTCCGGTCACACCCATAGCATACACACGCTCTGACTTTTTCGGCAACAAACACGAACTTAGTGACGTTTCAACGTACTGCGGAACGTTTAAAAGATGATGTTCATTTTTCCGACGTCACCCATAGCGATCATTCAGCTAGTCTATAGTTAGTATGTTTCGTGTCAGTGCTTTCGTCATTCCCATTTTCGTGCATTTTTGATCATTTCTTTGTGTCCGTTTGCCAAATTCAGAGATGTTGCGCGATCCTGCGAGAGAGCGTGCTGTTTATGGGCTTGGAGTTCTGGCTATTGCTCATGCCGGGGCCAGGTCCAGGAGTAGAAGGAGGACTGTTTGGACCAAAAATTGTTTGCTTCGTCTGGAACAATTTTCCCATATGACATTGCTCAGGGAGCTGCAAGAAAACAATCCTAAAGATTTTAGGAACTATCTTCGGATGACGGATTCCTGCTTCCAGCGTCTTTTAAACTTTCTGTCCCCGTATATCAGCAAGAAGGACACCTGTATGAGGCCTGCTATTCCTGCAGAGCAACGGCTCATAGCCACTTTGCGATATTTGGCGACAGGGAGAAGCCTTCAGGACATCAAGTTTACGACTGGGATCTCTCCCCAGGCTCTGGGACACATAATTAATTCCTGACACTTGCTGTGCCATAATTCAAGTCCTGCAGAAGGACTATGTTCGGGTAAGTTATTTTATTTGATATCTCATTCTATCCACTTCCTGTTTTTTTATTTCCTATTCTTGTAAATGTGCCTAATTGAATGTCAATTTTGGGGCATGCTGAATCATTTTGTTGCCCTACATGGATATTTTCCTTCACTTACCTCCCTAGCAAGCTACCCTGAGAACACAATATGTTATTGTGCTTCCCTTAACAACCCTCCTAAACTGTGTTGCATTAATATTTTAGGAAGAAAAATCCTGCATAGTGGAATAGCTAATATTTTGGGGTGCATAAACTGTTTAGTAACCTTCCCCTTCCCAAAATGCCTAATCACCTGAGCCAACTTTTTTTGGACTCTAGCAAACATATACGCATTATGCCCCTTTTCTGGTTGTCATATTTCTATCATTTTAGGAAATGTGAATATTATTTTGGAACTTTGTTGTTTTGCATATAGTATGTCACTTCTTATCTGGCTTCTGGTCTGCAGTGGCTTGCAAAATGAGCCTTAATTTGTTGACCATATTGGTCACATGGAAAAGTAGATTAGTAGTTATTACCACTCACCAAACTTTACCCATTCAACCTCATCTCCCTCATCTCCCTAACATTTTTGGAAGTGAGGGAGGGAGGGAGTCAGCATATACATTTCCACTATATTTTATTTTTTTAGTCCACAATATTATTATCTTGCCCCTATAATGTATGTGTCAAAATTGCTTGCAATTGTATGTGCTCAAGTAGTAACTTTTTTTTCATTGTTTAACTCCACAGTTTCCTTCCAACCCTGAGCAATGGCAGGATGTTGCGGCCCAGTTTGCCAACCACTGGAATTTTCCAAAATGTGGGGGTGCCATTGATGGCAAACATGTCCGTATTGTTCCTCCACCGGCCTCTGGCTCTTATTATTTTAAATATAAGGGCTTTAGCAGCATTGTTCTTCTTGCTATTGTTTCAGCCAGCTATGAATTTCTGTATGTGGATGTCAGTATGAATGGACGTCATTCTGATGGAGGTGTCATGTCTCATACAGAATTCTACCGGCGTCTCACGAATGGCACCTTGCATTTGCCACCTGCGCAGGACAACGTTGAGGGCCTCAAGTTTGTATTTGTGGCAGATGAGGCCTTTTTTTTTTTTGGGGAACATCTGTTGAAGCCCTTTCCAATGAGGAACCTCACCCCTGAACAACGGATTTAAAATTACAGACTCTCACGGGTGGTGGAAAATGCCTTTGGAATTTTATCATTTCGTTTTCGTCTGTTTCTTACTGCCATTCACTTGGCTGAATACAAGTTGAACCATGTTGTGTTGTGCTGCTGCATCCTCCACAATTTTCTAAGGAGGAATGCTGCCAACTACATTGGCTCCGGCCATACTGATGCCCCCTCAGGTGGTCGGCCAGCTGAAGAGGCAGTGATGCCAGCCCTACAACTTACTAGACCTGCTGTCTCCTCCCAGAATGCCCGTCTTGTGAGAGAGCAATATATGGATTACTTTGTGGGTAGAGGGGCAGTGCCTTGGCAGCAAAATGTCCTGTAGAGTCTGTTCAATATCTTGATTTTTCCTTATCAAAAAATAAATGTTGTACCTACTGTTATCTGTGTTCATGAGTAATTTTAGGTATTGAGGGTGGTTGCTACATACTGGTAGTTGTGATCATATAAATAAGAGGCCACACAATTTAGATTGAAAATATATATTTTTTTGCAGCACAATGCAATGTGCCTTTTTTGACTTTTACAAAAATAGAAAACATTCGTAGTTCTTAAAGAACCCAAATTTTACAAAACAAATTTTTCCCTTTTTTCTAGCTAAAAAACAATGGCCCAGATTCACGTACATCGGCGCAATATCGATCCGGCGTAGCGCACCGCGATTACGTTAGACGTGCGCAATCAAGCCGCGTAATCCCGCGATTCACGTAGCTTTTGCGCAAGAAATTGCGCAAGCGTAATGTTTTTTCCGGAGGCGTAAGGAGGAGTAATACAAATTGGGTGGGACGTGGGCGTGTTACATTGAAATGAGCCGTGACCCCATGCAAATGAAGGGCCGGCCGACTCGCGCATGCGCGCGTGAAGGAAACCATGTCAGCTCCGTTGTGCGCATGCTCACAACTCGGGAGCGGCGCAATCAGTGAAATTGGAAGTGGACTAGGGCAATGTTGTGAACTACGCAGACAGCATAAATAGACACACACAAACGCCCTTCCATTGCAAAAGTACATCCCTTTGTGTCCCTTCCCATTGAACCAAGTGCTTTTGCTCTGTTGTTCGTTAGAGTGTGTTTTGTACAGTAGTTGTGAGATTAGTGTTCTGTGTGATCTAGTGCTTGTTGGTAGTTTTGTGAAAGTGTATTTTGATAAGTGTTTGAGACTGTTTGTTTGATTGATATATTTCTGAGCGTTTGTTTTCTTGCTTTATTTTTTCATCTTATTTTTTTGTGTCTGTTTCTTGCTGAGTGCTAGTGTGATTTTTGGCTGTTCTTTTTCTCTTTGTGTGTGTTCTTGTCTGATTGGTTGTGCTTGTATTTTTGACAGATTTTTGGTGACTGCTAGTGAGTTTGTTTGGAAGTATGACTGAGAGAAAAAGAAAGCTGAATTTTACAGTGGGGGAAAAAAGAATTCTTGCCCGGGCCATTACCGACTATGGGCGTTTTCTCCACGGCCCGCAGAGTGCCACCACCACCCCGGCCAGGAGGAGGGAGATCTTGGATAGGATCACGGAGCAGGTCAATTCATCGGGGGAGGGGGAGACACGGACCCGCTCTGGGATAGAAAAGAAAATAAATGACCTCCGGCGTGAGGTGAAAAAAAAACTGGCCGCAATAAATGCCCATGCCAGGGGCACAGGAGGGGGCCCACCATGCCGGGTTAGATTTACAGCGACGGAGCGTGTGGTGGCCCTGACCTTTCACCGGCATGAAGTGGAGGGCCTGCCAGGCTTTGACACAAGTCCGGTCCCCGCGGTGCCAGGTAAGGTTTTTAGTTCTCTCAGGTGTGTAGCATGTGTGGGGGAGGGGGTGAAAGGGAATATGTGGCAAGTGTGTGGATCCTCCAACCTGTGAATGCTTTGTGTCATCCACAGATGTGCAGGAGGGTGCAGGGCCATCTGGACTTACCGCTCCAACCCCAGGACAGCAGCCTAATGAGGCCCCCCCAACATGGCCAGAGTCCGCAGAGGAGGAACAAGAGGAGGGGGATGATCATGAGGAGGACGATAATGAGGAGGAGGAGAATCATGAGGAGGAGGAGTCCATGGAAGGCACTGGCCGTTTGGTTGCTGCGGACTCTTCCCCTCTGGCTGCAAGAAGCCTGCCCTCCCTAAGGGTGAGCCCCCCCCCCTCCTCCCCCAACATGGCTCCCCTCACAAGGGCCTCCCCTTCTCCCCGGCCACAACCATCAGCTGGAGCCAGGAGGTCAGCCCAGAGCACCAGGGGGGCGCCCAATCTCCTGCCCGCCTGTCTGAGAAGGAACCTGGCCACCCAGACCCGCCTTCTGAGACAGCTCTGCCAGACTATGGGGCGGGTGGATCAGAGCCTGTCCTCCATGAACGAGAGCCTGGGTAACCTGGACTCCCATTCCCGGGCCTCCACAACCTGCCTAAATGTCCTGCAAACTACAGCAGCAGGCGTTGGGCAGGATGTGAGGGCCCTTACCCAGGCTATCCAGGGCAACACGGCAACACTTGGTGCTGCCCTGGACAGAATAGCCGTGGCCTTGGAGGGCAGGCCGCCAGGTGGGCAGATCTCAGGGGCTGCTCCTCCTTCCCCGGCTTTTCCCCTCCCCCATGCATCTCCCCTGAGGGGCCGGGGCCGTGGCCGGGGGCGCCCCAGGCGTGGCTCACGCAGAGGGCATTAATTTTTTTTTCCCCCCTTTTTTTGGTTTGAATGCTTTTTTTTTTTTGGTCCTCTGCATTTTTTTTTTTTTGTTCTGTTTTTTTTTTTTCTATGCATTGTTTTTTTTCTATGCATTTTTTTTTTGGTTTTGATGTCATTTTTGGCATATTTTGGGTTGTGAATGATGTTTGAATGTGGGGGTGACATTCCTGCTGGAAAAAGGGTGTCATCCTCAATTTGGGTGGAGAAGGGTTCCCCAGGACCAGGGAGAAGTGATTCCCAGGTCCGTGTGAATGGTGTATGAATGTACAGTGACATAATTGGAGCCTTGACGTGGCGTTACTGCTCACCAGTCTTGCATGGCGGACTGGTGCCAATCCAATTTGATGAGGATGTGGGGTGTCTGTGCTAGGGACCACAGTGGTGTGCATGCATGCCTTCTCATTGTGCCATGATTAATGTGTGTGTTTAACGTGCAAAGATGCATAATGTGAGCTGGCATGAGATGGGGTCATGAGATGGGGTACCAGTGCATATGCAGAATCACCTTGAAGGGAAAAGACAGGAGGATGTTAGTCATGCATGTGCCACTTGTGAGGTGTGCATCACGGGAGGGGATAGTCATGCCTGACTCCCATGTCACTCAACAACCAGCCAGCTGTCCCCATACATGTTCTGTTGGAAATCTGTGGGGATGGGGCTCTGATTGTATATGTAGCTGTCATGGGTGGTGCCATGTGTTGGGCTGCTGATGTCCTCCTGCAAGGTTGTGGTAATTCCATGATGGCATGAGGGGTGAATCTGAAGATGCGAGACACCTCAGAATCTCTCATGCCAAAGATGTCTATGCGTGTGTGATATATCAAGTGAAGAGTGAGGGGCTTGTATCAGATAAGAATATTTGTATTAGATTAGATTAAATTGTAAATTGTAAATTTTATATAAGCAAAAAAAAAAAAAAAACATCTCCCGTGCCCTCCTTAGTGCCATCCTCCGTGCCCTCATCCTTCTTTGTTCATCTAAAGTCAGTAGTATAGCTATGCGCGACGATGCCCCTGGCATGTTGGCATACAGATTGTTGGGCAACACGTGTGACTGCTGAACTCCTCACTAACAGTGTTGCTTTATCTGACAATTAGACTTTTTTTCAAAATTTAGACCAGCTTTTAGGTCCTCTAACTTTAGACAGAACATTTTGCAGTTGCGCACATCGCGTAGCCTGCGCAGCAACTGCGTTTTTTTGTGAATCCCCGTAACTCCCTCATTAGCATATTTGAATAGCAAATCAATGGTGTGTCTAGCGCAGTTTTGCGCGAAGGGAAGCGAATGTCTAATTCTATTACGCCGGACCAAAAAACGTAGATTTCTGGCGTATATTGTTTTGTGAATCGCGTCCAACTATACGCACGCGCACATTTAGACTTACGCACGCGCAACAGCAGTTGCGCAGGCGTAATCGCTCTGTGAATCTGGGCCAGTATCTTTTAACACAGAGCAATACACATGGCCAAGTGTTTACAGCAGAACTCTGGACATTTTTTGGCTTTATTCACAACAAAAAATATTTTGCACAAATGTAAATGTAGGACCAGATGCATTTCTGTTCATTTTGTTTTGCTTTTTTGTGTGCGCCAAAAATGCATGCACAGTGTTCTCCATGCGAGTGCAAGGGTTCTAGTTAGCTGTAGCTCACACCATGCAGTCATCCTCTGCACCGTAAACTGATTACATGTTGTGAACTATAGCCAACTTGAACCATAATAGAATACATGTCAAACCCCGTGCCTGCATCCTTGTCGCACACAAAAATGCACAACAAAATGAATGGAAATGCGTTTTTAGAAAACTGGCCCTTAGAACAGTCTTTCTCAAATCTCCTTCTCCTGGTGCATTCCCTGGGTCATATTGTCAAGATGTTCCACTTTTGGCATAGGTTGAGTGTGCATTTTTTGGATGTGCATCTTTTACATTATTAGGTTTATGCCTTCCAAAAGAAAAAACTGGCGTGTGCAAGCACCAGGAGATGGGGAGTGGAGAAACACTGACCTGAGACACCTAAATAACACATCTTGTCATTTGGTGGGAATTGTCATGCGATTTGAGAGTAAAAATTGCATGAAAAGTCACATCAGATGAAATCTCAGTATTTTAAAGGAAGTAGTTCAATTTTAAACCAAAGCTAAAAACTGAGCCTGTGCTTCCAAGTCTACTTCCATCAAGTTCCCTGAAAACCCCCCAAAAAAGGAGGGAACAATTGTAATAAACGTACGTCAAAATAACATCTAAAATTTTGCTAACAGGTCGTAATAATCCTGGATTCGTCTCTGAACACCAGTGGCAGCCTCCTTTAGATTTTCCAGCTCTGGCATTGCCTGCAGCATATCAGCACTGATGCGACCAATAGTGCATCCTGGTGGTTGGTAGCCTTGGAAGAAGATAAGAAATTATAATGGGTCTAATGGTCAAGTGGCTGAGGCAACAAAAAGATGGGCACATTATGTTTGTGGGCTACTTTAGTAAAATACTTACCTTAAACCTAGACAGACAATTCTTGCTTGCAACCTGCTTGCTCTTCAGAATCCACCTACACTACTAGGAATGTACACACTACAGATACTCAGGAAATCTAGGGCCAGGTGGATGTGCATGTGCATGTGTCTTCATGGGAATGTACCTAAACATCACTGTCACCTCTACCTTCTACATGCTCAAATGTTTAATGCACTACATAATTTGCTACTGTGTTGTGTGCGTGTTTGGTGTGGACATATAATCAGTAAAAATGTCTTGATTTTGGGAGGTAGATTTTAAAAAACTTACTAGGGCAAACAACAGGCTTCAAAGTCGCATCTTGGATTTCTTGCACTCCTTCACCATCAGCATATCTGGTGTCTGTGGATGTGCTGTCCACTGGTGTCTCTTTGCTGGGTTCAGCACTATCATCACAATCCTGCAAATCTTTTGGCTGACCACATTCACGATCCTCTAAAAATAAAGAATAATATAACATCCATGAAGCCACCCCAAAATTACATTAATTTCACAGAATCGCATTAGCTGCTTTTGAAGTAGACCAACCTTGCCATGGTGACAACGTTTTCTCCACACTAGTGCACTACACAATGCATTATTGATCTGCTCAAAATGCAATGAAACAGGAGTATGATGTCATTTAAAAGGTGTGAAGATATTTCTATATGGCCACATTAAACAACTCAGGCAGATGACACCCATCACTCTTGTTTGCTCTGGCAATATGGGATATATGATGTGACTCTGTGTGACTCTGATCCCCAGGCCTCTCCTCTAGCCATGTCTACCCTGTAAATGCGTCATTAATGGTCAGTGCTGACCCACGCATCTAACATAAAGTGTAATGTACCCCTTAAGTTACGCCCTGAGCCCATGGCCTTTGTCCTAGCTAGAAACACCCCTGTCGCTGGAAAAATACAATTTATGTTAGTTTGAACTTACGTTTTGGGGGTGATGTTGTGCCTGTTGTCTCCCCGGTTGGTGCCCGGCCAAGGGAAGCCTCCCTTTGTCACCTGTGGTGTCTTGCTCTGTGCCTTTGTCCTGTGGAAATCATTACAATACAGTATATTAATTAGTACAGAAAAGAAGCCAAGCCAGGAAGAACAACTTTACAATTATAATGAACTGCATTAAAACTTGCATTAACTTCTTCTGTAGCCCCCACAAGAAAAAAACGCCAAACAATTTGATCCATCTATGATGTACAGACACCTATTTATATCATCAAATTTACTTACTATTTTTGATAATGGTGCGGTGAATGGACTCCAAAGTATCTTGCTCTCTGTGTTTTAAATCGGACCATCGTTTCCTAATTTGGTCTTTGGTTCTTTGGACCCCATATTCAAGTTCCAATACACCGAGGACTTTTTTCAGAACCCAGTCTTTATGGCTGTTGGGCCTATCACATTTTTCCATCCTGCAGTTGTAATCGTATTTATCAAAGATGCGCACCATCTCCACCATCTCCCCCTTGCTCATGGGGGTGGCCTTGTGCTTTCTATACAATTTTCCACTGCGGGGCCTGTTCTTTTTCGTTGGTTTCGCCATCATGTTCTTTCTCACACATGTACCTCCCTGAATGTCGCATGCAGAAAAAAGATTGTGGTCACGCCCCAGCGTCATGACGCACGTAGAGCGGACCTTCACACATGCGCAGGCTATATAAATCAATAACGAGTGGTCGATGTCCCGGACGCATGAACGAATCCATCATTGAGAATCAACGTCAAGCCGAAGGGATATGCGGAAAGAAGGTAGGTGAATACATTGTGACACTAGTGGATACTGCATGATTTGACTTATATAACCAAACCAAGATTGTAAGCAGGTTATGAACTCAAAGCAAGCAAATATTATTTGTACTGTATCCTTTTTTGCAGATATCTGCTAAAGTCATGCCAAAAGCAAAGGGTGGGAAACTGAATTCAAGAGATTTCATCTCTGCTTTTATTGAGCTATACAGATCTCACACCTGTCTGTGGCAGGTCACCCATAAAGACTATTCCAATAAAAATAAAAGACAGGCAGCAAAAGATCAAATGGTGGCAGAAGCGAAGACTGTGTACCCGAGGGCCAACGAAACTCAGATTAAAGCAAAAATTGGAAGCCTGAGGAGCACGTTTCTCAGGGAGCTCAAGAAGATCGAGGCATTGAAAAGATCGGGAGCTGCAGCAGATGACGTTTATGTGCCCAAACTGTGGTACTTCAACAGCCTGATATTTTTGAAGGACCAAACTGAGCCACGACTACATCTATCCACACTACCCTCCACATCAGCAGAGGCCACAGATACCGAGGCTGAACCAACACAGGATGATGAAGAGGAGGAGGAGAAGCTCAGCTTGAGCCAGGTATAGCATTGTTAAAAATCTGGCCATTCAAATATACTATGATGTTAATGTGTTGTTATGATGGCAACAAAAATCTAATGATGCTCCTTTTTCAGACACAGGACCTTGGCAGCCAAGAAGATGCTGGGGCCCAGCATCTTCTTGGCTGCCAAGGTCCTGTGTCTGAAAAAGGAGCATCATTAGATGCCAGCAGCCAATCAACTCAATGCAGAATACCTACACTGAATCCTCCTAGAAAAAGGGCCAAGAAGAGACAACATCTGGATGACGCCACAGCAGAATTTCTAAGTAGGGCCACATCGGTCATCACCTCAGCACCCGATAGTGCTGAAGGGTTTGGATGTTTCACTGCCAATACGCTGCGTGAAATAGATACTGATCAAAGGGAGCTATGTGAGGGGATCATCATACAGCTCCTTAGTAAGGCTAGGAAACGGGAGCTAACCCCTAAATCTCATGTCTGTGATTTAGACCACACACCTCCAGCTCCTCAACAACAGGCCTACCAACCCCAGACAGCATACCAACTCCAGCCAACCTACCAAGCCCACCCAACCTACCCACACCAGCCAACCTACACACACCACCCAACCTACCCACAACAGCCAAACTACCCACCCCAGCAAGCCCACCCACCCCAGCAGCATGGGGGTCAGTGGCCAACTCAGAGCACAGATTTTAGGGGCTACTAATTTGGGGACAAACATTATGATTTTGTATAGAATTTTTGTGGTTGTAAATTTGGATAGATAATTTACAGTTTGTGTTCAAAAAATTTACAGTTTAATGACTGAAAATATGTCGTATAAATATTTTTTTGTTTTGAATTTTTGTGTTGGGAATGCCAAAGATACAAAATGGCCTCAGCTGATGGGGATAGAAGTGTGGAGAGTGTTGTGCGTGGTTCAGTCTGGTATGCCAAAAATATCAGCCTGTTGTAGTACCACAGCCTGGGGACAGATATGTCTTCTGCTGCTGCTCCTCATCTTTTTTAGTCCACAATCTTCTTGTGCTCCCTAGATTTAACGTAATGCTCAGGTCCCCAAGTTTGGAGATTACAACCTAATTTATGTATGCCCTGGGGTACAGAGGCTTTGCCAATTCCACAATTTGATATATTGATGCCTTCCTGTTGTTTTGGATATGTCATCATTTTGAAATATTGTTTGTAAATAAAAAGATGATGTTAAGGGTTTGATTATGTGTTGAAAGACAAATGTCAGTTTGTGAATAGGCACGTCCTTTGTTAAAATTTAAGGGACACAAATAGAGTAGTTGTTACGTTGACCATTATAAATAATAGAGAATAATGGGGTTGTTGGAACTTAACATAAGAATCGAGAAATTAGTAATCAAAAGAAAATACATTTTTTTAATCCGTCTGTATCACCATCACCAGCAAAGCAGGTTTTAATATTATTGACATTAGAAAGAAAAATAGAATATGTGCTGCTTTTCTAGATTTCGGAACTTGCCGCGTCAAGAATGTGCTTTTTCAAATACGAACGCTAGTTTTACTAGACAGAAGGCTTCCGGCTGCTCTCTACTTCTTTTGGAATTTGTCCAAAAGTCTGATGGTTTGCTGTACACACGGTCGGACAAGGCACCATCGGACTTTTGTTGCCGGAAAGTTGGTCCGTTCGCAGACCCAACTTTTTGTCCGATGAAACCCAAAAAAGTTGGTCCGATGGAACGTACACACGGTCGGACAAATTCGAAAAGTGGCAGATTTTGAAGTTGGTTGGCCAAAAGTCCGACCGTGTGTACGGAGCTTAAGTCCGTCGTAATTTCCAATGGAAATACTCCGATGGGGCACACGCGCGGTCGGAATATCCAATGAAAAAATTCCGTCTGACTTTTTCCATCGGAAAATCCAAACATGTGTACAAGGCATAAAAGACAACTTTGGGCTAGGTACAAGACCTTTTAGCACTAGACTTTTAAGGCAAAAGACAAAACACAACCTCAATCATACTTCCCATTATTTCAGATGGACATTATCAGACAACCAATACTTATGTGCAGAAGACCAGTTATTCATTTGTATATTTATAAAAATGCATGCTAATAGCTGCCTCTCTGTGTAACTCAGAGGGCAGGTTACAGTGGCACATACATGTAGATCAGTAGCAAATATTCATTGATAAGAAGATAATACAAGTATACAGTGACTTATGGGGAAGGTTGGGGGGGGGGGTGACCAAAATATTCATCCACCTATGTGAAAGAAGCGAAAGAGCTTGTGCCCGGTGCCTCACCCTATACCACTTGTGAATCCCTATGTATAAGGCAAAGTATTATGTAATTATTTCTGGTTAGGGCTTACTGTAATTTAAAAAGACCCACGCCAGGTAGTGTCTGATTAAACAACAGTGTGCCAACCTACAGTACCAGATTGAAATTGACTGAAAGACCACTTTACTGGCACAGCCAAGTTTTTACTGGCATTTTCAAAAGTTACAAAATTACAGTTTTAAGTGCAAATTTCAGTATTTAGGCTACAAACATGTACAATGCGCAATTGGCACTGTGATTTAGGGTAGATATTTGGGCAAAAAACGTTCCTATTTTATTTTATTTTCAATACAGTAAGTAGTTCAGGACAGGACTTGGGAGGGCAACAATTTGAATGGATAGAAGCACACACGCATGAATTTGACTCTCACACTGACAGCAGTGTGCAGTAGCACTGATGATGATGACACCACACCGACACGTCTCCTCCTGAGTCACAACAAAACCTTTCTGTCACTGGGGCATTTACTGGCAGGAGAAAAGTGCCCATTTTTTTACTGGCTGACAGTAAAAATACTGACGGTTGGCAACACTGTATAAGAATCTCTTTGTATGTTTAGGAACATACGGTACTTATTTGTTGAAGTATTTTGACTGTGATCTGAGTAAAGAGTGAAGAAGAGACACACCTAAACACATAAAGTAAGCCGTATACAAGCAACTAGAGGTCCCGAAATGTTACAGATCAGTACAAATATTTAAATGATCACAAAAAAATGTCTAGTGGTAATAGTTTCATATAACCAGGGCTTTTTTTCCCGCACTTTTTTTATGGCACCTCCAGCACTAAATGTATGAGATGGCAAGGGGTGCCAGGGTGTCTATTGATGCTGGCTGCTGGGTGATGTGTTGTTGCATGGAGGGTATATATTTTTGCGGGGGAGTTGTCTCTATTGTCTCTGGGGAGGTCTATTTTTGCTGGGAAAAGATCTATTGTTGCTGGGGGGTCAGTTGTTGCTGGGAGGAATTTACTGTTGAGGGAGCAGTCTATTGTAGCTGGCTGCTGGAGGATCTATTGATGCTGTCTGTCGAGAGATTTGTTGTTGCTGTTTTCTGGGGAAATCTATTGTTGTTTGATGCAGGGGATCAATTTTACTGCTTTTCTTATTATCATTAACAAATGCTATACAAATTACATAGTACCACAAATTTTACTTGGTTCTATATTCTCAAAAAAGGGCAGTACTGTCATGGACAGCCTGGCCCGCTGGCGGGCACATCGGCGCGCACCGGCGCACACATGCGCGGTAGCGGCGCGCGCATTCGCGGCACCATAGCGCGCACGGGAGCGCGCACTAGCGGCGGCGGCGCGCGTGCACGTGGGGACGCCGTTTTGGCGCCAAATCTGGCTTTAAAAGGATCCTGATCCCTGTGCTTCTTGCTGTCCTGTCTACAGCGTCTCTGTGAGCTACCCGCATCTGTGAACCTGATTGAACCCGATCCTGACCACCCGGCTTGTACCTGTTAACCTGTTTGCTGCCTGCCCTGACCTTGGCTTGTCTGACTACCCCTTTGGCTTAATCCTCTGTACTTCTGCTGCCCGCCTGCTGATCGACCCGGACTGGACCTGACCCCGCCTGTACCAACTCTACCTTCTACTGAACCCCAAGCCTGCCAGAGGGCTTACCTGCAGAGACTTGTTCCAGTCGGTACTACGGGACACCTCCCCCGCTTCTGCTGTACTCCTGCCTCCAGCTGCTCGACAGTGAGCTTGGATCTTCAGCCTGCACCAGTCTGTAACGTGACTCCGGGAACTACTGACTCAGCTCACGGGCCCAGCACTCGCCAGTACCAGGCGCTTGTGCGACTCTGTAGTCCCGATCCTCCTGTCTGCACTATCAGGGGTCCCGGGACCAGAGAAGCAAGGGCTGCCGCTCCCTGCACGCCGGGCTCGTACCACCAGGTACGTGACAGTACAGGACAGCCATGACCGAGCCCACGCAGGGAGTGGATCCTATGCAGGAGCTATGCCGGCACCTTGACGGTCTGACCCAAGCCGTCCGAACCTTACAAGAGGGTTACACCCGACTGGAGAACCGAGTCCAGGCCTTGTCCGCCCCAGCTGCCACCTCCGCCACGACAGGCACATCTGCTTCACCTGCTGTAATCATGCTGCCGCCTGAGCCTAAGGTTCCCATGCCAGAAAGATTCACTGGGGAACGAAACAAGTATCGAGCGTTCCAGAACGCCTGCGAACTTTATTTCGCACTCCAGCCACGGACTTTCTCCCTGGAGGCCACCAAGGTGGGATTTGTCATTTCACTTCTGTCCGGAGAGCCACAAGCCTGGGCTCACCGCCTGTTGGAACAGAAAGATGTGTCCCTTGACAACTTGACCACTTTCTTCCAAGCCATGTCCCTACTGTACGAGGACCCTCACCAAACGGCCACCGCAGAAGCTGCCTTACATGCCCTCCAACAGGGACGCAGACCAGCGGAGGATTACGTATCCGAATTCCGTAGATGGAGTTCGGATACGAACTGGAATGACGCGGCCCTTTGCTACCAGTTCCGCCTGGGACTTTCTGAACCATTGAAGGATGAACTTGCTAGGGTGGGTGTCCCTGGAACCCTGGATGCCTTGATCAACTTAACAATCCAAATCGACAGGCGCTTAAGAGAGCGTAGGACTGAAAGGGCCACCGGTCCGTCTCGCCCTACCTGGATGATGCCGCGAGTACCTACTTACTCAAACCCAGCTCCGCCGGCTCCCACGCCTCCACAGTCTCATGACCTCGCTGAACCTATGCAACTAGGACTTCTTCGCCCTACCCTGACACCTGAAGAACGCCAGCGACGCCGGCTCAACAATCTGTGCCTGTATTGTGGAGGTTCCGGACACTATGTGAGGTCTTGCCCAGTAAAGATCCGTAAGTGCCTGTCCATGTCTACCGTTCGTGCACCTAGTGGATCACCCAACCCTACTCACCTGGCTATTTCCGTTCTCTTTCAGCTCCCAGAAGGGAACATCCAGGCCAGCGCTATCCTTGATTCGGGAGCATGTAGCTGTTTCTTGGACCGGACTTTTGCCATCAGACACCAGATCCCTCTTCGCTCCAGAGCCTCGGGACTTTCAGTATACTTAGCGGACGGATCAATCTTGAGATCTGGACCGGTCACCCAAGAAACCCAGCCACTGGCCACAACTATTGCCGGAACCCACCACGAACTACTATGCCTAGATGTGATTGAGTCCCCGCTGTTCCCCATCATTCTGGGCATGCCGTGGCTTCACGCCCACAACCCTCAAATCAACTGGGTCACAGGGGAGATTTACTTCAACTCTCCTTATTGCCTGGAACATTGTCTGCAAGTGCCACCATCAGCCCCCTCTCTGCTCTGTATGGATTCTGATGCGGAGGTCCGTCAAGCTGTCCCAGAGACTTACCATGGCTTTCTAGATGTTTTCAGCAAAAAGGGAGCTGAGACCCTTCCGCCACACAGGGCCTATGACTGTCCCATCGAACTTCTCCCGGGAGCGGAGATCCCTTTCGGCAGGATCTTTCCTCTAACAGAGCTCGAACTGGAAGCCCTAAAGACTTATTTAGACGACAGTCTCCGGAAGGGGTTTATCCGCCCGTCCACTTCACCTGCAGGAGCAGGTATCTTCTTTGTTCAAAAGAAGGACCTCTCTCTCCGCCCCTGTGTGGACTATCGGGAACTTAATAAAGTAACTATCAAAAATCGGTACCCGCTTCCCTTGGTACCCGAATTGTTCCAACGCCTAGGATCTGCAGTAATTTTCACCAAGCTGGATCTTCGTGGGGCCTATAACCTTGTGCGTATCAAGGACGGAGACGAGTGGAAAACCGCTTTTCGCACACGCTTCGGGCACTTTGAATATCTGGTCATGCCCTTTGGTCTCTGTAACGCCCCGGCCACCTTCCAGCACTTCGTAAACGATATCTTCAGGGATTATCTGGACCTTTTCGTTATCGTTTACTTAGATGACATCCTTATCTTTTCTTCTTCGTTGGAAAAACACCGGGAGCACGTCAAGAAGGTGCTCAGACGGCTTCGAGTTCACGGTCTCTATGCTAAACCGGAGAAATGTGAATTCGAGCAGTCAAGCATACAATTTCTGGGACTCATAATTTCAGTAGAAGGTATTCAGATGGATCCCCAGAAGGTTTCCGCAATTCTTGACTGGCCAGCACCCACTGACAAAAAGGGCATTCAGCGCTTCGTTGGTTTTGCCAACTTTTATAGGAAATTTATCAGGGGCTTCTCTACCATGATTTCCCCGATTACCAACCTTACTAAACAGACTGTCCGGTTTCGTTGGTCACCAGAAGCCCAATCGGCCTTTGAAACCCTCAAAGGACTATTCACCTCCGCATCTGTCCTCAGACATCCTGACGCGAGTTTGCCTTACATTTTAGAAGTTGACGCATCCGAAACAGCGGTAGGGGCAGTTCTTTCACAAAGACAGGGTCCTAAGGCCCTCTTACACCCTGTTGCCTTTTTCTCTCGCAAGCTATCAGACGCAGAAAGAAATTATGATGTAGGGGACCGAGAACTATTAGCCATCAAGGCCGCCCTGGAAGAATGGCGGTACCTCTTGGAAGGCGCAGCGCACCCGATCTTGATCTTTACTGATCATAAAAATCTCGAGTATCTGAAGGCCGCCAAGAGATTGAAGCCACGCCAGGCCAGGTGGGCACTATTCTTCACTAGATTCTCGTTCTATATCACGTACAGGCCGGGGTCGAAGAACACCAAGCCTGATGCCCTTTCACGCATGTACGGGGACTCGGAAACCCATGCCCCCCCGGATACCATTCTGTCATCAGGAAACTTTCTGTTACTGCAAGAAGATCTACTAGCCCAAATCAGACAAGCCTCGTCCGGAAACACCTCCTTACTCGGCTTGGACCTACAGCTCAAAGATGGCCTATTGTGGCACCAAGACAAAATCTTCGTGCCGGAAGATCTACGGGTCAAGGTCTTGAACTTGTGCCACGATCATGAGTTGGCAGGTCATTTTGGTGTGCATAAGACATCCGAACTCCTACAACGCACGTTCTGGTGGCCCCAACTTTCAAATGACTGCAGGAAATATGTGGAGTCCTGCATTACCTGTATTCGGAACAAAGGAGGCAATTCAAGAGCCTGGGGGTTACTTAAACCACTGCCAGTACCAGAGAAGCCATGGAGGATGATCTCCATGGACTTCATCGTGGAGCTTCCTCCTTCAGAGTGTTTTACTACCATCTTTGTGGTAGTGGACAGACTGACAAAGATGGCACACTTTCTGCCCATGAAAGGCACACCTTCGGCCCCGGAAACGGCCAAGGTGTTTATTAAAGAGATCGTAAGGCTCCACGGCATCCCGGCGAATATTGTGTCTGATCGTGGAGTACAGTTTACTTCCAGATTCTGGAGGGCTCTCTGTGGATCCCTCAAGATCGGCCTGTCCTTCTCGTCGGCCTATCACCCGCAGTCCAACGGCCAGACGGAGAGAACAAACCAGACTCTGGAGCAGTACCTGCGTTGTTTCTCCTCCTTCTCTCAAGAAGACTGGGTATCCCTGTTGCCGTTGGCTGAATTTGCTTACAATAACTCTGTTCATTCAGCCACCAAACAGTCTCCGTTCTACGCGAATTATGGCTTCCACCCGCTGTTCATGTCCAACTCCGTCCCAGAGTGTTCGGTACCTGCCGTCCAGGAAACACTGCATTTCTTCAACACAAACAATAAGATCTTACAGGAGACAATGACCAAGACTCAACAGTACAACAAAGAAGTATTTGACAAAAAGAGGAGAGGAGAACTTAATTTGGAACCTGGAGACCTAGTATGGCTGTCTACCACGAACCTGAAACTTGCCTGCCCGTCCAAGAAACTGGGTCCCAGATTTGTAGGCCCCTTCCCAGTTAAGAGAAAAATTAATAACGTGGCCTACGAACTGGAATTGCCCGAAACATTCCGCATTCACCCGGTCTTCCATGTTGCCCTCCTCAAGCCTGACGTCTCGAAACCTTTTCCTGGCCGGAACACTGGTCCCCCCGAACCAGTACTAATTGACGGAGAAGAGGAGTTCGAAGTCGAGTCCATCTTGGACTGCAGAAAGAGGCGCAACCAGGTTCAGTACTTAGTGAAATGGAGAGGCTATGGGCCTGAAGACAACTCGTGGGAGCCAGAGTGTAATATACACGCGGAGAAGCTGATCCAGTCCTTTAAAAATGCCCACCCACTCAAGTTGGCCCAGTTGGGCATCCGGAGGCTGCCCCTTGGGGGGGGGCAATGTCATGGACAGCCTGGCCCGCTGGCGGGCACATCGGCGCGCACGGGCGCGCGCATGCGCGGTAGCGGCGCGCGCATGCGCGGTAGCGGCGCGCGCATTCGCGGCACCATAGCGCGCACGGGAGCGCGCACTAGCGGCGGCGGCGCGCGTGCACGTGGGGACGCCGTTTTGGCGCCAAATCTGGCTTTAAAAGGATCCTGATCCCTGTGCTTCTTGCTGTCCTGTCTACAGCGTCTCTGTGAGCTACCCGCATCTGTGAACCTGATTGAACCCGATCCTGACCACCCGGCTTGTACCTGTTAACCTGTTTGCTGCCTGCCCTGACCTTGGCTTGTCTGACTACCCCTTTGGCTTAATCCTCTGTACTTCTGCTGCCCGCCTGCTGATCGACCCGGACTGGACCTGACCCCGCCTGTACCAACTCTACCTTCTACTGAACCCCTAGCCTGCCAGAGGGCTTACCTGCAGAGACTTGTTCCAGTCGGTACTACGGGACACCTCCCCCGCTTCTGCTGTACTCCTGCCTCCAGCTGCTCGACAGTGAGCTTGGATCTTCAGCCTACACCAGTCTGTAACGTGACTCCGGGAACTACTGACTCAGCTCACGGGCCCAGCACTCGCCAGTACCAGGCGCTTGTGCGACTCTGTAGTCCCGATCCTCCTGTCTGCACTATCAGGGGTCCCGGGACCAGAGAAGCAAGGGCTGCCGCTCCCTGCACGCCGGGCTCGTACCACCAGGTACGTGACAAGTACTGGGAGGTAGGTAGGGGTTGGAACCAAGAAACGTTGCTCAGAGGTAGGTAGGGGCGGAGACAAGGGGTAACTCCTAAAGGGGGAATTCCTGCACCTATTCTCACAGAAAAAAAGCCCTGCATATAACCAATCCTAACTCAGAATTTTTTTCTTTAATAAAGTTCTCCTTTTACTATACATCCAACAGAGTACCATATGCCATAACTGGGGAGAACATCTATTTTTTTGTTTACAAAAGCTTTTTTTGGAAGACTTAAACATAACAGGATTTCAGTACATACAGAATTATATAGGATGACAGGTAATGAGCAGGAGTTATACAGTTGAAGGAAATCAGACATAAGGCGAACAATATGGGGCAATGTTGGTAAGGGAAATAAAATACAATAATAAGAGGTAATATATATGTAGCACTGACCCCCGAAGGAGCTGCTGGTTTGATTTGGGCCTGCACTCTACCAATGAACCCCACTAACTTGGCTCAATCCCTTGGCACAGCTGTGATGCAATGCAATACAATACAAAGTACAGTACAAAATACCTGTATATGTGTGAGATCTCACTTAAAGTACTAAGTCCTGGATCTTATTTTCTTCGCTAGCTAAAGCGGCTCCTTGTGATTTGTAATCCACAGTTTTGGTGAGTTAAATTGAAGGAAGTGAAAATGCTCCTGGTGTAGCTGTAACAACTATTTTAACATTGCTTGAGACATCAAGATAGATAGGCCTTAAGCCTTCTCAGTGTCAGTTGCTCTGCTCCTTCGTGGAACTATAATTTCCAGTGAGGCCTGTATATGAGTCTAACTGCGTGTGAAATTTAACAAACTGTGGGCCGTGACCTGCTCACCCACTGGATAGAGGCTCTATGTGGTAACTTTTGTCCAGTGATTGCAACTTGCTTCTCCGTCAGCTGGGCCAATCGCTCCGTTCAGCTCCACTGGGTGGATCCTGTCTTCCGATGCTCGGATAAGTGTCTCTGGGTCTTTGCAATCTGGCCACTGTCTCCCCACAGGTCCTCTCAGGCAGGCCACACGATTCCAAGAGACCTAAAATGGCTGCTCCGGCTCCTTTTATCTCCTACCCAGCATGCACTGCTCAAGAAGGTGTTCATGGGTAGGTCACCAAACCTCCTGGGTGAAAAATGTCAGCCTCCTCCTCCCAAAACAACAGTCACTTCCTGTCTAGTCTTTTGTGCTTCTTTCAGGAAAAACATATCTGCATTACCACTATTTGGTCACTAGATGGCTCCAAATACTCAAACATAGCAATGTCCATAGACGTTTTATTAAAGTATGCAAACACACATCAACATGGGAGAATATCAGCGCTACATATAGATTATACAAATGGCAGCAATAGAAGAAGGCTACTGAACGATATGAACCAAGTACAGTTTGAGATAAAATGTAGGAGAAACCGAAAACTTATGATATCACAAATGTGGGATTCACTGTTGGGGTAAAGTCCAGTAGATCCATTTATTAGTAAAGGATTGCATACTGTCTGAGAGTGTGTGATGGATCCTTTCAGACAATCTGAGTGCTTCCATTCTGAACAAGACTTGGGACCAAGGTAAATTATGTGTTCTCCAGTTATCATCCATTGGATAGAACCTATTAGTGAGTGGAGTAGTTTGTTACATGGTTGAGGGATGTTTGGAGCTTCAGCAAATAAAATACAGATCGGCGGTGATAGAACGATCCTGCAGTTAGATGAGGTTTCTAGCCTGTCTGTAGCAGCTTGCCATATGGGTTTCAAGTAGGGTTGAGCGAACCCGAACTGTAAAGTTTGGGTTCGTACCGAACTTTAGGTTTTTTGACCCGGACCCGAACCCAAACAATTTTCTGAAAGTTCGGGTTCGGTGTTCGGCTATGTAACGGCACGCTGCAGGGCAGCCAATCAGCATTTCTTTTACTTGTGTGACTTGGAAGCCATCACAGCCATGCCTACTAATGGCATGGCTGTGATTGGCCAGTGCAGCATGTGACCCAGCCTCTATATAAGCTAGAGGCACACAGCACAGCTCGTCACTCTGCTTTAGCTAGCGTAGGGAAAGGCTGCCGCTGCTCTCAGGGACAGATTTAGATAGGATTGTCCTACTTCAGAAATCGAATTACAATACTCAGCGATCGATCTACATAGCATTAGCTACATTAGGGAAAGGTTCCTGATTGTGCTTATAGGGAGAGAATTAGTTAGGAGTCAGTCCTACTTCACAAATCTAATAGCAGCAGCACTGCATATGTTCCTGTCAGATACTCTTCATATTGCACCAGCAATGCATATGTTCCTGTGAGATACTCTGCATATTACACCAGCACTGCATATGTTCCTGTCAGATACTCTGCATATTGCACCAGCAATGCATATGTTCCTGTGAGATACTCTGCATATTACACCAGCACTGCATATGTTCCTGTCAGATACTCTGCATATTGCACCAGCACTGCATATTTTCTTGTCAGATACTCTGCATATTGCACCAGCACTGCATATGTTCCTGTGAGATACTCTGCATATTGCACCAGCACTGCATATGTTCCTGTCAGATACTCTGCATATTGCACCAGCACTGCATATGTTCCTGTAACATACTCTGCATTAGCTACTGTATGGAAAGGTTCCTGATTGTGCTTATAGGGAGAGCATTAGTTAGAAGTCACTCCTACTTCACAAATCTAATCGCACCAGAATAGTGTCCCATCATTGGTATCATTGGCAGGAATAGTGTCCCATTATTTGTGTCAGTGGGAGGAATAGTCTCTCATCATTGGTATCATTGGCAGGAATAGTGTCCCATCATTTGTGTCAGTGGGAGAAATAGTGTCCCATCATTGGTATCATTGGGAGGAATAGTCTCCCATCATTGGTATCATTGGGGGGAATAGTGTACCATCATTAGTGTCAGTGGGAGAAATAGTGCCGCATCATTGGTATCAGTGGGAGGAATAGTGTCCCATCATTGGTATCATTGGAAGGAATAGTGTCCCATCATTAGTGTCAGTGGGAGAAATAGTGCCCCATCATTGGTATCAGTGGGAGGAATAGTATCCCATCATTGGCAGGAATAGTGTCCCATCATTAGTGTCAGTGGGAGAAATAGTGCCGCATCATTGGTATCGGTGGGAGGAATAGTGTCCCATCATTGGTTTCATTGGCAGGAATAGTGTCCCATCATTTGTGTCAGTGGGAGAAATAGTGCCGCATCATTGGTATCAGTGGGTGGAATAGATTCACATTATTGGTATCATTGGGAGGAATAGTGTCCCATCATTGGTATCCTTGGGAGGAATAGTGTCCCATCATTTGTGTCAGTGGGAGAAATAGTGCCCCATCATTGGTATCATTGGGAGGAAATGTGCCCCATCATTTGTTTCAGTGGGAGAAACAGTACCCCATCATTGGTATCAGTGGGAGGAATAGTGTCCCATCATTGGGGAAGGTTCCTGCTTGTCAAGATTTTTATTTTTTATTTGTATGTATTTTATGTTATTTTAAGTTATTTCCCTATCCACATTTGATTGCAGAGTACTTGCCATGCTCTTACCAACATTTTTCTGCCATTTGTAGCCCTCTAGCCCTTTCCTTAGTTTTTTAGAGACATTTTAGTAGTCAAAAATTTGGGTCCCCATTGACTTCAATGGGGTTCGAGTTCGGGGCAAGTTCCCGGCCCCGAACCCGGACTTTTTTCCGAAGTTTGGCCAAACCCGCCGAACCCGAACATCCAGGTGTTCGCTCAACTCTAGTTTCAAGAGTTCACAACTCCAGAAAATATCAAGGTAATTACCTTCGTCAGGGCATCCCCTGAAGCAGGCTGGGGAAGCAGTGGGGTAGAATGTATGAATTCTGGAGGGTGTCATGTCCCATCTGGTAAACAGTTTCAATGGGGATTCTCTAAAGTTAGTGGCTATGTTACTTTTACGTAAATTATCTATCATTTTGTACCAGGATTCTATAGAAATAGTGCACTCTAAATCTGTTTCCCAACGTAGCATGGGTGCAGTTTTCACTGGTTGATGGAGATTGTTCAAGAATTTATATATTCGTGAGATAAGTCCCTGGGGGAGGAGGTGCAAATGTGCTCAAAAAGAGTACTAGGAGACGTGATATGAAGGGAGTAGTGTTTAGCATAGAAGTCTCGAATTGCATGATAATGAGTTCTGAAGGTGGGAGTTTAAATTTGGCTTGCAGCGCAGATGGGAAGAACATTTCATTCACACTAAATCAGGGGTCTTCAAACTATGGCCCTACAGTTGTTCACGAACTACAATTCCCATCATGCCTAGTCATGTCTGGGAATGTCAGATTTTTACAATGCCTCATGGGAAGTGTAGTTCCTCCACAGCTGGAGGACCGTAGTTTAAAGATCCTTGCACTAAATAATACAGGCAAACAGTCACCTATAACCAGAAAATAAAAATGTGTACTTAAAGAGGCCCTTCAGTCAGGCCCGTCGGAACCCGACAGGCAAACCAAGCAATTGCCTGGGGCCCCGAACTGGCCAGGGGCCCCAGCAGGGAGGGCCCTTGCCGCACCGCTGCTTCCTCCTGCAGTCCGGTCGGCCGTGTACCATAACCGCGCGGTACAGGAGAATCAGGTTCCTGTTCCCGGCCGGACTGACAGGAAGTGCACACACTGAGTGTTCACTTCCTTTCAGTCCGGCCCCGGGAACAGCAAACAATCTCCTGTACTGCGCGGTTATGGTACACGGCCGACCGGACTGCAGGAGGAAGCAGCGGTGTGGCAAGGGCCCTCCCTGCTGGGGCCCCTGGCCAGCTCGGACACCAGGATAGAGGAAAGCTGACAAAAACAAACCGCCCCCCCCCTTTTTCAACTAGAAAAGTGATTTTCTTTTTGTTTGCTTGGGGCCCCCTAATTTCTTCAAACGGCCCTGCCTTCAGTGTACCCCCTATTTTCTTTTTCTCGGGCCAAGCTTACCTGGTGGTGTTCTAGGCACAGTTCAGATACTCACCAGCCACTGAATCCAGCATTGTCCCACTGACATCCTTCTGTCAACACAGGTCCAACATCAACTGGGTCCCACTCTGCCTTACATTTGACGTCATTAAGATTCCTACCGGATCTTCCGGGTTTATCCAGCAGGGCCTCGAGATGATGTGCCGCTAGGCATGCCCCCTGGATGTGACCTGAACCCAAAGCACTTTTTTTCTCGAAAAAACAAACAAACGTTTTTTTTACAGTTTAAACATATTCTTGCAGGGTATAAGGCAATACTGTAGAAATACATAAACCCAAAGCACTTTTAAATTAGTGCGACAAATAAAAAACCTAAACTGAATCACGACATGATCTACTCAGTATAACTGGACCAAGGGATTTGCATATTTCTAAATATTGTATTCAATGTATTCAATACTTCTGATGTTTTGTTCCACTTTGTTCAAGAGCATGTCTGAAGCTTAAACATGTTCAGGAAGAAGTATACTTAAAAACAGGTCAACTAACTCCCAACTCAGGTACCCAGAAAATGCAGCACAGCTGGTTGTGCAAGCCCAATAGAATGAGGAAGACATTTCTATTACCCAAGCTGGCTCAAGAATACTTTACAAACATAATTCAGATTTTACTTGGCCATGGCTGCTAACAGAAGGATAAGCATTCAGAGACCTCTAACAAGTGGGATGTAAGTGTTGTGTTTTATAGTTATTGTCATTCCATACATACTGTATATGCGGTTTATTCTGTGAATATATATTTTTTTCAAAGCAGGTGTAATTATAAAGCAGTGGTTTCACTATGTAGAGGCACCATTATTTGTAATCTGTGTTATTTATTCTATGTTGTATTTTAATTGTATGTAGGGTTTAGTAGGGTGTACTTTTAATTAGTTTTATTGGTGCTTATGGCTGTTATTGGTTATTTTGTTGTGTCTTGTTCTGTTCATTGTTGTGATCTTGTGTTGTCTTTGTTGAGTGTGGCTGTGTCGCAACAATTTCCCCTTGGGATTAATAAAGTATTCAGATTCTGTATGTCACAAAGACCTGTAATGCCCTGTACACACAATCGGAAATTCCGACAGCAAAAGTCCGATGTGAGCTTTTGAACGAAAATTCCGACGGTGTGTATGCTCCATCGGACTTTTGCTGTCAGACTTTCCACCAACAAAAGATTGAGAGCTGGTTCTCAATTTTTCCGATGGGAAAAATTCCTATCTGAAAATCCGATCGTCTGCAGCAATTCCGTCATGCAAAATTCCGATGCATGCTCGGAAACAGTGGCAGCCCGTCCATAGGGACGCACGGGCGCCGCCCCCCCTCCCGCAGTCACAAAAAAACAAACAAAAAAAAAACGGGCCCTTTAAGAACTTTTATTCGGCTAAAATGTCATTTTGACATTTTAACCGCAGTTCTGGCGGCCGTCAATAGAGGGCGCTGCAGAGCCACCCCCTCTCGCAAATAACACACATTCGTGCATAAATGCACGAATGTATGTTATTGTTGGTTGCCAGCTGCCTAGTCTATTCATATAACTGGACATGGGTCGCCGGTTACCCGAATAACGGCAGCTGGTTGGCTGAGGGGAACCCTCAGGCTCTCGGAAGTCTATTCTCGGAGCGCAGACAGCCTGCGTTCCTTGAAAAAGACTGACGGCCATTTCAGCCAATCAGGTTCCCGGATTCTGGTTATCAGGAGCCTGATTGGCTGAAGCGTCATTAGGCGGGACAAGACTTCGAGGGAGGACATGGAAGCTTCAGGTAAGTTCATTTTACAGGGAAAGGGGCGACAATGGGCACAGAGAGCGGCAAAGGGGACAGAGAGCGGCAAAGGGCACAGCACAGTGACAACAATGGGCACAGTGGCAACAATTATAGGGCACAGCATAGTGACATGCACATTGGCAACAATCTGCACAGTGGTGACAATTAGCACAGTGGCTGCGTTTGATGGGATGGCACAGTGGTGACAATTGATGGCACAGTGACTGCATTTGATGGCATGGCACAGTGGTGACAATTGATGGCACAGTGGCTGCATTTGATGGGATGGCACAGTGGTGACAATTGATGGCACAGTGACTGCATTTGATGGCATGGCACAGTGGTGACAATTGATGGCACAGCGGCTGCGTTTAATGGCATTGCACAGTGGTGACAATTGATGGCACAGCGGCTGCGTTTAATGGCATGGCACAGTGGTGACAATTGATGGCACAATGACTGCGTTTGATGGCATGGCACAGTGGTGACAATTGATGGCACAGCGGCTGCGTTTAATGGCATGGCACAGTGGTGACAATTGATGGCACAGTGACTGCATTTAATGGCATGGCACAGTGGCTGCATTTGATGGCATGGCACAGTGGTGACAATTGATGGCACAGCGGCTGCGTTTAATGGCATGGCACAGTGGTGACAATTGATGGCACAGTGACTGCGTTTGATAGGCACAGTGAGGCTGCAACTTTTTTTTTTTTTCATTTGCGTCCCCCCCAAAAATTTTGAGAACCAGCCGCCACTGCCTTGGAAACAATTCTACGCATGCTCGTACATGACCGTGTTCTTGATGGACGAAAGTTCAGAGAACTTTTGTTTGACCGTGTGTATACAAGCCAAGCTTGAGCAGAATTCCATCGGAAAAAGAAGTAGAAGGAGGGAGGGAGTATTGTGTTTCGGCATGTATTTGTGTGTTCTTGAAATTGCTCTGGTACACAGTTATCATACTGAGTCTGTTTAGTTTTTTTCAAGACAAAGATTACCAGTCATATACATACACAATGTGGTTGAGCTTCTAAAACTGGGGAATGCTAAATCTGGTGCAGCTCTGCATAGAAACCAATCAGTTTCCAGTTTTTATACTCAAAACATATTCGAACAAGCTAAAGTTAGAAGCTAATTGGCTTCCTGCACCAGATTTTGCACGCTCCAGTTTTAGGAAATCAACCCCAATATGTATGATAGCAACATTACGCATTGCTTATGTCTTTTGTTTAACATTTAAAATGTAACTAAAATTTACATAAATTTGCAGTGCACATTTAGGAACATAGAACATTGTTCTTCATGGTGACGGGCCCTGCTGGAAGGTGAACCTCTGTTTCAGTTTCAAGTCTCTGGCAGACTGAATTTCCCTGTATTTAGTGCCACCAAACTTTCTTTAATACCGACCTGTTTTCCAGCCCCTGCAAATAAAAAAAACATCCCCTCAGCATGATGTTGCAACCACCATGCTTCACTGTGGGGATGGCGTTCTTCCATGTGTCTGGGGAGTCTGCCACATGCTGTTTGGTGAGCTCCAAATTTGTACCTTTTTTAATTTATTTTTTATTTTTACGCAGTGGCTTTTTCCTGGACACTATTCCATAAATCTCTGCTCTGTAGAGTGTACTGCTTAACTCCTTAAGGACCGCCGCATGTACATTAACGTCGGCAGAATGGCACGGACAGGCACATTCGCGTACCTGTACGTCCCTGCCTAGACGTGGGTCGGGGGTCTGATCGGACCCCCCCGGTACTTGCGGCGGTCCCCGTGGCTGCAGGAGCGATCCGGAAAGTCCGCTGGAAACGGTCCGTCGGACATGTTTGAGCGGACATGTCTCATCGTGTGTACGCGGCCTTATGGTGCATACTAGGATTCCCAACCAAAAGCTCTCATCAGACTTTTTCCAACAGGAAACCGATCGTGTATATGGGCATTATTCAATTTTATTTAGATTTATACTTAAAGGGGTTGTAAAGGTAAAATTTATTTTCCCTAAATAGCTTCCTTTACCTTAGTGCAGTCCTCCTTTACTTACCTCGTCCTTCAATTTTGCCTTTAAAAGTCCTTATTTCTTCTGAGAAATCCTCACTTCCTGTTCTTTTGTCTGTAACTCCACACAGTAATGCAAGGCTTTCTCCCTGGTGTGGAGTGTCGTGCTGGCCCCCTTCCTTAGACTACAGGAGAGTCAGGACGCTCTCTACATTGCAGGTAGAGAAAGTTGCTGTGTGTTAGTGGGCGTCCTGATTCTCCTGTAGTCCAAGGGAGGGGGCGAGCACGACACTCCACACCAGGGAGAAAGCCTTGCATTACGGTGTGTATTACAGACAGAAGAACAGGAAGTGAGGATTTCTCAGAAGAAATAAGGACATTTAAAAGCAAAATCGAAGGAAGAGGTAAGTGAAGGAGGACTGCACCAAGGTAAAGGAAGCTATTTAGGGAAAAACATTTTTACCTTTACAACCCCTTTAACTATGTAATACAAGGGCCTACCTGATTGCGTACACATTGAAAGTGTTTTGGTTTCAATTCAGCCCTGCCATTATACAAAAGCACCTATCTGTCTAGAGGTTGTGCCAAGAAATTTCATAAAGTGTGGAACATTTGGGTGGAATTCGCTTATACTAATGCTGATTCTTCAGATGAATAGTTAACAGTTGGATAGGTAATTAACGGTATATATTGTTGTATATATTGTACAACACTACAATTATACTTCATTGGAGGGAGTCTTTCCTGACACATAAGATATTAGAGTGTGTATTTTCATAAATCCCAGAGTTTAGCTCTGTCGGATGTTTGGGAGGGAGAGTGGCCAATAAGAATTCTAATGTTTCAGCCTGCCCGGACGGTTAGAGCGTACCAACTTTCCGATAGTTTAGATTGCTTTGATTTTAGCTAGGTTGTTTTTATTGTGCTTTTGTTTCTGTTAGTTTTTTTGCTATGCAATTGAGCCTGGGTATGCCCAATAGGCTCTGTTATGTACTATTAACTTTGAAACTGCAATCAAAATAATAATAATAATAAAGTGTTTATATTTGATCTCATATTATATGGTTTTGGTAAATCTAAAGGAAAAATTAATAAGAAAATGTAATTGTATAATGTATGGCCAGCCTTAACTGCCCTCTTCTGTAAAAAGCCATGCTGTAACTGCCACTTTTAAATGAAAGCACAGAGCTAATAAAGCGATACAAAAAAAAAAAGAAAATGGTAGTAATGCAAAAATATTTTGTGAAACTAGAAGAAATGTTACGAATTGATCTTTTCAGCATTGTGCTAGGCGTGTAATGCATTCCCTAGAGATGTAGGGAATAGGAAGAACTCAGTGAGGCTGTGATTGCAGAGTACATGCTGTGTACAGTCCCTCCCTTTTCCCTCTACAGTCCCAGTATGATCAGAGCTGGGCTGGCTGATAATAGCTCAACACACAGCTGGGAAGGCTGGCCTAGGATCCGTTTATTATTAACCTTCCCTGACAACTAGAGGAAGAACAGTCTTCTTTGGAACACCAGCTATTTAAAGGTAGGAATGTCTAGACCACCGGGCTGCAGGCCGGGCCAGAATAGCATAAGACTAGGATGACAATCAGCTTGTTACAAGTGTAGCATTCATTCCTGATACATGGAGGATACATGTAAATCTATGCAGATTCATCTCCATTCTAGTGTTATACCGGAAAGAATGACAGCTGTGTGTTAGGAATGTAGTGTAGGAAGTGTTCATAATGGGAAGGGTAGAGCTCAGCATAGTAGCCTTCTATGTGACGTAGGAAGAACAGGTGCATTGTTGCTGTGCTGCACATGGATGTGTTCCTTGCCTGCTTTCTTCTGCATAGATCGGAGACTAAAGCTCTGAACACACAATCGGACCTTTGTCGGACCAAACTCACATCGGATTTCCGACGGAATTCCATCAGAGTAAAATAGGACATGTTTTCTATCTAAACTCCGATGGAATACATCGGAATATCCGATGGAAAAACTCAGATGGGCATACACACGGTTGGAATTTCTCATGGAAAAAGTCAGTCTGACTTTTTCCATCGGAAATTCCAAATAATGTGTACAAGGCATTAAACTTCATACACACTATTAGATTTTCTGCAGATTTTTGTCTTTAGATTTACCAAAACCACATAATATGAGGTTAAACCTTTAACCACTTTAGCCCCGGACCATATTGCTGTCCAAAGACCAGAGCACTTTTTGTGATTCGGCACTATGTTGCTTTAACTGACAATTGTGCGATCGTGCGACGTGGCTCCCAAACAAAATTGGCGTCCTTTTTTTCCCACAAATAGAGCTTTCTTTTGGTGGTATTTGATCATCTCTGCGGTTTTTATTTTTTGCGCTATAAACAAAAATAGAGCGACTATTTTGAAAAAAATTCAATATTTTTTACATTTTGCTATAATAAATATCCCCAAAAAAGATATAAAAAAACATATTTTTTTCCTCAGTTTAGGCCGATATGTATTCTTCTACATATTTTTCGTAAAAAAAAATCGCAATTAGCGTTTATTGATTGGTTAGCGCAAAATTTATAGCGTTTACAAAAAAGGGGGTAGTTTTATGGCATTTTTATTAATATTTTTTTTTACTAGTAATGGCGGCGATCAGCGTTTTTTTTCGGTACTGCGATATTATGGCGGACACATCGGACACTTTTGACACATTTTTGGGACCATTGGCATTTTTATAGCGATCAATGCTATAAAAATGCATTGGATTACTATAAAAATGCCATTGGCAGTGAAGGGGTTAAGTATGTTCCTGGTGTGTTCTAACTGTATGGGGGGGGGGGGGTTGACTCACTAGGGGGAATCACTGATCTTCCGTTCATACATTGTATGAACGGGAGATCAGCGTTTCCCCCGCTGACAGGAACGAGAGGAATGTGTTTACACACATACCTCCCGTTCCCCGCTCTGTAACGAATGCGCGCGTGCCCGGCGGCGATCGCGCCCGCCGGGCACCCGCGCGGCCCCTAGTGGCCAAAAAAGATAGGACGTAGAGCTATGTGCTCTCGCCCAGCAGTGCCACCGTCCCGCAGTAATATGACGGCGGGCGGTCGGCAATCAGTTAAGCCGCATACACACGATCGGTGCAAACTGATGAAAATGGACTGAAGTTCGTTTTCATTGGTCCAAACCGATCGTGTGTAGGCCCCATCGGTCCGTTATCCTTCGGTCCAAAAACAGAGGGCTTGCTTTAAAATTGAACCGATGGACAGCTAACCGATAGGTCAAAACCGATCGTTAGTATGCAGGAGCATCAGTTAAAAATCGACTTCAACTTCGTTTTTTTCATCACGTCGTTGTGTTTTACGTCACCGCATTCTGACACGATCGGTTCATGAACCGATGGTGTGTAGGCACATCAGTCCATCAGTCAGCTTCATCGGTTAACCGATGAATACGGTCCGTTGGACCGTTCTCATCGAATGGACCGATCGTGTGTACATGGCTTAAGAGTTTCAATTTGTATGCAATCAGGCACACCCTTGCCCTACATGGTTTTGGTAAATCAAAAGTTGTATAGTGTGTATGGGGTCTAAAGCCTCGTACACACGGTACGATTGTTGGCCAACCGAGCGTCTGATTTTTGTCAAAAGGGCATGTGCCAGGATCTTGTCTTAAATACTAACGGTACACAATTGTCGTGCACACTTAATGGGTTACTGGGAGGGGGCAAGGGCAGCCAGGGGGAGCCTGCACCTCACGGGGTGATTAGGGTGTGCCCAGGCACACCCAGCACGCCCTGTGCGCACGTCTATGAGAGACCTCATGGCTGAAAAAGAAAGTGACCGGAGGCAGATGATACAGAAGTGACATCCTTACCTGTTAAGTCTGATTCTGCAGAGGATCGGTTCATGGAACCCCTGCTGATCAGAATGAGGGACAATCGTGTGAAAGCTGGGATAGGTTCTCTTGGGAGAAAGACCGGTGTGTAGATATGGACATTAACAATGGAATGTGTATGTTGTAAGCAATAAAATAAATAAAAGCAGAGGTGTTTGTTGACTCAACAAGGAGCACCAGACTTGTTTAGCAAGGATGTAAAATGATCCATGGCACTGTTAAGGGGCAGGGTCAGTTTTAGGACACGGTGTATCTGCATGTGCTGCTTACCAGCATTTTGCATGTTGTCAGCACAAGTCACTGACATGCAGCTCATCCATGTGTTTGTGTGTGTAATTTAAAAGCACGTAAAACACCAAAAGTTTTCTACGGGTCACGTGTCAATGTGCAGTACTTTGTCATAACTCCCATATACTTTGACATAACTTTTTGAGATGGCAACGAGGGACACACGCCCCTTAAAGCAGAATTAAACAAAAAACAAAAATTAGTTCAACCACTTCAAGCCTGCAATAGGTAGAGTATATATACTGTATGTTGCGGCTTTTAAGTGGTTTACCAGGATTATGGTTGAAGATATTAGCCATAACCCCCAGTATGGTTTTTACAGCCAGCGGCTTGCTTTCTCATGAAAGCGTTCAGAGCAGTTCCTGGAGCCGCTGGATTGCTTTCAGAAGCAGTGGGAGGGAACGTAACCCCCTTCTGTCACTTTCTGGTGTTTCTTGGGGCTTACTGTCCCTGCCGGATCACCCGAGAAATGATCAGACAGTGCGGCTGGCTTGTCAGGGCTGTCTTAATGAGAGGGCACACCTGGGCACTGCCCAGGGGCTCCAGCTGCATGGGGGGCCCCTGCACTTTACCCAAAGCAGCTGATCCTTGAGCCTGCACTTCCCCGAAATTGGGGGCCACATGATGGCACTGAGACTGATGGATACATGAATTAAAATCACGGCCAACCTGAATGATCTTTATAAGGCTAACTTTTTACCAATCTTACACACGATTAAAGAGGATCTACTTCGATGGCGTCAAGGTCAGTTCTCCTGGTTTGGCAGAGCGGCCATACTTAAAATGAATTTGCTTCCCCGTATTTTGTACCTTTTACAAGCGATCCCTATTAGACTTCCGTTGGCCTTTTTTACCTCCATCAAGGGGATTTGCAGGACCTTCTTATGGGCCGGCCGGTCTCTAGATTGATCTGGGACAAACTCGTACTCCCCAAACAAAAGGGAGGCCTGGGCATTCCTGACGTGGCTATGTACCATAAAGCATGTCTACTTGTGAGACTAGTAGATTGGCACCTTCACGCAGACAATAAGGCGTGGGTTGGCATAGAAAACGCTTTCCTACACTTCCCGATTGCTCACCTCCCATGGATTAGTTCCCTTGCGACCCCTACGGCATGCACAGCACACCCCCTGATAGGCCCCACCTTACGGACTTTTAGGGCACTGTACCGATCCCACGGGACGACTCCCTCACCAGGCCCCATGACCCCGATACTACACAACCCTGACTTTCCGGCAGGCATTCGGCCGACTGACAATGCGACTGACCCACAACCCCCGCAGATACGAGCACACCTCTTCTTCCGGAACGCAACTCTATATACCCACTCTGAGATGGTCGCCGCGTTTCCGCAGCTATCATTGCCTTTCTTCAAATTTCTACAAATCAGACACTTTCTTCATGCCACCCCCACGCCCTCGGCCTGGTGTAGGCCATTTACCCCCCTAGAACAACTTTGCAACATGCAGGGCCCCCAACGGCACCTGGTTTCCTCGATTTACGCCATGCTGACATCACATGCACAGCCCCGCACGAATGCTCAAAGACACTGGGACGCTGACCTAGAGAGGGGATTATCGGATGCTGACTGGGAGAGGGTGTGGGAACGGGCACACAAAGGGTCCGTCAACGTTTCTGCTCAAGAGAACAGATATAAGCTCTGTACCCGTTGGTATCGGACCCCCGATAAACTACACAGGATCTATCCAGCCGTACCCCCAGATTGCTGGAGATGTGGCTCAGCCACAGGCACACTCCTCCACATATGGTGGGAGTGCTCCCGCTTGCAACCGTTTTGGAGAGAAATACATGATCGCATAGTCAATATCACGACACTAGCGGTGGAATTCACCCCGGCCCAATACTTATTGCACCACACCCCCCTGTCGAGATCCCAATACCACAAATCTCTCGCCATGCACCTCATAAATGCGGCTACTCAATGCATTCCATTACGCTGGAAAACCATTTCACCCCCAACACTCGAAGACTGGCACGCTAGAGTGTGCAAGATCGAAGAAATGGAACAACTTATACACCAGGCACATGACACACACGACAAATTTTATCAAACATGGGCTTGCTGGATCCACTACAGGGACTCTTTGGGGAAGGATGTTCCCCCTGCCAATGCACCACCACTCGATGGTTAATGTTGAGCGATCCTCTTTTTGATATACCATGACCTCAGGTACTGTTACAGGTCTCAGTGTCCCTCCATCTCGTACGGGTTGGACCTCCCGCACTCCCTAGAGGTTTCGTTAGTCCTGATACGGGAGCCCTGCTTATAACCCCTTGTCGTCAATCTTCATGGGCCTCCTCCCCCGCCCACAGACAGATCCCGATAGGGGTGGGGGGGAAGGAGGTCAATTCATAGGGACTCCAGGAGTTCTCTGTGTCTACACCTCTCCTGGTGGTATTGGATATAGGGCCCTACCCTTAGTGCATGCCATCATACACCTACTACTCCCCGTAATGGGCCACAGATGTTATGTTTTATGGATTAAGTCTTTAACGTAATGCTGATTACTGTGATATTGATGTTCCTTTGTTCTGCATAACGTACCTGGTCGCCTGTTCCCAACTGTAATTCCTCTTTTGTACCATCTTCTGTACACACTGTATGCATTTCTGTTTTGTTGTCTTAAAACATCTCAATAAAAATTGTTTGAAAAAAAAAAAAATGGATACACAGGGGAGGCAGGCTGGCAGCAGTGTCCCATGCTGTGCAGAATGATACCTATTATTTCACAGCCAGCAGGGAGGGGCAGGGCCGAAGTGCCAGTAATGCTCTGACCCCACACCATGCAGCTTGAATGCTTAGGACTCAAAGGCTGCGGGGTAGGAGCTGGAGTGGGAGCTGCTGAGTCGGCAGCACTAAGAGCCCATCTGCTTAAGTAGCATTGTGGTTGGTGTCATGGTGAGCTCAGCTGTCCAGCACTGTTTGCACTGAAATGCTTGGAATGCCCAGAGGGATACTGCATTTGTAGGGGCCCCAGAGCATTACTTTGCCCAAGGGCCCATAATGCTATTAAGACGGCCCTGTGGCTAGTCCCAGAGGCATTTAAAGGGTAGGTCCTCTCTATGGTCTTCGAGGACCAGAGTGACTTCATGGCGTCACTTCTGGTCTAGGCTAGAAGTAAACCGTTTTTTTTTTTTTTTTATATTTTGCTTTTAACGGTAAAGGAGAGATTTGGGGTCTTTTTTACCTCTATAAGGAGGGCCCGTCATCCTTTTTTCTATTAGAAGGTATGTTAACATTCCTTGTAATAGAAATAAAAGTGATCAAAAAATAAAAAAATTAAAATGGACAGTGTTAAAAAAAAAGTAAAATAAGAAAAAAAAAATGCCCCCATGCTTACGTGCTCGCGCGCAGAACCCATACACAAGTCGCACACACATATGTAAATGGTATTTACACCACATATGTGAGGTATCACCATGAACATTAGAGTGAGAGCAATAATTCTAGCACTAGACCTCCTCTGTAACACTAAACAGGTATGGCCTATGGAGATTTTTAATTACCATTGTTTTTTGCCATTCCTCAACTGTGCACAATTTTAAAGCGTGACAGGTTAGGTATTTACCTAGGGCTTGTACAAAGTATAATAAAATCTAACAAACATTTTCGTCCAAAGAATTTCCGTATGATTTTTATATAGTGTGTACACAACTTTCGACAGCTGATTCCTCATTTTTATACGAAAATCCCAGAAGGGTCAAAAATTTCCAAATTTTTCTCGTACAGGAACAGAACAAATTAGTTTTGTTTAATGTGTATAGTTTTCATACGATTTTCGTACAAGAAAAATCAGAAAAGAAAGCTTGTGCATGATCAGAAACAATAAACAATAAACAACAAAACAGAAGCTCTTGTCGTACGAGAATTTTTGTATGAATTTTCGTTTATCGGTTCCGATTTGCTTTGAAACAATGAGGAAAATCGAACGATCGGTCACCTGATTTTCTTATAGTGTGAACCCCACATTCATTACTCTGCGTATCATCTTTCCCATTTTAGAAAAAAATTGATGTATACTGCATATTGTGTTTTTTTTTTTTTAATATATTCATTTAAGTGTAGTTCCCCCCCCCCCCCCAAACTGTGCATATACCGTGTGACATAAAATAATTGCAACAATCGCTATTTACTAGGTTCTCTGTTAAAAAAAAAAAAAAGTATAATCTTTGGGGGTTATAAGTAATTTTCTAGCAAAAAATACTGATGTAAACAAAAAGTGCCAAAAAAAGCAAGGTCTTAATGTGGTTAAACCCATAGGTTCCTTTTTTTTTTACACTGGCTTTGGAAATTTACAAATGCAGCAATTTAGAATTTAGATGAAAGGTGTAGCACTGTGAAACACTTTTTGAAAGATAAATGGTGCATTTTATGTATAAATATATAGATCGGACCAAAATAAGGAGGAAAGAGGGACAGAGGGGCTATATTTCAAATCAGGGACAGTCCTTCGGATTAAGGGACAGTTGAGAGCTATGCTTTGCACATTTCCCTGCATTACATTTAGGCCGCGTACACACGATCAGACATGTCCGATGAAACATGTCCGACGGACCGTTTTCATCGGACCACGCTGAAGTGGTCTGTTGGTCTGATGTGTGTACACACCATCGGACCAAAATCCCATCGGACCAGAACGCGGTGACGTAGAACACAACGACGTGATGAAAAAACGAAGTGCAATGCTTCCAAGCATGCGTCGACTTGATTCTGAGCATGCTCGGGTTTTTGGTCCGATGATTTTGTGTACTAACCATCGAACCTGTCCGACGGACAGGCTTCCAGCGGACAGGTTTCAAAGCATGTTTTGAAACTTTGGTGCGCTGGAAAACGGTCCGATAGGCCGTACACACGATCGAACATGTCCGCTGAAACTGGTCTGCGCATTCATTTCTAATGGGCTGCCAAAGCACCAAAATACACCTAATACATGCATAATTTTTTCAATGGACCACAGCCCACATACAGATGGCTCATATTTGTGCATTTTGATGGGCCGGGGTGCACTGGTAAGGTGCCCACCACAAACTTTGTGGTCGGGAGGGAAGATGAGTGACAGGGTTTGATTGGCTACTGCAGCTGTCTATAAGGAGCTAGGATGTGACAGCAGGGGCGTAACTTGCCGGGCGCTGTGTTCTTCAGTGAACACACACAGCCCTGGATGGGAGCCCGCACAAACCAGTGTCTCCTTTGCAGTTGGCTATGCAAGGGAGACCTAATAAAAAGCTAGTGTAGCTCAACTCCCACACTAGCTTTTTATTAGGTTTACTTAATAGGTTTGGTTAAATCATATATTTGTGTTGGCAAGCAATCCATTTAGCACAAATATTTATTTTAATCAGCTGATTGCGCTAATTGATCACGGTTGGTTACATTATGCAAAAGGAGACACCTGAAGACAGGGAGATGCAGGGAGCTATGAAGAAAGATTTTTTTAAGAAAGCGGACAATATGTTACATGTGTGCCTTGGCTTCCTGAAGTAAAATAAAAAAAGGGGTTTAGTATGACTTTTAAAGGATGCAAACAGCGCTTTGTACCATCCTTCTATGTGGCATAATGTAGAAGCCGCAACCTCCTAGTTGACTTTGTGCCTCCCACTGATTTCTGACCACAGAATATCAAGGAGACGAATATGTAATGCGGCATCATTTTCTCCAGCTCAATGTGCTTGCCCAAGACAAGCGCCATCGCTAAGAAAGTAGGGCAATGAGGGCATGTCATATAAGCTGTAGACATCAGAGCACAGCACAACTGACATACCTATTCTGCTCTTACCCTCTGCTGTACACTGGGGGAAAGATTTAGGCCAAACATAACCACTATCTGCCAGTTGTTCTGGGGAAGAGAGACTAGTGTAGTAGCTGGCCTGTCTCTAGAATGCTGTCATAGCAACAGAAGATGACAGCTACTACTCTAATCTCTCTTCCCCAGAATAGCAGGTGATTGGTAGGAGGGTCTGGGATCAGCCTTTCCTCTTAGTAAATTTTTTTTTTTTTTACTATGTCTATTAGGTTGTATGCTGTCATGAGCACTGTATTTTAACTGTACTGACGATTTTATACTGTAAAGCGGTGCACAAAATGTAATGCTATATAAATACTGTATAATAATAATAACATGACAGATATCAAAGAAAAATAAATTAAAAAAATAAATATTTTTTGCAAACCACTGCACAGATAGAAACAGAGCCAAGTGCTATGTGCACTGTGGCCCCCGGTAGGGGGGAGGGGAAGGGGATTTAAAAAAAATGGTCACCTTCCGGTGATAACTCTTTTTTAGCCCAGGTTCACACTGGGCTGCGGGAGTGAAGCCGTGCGAGTTCAGCTGAACTCGCACGTCTTCACTCCCGCTGGCAGTCCCGATTTCGGGAGCGGTTTCAGAGACATCTGTGCAGGTTTCTGCACAGATCTCAATGTAAATCACGGCCCCAAATCGCAAAAAGTAGTACAGGAACTTCTTTTTGAAAACGATGCAGCGCCGCAGATGCGGCGTCGCACCAATTAGGACGTGCCATTGCTGGCAAATGCCGGCGATTTGAGATGCGATTTGACATGTCAAATCGCATCTCAAATCGTACCCAGTGTGAACCAGGGCTTAAAGCTTTAAATCCCATTGAGATGCAACACAAGTGGTTGATCCAGATACCCCTGCCAAGTAGCACACAATGGCCAATGAATGAACAGCAACACACGGATGACTCTTCACTTATGTTCACTTTGCTTTCTGCTAAAGACAGCATTTTCTTTCTAGTCTAATGCCTAGTACAAATGATGAGAAAATCGAAAGAAAGATCATCCGATATTCTGATTGTTAGTACACAGCTTTCGAGGGCCGATCACAACAGTTCATGGCAAAATATCCAAAGGGACAAGCACAAAAATATGATAACAGAACGAACGATTTCCGTGTAATTAGTATGGCATTTGTACAAAAAAATAAACATTCCTGTGCTTGTCCCATCGGATAATTTCACATGAATTGTCATGATCGGCTCTCAAAAGCTATGTACTAACGATCATATTAGTACGATCACTTCAAAAGTGATATTTTTCCTAACATTTTCTGATCTTGTGTTTGGGCCTTTAGCAGAAGTAATGTGTACTGACCTTAAGCGAGAAGTAAGAGGCAAAGGCTCACAGAAGCTGTACAGTGCTGAAGTTCACAGGCTGCCAATGAAGCAAAGGAGAGAATATTAGGGAGATAAGATACCATCCTTGTAAGTTTAACTCTTTTGTGTCTCCTGACAGCACAGTTTGTACTGTCACCCCTCCTGCTTTTCTTTTCTCCCTCCCTAAGCTGTGTTCCCTCCACACAATCTTGTCCTTCCTGTTGCTTTTTTCCCCCTTCAGCAACAGTAAATCTTAAAGCGGTATTAAACTTTTTTTTTTTTTCAATTAAAATAAAAAATATGCCTATACTTACCTCCTCTGTGCAATGATTTTGCACAGAGCATCTGTAATCTTCTTCTTCTGGGGCCCTTCGCTGGCGCTCCAGGCGCCTCCTCTGCGGCGAGTACCCTCCCGAAAAGCAGCTTTCCCTGGGGTCACCCATGCATGCTCGCTACCGAGTCCCACTGCTGCGTTCATTGACACAGACAGTAAGACTCGGCCCTGCCCTCTGCTCCTGTGTCACAGCTTTTAATTGACAGGAGCTGGAGCCAATGGCTCTTGCTGCTATCAATCTGTCCAATAAGGAGAGCGACAGCAGCTGGAGCCGCAGCTGCTGACTTTTAAAATAGGGACAATTACCTGTCCAGGGTGCCTGCGGTGTCCTCACCCAAAGCCATCTTTTCCTTCAGCTCTGGGTGGAGGCCTCGGCATTGCGAGTAAGGGATTAAGAAAATAAACTTCAAAATGACATTTTAAATATAATATTATTATTTTATTTATGGCGTTTTGTATATTTGTTTTGTTGATCACATGTATATTCCTGATGATATACATAATTCAGCATCTTCTGGCTAATATTTTGCATTAAATATAGGTGTTCATCATCACTCTTTTATGTCAGAAAAATAATGTACACTTCCTATTTACACTTATATTTACATTTATATGTCATTCACTATCACAATATATAGTTTATATATTTTGCATATAAACTTTTTCAGTGTATTGTTGTTTCATTCCATGTTGGGTGTGTACCTTCTTTGGGACAATTGTCTCAGCAGAAACCCTATATGTACAGTATATAGGTTTTTCTCTTTTTCTATAAAGTAGGTTTCTGTTCTGATCTGCCTTCCAAACAGGTGCACCCTATCTGTGGAAATAACAAGATCCAATTATGTGTTTCATTTATTCACGTCATTTTCAAGTTTTGATTGGTGGTAGGGTTTTTTACTCGTCCTTATAAACACATTTGTTGCTCTTGTGCCCTTAGCTATGAGTAAGCATCTCAGGATGTGAAATGCGTTAGCCATTTTTATTAGGGTTGCCACCTCATCCCTTTAAACCCGAACACATATGAATTACACAGGTTCTGAGGCTAATTTAATGCAAGTAAAGCACCAAGTGAGTCTAATTACCACCTTAATTAGCCACAGAACCTGTGTAATTAATATGTGTTCGGTTTTAAAGGGATGAGGTGACAACTCTAATTTGTATCCTTGTTTTGTCCACTTTTTGACTGTATAATGCTGGATCGCATTTTATACAATAAATACGTCATTCAACAGAGTGCGGCAGTCCAGGATGTGTTCTTACTTCAACCTTTATATGAGGTAGTGGCAGGAGAGCCACATCTCTGTAGATAGAAAGCCCTTCAGTTCCGACTTTGAGTGGTACAGTAGACACATTGATGAAGTCCTTGTTATTGTGTGTGTACTGTAGGGTGACCACGTGTCCCGGATTGCCCGGGACAGTCCCACATTTTGCAGGTCTGTTCTGGGCAGCTTCATTCCAGGACAATATAGTGTCCCAGAATGAAACGGACGTAGCCACCCCCCCGGGCCAATCTGATGCCGCCAAAAAAGACCGCCACATCACCGCTTTACTTACTCACAGTAGTTGTCCTGGCCGGGAATGCCTCGAGGAGCACAATCCCCGCCCCCTGCTTGTGATTGGAGAAATCATAAATCCTGCCTCTTGTGTCCAATCACTGTGCTGTGATTCGTTACAGCACAAGCTGATTTTTGGGAAAGGAGGGTGTCCCTGAATGGTAGTTTGGAAATGTGGTCACCCTAGTGTACTGGGTTGTGGAAATATTTCCACTACTACATATCAAAAAACTGTTGCTGTTACCAGTCTATTTCAAAGCACTCAGCTGTCATTCATACTATACAGTTAAAGAGCAAATAAAAATAAATAGAGAAGTTAGTTCTGTACCAATGTTCATGGTGGCTTTCTCTAATATAGCCAGGTGGCTAGGTTTGTCAAAAGACGCTTTTCAATAAACAATTACATTGCATTTTCAAGCAGGGTTGCAGATTTTCCAACTTTGCATTGTATGTTATCTTCCATCTGCATTAGAGAAGAGTCTCTGGTAAGACTGGACAGACTTGAGTAGTGCGAAAAACTCCTTTATAATAACTTACAGGTATTGTGCTGTTCACACAAAGACCAGTTATGTCAGCTCTTTAATTACCGGTGAAGCATTCATTACTAGGCAGTTCTTTATCTGCAATACGAAGAACAAAGTATATATATGATCTCTTGTTTTACCTGTTCCAGATAATATGTGGTGTGTTAGTGGGCTGTTGGAGAGCTTTTTTTGTGGTGGCCAGAATTTTTCAACTTTGTATCCAACAAATGTATCCAGACTGTTTCAGAAGGAGCAAAAGGGAGACTGTCCTCATATTTCCTCTTTTCAATCTCATGGCATAGAGAGTTTTCTTCTCATAGGAGTGAAGACTTATGCCGTGTACACACAATCGTTTTTTCCGATGAAAAAAGTCCGATCGTGTGTGGGCCCCATTGTACTTTTTTCCACCGGTGTAAAAAAAAAATAGAACATGTTTTAAAAATTTTCGATGAAAAAAAAAAAATCGTTAGTAAATTCCAATCGTCTGTGTGGAAATCCATCGAAGAAAAATCCACGTATGCCCAGAATCAAATCGACACATGCTCGGAAGCATTAAGCTTCATTTTATTTTCGGCTCGTCATAGTGTTTTACGTCACCACATTTTGGCACCGTTAGAATTTAGTCTGATAGTGTGTATTCAAGACTGATGAAAGTCAGCTTCATCGGAATTCCGATGAAAAATTCCATAAGATTTTATCCCACCAGAAATCCGATCGTGTGTACGCAGCATTACTCTGGAGGCGCAAAAGTTTTCTGTCTTTTTTGGTTCCCCATAGACTTAATTTTAAGAGGAGAATCTATACACAAAGTAAACTCCTTATTGTTTATTATATAAAACAAAAAAACTTCAGTACAGAGCAAGAGAAAGCACTGGCATCCCCCGACCCTGACTACCACCAGTTTATCAATCAATTAATTTAGGTTTGTGTGCTAGCAGACGTCTTGACACTCCTTACTCTAGGTTTGCAAGAACCAGACATTTACCTATGAGTAAGCCAGCTGGCATACCCACCTTCCAATAAAGACCAGTGGAAAAAGATGAAAAACACATCATTAGCTACAGAAAAATGTATATTGCACCAAAAAACTGTCAAAAAAGTTTGATCCCAGTAATGGCTCCAGAAATTAAAAGCCCCTGTAGGTGGAGCTTAAGGCACCCTAACCACGACACTGTGGAGCTGCGTTCGCTAATGGCTAAACTGTAGGCAGAAGCTGTGGTTATGTGAAATCAGCATTAGGGCGGTACTCCGGACAAAGAAACGTGCAGTACACTTGCACAGTTAACACTTTTTAATCCATGTCCATGCATCTTAGGCGCCGTACACACGGCCGAGGTTCTCGCTGAAAATCAGCGAGAACCTCGCTGGAATGCACATTCCAGCGAGGACCTCGGCCGTGTGTACGGTCTCAGCGAGCTTCCCGTCGGGAAGCCTGTCGAGCCGAAATAGAGAGCACGCTCTCTATTTCCTCGACGGCCCGCCTGGAAGAATGGCTGGTTGCCATTCCCGACGGGCGGGTCGCCGAATTCGACGGCCGGGAGAGAACCTCGACGGGCGGAACGATGTGTTCTGCCCGTCGAGGATCTCTGCCGTGTGTACGGCGCCTTAGGCGCCGTACACACGGCCGAGGTTCTCGCTGAAAATCAGCGAGAACCTCGCTGGAATGCACATTCCAGCGAGGACCTCGGCCGTGTGTACGGTCTCAGCGAGCTTCCCGTCGGGAAGCCCGTCGAGCCGAAATAGAGAGCACGCTCTCTATTTCCTCGACGGCCCGCCTGGAAGAATGGCTGGTTGCCATTCCCGACGGGCGGGTCGCCGAATTCGACGGCCGGGAGAGAACCTCGACGGGCGGAACGATGTGTTCTGCCCGTCGAGGTTCTCTGCCGTGTGTACGGCGCCTTAGGCGCCGTACACACGGCCGAGGTTCTCGCTGAAAATCAGCGAGAACCTCGCTGGAATGCACATTCCAGCGAGGACCTCGGCCGTGTGTACGGTCTCGGCGAGCTTCCCGTCGGGAAGCCCGTCGAGCCGAAATAGAGAGCACGCTCTCTATTTCCTCGACGGCCCGCCTGGAAGAATGGCTGGTTGCCATTCCCGACGGGCGGGTCGCCGATTTCGACGGCCGGCAGAGAACCTCGACGGGTGGAACGATGTGTTCTGCCCGTCGAGGTTCTCTGCCGTGTGTACACGGCCTGACATTGTTGACACTAAGCATTTCCGACACAACTTCTGTTAGAGAACACCTCTCCCTAGGTACACAGCATTTCTCAGCTGGCACCGTGGTTCATGCAACAGTCCCCACCAACTCTGCAATCCCGTCATCACACTCACAGAGTCATTGTTCTGCATGTTATTAATAAATACAGGAAACACATCTCTCCATAACTCCATGCATTTTCTCTTTACCGGGTTCACTCTACATCTCTCTATATGATGCCAGACTAGGTCCCAATGTGTTCCGTGAGTTTAGTCCCAGTATGTGGGGAACAATTTGCTAGTGAAGTTGCCAAGCATAACACCCCTTCACCAGTATTTTGCTCATTAGATCCTGTGCTGTATTTTCTCTAACCTTTCCAGTCCCCTTGTTGAAAGCCCCGTTATTATTGATACATCTTGCATGCACCCCTTTAGAGACTTCAGACCAGGCAATTAGATGAACAGTAAAGACCTTTAACTGAGGTAGTTGAGATAAGAAAAGAACAGTTCAAAAAGGCTTCTTCCATAAAGTACTCATACCACGTGGTTAAATCAATAAAGAATACATATTAGGCAGTAAATACACAAGAGGTGGCAATAATCTATAACTGAGTCAAAAGGTAATGCAAGTCCGTAGGTTCTAGACCCCACTGGGAACTCTGACTGGGCTCCCCCAAAGGGTGGTTTAGACTGACAATATAAGGCTACATTTTGTCAGTCTTTCCCCAGGACACCCCTGTAATGGATTTTTCCTGGCTCAATTCCAGGACACATGTTCATTCTGCCGCTGAGCCAAATTCATGACGATCTGAGCATGCAGACACAAGAAATCTCACACTACAGTCTCCATCGTTGTTTCCCACAGAAGAGAAAAATCTTTATTCATATCACAGTTTTATAGCCAAAGCGACATAAGCAAGTATCATCTCATATGGGTGTATCTGATTGGCTCATCCACATATGGTGTTTTCTCGTTACATCTCCTCCTTGCCACGAGGAAACATTCTAGGACTTTCAGTCGCCATATTCTTTTGGTCGATGGGAGGGAAGTGGAGTAGTGAAGGAAATATATGGCTTTCATTCTTACTCTGGGAGGATTTTAACTCTGTCATGACTTTTATTCAAGGAAAATAATACTGTCTTGTCAGAGAATACTGAAATACGCATATACATATATACGTACACATCGCAAAAAGGTATGAAAGAAACAAATAATAAAAGAAAGGAAAGCAATATTTGAGTGGTTAGGAGAAAGATAACATAAACACAAAATAATCATTTTATCAACTCCATCACACCCCACAAGTGGAATAATGAACCCTTATTTACATTCTATGACATTGAGGGGGTGGTAACCTTCCTGAAAAGAGCTGGAAAACCTGTCCAGCAGCATTCCCTTTCTTCTTCTCTTACTAAAACTGGAGCGTGCAAAATCTGCTGCAGCTGTGCATTGAAACCAGGTTTTCCTGTTTCATTGTCAAAGCTTAAAGTGGATGCAAAACCTCACATATACCCAGTGAAGTGAACAGCCTTAGATGATAGACAGAGATGAAACAAATCTCCCTAAATATGTTATACATGTATATCTGCTGTCAACTTGCTATATAATATTTAGAATTCTTACATTGGGTTAGAATTCTCCCTTCCTCATTCAGCATAGCAGTGTAGTCTTGGCTTACACTGTGAGACAGCTGATTGGAGGAAAGATACCCTCCCCTCCACATAGGCATAAGAAGAAATATACTTTCAGAGCTGTGCTGTGGCAAGACAAGCTCTCTGCTAATCTATTTATAGCAGCCTCCCTCAACACAAATTTTCAGCTGCTTTTATGTCCCGTTTAAAAGAACTTGTCAGAAGTTATTGTGCTGATAACAGAAGAACGGAGCAGCATAAAGACACAGGCCTTAGTGCTTTGGAGAGAGATAAGAAAACACTATAAATATATGTCCCCTGGTCAAACTTCATGAATCGGGTTTACATTCACTTTAATCAAACAAGCTGAAGTTAGAAGCTGATGCATGTACCAGCTGAAGCTGATACCATACACAGCTGGACCAAATTTTGCACTTCCCAGTTTTAGGAAATCAACCCCATTGTAATAATTAAATTTGACACATAAACATAGTTGACTTGATTATCCTCAGAGCATGATGAACACAGTAGAAGAAAACCTTTAACACTCAGGATCCTCTTGATATATATGCTTACACCCATATCACCATTTTTAAAACAACCACTTTGATGGAAATTATCAGTCTGGAAACCTTGCTTGCAGAATTCAGCAATGACACAACATTGTAGCGTTTACTAACTGATGACCAACAGCCGTCTGAATGTTAAAGCATACCTAAAGCCAAAACCTTTTTTAGTTTAGAGTAGAAAATTCTTAAAACCATTCACATTGCGGAGTTTCCCTTCCACATCCTGCCCTGAAGACACAACATTCATTTGTTGGGAGCTTCAGGTACAGGAAACATATGAGGGGAAAGGACACCTTCTTCAAAGCTTGGGAAATATGTTTTTTGATATTCTCAGGAAGAAATAATATAAGCAGCCTAAACTGAGACTTTATTGAAGCTAGCCTGTTCTAACAGCTAAATAAACATTAGCTTCAACCCACCCCCAAATCGGGCTCCCTATATCACAAAATCAATGTTTGGGCCCCTTTCCCCTAAAACAAGTTGGCTGTATCTGATGCTTTCAACAAAAGAAAGTTTTTAAGTGAATTTAAAGTGGGATGGAAGTTTGTACTAGATGCCGCTAACCACACACACAGGAGTTGTCCATCCTTTGAGTGGTTTAAATATTTGTGATCAGAGAGGAAGCAGCCTAGGCCCAGGACCTTACTTGTACCACAAGCAGGGATTTTTCACAAAAATTATTTTCTACTCTCTTCAGTCCAGTGCTTTTCTACAATCATCAGACAGAGACACACCAGGTATTTAGAGTAAATCTCCAAAGTGAAGGTACATTCTCCCCCTTTAACAGTTTTCACTGGAACAGTTGTCGAAATTACAAGATTTCCCCTTTATTTGTGCTTCGTCGACAACTGTAACATCTTGATTGCCACATCACTTTCAGTTCTGGTCACATTGGACTTATGTGTAGTGTAGAGAGATGAGGCTGTGCCACTGTTTATTTTGTCAGTTTTGTCCAGGTTTTGCAGAAAACAGGCACACTAATTAACCAGGTGTGTGCTGGGCTCATATTGGAGCCATGATTAGAGGTTAGTGGCCCCATCATCTAAAAAGGGGTCAGTTTGTGCAAGGGAGCTGTTAGGAGCACGTTGCTCCTTACTGTCCATGCTGGGACAGTGAAAGGCCAAGACTGTAAGCATGTAGCAGCAGGGAGCTGCAGGAGAAGCAGTCAGGGCTGAGGAAGGTTCAGTGTTTTGTGAACAATCACTGGGGTCGGGATTGTGTGTTTGGTCTGGATCACCAAGGCAGGATGCTTATGGTGATATACTGCAGAGAAGGGCCACAAGGTGGAGTACTGTGTGTTTTGACATAATGTTGATGAGAACCCATGCAAGGGAAACTATTCAGCTGTGAATCTTTACTTTCTTCAATAAAAGTGGGCAGAAAAAGCCCTAAAACAAACGTTGTTGAGTGAACTCACTATTTGGAGTAACCAACAATCTAAAATACCCCAAATCATCACGGTTGGTGGAGGAATGCTATGGGCATGCTGATGGTGGAGTTCCAGTGCCTCGCATGCCAAAAACAGTGAGTTCCAGACACCATTTGTACCCCCCTAGACCCCTTTCACACTGGGGCGGTTTGCAGACACTATTGTGTTAAAAATAGCGCCTGCAAACCGAGCTGAAACAGCGGCAGCTGTTTCTCCAGTGTGAAAACCCCCCAGGGCTTTCACACTGGAGCGGTGCGCTAGCAGGACCTCTCCAAAAGTCCTGCTAGCCACATCTTTGGAGCAGTGAAGGAGCGGGGTGTTTACCGCTCCTTCACCGCTCCTTCCCATTGAAAGCAATGGGAAACCGCGGCTATACCACCGGCAATGCACCTTGCCAGCAGTATTAACCCTTTTTTGGCTGCTAGCGGGAGGTAAAACCACACCGCTAGCGGCCGAATGCCGCCGCAATTCCAGTGGTAAAGCGCAGCTAAAAATAGCAGAGCTTTGCCGCCACCACACCTCCCGCCCCAGTGTGAAAGTGGCCTTAAGGAGATAGTACGCCAAACATTTTTGTTTCTAAAGAACTGTATGTCCCTGACGAAGATGAGTGTTGTTGCACATGGCAACAAAGTCAAGGTCAATTGTGAGACCTGTGGTGGATGGTGGAGTGTTCCTTATAAGAGTCATGTCTTGTGGGCTCAAGAGGAATCGTTACAGCTAGTTGGAGAATGCTGGAAAAGTTCTGCTGTATGGTCTCACATGGCAACAAGAGGGAAAGTGTCATCTGGATGGTGGAGCTGCAGTCAAGAGGTGGCTCACCATTCCCACAAGGAGGGCTAGGATGCCTGAGAGTCTGTGATGCCTAGGAGGGCATCTGTTGTTTCACCCTGTGGTTGCATAGGGAAATGCGCCAGTAAAAGTGCTGCAGAGGAATGGTTAATGAATCAACGGATGCAAAATGCAACACCTGCCAAGTGGAGTGGAAAGACTGTTACTGATACAAATGTGCAAAGGACTGAGCATGTGTCTAATGTTGGCGAAGTGATGGGATGTCCGGTGGGGAGATCCGCTTCCAAGAAAGACTTGCTACTGTGTATTACCCTGCATAGTGGGGAAACAGGGGTTAATGCTAAATCTGCAGCCAGAATGGGAACTGATGAGAACTTATTTTCATGCTGTTTTGTGTGTAGCATGGAAGTATAGGGTAAAACTAAGTATAATGTTTTGCTTACAAATAAGGTTGAACATATTCAAGGGAATAGTGGGTTTAAAACTGGAGAGTACAAAATCTGGTGCAGCTGTGCATAGAAATCAATCGGCTTCCAGTTTTTTTTGTCAAAGCTTAACCACTAGCCGACCAGCCGCCGTGGTTCTACGGCGGCAGGTCGGCTCTCCTGGGCGAGAGCCCGTAGCTCTACGTCGGGACTTTCGCAGCCGCTAGTGAGTCCACCCCCCCCATACAGTTAGAACACAAATAGGAACACACTTAACCCCTTCCCCGCCCCCTAGTGTTAACCCCTTCACTGCCAATGGCATTTTTATAGTAATCCAATGCATTTTTATAGCATCGATCGCTATAAAAATGCCAATGGTCCCAAAAATGTGTCAAAAGTGTCCGATGTGTCCGCCATAATATCGCAGTACCGAAAAAAAACGCTGATCGCCGCCATTACTAGTAAAAAAAAAATATTAATAAAAATGCCATAAAACGACCCCCTTTTTTGTAAACGCTATAAATTTTGCGCAGGCCAATCAATAAACACTAATTGCGATTTTTTTTTTACGAAAAATATGTTGAAGAATACGTATCGGCCTAAACTGAGGGAAAAAAAATGTTTTTTTTATATCTTTTTTGGGGATATTTATTATAGCAAAATGTAAAAAATATTGCATTTTTTTCAAAATAGTCGCTCTATTTTTGTTTATAGCGCAAAAAATAGAAACCGCAAAGATGATCAAATACCACCAAAAGAAAGCTTTATTTGTGGGAAAAAAAGGACGCCAATTTTGTTTGGGAGCCACGTTGCACGACCGCGCAATTGTCAGTTAAAGCGACGCAGTGCCGAATCACAAAAAGTGCTCTGGTCTTTGGACAGCAATATGGTCCGGGGCTAAAGTGGTTAAAGTGGCTGTTAAGCCACTATCATCTGATCATATAATCCCCTCTGTTAAATCTGTACCCACTGCATGTGTTTTATAAAAAAGATGGCGATTTCTACCTGATTTTAGAGTGTCTCCTGGCGCTTACATGACTCCTCGCCTCTCTCCTTTCCTGGGCTGACAGCTCCAGCAGGAGAGGCCAGGATCTCCCACTGACATCAGCTGAGAGGAGGGGAGGAGAGGAGGAGTCACTTGAGCACCCAGAGATGCTCTGAAATCAGGTAGAAATCTCCATCTTTTTTTTTAAGAGCCCTCAGGAGGTGTTGGCCATAGTGTGCTAGTACGTACAGCATATTAGAATATTATGGCAGACTTACCTTCCCAGTTTTCCTTCTGGGTTCGGACTCTTGGGCTGATTGATTGGTGGGGTGACAATGATGTCACTCCTGCGTTTGTGTGCAGGAGTCACACCATCATGGCTCAGAGGCATAGTATAAGGATATGCTGAGCTGCGTGGCTCAGTGTACATTAATAATGACAGGCAGATAGAAACATTTATGACAGAAGGTCATAGTCCCTAGTCAATCTTGAGTACAGAAAGGGTGGCTACATTCATGAATAGAGTGGGACCATGGAGAAGAACCCTCTAACATAAAGGCGGGTCATAGCATTAAAAAAAAGGGAATTTCGACATTTGGAGGGGGCTGAGAGCAATAGTTTATTTTTTTCAGCTGAGACTACATACTTGAACAGAATTTTTTTAGTTTTAAACCAAAGTTTAGTGTCACTTTAAACCTGCTGGTGCTTAGAGCCAGCTCAATTGCAGATCAGGGGCTCTCTGTCTGTTACAAATATCTGCAACACACAGAGGGGACATCAGGGATCGAACAGATCGCTGAGGTTTCCTTAAAAATAGCTCATCACTACTGACTGACCAGTAATGAGTACCAATGTGGTACACAATAGGAACAATTCAGCCTAAATTAACCTGTTCATGAGTACCCCATACTCATTTACATGGGGAGAGGGGGGGGGTGGAATCTGGGGGCCACCTTCTTAAAGGGGGCTTCCAGATTCCAATAAACCCCCCGTCTGCAGACCCTTACAACCACAGACCAGGGTGGTAGGGTATAGGCCCTTTTCCTCACCTCATCAACATGTTGGCCTGGTATGGTTCGTAGGGGGGGTTGGCGAGCCAGAGTGAGCCCCCCTTTCCTGACCTGCCGGGCTGAAGATAAGGGTCTGGTATGGATCTTGGGGGGGAACCCCATCATGTTTTTTTTTTGGAGTAGGGTTCCCCTTAAAAGCCATACCAGGCCTGAAGGACCCCACACTGTTTGTTTTCTTAAGCGTTCATTGCCGGCATTCTTTTGTTTACATTCAGCTGTCAGTGGGGAAACCCGCTGACACCTGATGAGTGGTTGTTAGGGACGCGGTTGCCGGCTTTTTTTCATTTTGGATAAAGTAAGGGAGGATTATAGCCCCTGTCAGTTATTATTTTTGTTTTACTAGTAATGGCAGTGATTTTTATCGGGACTGTGACATTGTGGCGGGCAGATTGGACACTTATGACACTTTTTTGGGACCATTGACATTTATACAGCGATCAGAACTAAAAATAGCTACTGATTACTGTATAAATGTCACTGGCAGGGAAGGGGTTAACACTAGGGGCGATTAAGGGGTAAACTGTGTTCCCTAGATGTGTTTTAACTGTGGGGGGAATATGGCTACTAGAGGAGGCGACATATTGTTGTTCCTACTTAGTAGGAACACACGATTTGTCTCCTCTCCCCTGAGAGAACCAGGATTTGTGCGTTTACACACACAGATCCTGATTCTCGCTCTGTCATGACGAACGCAGCTGCACTAACGTCTGCTCCAGTGACACGCTACAGGCGTGTGCGCCTGCTACAGAGTCTTTAAGGATGCGACGTACAGCTATGACGGCTCGCCCAGGGGAGCCAACCTGTCGAAGTATAACTGTGGTGGCTGGTCAAGAAACCTACAGTCAATGCTGTATCCTGGCCTAGGCCACCAAGGCCCAGGCCTAGGGTAGCACTTTGCACTTTAGGGGCAGCACGAAAAGAGTCCCGCCGGCTTGCACTACACTGTTAGGCTGCGTACACACGAGGAGATATATCCAATGAAAACGGTCCGATGGATCGTTTTCATCGGACATGTCTCCTGGGATGTTTTGGTTTGATCTGTGTACACACGATCAAACCAAAATCCCCGCGGACAGACAGCACGGTGACGTGGCGGTGACGTTGACGCCACCACGTCACCGAACCAGGAAGTAAAATACTTCCACGGATGCATCGAATCCATTCGACGCATGCGGGAGATTTCGGTCCGCTGGTTAGGTGTACTAACCAGCGGACATATCCGACAGACGGCTTTCCAGCAGAAATTTTTTAAAGCATGCTTTAAAACTTTTGTCTGCTGGAAACTGTCTGCTAGCCCGTACAGACGATCGGATATGTCCGCTGAAACTGGTCTGCGGACCAGTTTCAGCAGATATGTTTGATCGTGTGCGGCCTTAGTGTAATGCAAGCTGCTTCTAATTTTGACTGTGCTATCATCTTGGACTACAAACCTTTCTCACTGTGCTATATGTTTTCTGCTGCACCAATGGCATGGTTATTATCTTCTTAGGCCTCTCCATAAAATTATGAGAAATTTGTGCTTAAAGTAGAACTATAGGCAACACTTTTTTTTTTCATTTTTGATAGAGTAAGGGAGGATTATAGCCCCTGTCAGTTTATTTTCTACCATCTCTGTCCCATTGCAGAGATTTCCCTGCCCCATAGCCAAACAGGAAGTGAGAGGAGATCTATGCAAATTAAGGGAATCCAATACCCTAAGAACTAGTGTCCCACTCGAAAAATTTAAGGGTGGGTCTTAAACAGAAAGGGGTGTGGCCTTGACAGGAAGGGGTCATATTTAAATTAGGGGTTGCACAAGTTTAGTCAGGCCTAGGGCAGCACAAACCCTAAATACACTACTGCCTACAGTAATCCAAAAATGATAACGCGTTTCAGCCTTGGTAAGCTTTAGTCATAAGGACTTTTCCTGAAGTTGGGGTTTGAGTTAGTGTTAAGGTATATTTGTGCGCCACCCTCTCCAGTGAACCAACAGAAACAGCTGGCAAAGCAGACATGTTTAAGGCTACAGACACAGATGCCGGAAGCAGTCAATAATGTAACAGAAGTTATTTCTCGTACATTAGAGCGTTTTTTTAAATTAGGGACATTTCCAAAGATAAAAAATGCAAAGAACAAATAGGTACAAAGGATCAAATCCTGTCCCTGGAATCAAGGATGTCGAGTACATGTCAGACTGCAGCAGGAAAATTGTTCTCAGTCAGTAGTTACTATAATTATGGAGAATTTGATCATCTTAAAAGCAGCATTATTTTCCACTGCAGTGCAGAGAATGGCATTTCATTGAATTGCTAGGAAAGCGTATTCTATTATTCCTCCAAACAGACCCGTAGGCTGTTTGCTGGATGTCAGTGTATTGTTTGTTGTTACTGGCCATTGTGCAACAATGTCCTGTTGTGTAGAGCAGATGACTCAAAATCATAAGGCCTTATCATGGGTGGAGACTGAGCGGCAGGCTGCACCAGCTAATTCATGAGCCCTACCCGTAATAAAAATTGCAGTCCCAAAGCACAGGCCTACTACTCATCTACTACAGCTAATGAAGCCACCGTATCACTGATAATCGAGTCTGCAGGCATTCCATTCAGCCTTACATAAAGATAATTGCATTCCAATGCTATGATGTTTTTTTATTTTTTATTATTAATTAGGATCATTAGAGATCTACATGTTTGGCCTCATTATTCAGTCATTATAATGGGAAATTCAGTGACTCAGAAAGTATTTCATTAGCATGACAGCCAAGCAACTAGTCATTTCAGAGGAAAATGGCAGCCTCCACATATACAGTATTTTATGGCAAGTGTAGTTTAAAGGGAACGGTTTATATACTTTATTAAGTTTTTTATTATGTTCAAAACTTAATTTTCCTTTAAAAATACTATCTTTTTTAGTTGAGTAATTAGGAACTACTTTGTATGAAAATGTCCTACTGTATGTCCAGCCAGCGAGTGGAGCTTTCTGCTACTTTTTACATATTTTCCAAGCTATCCTTATCTCCTTTGCTGATAATAGTTTAAAGTGCCCATTTTCACACGTTAAGCCCGCTGGGATCCACCTGTCTGTTTTTCAGGTGGATCCAAGCAGGCCACCTATTGACTCCTATGGGCAGGCAGATGTCAGCCTGACACCCGTCTGCCATCCGATCCGACCAGATCCGCTCAAAACAGACGTATGGCGATATGTTCACCATCCGACTTGCTGATCGGATGGGAACGGGGGCACGAGCGCCAGGATGAGGATTAGTGTGTACTAAGTAGGAACAACGATATGTCTCCTCCCACAGTCAGTCACATCCCCATACAGTTATAACAAATCTAGAGAACACACATTTAACCCCTTAATCGCCCCCTGGTGTTAACCTCTTCCCTACCAGTGACATTTACACAGTAATCAGTGCATTTTTATAGCACTGATAGCTGTATAAATGCCAATGGTCACAAAAATGTGTCACAAGTGTCTGATCTGTACGCCGTAATGTCGCAGTACCGCTAAAAATTGCAGATTACCGCCATTACTAGTAAAAAAAAAATGCCATAAAATGCCATAAATCTTTCCTATAGTTTGTAGACGCTATAACTTTTGTGGAAACCAATCAACATATGCTTATTGTGATTTTTTTTTTACCAAAATTATGCAGAAGAATATATATTGGCCTAAACTGATGTTTTTTGGGGATATTTATTATAGCAAAAAGTAAAAAATATTTTTTTTTTTTTTGCAAAATTGTCCAGGCAACGTTTTTCCAATCTTCTATTGTCCAATTTTGGTGAGCCTGTGCAAATTGTAGCCTCAGTAGCCAGTGTCGTCTTCTGCTGCTGTCTGCCTATTCTTCTTGGATCTTTGTTTTCAACAAGGCATTTTTGTGCACAAAGCTGACACTCACTGGATATTTTCTCTTTTTGGACCATTCACTGTAATCCCTAGAGATGGTTGTGCATGAAAATCCCATTAGATCATCAGTTTATGAAATTCTCAGACCAGCCCATCTGGCACAAACAATCATGCCATGTTCAAAGTCACTTAAAGCGGAATTCCACCTGCGATTTTTTTTTTTAAAAGTCAGCAGCTACTAACACTGCCTCCATCCTGACTAAAGGAAACAGGCAGTGAAGCCTTATGGCTTCACTGCCTGTTTTCTACTGCGCATGCGCGACTCGCACACCGCTTTGTGAATGGGCGGCTGCCTCCTGGGATACACACAGTTCCCAGAAGGCAGCGTGCCTAATTCACCAGAAGACACCGCGACAGAGGACGATGAAGAAGACGACCGCGGTGGAGGAAGAGGCAAAAGAGCTATTTTCGCATAGCAACTGCCCTTTCTGGAGAGTATACATTTTTTTTTTTTTTTTTATTTTAGGAAAAAAAACAGAGTGGGATTACTTTCTTCCCCATGCTGATGCTCGGTTTGAACTTAAGCATGTCATCTTCACCATGTCTAGATGCCTAAATGCATTGAGCTGCTGCCACGCGAATGGCCAATTTGTGTTACCAAGCAAATAAACAGGTGGTCCTAATAAAGTGTCTGGTGAATGTGTTCCTTGCTAAAGAACATTATTTTTTATGGCTAAAGTTCCACTTTAACTGCTTGCGGACCAGCCACTGCAGTTATACAGCGGCAGGTTGGCTCCGCTGGGTGAACCGTTGTAGCTGTACATTGGTCATTTTAAGTGGGCTAGCAGGTGCACGCATGCGCCCGCTGCATCGCGGGAGTGCCGATGCTCATGACCGCCAGTCGCGATGAACACACATCCCTGTTATGTGAGCTGAGGAAATGCAGATCATGAGTTCCCAATAGCTAGGAACCACGATCTATCATTTCCTTTAGGTCAGTCCCACCCCCTTTAGTTAGAACACACATTAGGGAACACAATTAACCCCTTGTTCGCTCCCTAGTGTTAGCATCTTCCCTGCCAGTGACATTTTTACAGTAATCCGTGTATTTTTATAGCACTGCTTGCTGTATAAAGGCCAATGGTCCCAAAAATGTGCCAAAAGTGTTTCCGATATGTCTGCCATAATGTTGCAGTCCCAATAAAAATCACAGATCGCCGCCATTAATAGTAAAAAATAAAAATAATAAAAATGCTATAAATCTATGCCCTATATTGTAGACGCTATAACTTTTTGCGCAAGCCAATCAATATACGCTTATTGCGTATATTGATTGAAGAATACATATCGGCCTGAACTGAGAAAGAATTCACCTTTTAAAAAATAGATTAAAAAAATGGGGATATTTATTGTAGCAAAAAATACAAAATATTGTGTTTTTTTTTCAAAATTGTTGCACTATTTTTGTTTATAGCACAAAAAAAGATTGCAGAGATGATCAAATATCACCAAAAGAAAGCTCTATTTGTGGGAAAAAAAGGACATCAATTTTGTTTTGGTTCGGCGTTGCACGATGGCAGGGTCATTGGGTAGCCAAATCTTCCGGGGCTGAAGTGGTTAAAGTAGACCCTAAAACCCAGCCATACGTGGATCGAAATTCAGCTGGTTCAGCAGGGACTGGACAAATTTTGATCCATGTATGGGCACTTTGGTTGTAGGGAATTGAATTTACCGATCAACTTCATAGAGCCACCCTGTTTCTGAATACAAATTCCACACAGAAGGATATATGCAAATTAATTTAGAGAGTGCGAGTGTCTGAAAGAAAGCAGCATCTGCTTTGGAAAACCCATAATGGGGTCCTTTAGATTCTCTGTTGACACCACAGTTGTGGATACATTACTAACCCATTGCTATGTACTATATTGTTAGGACTGTGGGTTGACTCACCCACTAACAATTTTTCCACTTTTATGCATTTGTTTATAGTACACTTTGCAGAATATACTTTATAATATCAACATTTGGCTGGCTGTTAGCCAATAGCCATGACAGTTGGACAAAGCTAGTATTGTATATCTCTTAAGATTAGTAAAAGTAAAACTCACCTGTGAGCTTTTTATAATTTTTAGATGTGGATGTCTGTTGGCAAATCTCTATACCATGGGAGTGTAAAAAAAAAAGCCAATTTACTGCCTTTCAAACATTAGGGGGTGTCGGACTGTGGCCAGTTGGTGTAGAAAATGTCCTCATGTCAGTGAGAGTAAACAGTGCCCCCTCTTTGGTATTAGGGGGATGAATAGTGCCCAATACCTGGTGTCAGTGGGAGGAATAGTGCCCCATCAATGGTGTCAGTGGGAGGAATAGTGCCCCATCATTGGTGTCAATGGGAGGATTAATGCCCTATCATTGGTGTCAGTGGGAGAAATCATGCCCCATCATTAGTGTCAATAGGAGGATTATTGCCCCATCATTGGTGTCAGTGGGGGAAATACTAATACTGCCCCATCATCAGTAGTGTTGCTCACGAATATTCGCATTGCGAATATTCATTACGAATATTGCATATTCGAGTATTCGCGATTAAATCGAATATCGCGGTGAAAATTCGCTATTGCGAATATTCATATTTTTTCAAATTTATTTTTAAAACAGATCACATCCTAGTGATCTCCATCGACGTCTAAAAGCATTGCTGGTATGATTAGAGACCCTAGGCCGAGTAGCTGAGGCAATTTTTTTATGTTGCAGAATATTCGCAATGCGAATATTCGTATTACGAATATTCGCAAATACTTTCTCTGCCCTTCTGTGTTTTGTGTATAAAAAAAAAAATTTGCTTTAGTTTAGTCATATAAGTTTGTGTAAGTAGAGTTAGTGTTTAGTGCATATTAGTTTAGTAATCCAGGAAATGATCTCTGTTTTTGCGTGTTGACGAGAATTTCGCAATCAATTTCGCATTCGCATTAGCGAAATTTCGCATTCGCATTCAATTTTTTTATTTTTTTGATAAAATATCACGAATATTCGATATTAACGAATATTTCGCGAATATTCTTCTATATATTCGTGAAATATTGCGAAATCGAATATGGCGTATTCCGCTCATCACTAATCATCAGCGTCAGTGGCAGGAACTATGCCACATTGTTGTTGATAGTGAGGATTGGAAATGCCAGAAGACAGGAACCTAAGGGAAGGGGGGAGGCTTCAAAGGAGGATTTTGAAACAACCACAGGGTTAAAAGATAAAAAAGACATGAAATCAAGGTACATGCTGATATCTACAGCACTATGAGGTTGATTTACTAAAGACATTTAGCAAAGACATCCAAAGATTAATAAATGAGGGGAAGCTCTTCTGACTTCCATCATCCAGTCAGGTGCAAGGAAAAATGTTTTTTTTTTTTTTTTTCTTGCATGTGATTGGGTATTCTTTGCAAAGTGAAACATTACCTCATTTACTATGCTCTGGAGCAACTGCACTTTGCAAAGTGCACAGCCTATTTGGCTTTAGTAAATCAACTCCATGTGTATTTCCTAATATAGAGTTTAGTATTAATTTAGGCCTGCCCACCACTGTGGTGATTACAGGGCAGGTCTCACTTGTTTTGTTGGATTCTTGATATTGTAATTTATGGTGATTGCAGCAGGAGGAATGAAACTGCATGAGTCAAAGTCAACATGCAGCCAGGGCTGTCTTAATGAGAGGGCACACCTGGCACTGCCCAGGGGCCCCAGCTGCATTGGGGGCCCCATGCCCAAAGCAGCTGGTCCTTCAGCCCACGCTGCCCCAAAATTGAGGGCTTCATGATGGCACTGAGAGTGATATATACACAGGGGAGGCAGTCTGCCTCCTACCTACTTGATGTCGGTTTTCCTGCAATGTCATCATTGTAGGGGCCCCAGAGCATTACTTTGCCCAGGGGCCCATGATACTATTAAGATGGCCCTGCATGTAGCTTCTCATATATTTGTAAATGCATGCAACTAAAACCCCTCTTTACGGAAAACAGGGAAAAGTGCTGGGGAATTTCATGTTCAGTAAGCTTCAAGCCAGTCAAGCACTTTCCATTTTTTTCTTTTTTTGTGATCTCACCCTTTAAATTGGGGTGTTTTTGTGGTCTCACCCTTTAAATTGGGGTGTTTTTGTGGTCTCACCCTTTAAATTGGGGTGTTTTTGTGGTCTCAACCTTTAAATATGTGATCTAGATTATGCTGCTATTGTGTTTCCATAATATAAGAAATCCCTCTCATCTTTCTCTATTTCTTCCAATGTGTGCACTCCAGGTCGGACAGATATAGTGAAAGATATGCTGCTGCAAGCGATAAGCATTCTGAAATAACTGCTGACAGATCTTACCTTAAGAATAAGCCTTCTGGTTGGAACCATCATGATTTATATCACAGATCATATCAGAATGCTGAGGAACAGAATCGTCAATCCAATGATGCATTACCTTTATCTAATGTGAAAAATAATAGCAGATCTGAAGATTTTAGTAGACGTCTAGAAAATCTCCTGACATCAATAAACAATCCATCTAAAAGGTAAGTTGAGTGTGACTTTGACCACATTCCCCATCACTTTAAGGCTTCATGCACATGGCCATACATGGGCCATACAGCATGCAGCGCCTGCCCAATCAATCTTTCAGGACCCACAGCTACCGCAAAAAGTCTCCCATTCAGGTGAATTAGATGTGACTCTATGCGACCGTGCACCAGGAATGGTGTAAGCTTCATGCTCACGGCCATACATCATGCAGAGCCTGTGTAATCACTCTCACAGGACCTTGACTAGTGTAGTTCAAATAGAGTAATAGACCAACCCTCCCACGACCCTCTATATTAACCCCCCAGCCCCCTTTAGCTTAACCCCCCAACCTTTTTCTCATTAACGAGAGCGACACAGATATTGGAGTAAAATTGGCCACAACAGCTATTTTATTTTATAACCAAATTAAATATATATATTAACCAAATTTAAATAATTTCCAATAAAATCCAAATTTTATTCATTAACAGTAATTTTAACACTTTTATTATTAACACCGGTCTCTTGGTCTTTTGACAGTAACCCCATTAACCTTTTCCACCACCACACTGCTGTACCATTACCATATCCGGCCTCCAGCCGACTCCAGCTCAGAGACACCCACTTTTTAACCCGCAGTGTACCACAACCGTATTACAGCGGACACCGTTCCACTGCAACTAACCCCATAATGGGCCCATCCCAAGATGAGCCCCCAACCATTTTTCCATTCCATCTGTCAACTGTCACCATCCATAGACCAAGGACACCGCCACAGCCCGAAAGGGAAAAACCTTTTCCTTAAGGGCCCCTCCACACCCGCAGGGCCCTCTGTATACCCTCCTGTATCCCCATTATCCACAAATCTATACCCACCTCAGTTAGGTGAACACCATCCCTGAGCAGGTATAGCCCCACGTTTAACTCCAACTCTCTGTGTCTCACTACCAACCCCCCATGCTTTGCCACAAACCGTCCCAAAACCTTATTAACCTTAATCCTCCCCTTGTTGAACCGATCCACCGACCTTGCCATACGCCAATTAGTACGTGCCACAATGTCGGACCACACCAGCAGCATCCCTGGGAAAGACGCCCAGAATGTCAAGACATCCGCCTTAACAGCCAAGATCAAGTCCCCTATAGGCCGTATCCCCAAGTCATTTCCCCCCGACGTGTAACACCAACACATCCGGGGGACGATCGAGCAGAGAATAGCGCTGCACCTCCGGCAGCACCCTGCACCACCCCATCCCAGGGACACCCAACCACCTCACCGTTGCCTCCTGCCTGGAAATCCCCAACTGCCTACCATTTGGCCTAGCATCTGCTCTCCTGGCCACCCTACACACATACGAATGCCCCATAATCCACACGAGGCGTATATGACCTCCATCTGAAAGACAGAAACAGCAGCGATAATAAAAACAGGAATCACCCCAACATCATAACCTGGAAAGAACCACCCCCACTCAACCTTAATCCAACACCATATGTGGGCGCACATAAGAGCGGAATCTCCTTGATTCCCATCTCCCAATTCGCTTGACCGCGGCCTCATCCAACCCGCACCGGGCCGCCTCGGTAGCCGCCCCGATACGGAAGGAGTGCGAGGCAAACAGTCGCTCATCAAACCCTGCCATTTTTAAGCACTTCCTAAATATCGCTACAAATTGAAACCTCGATACAAATGAACCATCCCCGTGAATCAAAAACGGTCCACCCGTCCCTGGGCGCATCAGCAAAAACTCCCGTACCACCCGCACCGGACACACCTCCGAACCCGGCAATGGATATGAAAACACATCCACCCCTTTTCCCCTTAGACCGCCGTAGCCTAAAAACCACCCTGTCCTTAGATGCCTGTACATCCTCAAACAGGAGGCCCCCTGGCACCCGTTTCGAGGGACTGACCAGCTCCCCCACCCGAAATGCACCAAAAAATGCCACCGAAAAAATTGCTCGGAATAAACTCACCTCGTATCCAGAAGAGCACACCTCCCCCAGAACTCCAAAAATCTTCTGCAACACGGAAAAGGACACTGGCCTCCGCGCATCCTTGCACGGGTGACCCTTTTTGTACCCCTTAACCGCCTGTTTTACCCAAAAATTCTTTGTGAGATCCGCCCCACCTTCCAACTTAAACAAAAAGGCGAGACCCGCCAGTTTCTTCTCCAAGACCAAAACCGACCCCCCACTCTCCATATGTCTGGCTACAAAATATACAACCAACCCTTCTCCACCTCCCCCAGTTCAGTGTCCGCCAACCGCTTGAAGCATGCCCATTTCTCCCATACCTTTTTGTACGCAGACCATGTCGGCCCACTCACCGACTTCCTGATCCAGCCCGCTGCGATTCCAACGCAATTCCCCACATCCAACCCGGGCATGGGACCCCTTCCTTGTCCGCCTGTGGAGCCAGCTCTCTGAACTTGTCCCACTCAAAACCGAGACAAAGCGTCAGCGAGTCTGTTGTCCATGCCCGGAATGTGCACCGCATACAGAAAAATATTCCATTGTAAACAGTGCAACACAAGATGGCGCAGTAACCGAACCACCGGGAAAGATGACCCGGAAATCCGGTTAATAACTTGCACCACCCCCATGTTATCGCAGTTTAACCTGATTTTTTAATTCCTGCACTCCGCCCCCCAAAGCTCAATTGCCACCACCACCGGGAAAAGTTCTAACAGTACTAGGTTCTTTTCAAAACCCGCTGCTACCCAGGACTCGTGCCACGCCTCCGCGCTCCACTGTCCCCTGAAGAAAGCCCCATAACCTGTGGACCCGGCCGCGTTGGTGGCCAGGTCCAGGTCAAAATTGCTGACCAGCCCTGACATCCAAATCGCCCACCCATTGAAGGCTTCCAGAAACGTGTGCCATACCTGCAAATCCGCTTTAAGTTCCCCCGTCAAGCGAATAAAATGGGTCGGAGACCTCACTCCCGCCGTTGCTGCCGACAGCCGTCGGCAGAAAACCCTGCCCATAGGTATGATACGACATGCAAAGTTCAACTTGCCCAACAGGGACTGCATTGCCTGCAACTGAACCTTGTTCCGCCCTATCATACCCCGAATCTCCAGCCGAAGATTCTCGACCTTGTCCACCGGGAGCCTGCACTCCATCTCCTCGGAATCAATCAATATTCCCAGAAAACTCAACACCGTGGTCGGGCCCTCTGTCTTGTCAGCTGCCAATGGCACCCCGAACCTGTCCACAATGTGCTGCAACGTTGCCAACAAAATCGCACACACATTGGAGGACGGAGGACCCATGCACAGAAAGTCATCCAGATAGTGAATGATTGAATCCGAACCCGACACCTCCCTGACCACCCACTCCAAGAATGAACTGAGCGTTTCAAACAACGCGCAGGAAATGGAGCAACCCATTGGCAAACATTGATCCACGTAAAACTCCTGCTGCCACCGGCAAACCAACAGCCTAAAACTGTCCGGGTGAACCGGCAACAATCGAAACGCAGCCTCAATGTCCGACTTTGCCATGAGAGCTCCCTTCCCGTCGCAACCTACCGCACTGCCGCATCAAAAGACGTGTACGACACCGTGCATTCTTCGGGATCAATCCCGTCATTCACCGACCCCCCCTTTGGAAAGGAAAGGTGGTGAATGAGGCGAAACTTGTTCGGATTCCTTCTTGGGAACCACCCCCAGGGGCAAAACCACCAAATCCGGCAAAGGCAATTCCGTAAATGGCCCTGCCATCCTACCCAACTCTACCTCCTTCGCCAACTTTGCTGACACCACCCCAGGGTTCTCCAAAGCAGACCGCAGATTCTTCGCCAAGGGAGGCACCTTCGACAAGGAACAGGGAATGATTGGACAGGGAATGATTGGACCCCCCGCTGCACCCTGAGGACTCCGGCCTCCCCCCTGCCCTGGAACCGGTGGCCGCGATCCGGGACGGCCCCCCGGTCATATCACCGCTCCTCCCACGCTGAGTTCCCCCCCTCGCCGGCCCTGTAGTGGAGGGGGGATCCGATCGTCTGCTGCTGCCACGCCGATCGGGCACGGAATGAGCGCCATTCCCGCCCGTAGCCCCGCCCCCCGAGGTCGTCCGCCGCCCTGCGTTCCGCCCGCCAGCCCCCCCGACCGGATTGGAAGCCCGTTTTGCTGGAGGGGGCGACTGGAAGTCTAAGGGGCTCCTGCTGCGCCGCTGGGATCCCGCCATAGGCCCTGGCGAGTACCGATCGGGCGGCCGCGATCGGCGACCGCGTGGGGACACCACCCCGCCCCCCAGCTTTGTCTACTAAAAGACCCCCCACCTGTTCCTCTAACCAACCTGGTCCCCGGGAGGCCGCCACGGAGCGCAGCTGCGCTAGGATGAGGTCCACGTTTTCCATGGCTTTCTAGGCCTAGCAGTGCAGGGAGCAGAGAAAAACCTGCCTCCCTGTAAAATTCCTCCCAACTTGTGTCACGTGGGTTCCCCCGCCCCCGTATATATAGGGCTCCTCCCCCCTGACTCTTCCAACCCTACGGCCACTCCCCTGAAAGCACCTCCTTCCAAAGTTAACCCTCTGTTGGCCATCTTCCACCCCAGTCATGCCCGGCCCTCCATTATCATTTTTTCCTGTCACTCCGGGCCTCTCTGCAGCTGCCACCTACAGCTGTCCATTTAGATGAATTAGAAGCTGTGGCTGTGCGCAGTTATGTGCTGGGGGTTGGGTAAAACATGAGCGCATGCTCCAATAACAGATAGTGAGGCCACGTACACACGACCGTTTTCCTCGACAAAATCCATCAAGAAAATTGGTGGCAGAGCTTTTTTGCAGAGGAAAACGGTCATGTGTATGTTTTTCATCGAGAAAACTGTCGGGGATCTTGACGAGAAAAAAAGAGAACAAGTTCTCTTTTTTCTCGTCGGGAGTCTCAATTTCACACACTATCTGCATTTGAACTATACAACTGTACAGCACAGCTGTATTAATCAAAACTCGTAACTGTATAAAGCCCGATGGGAAAACTGCAAGGAGAAATTTTGGCCGGGAATTCCGGACGTGTTTTTCCGACGGGAAAAATGCCCAAAAACCACCAGACAAAAAAAAAAAAGAGCCAGTTCTCTTTTTTAAAGTTTGACATAAATAGAATAGTAGCTGAATATTACAAAATGATCTGGCTCAGAAAAGGTCTTTCCACCCTCTGGCATGCATGCATGCACATATAATTATATCCTATAAGCATGCCTCTTTATGTGAATAGGCATCTGTCTTGTGTGGAGTAATAATAAATTAGCAAAAAATAAATCTGTCTTATTAGGTTTTTGTATGGTGGTCCAATGTTTTTAGCAGTTCGGGGGAGAATTTCAGAACTAAAAGCGGTATCCCTGAGCCCGACTCGGGATCGCATCACAGTATCTAGGCAGGGAGTTACTTACCTCGTCCCCTGGATCCTGTGATGTCTCCCCACTGTCTGAGCCTTACTCGATTCACATAGTGCCCCGAGTGCCGCCGAGCTCCATTCCTTGCGACGTTATGACGTACGGCGGCAGAGATCGGCGCCAAATTAAAAAAAGTAAAAACACAGTACACATACAGTATACAGTCTTACAGATTACAATACTGTATAAAATAATTACACATCCCCTTTGTCCTTAGTGGTCTGTGCAGTGTCCTGCATGCACTTTTATATTTTAAATACATTTTTTTCTGCCTGGAAACTGGAGATTGTCCATAGCAACCAAAAAGTGTCCCTTTACGTCGAAAGTGGTTTTAGATCAGCTAGAAAACAGCGAAAATAAATTATAATCACTTGCAGAATTGAGCGATAGCGATTTGTGGGGAAATTCATCATAAAAAAATAAGAGTAATGACAGTGACAATTCTGCAACTGAGCAAATTTCAGTGTTTTTGATTTAAATTACATTATTGAATAATTTTGATTTTTATTATATTATTATTTGTTATAATTATTTATAGTTATTTATTATATTATAATTTATAATTTTGTGTTTCAAACTTTATCATACCCGGGATGTCTACTAGACTCTTGTTTGGACAGATTTAAGTGAGTTATTCCTAAGAATTACAGGCCTACAATATAAAACGCCAAATTTCCATGCAAAACAATTGCACCTAAAATCTTATATAATCATACCGCCAGGGAGGTGAAGGTGCCTCAAGACAGCTAGATTGTCATCTGATCCTTGTGAAATCACAGGTTTCGGACTGTAATCAAGTAATGAAAGTCCAAAGTTGCCTCAAATTTTCTGCCATCTTTTCTTGAAGTAATTTGTAGGGATGAGTGCAGTGAAGAAATTAGCAAGTTTGTCTTCTGATTTTTCACCCAAATATTGTGGTAAATAAAACTTTGCTTATACATAGTAATACGCATAAATACTTGAGAGTAGACACACATTGACACCTTTCTAGACACGGAAGACCGAACTATAATGAATACAGTATGTGGTGAAACCATTGCTTCCTTTTTAAGGAGAAAATGAAATAATGGTTCATTATTTACTGAGAATTTCGAACGTGTTTACTTGTTGCTTACTGAAACTGAGTACCTTGAGTTATTCCAAATATTTATTATGCCTTTTATTTTTACCTGTACATTTTTTTCCCACTAGTTGCAGATATTAAATTTGTACAGTATGGTCTCCATTCTTTGTGTTTGTCTCATCAAAGTTTATGATTTGCTATGTACCCAGGTCTTTTGCTCCTGCCGACAACTACCCATTAAGTGACGGGAGAAGTATTTCATCCTATGATCAGGGTTGCTCTTCAGAGCTCGAAAACGCTGAAGATGAAGAGCAGATATATAACACAATTATCAATGAAGAAGAATATTATGACTACTCAGAATTTAGTGATACGGAAAGTGTGAGTGATACTGAAAATCAGCTAACCCAGAGTCATTCATCCAGCAAGTAAGTAAACCAGATCAATTTATAGACTAGTGAAAGAAGATTTGGCAATAACTTTTTAACAGCCAACAGTGAATCATTAGCTTCTTTTGGTTACCGCTTACATGTTCCTCTCATGATGGATGTGATTGTGGGCAAAAGAGGAATCTGCCCAAGGCCCAGTCATTGTTGGGGGGCCCAAAGCAGTTGCTCCCGTTAACCCCACAGTGCACGCCAGGGTTTTGTTTCAGCCATAGTTCAGCCACCTCCGGCGCTGATCAATTCCGTCTGCCTCTGTATTTACAAGTGACAGTGCTATTCTCCCTGCGCCTGCTCAAACCCCTCCCTCCTCTATACATCAATCTCTATGAGAGAGCAGAGGAGGAAAGGGGTGGTGGAAGCAACACGAGCACCGAACGCTATAGGAGAGCAGAGGAGGGAGGGGCGGGAAAGCGGCACGAGTGACGAATGTTATAGGGGAGCAGAGGAGGGAGGGGAATCTACACGGAGATAAGCTCCTCCTGACTGGCATCCTGCACTGGGGGGAGCTCTGAACTGGGGAAGAGAGCTTTGTACTATGTGGGGGGGGGGGGAGATGTACACAGTGCTCTCCGTACACAGGCACCCCACGCATCCCTCAGCCCTGCACTCCATGCACAGCGCACCCCTCAGCCCTTCACTCCGCACACCCCTCAGCCCTGCACTCTGCGCACCCCTCTGCCCTGCACTCTGTGCACCCCTCTTCCTTGCACTTCATGCACAGTGCCACCCTCAACCCTGCATTATGTGCACAGTGCACCCCTCAGCTCTGCACTCCGTGCACAGTACACCCCTCAGCCCTGCACTCCGTGCACAGTGGACCCCTCAACCCTGAACTCCGTACATAGCGCACCCCTCATCACTGCACTGTAATGATATGCTGTAACCTCTAGCAAGCAACCAGTGAGCTGTAATGATGTGCTGTAACCTCTAGCACCAGTGAATGGTATTGATGTGCAGTAACCTTCAGCAACAAATCACTGAACAGTAATGATATCGTGTAATTTCTCGCAACCAAGTAGTGAGCAAAAATAATGATGTGCAATAACCTCTAACAACCAATTGGTGGGTGAATGTGCAGTAACCTCCAGCAACCAATCAGTGGGCAGTAATAAACTTCAGTAACCTCTAACAACCAATCAGCAAGTCAAAATTATGTGCAGAAAGCTCTAGCAACTAATCACTGAGCCGTAATGTGTGCTGTAACTGATTTTGAGTCTAGCTGCTATTTTTTGTAGGGGGCCCAAAAAAAAGTTTGCCCAGAGTCCAATCAACATTAAAGATGGCCCTGATTGTTATAAGATGTCAGGAAGGACTTGCAACTCTAGTAGGAATCTTGACCATGTTTTATTTATTTATTTTCAGTTTTTTTTCCTTCATTCAAATTAATTGTGGTTATTAAAGTTATATTTTTCTTTGTAGAAGGTCAAGTCAAACATAGTTCATCTATATGCAGTATGGTCATTCCACCTGTACTAGTAGGGGTATTGATGATTTAGACGATTTTTGCGCTGGCTGTTTCTTTATACTCTATTGTGCCACTAAATGTTTAACCACCTGACCTCCGGAAAGTGTTTACCCCCTTGTGACCAGAGTGTTTTTTGCTATTCAGCACTGCACTACTTTAACTGGCAATTGTGCAATCATGTAAATTAAATGTATATAATTTATTTCATACAAATAGAGCTTGCTTTTGGTGGTATTTTAACACCACTGGGTTTTATTTTTTATTATATAATTAAAAAATTACCGATAACGTTATAGAAAAAAAAATCGGCTTTCTGTTATAAAACATTAAACAAATGTTCTTCATAAATTTAGGACCATGGCCCGGATTCACAGAGCACTTACGCCGACGTATAACAAGTTACGCCGACATAAGTGCAAATGTGTGCCTTTGTATCAGTGCGCCGGACCCACAAACAGAGATACGCCTAAAACCAGGCTACACCCCGCCGAACGTAACTTACTTACGCCGGCGTAGGGTGGGCGTACATTAAGGCCCCTTTCACATTGAGGCGTGGAGCCGCGGTGACGGTATAGCCGCGCTATTTGTAGCGCCGCTATACCGTCGTGTTTACCGCGATATTCGGGCGCTAGCGGTGAGGTTTTAACCCCCGCTAGCGGCCGAAAAAGGGTTAATACCGCCCGCGTTGCATTGATTCCAATGGAAAGGCGCGCTATAGGAGCGGTGAACACACCGCTCCTATACCGCGGTAAAGATGCGGCTAGCAGGACTTTTGGAGCGTTCCTGCTAGCGCACCGCTTCAGTGTGAAAGCCTTCGGGCTTTCACATTGAACACTACAGGGCATGATTTTTCATGCGGTATAGCAGCGCTATTTTTAGCGCTGTACCGCATGAAAAACGCCTTAATGTGAAAGGGGCCTAAGACTGGGTGCATGGTGCCGCTCCCATTAATTAGCCATTCAAACACGCAAATGAGGTAAATACGGCGATTCACGAACGTACGTGCGGCAAACGCAGGCTATGCGCGGTGCGCGTAAGTTGTACGTCCGGCGTAAAGTTATTCCCCATAAAGTAGGTGTAACTCAGCAACAGACATGCTCAGGTCTGCACCAGGGAACACAAGCCGGCGTATTTTACATTGGATGTGTGTCAGGCTGGGCGTAGGTTACGTTAATGGCGTACACAGTGATCCGGCGTATCTTAGGCAGTTGTTCCGACGTAGTTGTGAGCATACGCGGCGCATGCGCAGCTCGTTATACGTACTTGTCTTGCGCTTGGCCCATCATTTGCATGGTCACGTCCACTTCCACTTACGCTGGCCTGTGCCTTAGAAAATATGCTACGCTGGCACATCTTGGTGAGCAATGGCTTTCTGAATGCAGTGCTTTTCTCTCCGCGCTGCCCCAGCGTAGCGTACTGTGTGTGCGCTACGCCACCGTAAATGTACGCCCACTCTCTGTGAATCCGGGTCAAAATGTTTTCTGCTACATGTCTTTGGTAAAAACAAATATCCCAGTATAAAAATAAAGGAAAAACTGCGCTAATATTGGTAGAGGAAAAAGCTGCCACATACAAACAAACAAAGTCAACAAAATATAGAAACAAAAAATGTAGCGCTAATAATAAATAATAACAAATATGAAAATCGCATTTGTATAAGGTGAGTACATAAGAGCCACTAGCACTGAACATGGAGTGGCCCAAAAGAAGTGCTCAAAGTGGAACTCTACACACTTTGAGCACTTCTTTTGGGCCACTCCATGTTCAGTGCTAGTGGCTCTTATGTACTCACCTTATACAAATGCGATTTTCATATTTGTTATTATTTATTATTAGCGCTACATTTTTTGTTTCTAAATATCCCAGTATGTTTATCTTAATTGGTTTGTGTGAAAAGTATACCGTCTAACCCAGCTAATAAACTTATTTTGTGACCTTGATAGGGTGGTCAGCAATCTAGCACTAATGCCGCATACACACGATCATTTTTTGCGATGAAAAAAAAACGACGTTTTCAATCATGAAAAAAAACAATGTTTTTCAAACTTAATTTTCCAAAACGACGTTGCGTACACACCATCGTTTTTCTACAAAGCTCTAGCAAAGCGTGGTGACGTACACCATGTTCGACGGCACTCTTTTCCATTGAAGCTCCGTCTCATAACTTGCTTCTGAGCATGCGCGGGTTTAAAAACGTTGTTTTCAACATCGTTTTGCCCACACACCATCACTTTTTATGACACAAAAAACTACGTTTTGAAAAATGACACAAAAAATTCAAGCATGTTGGAATTTTTTTTTGGTTGTTTTTTTTTAAGACAAAAAACAAAGTTTTGCCCACACACGATCAATTTAAATGACGTTTTAAAAAACGTAGTTTTTTTCATCGCAAAAAACGACCCTGTGTACGCGGCATTAAAGACACTATCTAGTCTCTAAATGACACTGACATCGCTAGTGACACTAATACAGTGATCAGTGATAATGCTATACACTGACCCTGTACTAATGGCAGTGGCTGAGAATGGGTTAACAATTGAAGCCTGGACTTTATGGCTGGCATTGGGATTGATGCCCCACTAAATGCTGATGATTTTTTCTAGCAAAATGGAAAGGGGTTATCATAGCTCCCAACTGTCCCTGATTCGGAACAAAGTCCCTCTGTCCCTCTTTCCTCCTCATTTGTCCCTCATTTGGATCTGATTTCTATAGCTGTATATACAGTGCCTTAAAAAACGGAAAATTGTTATTCTTACCTACGGTAATTTTCCTTTCCTGGCCTGTCCTCACGTCAGCACATCATGGGTTAATCCCCTCCTCCGGTCCACCAGTACCACCTTCTTCTAGCTAATAAGTAGGGGGCCCCTCCTCCCAGTCCTTGTTCCACTAATTTGGCGGACGACAGACTATAGGGAGGGAAAGGCTGTGCTGACGTGAGGACAGGCCAGGAAAGGAAAATTACCGTAGGTAAGAATAACTATTTTCCGTTTTCCTGGCCAGTCCTCCCGTCAGCACATCATGGGATTTAATTTAGCACCCTAGGGCGGGAAAATGTATATAAGACTCGGACGACAACTATAAATGCTGCTTAAGTGAATCTTTCTTTATTTTGCCTGACAAGGAGCCGATACCACGGCATTTCCGAAACTAGACGCCTTAGATGACGTCCCGTCTAGATTGTAATGCTTTGCGAAGGTCTTGCAGGAACTCCAACTGGCCATCTTGCATATTTCCTCAACTGGTATTTTGGCAAATGCTGCCCAGGAGGCTGCCACCCCTCTGGTAGAGTGAGCTCTAGTTGCCTGAGGAGGCGTCAGCCCTTGTTTCTCGTACGTGAGTTTTATTACTTTGGTGATCCAGGTCGAGATTATTCTTGTTGAAGCGGCTTGTCCTTTTTTAGGCCCAAATGGTAAGACGAAAAGGGAATCCGTTTTGCGTACTTGAGAACGATGCAGGTAAATTGAGAAAAGGTTGACCATGTCCAGAGGTCTGAGGTCCAGTTCTTCCTGCATAGGCGGTGATGTAAAGCTAGGTAGCACTGCCTCCCAGTTAAGGTGAAATTTTGAAATTACCTTGGGCGTTGCTATTGGTGAAGGCCTCAGAATGACCTTGTCTGGAAGGATGATGCAGTACGGTTTCTTACTGGACAGGGCTGCTAGTTTGGATACCCTTCTTGCCGATGTTACGGCGGTGAGAAAAAACAGTTTAAGTGTTAGAAACCAGAATGGACAAGATTCTGCGGTACAAAAGGATGTAGAAGCAGTGCTCTTAGTACTGTGCCTAAGTCCCGGGCCGGAAATAGAGACTTCCTTGGAGGATTCATTTTCATGGTCGCTTTTAAGAATTGTTTTACCAGTGGTTCGTCTGCCCACCTGTATCCTGTAAAACATGACAAGGCTGAAATTTGTACCTTCAATGTACTATAGGCTAAGCCTTTGTTTCGAGTAGATTGCAAAAAGTCCAGTACTTGTGCCACATTCGGATCCACTGAAGCGAAATTTTTCTGTAACGCAAAAGTTGTAAAAACTTTGCCCAAATCCTGTTGTAGGTGGCGTTAGTCGAGGCCTTTCTAGACTTTAACAGTGTTGAGATTACTTCCTTTGAAATGCCTTGTGCCTGGAGTCTGGTTGATTCAGCAGCCAGGCCGTCAGTTGCAACCTGTTCGGGTTGGGGTGTACCCATTGGCGCTGCCATTAGGAGATCCCTCTTTATCGGCAGACGTATTGGGGGGGCCGACGCCATGTGTAGTAGTAGAGGGAACCACGGCCTCTGCGGCCAGAAGGGTAGCATTATTATTGTATGGACCTTTTCTCTCGCAATCTTTACCAAAGCCCTCATTACTAGCGGCACCGGCGGAAAGATGTAAACTAGGGGAAAATCCCATGGAATGGAGAAGGCATCTTGGGTCAAGGCTTTGTTGCAATTGAACCTGGACACAAATTGGGGTGTCTTTGTATTGACTCGGGTCACTATTAGATCCACTGAGGGTGTCCCTCACTCGGAAAAGATTGGTTCTAGGAACTTCTTGTTCAAGGCCCATTCGTTCTTGTCGGGGAGCTCCCGACTCAGATGATCCGCGATGGAATTCTGGCTGCCCGGAATGTAGGCTGCTGTTAGGGCTTCCAGATGTGCTTCGGCCACACAAATATTTTGGTTGCCACCTGCAGAAGTGGCAAGCTCTTGGTTCCGCCCTGTCTGGCTATATATGCCACTGCCGTCTTGTTGTCTAACATTAGTTTGACTCGAGCTCCCTGAACTAGCTTCTCAAAGGCCCGCAGGGCCAGGTATGCGGCTTGCAGCTCCAAAAGGTTGGAGTGTCGGGATTCCATCTTGCTCCAAACTCCCCGCATCTGCTTGCCGAGGCAGTGAGCACCCCAGCCCCGGAGACTGGCACCCGAAGTTATCAGAATCCAGTCCCCGGGGCCGAGGGGCATGCCCCGCAACAGGTTCTCTGATGACTTCCACCAAGCTAGGTTCTGTCGAATCCGGTTTGGTATGCGAATCCTCTGGTGGAGAGAGGTACCGTCCCATTGGTTCAACAAGGTTGCCTGGAAGGCTCTTGTGTGGAACCTTGCCCAAGGAATGGTTGGGCTTGCTGCAGTAAACATCCCGAGTAGGGTCATACAATCTCTTGCCGTTAGTGACGTTGACTTCATCACGCTGCTGACGCAGGCTACCAATTCTGCCTTCTTTCGTTCGGGTAGGAGGACAAGGCCTCTGTTTGTATTGAGAATCAGTCCCAGATATTCCATCTGTTGTGAGGAAATCAATTGGCTCTTTTGCCTGTTGATGATCCAGCCAAATTTTGATATGATTTCTAGAACCATCTCGCGTTGAGACGCCAAGAATCTTAGGTATCTTTGGTGGCTCTCGTTGATTGGAACGTGCAAATATGCATCCGTTAGATCGACTGATATCAGCCAGTCTCCTGGTTGCAACACAGAGATGATTGTAAATACAGATTCCATCTTGAACGTCTTGGGTTCTATGAAGTGGTTTAGAATTCTCAGGTCCAGAACTGGTCTAAGATCCCTCGATGCTTTGGGAACTAGAAAGATTGGAGAGTATACCCCTTTTCCTTGTTGGGATAGGGGCACCGGCAAAATTGCATTCTTTTGCTGTAAGCCGTCTAAATATTCTTGTAAGCAGATCCGTTTGATCTGTCGGCCATTCTGTGTGGACCACCGTATTGGGTGGTTTCTTCTGAATGGATATTTTGTTATCGTATCTGACCGTCTTGCGGACCCACTGGTCCTTGACTTCTTCCACCCATACCTCCCAGAAGGACATTACCTGGCGCCCACCTGGGGGGAATGGGCGGTTAACCCGTCAAAAAGATTTTTCAGGTTTTTTCGCAGTCTGTGCCGCTCTAGACTTTACTTTCTGCATGAAAGAATCGTGTGGATTTTTCCAGTAGGGTCTTGTATATTCCCGTCCTGGCCTGTATGACCTGGTGTCATACACCCTCTTGTAGTCTGGTTGGGCTGGCCGGGTGGCCTGCTGTGTCTTCCTGGGTCTCTGTGGCATTAGACCCGACTTTCCCCCTGTAGCTTGACTAATAGCTTCTTCCACGGTCTTTCCGAACAGCACCTTGCCGTTAAACGGAATATTGCAGAGACTCAGTTTTGAGGTGCTGTCTGCTCCCCAATGTCGCAACCAGAGGGCCCTCTTTGCCGTCACTGCAAAAGCCATGATTCTTGTGAGTAACTTTGTCAGGTTCTTAGAGGCTTCTGCTATGAAATCGGCGGCAAGATCGAATTCCTCCATTGTCTGTATGACTGATTCTGACCCTGTATCTGCTTTTAGTGCTGCTTGGGTTCTCGTGGTCCAAACCTTGAGTACTCTGGAGACTGAGGTTAGGGCAATAGCTGGACGGCACGCTGCACCCGCAGCTGAGTACACCTTCTTTAGGTCTGTGTCTGCATGTCTGTCCATTGGGTCTTTGAAGGTTGTAGAATCTTGCAATGGCAACGCGACCTGTCAGGCCAGGCGCCCTAAGGCCACATCTATGCCCAACAGGGAGTCCCAAAGGTCTGCTTCTGGGGTTTTAAAAGGGTACAACCTTGAGAAACGGTTCTGTATGTTTGCCCTCTTTTCCGGCTTTTCCCATTCTTCCTCGAACCATTCTCGGATCTCTGGCAAGAGGGGGAAAGTAACCCCTTGTCTCTTCCGGCTAGGAAAAAATCTTAATTTTTTCAGGTGGCTGAACATCTTGATCCCAGTCAATGGCCTCCCTTACGGCTGTGACAAATGATTCAATATATTGAAAATCAAATAAATATTCTGAGGGCTTCTTCAGAGTCCGATGAGTCTAGTGATAGCGCCTCCCGGGCAGGTGATTCATCGTGCACTGGCCGATTGGATCTAGACCTAGGTGATTTGGTGGCTGAGGCTGACTGAATACCCTCTGCCACTGCTTCTTGAATATAGTCTCTAATTCTTCTCACCTCTGCTTCCCTGTCTGTAGCCACGTCCTTAATGCAGCCGGTGCATAGAAGTTTGCCAGGTTCGGATGGTGCCGATCATGCCCAACAAAGACCATCGTCTGGGCGGGGTCTTGATATATTTGGCTCTGCTACAGTCGCAGAGTGACTGGATTTGCGTGCTGGACTAGAATGGGACTTATGCATTGCCCGAGAGCCAGACGCTTGCGGAGATTTTGAGCGGTGGTGGGACTTTTTTCTCTGTTCCATGTCTTATCTTAGGGCTTCTGCTCCTAAAAAGACAACCAAGAAACACTACCTTTAGCTCTTGGTATTGCACTCTTTTACATTGTGGCCCCCGTTGACCCCTCCTACCTGTCCGGTGACCTTGGTGCATCCTGAGGCTGTGGTGAGCTCATGCTGTGTAAAGAATGCAGGATACGCACATCAGGCGGTGAAGCAATTGATACCAGTGTACTAAGAAAAAAAGTGTGTACCTAATTTTGTATTTCTTATTTATCTATATATTTTATTTAATTAATAATAATAATAATAATAATAATAATATATATATATATATATATATATATATATATATATTTTTTTTTTTTTACCTATGCACCCCAAAATAATATACACTGTATGTATGTACATTTTTTACAACCTCCTCTTTACATTTAAAGAGAAGGAAAAATTCCAGGGTGGCAGCAGGTGTTTAGAAAAAAAAGGTACCTTTAAGAATAGTGCAGCGCTGACACAATCTTTCACACACTCCTCCTCAGCTGGAGGCTTACCTAGAGCTTCCTCTCCCAGACAGTGGCAGACCGCACTGAGCCTCCTGCCCTGGAGAGTCTTTATAGCCGATTTGGGCCCGCCCATGGCGCGCCCCCGGCCCCACCCCCCCTGTGACATCACCGCCGACTAACAGAAAGTGGAGGAAGGAGGGGCGGCGCGCTCCTACGGAGCTCAGATGTGAACAAGGAGAAGGAGCCACAGCATGTCCTAGCAGATGGACAGGAGACACACCACAGCCCCTGTTAACACAGTAAGCTTCCTACAAGCTAAAACGCCCACAGCTCATGCACCTGAGCGTCCAGTGTCATAAAGGGGCATACCTTTATTACTTCTGGACCTTCCAACCCGAGGAGAGGCTGAACCTGGGTGGGGATGGTTCGGCAGGGGGGTTCTTTTCTTCCTTGTCCCTTGAAATTTTCTTTGTTTGTCTGGAAGAGTCTTAGGTGGTCTGATCGTCCGACCAAAAAAAAGGAACAAGGACTGGGAGGAGGGGCCCCCTACTTATTAGCTAGAAGAAGGTGGTACTGGTGGACCGGAGGAGGGGATTAACCCATGATGTGCTGACGGGAGGACTGGCCAGGAAAATTGTCAGTTACTTACCGGTAGCTGGATTTCTACGATGTCTTACAGGACGGCACCCTGAGAGATGACTGGCTCCACCTGACAGGAAACACAATAAAAAAAAAGAGGTTAAGAACCCCGCCCCTTCCCGTGCTTCCTCAGTTTGAGATAAGTATTACCCAACCGTGCACGGAAAAAACACCATAGATAAATACAACCAACAATGTATCACCTGGGTGGGAAGTAGGCCTGCCGTCCTGTAAGACATCGTAGAAATCCAGCTACCGGTAAGTAACTGACAATTTCTCCCTCGTCTTCCAGGACGGCACCCTGAGAGAGAAGCAAGTAGCTTCAGGCCTACCTTAGGGCGGGACCACTGCCTGAAGGACTTTTCTGCCAAACGACAAGTCCTGTGGTGACAGAAGTTCCACTCTGTAGTGTCTTAAAAATGTGTTCGGGCTTGACCACGTCGCCGCTCTGCAAATTTGCTCCACTGAAGCTCCTGCCCTTTCTGCCCAGGAGGTTGCCAGTGACCGAGTGGAGTGAGCTGTAACTTTAGGAGCGGCTTTACCAGCCTTTACGTAAGCTAAGGAGATGGTCTGTCTAACCCACCTAGAGATGGAGGCCCTAGAGGCCTGCTGACCTTTTTTCTGACCAGAAAAATGAATTAACAAGTGAGTAGAGTGTCTAAATTCCTTGACTCTCTCTAAATAAACTAATAAACTACGTCTAACGTCCAGACTGTGAAAAGAAGCCTCCCTTTCATTCTGGGGGTTTGAACAAAAAGACGGGAGAATAATCTCCTGTGACCTGTGAAATTTGGTCGCTACCTTGGGGAGGTACAGGGGGTCCGGACTTAGGACCACCCTGTCCTCAAATAAACGAAAAAACGGCTCTTTGATTGAGAGCGCCTGCATATCACCTATCCTTTTGGCCGTTGTAACTGCCAAAAGGAAGGCAAACTTAAAGGTTAGTAGTCTAATCGGGATGCTATCAATCGGCTCAAACGGAGACTTAGTTAGTTGGTCTAGTACGATTGACAGATCCCAGGGCGGGATTCTGGGACACCGCAATGGGGACAACCTGTCTCTGGCTGTAAGAAATCTTTTTACCAGGGGATCTAAGGCCAGACGTCTGTCTAAGAAATAAGACAAGGCTGCCACTTGGACCCTAAGAGTCCTTGTGGCTAGACCCTGCTCCACCCCATCCTGGAGGAACTCAAGGATGACCGCAATCTCCTGTTGGGAGACCTGTCTAGCCGAGCACCAGCGAGAAAAAAACCCCCAGTGTTTGGCATAGATGCGCCTTGTGACTTCTTTCCTGCTGGCCAGAAGGGTATCAATGACCCTCTCGGAACAGCCCTTTTCCCTCAAGCACCCCCTCTCAAGCACCAGGCCGTCAGCTTGAAGAAACCTGGGTCTGGATGAAAGAGTGGACCCTGACGAAGAAGATCCTTCCTGATTGGGAGAGGGAGGGGAGGAGACACTGACCTGCGTTCTAGGGTAGGGAACCAGGTCCTCTTGGGCCACCAAGGTGCGATCAGAATCAAATTTCCCTCTGCCAGACTCAGCTTCTGTAGGACTCTGGGAAGCATGTTCAGAGGAGGGAAGGCATAGGCCAGGGGAAAGTTCCAAGCCTGGGACAACGCATCCACTCCTTCCGACCCATGCTCCAGGGAAAGGGAGAAAAACCTCTTCACTTTCCTGTTGGCTCTGCAAGCGAAGAGATCCACCTCTGGTCTGCCAAAGTGTTGGCAGATTAGGTTGAACACTTCTACATTTAGTTCCCATTCCCCCTGAAGAATGGGTCGGCGGCTTAGGAAGTCTGCCTCCCAATTGAGGGTCCCCTTCAGGTGTACTGCTGAAAGCGAGAGGACTCTCTGTTCTGCCCAACCCAGGATCTCCAGGGATAATGCTAAAAGGGTGCGAGACCTGGTGCCTCCCTGGTGGTTGAGGAAGGCTACTGCGGTCGCGTTGTCGGAAATAATCTGGACCTCCCTGCCCAGGATTCTTTCCTCGAACGCTCTTAGAGCCTCCCCTACCACTAAGAGCTCGCGGTAATTTGAAGAGGCTCCCCTTTGTCTTGGGTTCCAGGACCCCTGAGCCCTTAGTTCGGCCAAGTGGGCTCCCCACCCCCAGGCGCTGGCGTCTGTGGTAACCCTGACCGGATCGGTCTGAAACCACAAGAGGCCCGACTGCAGGTTCTGTGGGAGAAGCCACCATCCCAAAGAAGCCTTCACGGGTTCTGGGATGTTGACCCTGGAGTCTAGGGACTCTCTTTTCCCGTCCCAGGAGGAGAGAAGGAAGGATTGGAGGGGTCTGGAATGGAGCTGAGCCCACGGAACTCCTGGGATGCTGGAAGTCATCAGACCCAACACCTTCATGATAAATCTGAAGGAGTGGTCTGTCTCCTCCAAAACTGACCTGACCACGGCCATGAGACCCCGGATCTTGTCTTCTGGCAAAAAGAGCTTCCTTTCCAGGGAGTCTATCAGAAACCCTAGATAAGGTTTCCTCTGTTCGGGAATGAGCGAGGATTTCTCCTTGTTGATGATCCAGCCTAAGGACTCTAGGGTGGTCATGACCGTGGTTAGGTCCGCAAGGAGGAGATCTCGATCCTGATTGTACAGGAGCAGATCGTCCAGATAGGGGACTATTGCAATTCCTTGCAAGTGCAGGAATGCGATCGCCTCTGCCAGGATCTTTGTGAATACCCTTGGACTGGAGGCCAGTCCAAAGGGAAGAGCAGCAAATTGCCAATGCTGCACCCCCTGGGGGGAAGCGATGGCAAACCTGAGAAACCTTTGATGGTCTGGAAAGATAGGCACATGAAGGTACGCGTCTCGAAGGTCGATGGTGACCATAAAGACGCCCCTCAATAATAGCCTCCTGAGGCTGTAAATGCTCTCCATTCGAAACCTCTTGTGGAGGAGACAAGTATTGAGGGGCCTCAAGTTGATGATCAACCTGAATTTTCCCGAGGGTTTGGGGACCACGAAGATATGGGAATAATTGCCCATAGCTCTCTGGTCCAGAGGTACCTGGACTATCACAGCCTGGTGAGCTAACTCTGCGATGTTCTGCAGAAGACCCACTGCCTTGGAAGGGTCCCTGGGTAAGTGGGTCAGAATACATTTTGGAGGGGGCACCTGATTGAATTCTAGCCTGTAACCCTCCTTTATAATTTGTAGGGTGTGGGGGCTTTGAGTAATACTCTCCCACCTGGGAAGAAATTGGGAGAGTCTTCCCCCGACCTTCCCGTCATTTGGGGTCCTTGTCACTGGGTTTGGTATTGGAAAAGAGGATACCACCCTTAGGTTTCTCTTTCCCGATCCAGCGCCTATTATTATGGGGTCTTCTCTCAGAGGGACGGATTTTGCTACCAAATGACCCCTGGGGGCCTCGAAAAGGTTTTTTCCTATTTTGTTTAAGTTTTGAAGGAAAATGCACTCCCTTTTCTGAGGACCTGGTCAAAACTTGATCCAGGCCTGAACCAAAAAGAAGAGAGCCCTCAAAGGGAAGACCACATAGGCGATTTTTAGACGCCAAATCCCCATTCCATGTTTTAACCCATACAGCCCTGCGGGCTGCATTGATGAGGGCTCCGGTCCTTGCGGTTGAGCGAACTGTCTCAACTGCAGCATCGGCTAGATAAGCCACTGCACTCCCTACGAGCTGTAAGGACTCTAAAATGTCCTTGTACTCTGAGTCCTGGGAAAAGTGATCTGCCAACTTGGAGATCCAGGCATCAGCGTTTCTGGCAATGCAGGCTGAAGCCAAAGCAGGGCTCAAGGCCGCCGCATTGGCTTCCCATGCCCTACACAGAGAGGTCTCGGCTCGCCGATCCATGGGATCCTTCAGGTTGCCTGCGTCCTCAAAAGAGAGGTCAGACTGTTTGGAAACCTGTGACAGAGGGGCATCTAATCTGGGAGTCTTAAAAAACCTAGATTCTTCTTCCTCTTTAAACGGACAACGCCGTTTCCAGGTTTTAAATTTTATTAGTCTCTTCTCTGGCTCAGCCCATTCCTTGAGGATGATGTCCTTTAGGGACCGGTGGACCGGAATAGTCCTCGGCTGGGGCTTGACCAAACCCTGGTACAATTTGTCTTGGATGGAAAATTGTTCCGTGGGTTGGGGGATATCCTCAGAAACATAAACCGCCCCAAGAAGGCTCCCCATCTCCTCAGCCGAAAACATGAATCTGCCTGACCTCGCATCCTCATCCTCTTCCTCTGCCTGGCTATCTGCCTGATCCTCTCGCTGAGGGAGGATTTCTGAGTCCTCGGAGTCTGAAACCAAGGAGTGCCGGGGTTCCTGAGGGACCCTAAGAGAGGAGGAGGAATTACCCTGAGATGAGGTGCCTGCGGTGGGGGGCTCCAACTCCCTACTTTTAAGAGAACCTTGCAAGTCCTTAAGGGTAGAGAGCATTTCAGACTGGACCTGCAGAAATCCCTTCATGATTTCAGAGGTCTCCTTCCCTGCCAATTTTTGAATACATTTAACACAAAAAGGCTTGGAACTATCTGAGGGTAGCTTAGTGTTGCAATTGCCACATCTTTTAAAACGGGCAGTCACTCTGTGGCTAGCCCCCCCCTGGGCAGTGATGTCCTCTCCTGGAGAAGGAAGACAAACAATTCAGCATAAATGTGTACACGGGAACAACGTTTTCCTGGGTCCCAGCCCACCCAGTTCCCAGTGTAAAAATAGGTAGAAGACTCACCAACCGAGGCTTCTCCTGCAGCTGAGGCCGTAGCTGGCCGATCCTCTCGCTCCATGTCGCGGGAGGCACGGGCGCTTCTCCCTCTCACTGCTGCTTGCTGTCTGTCTCCTGGCAAATGTGAGTCCCAGAGCGTGCTGCTCCGATGGTGGCCGCCATCTTTACCGCGCCGGACCCGGAAGTGATGCGCACGCGCGTGACGACATCACCCTGCGCCGCGCCTGACTGGACGCCGATTTCGGCGCCAATTTTGGATCATGGATGGCACCGCTGCGAAATACAGCAGCCAGGGACCCACAGCGCCTGAGGAGAGGAGCCTAGCCACCAAGAACCTTCAAGGTAAGGTGGAGACTCGGTGAGAGGGAGGAATCAGCCCCTGGAGCTCCAGGGTAGGCACTACCCCAAGGAGACTCCAGCACTCAGGGGGGGGGGTTGCGGTTCACATCTTCTGAAGTTTTTTGTTGCCCCCCCTGAGTAAGAGGGGACCCCCTGGGAGGTAAAGACCTGACCGGACCCAAAGACTGCTCAGAGCCTGCGGACCAGTTCCCAGGGGGGGGACCACCAGCCGCAGGCCTTAGGTCAGAAAAATAAAAAATCGTTTCGCTGTAGGGGAAACACAATCAAGAACTGAGGAAGCACGGGAAGGGGCGGGGTTCTTAACCTCTTTTTTTTTATTGTGTTTCCTGTCAGGTGGAGCCAGTCATCTCTCAGGGTGCCGTCCTGGAAGACGAGGGAGAAAGTATTTATACCCCTTGACATTTTCCACATTTTCCCATGTTACAACTAAAATGTAAATGTATTTTATTGGGATTTTATGTGATAGACAAACACAAAGTGGAAGGAAAAAGATAAATGGTTTTCAAAATGTTTTACAAATAAACGTGAAAAGTGTGGCATGCATTTGTATTCAGCCCCCCTGAGTCAAGACTTTGTAGACCACCTTTTACTGCAATTACAGCTGCAAGTCTTTTGGGATATGTCTCTACCAGCTTTGCACATCTAGAGAGTGACAATTTTGCCCATTCTTCTTTGCAAAATAGCTCAAGCTCTGTCAGATTGGATGGAGAGCGTCTGTAAACAGCAATTTTTAAGTCTTGCCACAGATTCTCAATTGGATTTAGGTCTGGACTTTGACTGGGCCATTCTTTTTTTTTATATCAAAATAAGTTTTTATTGTGCCAATTGTTATACATCACAGGCAGAGGCGTTGTTAGGGGTGGGCTAAGGAGGCTGGAGCCCCGAATGTGCCACCGAAAAGCCCAGAGTCTCGGGCTTACAATGTTTAATTGCGAGCCCCGAGTCAATGCCGCCGAGCAGGGACCAGTCTCTGATCTCGCCCGCAGCGCCATGTTTGGTGTCCAGTCCGGTGCCCTGTGATTGGGTGTATGGGGGTCATGTGCGGCGTGGTGCTGGCCTGTCTGCGATTGTCTAGAAGTCCCGCCTCCGCACATGACCGCTATACGCCCCCTGCGTCGGTGTGTCCCCCTGCGGCGGTGTCCCCCCTGCGGCGGTGTGTCCCGATGCAGAGCTACGGCTTGGTAGAGGTCATGGAGGTGCAGCGTCTTGCACCATGGAGCGGGCTGCGGGTGGATGGCGCTGGTGGGGAGTCGGGACAGAAACAAGGAGGAGGTAAGGAGGACGGATTTGCACCGAGCTGTGGGGAGGGGGGTGTGAGAAGTGCAGGAAGTAGTCTGCTTACTGTAGGTGTCGGGGATCAGTGTCTGTGTGTGGGGGGGTCAGTGTCTGTGTGGGGGGGGGTCAGTGTCTGTGTGGGGGGGTCAGTGTCTGTGTGGGGGGGGTCAGTGTCCGTGGGGGGGGTCAGTGTCTGTGTGGGGGTGGTCAGTGTCTGGGTGGGGGGGGTCAGTGTCTGTGTGTGGGGGGGGGGGTCAGTGTCTGTGTGGGGGGGGTCAGTGTCCATGGGGGGGGTCAGTGTCTGTGTGGGGGTGGTCAGTGTCTGTGTGGGGGGGGGGGGGGTCAGTGTCTGTGTGGGGGGGGTCAGTGTCTGTGTGGGGGGGTCAGTCTGTGTGTGTGGGGGGGTCAGTGTCTGTCGGGGGTCAGTGTCTGTGTGGGGGGGTCAGTGTCTGTCGGGGGTCAGTGTCTGTGTGGGGGGGTCAGTGTCTGTCGGGGGTCAGTGTCTGTGTGTGGGAGGGGGGGTCAGTGTCTATGTAGGGGGGTCAATGTCCGTGTGGGGGGGTCAGTCTTTGTGTGGGGGGGTCAGTGTCCATGGGGGGGGGCAGTGTCTGTGTGGGGGTGGTCAGTGTCTGTGTGGGGGGGGGGGGGTCAGTGTCTGTGTGGGGGGGGGTCAGTGTCTGTGTGGGGGGGTCAGTCTGTGTGTGTGGGGGGGTCAGTGTCTGTGTGGGGGGGGTCAGTGTCTGTGTGGGGGGGTCAGTGTCCGTGGGGGGGGTCAGTGTCTGTGTGGGGGTGGTCAGTGTCTGGGTGGGGGGGGTCAGTGTCTGTGTGTGTGGGGGGGGGGTCAGTGTCTGTGTGGGGGGGGTCAGTGTCCATGGGGGGGGTCAGTGTCTGTGTGGGGGTGGTCAGTGTCTGTGTGGGGGGGGGGGTCAGTATCTGTGTGGGGGGGGGTCAGTGTCTGTGTGGGGGGGTCAGTCTGTGTGTGTGGGGGGGTCAGTGTCTGTCGGGGGTCAGTGTCTGTGTGGGGGGGTCAGTGTCTGTCGGGGGTCAGTGTCTGTGTGGGGGGGTCAGTGTCTGTCGGGGGTCAGTGTCTGTGTGTGGGAGGGGGGGTCAGTGTCTATGTAGGGGGGTCAATGTCCGTGTGGGGGGGTCAGTCTTTGTGTGGGGGGGTCAGTGTCCATGGGGGGGGGGCAGTGTCTGTGTGGGGGTGGTCAGTGTCTGTGTGGGGGGGGGTCAGTGTCTGTGTGGGGGGGGGGGTCAGTGTCTGTGTGGGGGGGTCAGTCTGTGTGTGTGGGGGGGTCAGTGTCTGTCGGGGGTCAGTGTCTGTGTGGGGGGGTCAGTGTCTGTCGGGGGTCAGTGTCTGTGTGGGGGGGTCAGTGTCTGGTGGGGGTCAGTGTCTGTGTGTGGGAGGGGGGGTCAGTGTCTATGTAGGGGGGTCAATGTCCGTGTGGGGGGGTCAGTCTTTGTGTGGGGGGGGTCAGTGTCTGTGTGAGGGGGGTCAGTGTCCGTGGGGGGGGGTCAGTGTCTGTGTGGGGGTGGTCAGTGTCTGTGTGGGGGGGTCAGTGTCTGTGTGGGGGGGTCAGTGTCTGTGTGTGGGGGGGTCAGTGTCTGTGTGGGGGGGTCAGTGTCTGTCGGGGGTCAGTGTCTGTGTGGGGGGGGTCAGTGTCTGTCGGGGGTCAGTGTCTGTGTGTGGGGGGGGGGTCAGTGTCTATGTGGGGGGTCAGTGTCTGTGTGGGGGGGTCAGTCTGTGTGTGGGGGGGGTCAGTGTCTGTGTGGGGGGGGTCAGTGTCTGTCGGGGGTCAGTGTCTGTGTGTGGGGGGGGGGGTCAGTGTCTGTGTGGGGGGGTGAGTCTGTGTGTGGGGGGGGGGTCAGTGTCTGTCGGGGGTCAGTGTCTGTGTGTGGGGGGGGGGGGGGGGTCAGTGTCTATGTGAGTAGTGCAGAAAGTAGGAGTCAGATGGATCAGTGTGTGTGTCAGAGGGTCAGATATAGTGTTGAGCAGAATATGCCATATTCGTATTCGCGATATATCTCGAATATATAGTCGAATATTCGACAGATATTCGCTAAATACGAATATTCGTGATATATTTTCGAAATGAAATGATTGCGAATTTTCGCTATCGCGAATGCGAATTGCGATTGCGAATTGCGCATGCGAATTGCGAATATTCGAGAAATGCGGAATGGAGCACTCTGATTGGCACAGAATATTCGTGATATATTACAATATAAAATAATTGCGAATATTCGATAAATGCGGAAGGAGCACTCTGATTGGCTCAGAATATTCGTGATATATTACAATACACAATAATTGCGAATATTCGAGAAATGCGGAAGGAGCACTCTGATTGGCTCAGAATATTCGTGATATATTACAATACACAATAATTGCGATATTCGAGAAATGCGGAAGGAGCACTCTGATTGGCTCAGAATATTCGTGATATATTACAATACACAATAATTGCGAATATTCGAGAAATGCGGAATGGAGCACTCTGATTGGCTCAGAATATTCGTGATATATTACAATACACAATAATTGCGAATATTCGAGAAATGCGGAATGGAGCACTCTGATTGGCTCAGAATATTCGTGATATATTACAATACACAATAATTGCGAATATATCGGCAAATGCGGAAGGAGCACTCTGATTGGCTCAGAATATTCGTGATATATTACAATACAAAATAATTGCGAATATTCGAGAAATGCGGAAGGAGCACTCTGATTGGCTCAGAATATTCGTGTATATATTACAATACAAAATAATTTCGAAATTTCGAGAAATGCGGAATGGAGTACTCTGATTGGTCAGAATATTCGTGATATATTACAATATAAAATAATCGCGCGATATCGCTATTTTGCCGAATAATCGCATTGCGATTTTTTCGGCAATATAAAATGAGCGCTGCAGCTACTCGGCCCAAGGTCTCTAATCATACCAGCAATGCTTTTAGACGTCGATGGGGATCTCTAGGATGTGATCTGTTCCAAAAAAAAAATTAAAACATTCGAATATTCGAAATAGCGAATATTCGCCGCGATATTCGCGATATTCGCGAATACTCGAATATGCAATATTCGTAGCGAATATTCGCAATTCGAATATTCGTGAGCAACACTAGTCAGATAGGTCACCTGTGTTCAAAAGATGGAAAGAGTGCAGCGCTATGTGGTTAAAAGCATGTGTGAAATAAATGTTATACCTTGAAGTGTAAACAAATGATATGTGAAAAATGTATTAAAAGAAAAACGAATGCAGAGTCCAAAAAGAACATAACATAGTCTGTGAAGAGTTAATTACAAAAGCAAATCCATGAAGGGTTAACTCCCCAAAAAATACACATTGCTTGGCAAGAAAGTGAAGATAAAGTTTGGTGAATAATAAGTCCCAAAATACTCTGGCAATACCCTGGTTTATTTTTGGACTTATTCACCAAACTTTATCTTCACTTTCTTGCCAAGCAATGTGTCTTTTTTGGGGAGTTAACCCTTCACGTATTTGCTTTTGTAATTAACTCTTCACAGACTATGTTATGTTCTTTTTGGACTCTGCATTCGTTTTTCTTTTAATACATTTTTCACATATCATTTGTTTACACTTCAAGGTATAACATTTATTTCACACATGGTTTTAACCACCTAGCGCTGCACTCTTTCCATGTTTTGCTATCTATCCTAATTTTTTTTTGTAGTGAACGTAAATGCCAGCACTCTTATACACTTTATCATCATATTTTTTAATTTTTGTTTATTATCTTCTTAAATTAGTGTAGCGTTTGCAGGGTAAAGTGGTTCAGCGCGGGGGGGCGTCAACAATCCTTGCACCACCGCACCCACAAATCCCTACCTCCCTTCCCCCGCCACCCCCTGAAGCCCCTGGTCTTTTTGCCACCTAGCAACGCCCCTGATCACAGGTTACATAAAGATAAAAAAAAATCATCATCGGCAGGTATGTAGACTACAACTGAAAGGATAAAGATCACAGCATGACATACAATTCAATGACATACCTTATAAAAAGGAAAAATTAATATCATACCTCAATAAACCCATGACCTAGTGCGTTTTTAAAGGATTATACTTTCACAAAAGGCATTGGGTGGTAAATCAGTGCAAGATAACACATAGAAAACGTTTAAACAATAGCAACCATCCATGCTAAGTAGGCTGGGTAGAAACTGGGCCATTCTAACACATAAATATGTTTTGATCTACCATTCCAATGTAGCTCTAGCTTTATGTTTAGGGTCATTGTCATGCTGGAAGGTGAACCTTCCGCAATCCTGAGTGTGGCTCGGGGTTACTGCTGATGGTACTGAAGTTTAAACTCGAGCCACACTCGGGAATACCGGCAGGAGGTTTAACTGGTTGCCGACCGCCCGCCGTCATTTTACTGCGGGAAGTCGGCACGCCTGGCCGAGAGCCCGTAGCTATACGTCCGCTCTTTTTGCGGCCACTAGGGGGCGCACACGCGCCGCCGGCGGCCAGCGCAAATGCCCCCGCTCGCCCTTGAGTCCCGCGTGTGGGCCCGGCGGGCACGATCGCCGCCGGGCACGCGCGATTGCTCGTTACAGAGCGGGGACCGGGAGCTATGTGTGTAAACACAAAGCTCCCGATCCTGTCAGGGAGAGAAACGCTGATCTTCTGTTCATACAATGTATGAACGGAAGAACAGCGATTTTTCCCTAGTGAGTCCACCCCCCCATACAGTTAGAACACACCCAGGAACATACTTAACCCCTTCCCCGCCCCCTGGTGTTAACGCCTTCACTGCCAATGGCATTTTTATAGTAATCCAATGCATTTTTATAGCACCGATCGCTAAAAAAATGCCAATGGTCCCAAAAATTTGTCAAAATTGTCCGATGTGTCCGCCATAATGTCGCAGTACTGAAAAAAACGTTGATCACCGCCATTACTAGTAAAAAAAAAAATATTAATAAAAATGCCATAAAACTACCCCCTTTTTTGTAAACGCTATACATTTTGCGCAAACCAATCAATAAACGCTAATTGTGATTTTTTTTTACGAAAAATATGTAGAAGAATACGTATCGGCCTAAACTGAGGAAAAAAAATGTTTTTTTTATATATTTTTTGAGGATATTTATGATAGCAACATGTAAAAAATATTGAATTTTTTTAAAATAGTCGCGCAAAAAATAAAAACCGCAGAGATGATCAAATACCACCAAAAGAAAGCTCTATTTGTGGGAAAAAAAGGATGCCAATTTTGTTTGGGAGCCACGTCGCACGACCGCGCAATTGTCCGTTAAAGCGACGCAGTGCCGAATCACAAAAAGTGCTCTGGTCTTTGGACAGCAATATGGTCCGAGGGTTAAGTGGTTGAATTACACACAGGTAGATTATATTTACTAAATAGGTGACTTCTGAAGGTAATTGGTTCCACTAGATTTTAGTTAGAGGTATCAGAGTAAAGAGGGTTGAATACAAATGAACGCCACACTTTTCAGATAATTATTTGTAAAAAAGTTTTGAAAACCATTTATCATTTTCCTTCCTCTTCACAATTATGTGCCACTTTGTATTGGTCTACCACAGGGGTCTCCAAACTTTTCAAACAAGGGCCAGTTTTTTTTCTTCACACTTTAGGGCGGGCGGATTGTTACCAACAGGGGCAGAAAATGTCACGGGCCCATCATCAGTGAGAAATAATATGACCTCAAGTTTGGTGGTCAATAGGATTGGTGCCCCTATTAGTAGGAGGAATAGTATCCCATCATTGGTATCCATAGAAGAAAAAATTGTTGGTGTGAGTGGAAGGAATAGTGCCCTTAGGGCCAGATAAAGGCTACCAAAGGGCCACATCTGCCCCTTGGGCCGCAGTTTGGAGACCCCTGGTCCACCACATTAGATCCCAATAACATTCATTTACTTTTTTTGGTTGTAACATGAAAAATATGGAAAATTTCAAGAGGTATACATACTTTTTTAAGGCACTGTAAATGCACTTTTTTATTTTTCAAAAAGTGTTTCCCAGTGCTAAACCTTTCATCCAATTTCTAAATTGCTGCATTTTGTAAATTTCAGCAGTATAAAGGAATAGTAGTGGTACAAAAAAAGCACTTGTGGGTTTAACCACTTGCCAACCGGCCAGTTCTGGGAGTGCGGCGTGGGAGGTACACTCTGTGATGACAGTGTCCTCCGGACATTGCTGATCACAGATTGAGGTAAAGAGACAATCAGTGGCTCTTTACCACGTGATAAGTTGTGTCAAATCACAACTGATCACGATGTAAACAGAAGCTAGTTATCGGAATTCCTTTCCTCATGCTGACAGCGTGTGGAAAAGAGAGTCGATAACTGACTTGTGTAAAAGGGACATGTACACTGATTATCAGTGTCCTGATTATCAGTGCAGTCCCAACAGTGCCCACCAGTGCTGACAATCAGTCTCCACCAGTGCCCATCAGTGTCACCTATCAGGGCCATCTATCAGTGCCACATATCAGTGCAACTATCAGTGTCCATCAGTGCCATCTATTAGTGCAGCCTCATCAGTACTCAACAGTGCCCCCTCATCGGTTCTGCCATATCATTGCTCATCAGTAGCATCCATCAGTGCTGTCTATATATATCAGTGCCGCCCATCAGTGCAGTCTCATCAGTGCCTCCATATCAGTGCCCACCAAAGCTGTCTCATCAGTGCAGCCAATTAGTGTCCATCAGTACAGTCTATCAGTGCCCATTAGTGCCACCTATCAGTGCAGCCTTATCAGTGCCTACCAGTGTCGCCTCATCAGTGCCTATCAGAGCCACCTTATCAGTGTCCATCAGTGCACCCACATCAGCACACATCAGTGAAGGAGAAAAAATACTACATTTTATAACAAACTATGAAAGTTTTCTTTTATTCTTTCTGTTTGTTTATTTAGCAAAGTGTTACATTGTTGCATGACCATACAATTGTCCTTCAAAGTGTGAGAGCGCTGAAAGCTGAAAATTGGTCTGGGCAGGAAGGGGGTGAAAGTTCCCAGTAGTACCAGAGATTAGCCCTTCAGTTTGATGAGGCTGTGAGCCCTGACAAATCTTTTGTTCATTGAATTACACTATTAGACCCTGTACACACGGCCGAGGTTCTCGCTAGAAACCAGCGAGAACCTCGCTGGGAGCTGCATTCCAGCGAGAACCTCGGCCGTGTGTACGCTCTCTGCTCGCCCGCCCGTCGGGGAACCGGTCGAGCGAATAGAGAACAGGTTCTCTATTTGCTCGACGGCCCGTCGGGATGAATGGCTGGTTGCCATTCCCGATGGGCGGGTCGCAGATTCTGAAGGCCGGCAGAGAACCTCGACGGGCGGAACGATGTGTTCTGCCCGTCGAGTTTCTCTGCCGTGTGTACGGGGCTTTACATGCACATTTTTTATCTAGATGGTTACTGGTTGGACTTTAATTTTTGCATGCAAGCCAATATGTTGTCTTTACTGTTTATTGTTTCTTATAATATGCACCAGGGCTCTGGCTATTGTATTATTTAATATGTTACCTCTTGACATATAACTTTTCAATAAAAAAGTGCCCAGTAGCCAAGTGGTTAACTCATTTTTTTTGTATAATTCTTCTTTAAGGGTGAATGGCAGGGGGTACGGCCTCTGCCTACATACTTTTTTTATCAGGTGTCCCTCTTTCCCATGTCAAAAAGTTGGGAGGTACGAATTAGTTGATGCAATGGGATTTTTTCAGTACTAAAAATAACCCCAGTTTCTCTACATACTAGATCCGGGGTATCAAACTCGATTTCATCACATGCATTGTGGTCGCCCTCAAAGGGCGATTGTATTTGTAAGACTAGATGTCCAGAGAACCCCACTCCCATTACACCAGATGTCAGTGCCCTTCCCACCATCAGAAGTTAAGAGTTCCCTACCCTTCCTTATACCACAGTGCACCCCCTATTCAGGTCTGTAACCAAGCAAGGCAGCAGGTTTGGGTTGCTTTTAGCTACATGGGGGAAATCTCTTGAAAATGGTGCGTGACCTATATCCATCTGAACATATTATCATTCAAGTGGAATGGGTAGTATACCATAGATGGTATCGTTTAAGACCTGGTTCATGTGTCATCTACAGTAAGACAAATGTGATACTGTACTGACTTTACCTCTAGGTTTTCTTTGTGACATTTTTGTTGTGATTGAAATTTGAGAAACATGACCAACATGACAATACTTTCAAGGAAGTTAGTTACATTTTAAAGGAAAGTACCTTGCATGTTACAATGTGACATAAATAGAATTGTTGTTTTGTGTCTGCACTTTGTACATTATTTATATTTCAGTAAATACAATGTAATTCCTTTGCAGTTATTCTGACTACATGGACAGCAGTGCCACAAAAGGAAATGGTCCACTGCCACGCTATGGATCCGATGACCGGGAACCCTTTTCCCAGATTGGTTATAATACACATGATATGTCACCTACCCATGGCAGCCCCTCTAGTGTGGACACACAAGCAGTTAGAAATGATGGGATTTATGAGAATATTCCTCAGATAGAAGAAGAAGAGCCTGTGTATGATGACATTGTCAACTTTAGGACCGAGGCACCTGAAGTAAATGAACTTATTAGCACAGAGACAGAATATGTTCGCTCACTACAGCTCCTGATTTTTCACATTCAGCCCAGGCTGGAGGAGGTAAAAAGAAAAGATTATTATTGTAATAATGATTTGCACAGCCTGTTGTCTTAACATATTTTTACATATTTATTGTGTTTTTCAATGAGCTCCTAACTCCAGGCAGATATATATATACATATATATATATATATATATATATATATATATACAGGGCTTTTTTTCTGGGGGAACTTGGTGGAACTCAGTTCCACCACCTTTGGCTCAGACCCTTTGGTGCCCGCTCACCACAATCACTTGTGAACACAGAAGTCTGGTTTCTGTGTTTACAAGTGACTGCTTTCTAACCCCCTGAACTCTGCACATTGTATGTAATGCAATTCTGGTATTTAATGCCCCTTTAAGACCCTTCTACTGTTTGTGAAATCTGAACGGGTCGTGGTTGAGTTCCTGCACCTATTTTCTGAGAAAAAAAGCTCTGTATATATATATATATATATATATATATATATATATATATATATATATATACCGTATATATAAACACAAATAAATGCAGTTAAAATCTTATAAATGAAGGGATTTTAATATTTGATCACAAACACCCTTTTGATTAATTGTGGGGTTATACAGTAATGTATTTAGTTTTAGGCAGGTGTAAAAACATGCTGTAAATTAAGAATGCTTTCAGAAATAAAAGTGTTAATAGTTTATTTTTTTTATCAAATAACAAAATGAAGAGAAATCAAAATCTAATCAATATTTAGTGTAACCACTAAAGATGGTCTAAACACCCCCCTGTTTGGTTCGCAGCAGAACTCACGAAGAGGGGAAAAGTTCGAACTCGAACGGCGATCCCCATTGAAGTCTTTGGGAGCCAAACGGGAAAGATCAAAACTGCCCATTTTGTAGGCTTATATGCAAGTAATTGGCCATAAACGGGGGTCCTGTTACTGCCCTGGGGGACAAGTATCAATGCAAATTTTTTAAACAATTATTTTTTCAGAAGCAGTGATTTTAATGATGCTTAAGCCTAGGTTCACATTGCTGTGGGTTAGAAATTAGGAGGGTGCTATTGCGATTTGACATGACACCGACAATGAAGGCTGGCTGCCTACAGCAGACTAAGCCGCTTGACAGTTCTTATATAGGTAAGGGGTGGGGCCACCTGACTACATCACCTGGTGGCACCGCTCTCTTCTAAAATTATGCACCGGTGCATGCTGGGTCAGTGACGTCAGAAGGGTGTGGTGCCGCCAGGTGACATAGCCAGGTGGCCCATCCCTTACCTATGAAAAAATTGTCAAATGGTTTGGTCTGCAGTAGGTGGCCAGCCTTCATTGACGGCGGGAGCATTTTTTTTTCTTGAGTGTGGCGAGCGGCGTGATTGACGATGGATTTACATCGGGGGGACACTTTTAAAAAAAAATGTAATAAAGGAATTGTCAAAAACTGTCTGTGTATGTACCCCATACTCATTCACATCTGGGGCTGGGATCTACAAGCCCCCTTGATAAAGATTCCAATAAGCCCCCTGCCTGCAGACCCCGAAACCACCAGCAAGAGTTGTGAGTATGAGGCCCTTGTCCCCATGCCAGACTGGGGGGGGGGGGGGGGCACATAATTATTTTTACCTGCAATTTTTATTTATTTTATTCAGCTGTCAGTGCGGAAGTCCATTGACTGTTGTTGACTCATTGGTTGTTAACCACTTAAGGACCGGACCAAATGGGCTGCAAAATGACCCAAGGGGTTTTTACAATTCGGCACTGCGTCGTTTTAACAGACAATTGCGCGGTCATACGTGGCTCCCAAATAAAATTTGCGTCCTTTGCTTCCCACAAATAGAGCTTTCTTTCTCGTACATCACGGGACACAGAGCGGCATATTCATTACTATGTGGGTTATATGGAGTACCTTCAGGTGTGGACACTGGCAATCTCAAACAGGAAGTCCCCTCCCTATATAACCCCCTCCCCTAGAGGGAGTCCCTCAGTTTTTTCGCCAGTGTCTTAGGTGTTGGTCACGGAATAGCTTTGCTCCACATCCTTGGGATTAAGGGCGGGCTAACCGGATCTGTCCAAGGAGCCTCAGTGCCAAAGTGGACAGTACCCGGGCCCCAAGCCGTGGGGTTTTGCCTATAATGCTCCTCTTTGGAGGGCTGGACCCTGGGCCCAGGACTTGGAGTTTGTAAAAACCATAAGTTCCTGTTTGCCAGGGTGCTATATAGGTCCAGGACAGTGGGTACCTTCATAGGACCCCAGGGCCTGAAGGTCTACTACGCTACCCACGGAGATGGGAGAAGATTGGATCAGTTTGCTGGACAAACATCCTGCAGCATGGAGCAGGTAAGGGGGAGCCTGCGGGACTTGGTTCGACAGCAGGCTCTCCGGGGTAACCTAAAAGGGGGGATAGCCTAAGTATGCTCTGCATGGGCAACCTTGTTCACTATGTCTAAAGAAAGACAGGATGACACCTTTTCCCCCCCATCACTAGGTCCCCCTGTCTAAATATGTGTGCTAGCTAAACCTGCTGTTTCTTCCTAGGGCTAGTAAGGATCCCTAGGGGCCTTATGAGAGTCCTACCTGGCCGGGGGTTTGAATCTGCCGCCTGTTTCTGCGTTCCTGGATCTCCAGCAGCGCGGCTCCTCCATGTTCCTCCTGTTTCCGGCATACGCGCGCGCGCGCGCGCGCGCGCACGTCTTATTGACATTTTTCGCGCCGTTCAGACAGGAGGGCGGGGGGGGGGGGGCGTGCCTGCGGCGTCATACAGGGGCGCGCCTTTGTGCTGTTATAGACAGCAGGCATGGTCAGTGCTCAGTCTGAGGCTGATTTTCACAGGAGAGGACGCAGAGCGGCAGAACAGTGACTCCCGGTGGCGGAAGAGGGGTAGTACATCTGGACTTTGTTCCAAATACCTTTTTTGTTAAGCCAAGAAATCCCCCTTTTTTGCAGCAGGTTTGGAGGCTGGCAAACTTAGTTTGGGGTCACGGTATGTTGTCAAAAGTAAATATATAATATATTTAAAAAAAAAAAAAAAAAGAAGAGAACATACGGGATCCCATCAGTTTTTGGGCATTAGTAATCTATTGTCCCCTAAACTCTGATTTTGTACTCCTGCCCACTACAGTCTGTTGTGTGGGCGGAGTCCCTCGATTTTGTATTATGGCTTCCAAGGGTTCGGGGTCAAAGGGTACAAAAAAGACCAAAAAAAAACAAAAACAAAAAAAAAAACAAAAGGGTTCCCTTTCTGATTCTGATATGCCGATACTTTCCCCGCAACTTATTAACATAAGAAGCGCCTTGGATAAGCCATTAGGGGGATCTGGTGCGGAGGCTGGCCCAGATCAGCCCAGCCCTGTGTTTATCACAGAGGAGATGCTAGCCGTATCCCTAGGGGGGCTAGAAGAGAGAATAGCAACATTGATCGCTAGAGCTATTCCTGGTAAAAAACGGGTTAGATCCCCATCACCAGGAGGTGTATCCTCAGATGCTGAGATTCTCTCTCCAGAGGAATTGGAATCACAGGAGGATCAACTAGACCTGAACCAAGAGGGTTCAGGGATTGAGGGATCTGCCTCTGAGGAACCATTTTCAGACTCCCAGACAGAAAGACTGTGGGTACAGTCTTTGACGGACATGGTCCGCTCGGTATTTAGTTTACCATTGCCAGAGTCTCAGGTTCCTCCGGTATCCTCTCTGGGCTCTTTGAAAGCTCCGTTAAACAACGCAGTTTTTCCGGTCCATCCTCTCTTGGAGGAATTGATCTTTCGGGATTGGGTACGGCCGGACAGGATTTTTCTGCCACCGAAAAGATTTGCGGTCATTTACCCCATGGAGGAAAAGTTCTCCAAGAGGTGGAGGCTCCCAGTAGTGGATGCAGCCATCTCATGTGTGAATAAATCACTAACTTGCCCGGTGGAAAACATACATATGTTTAAAGATCCAGTTGATAAAAGATTAGAAACACTTTTAAAAGCATCCTTTGCTACGGCAGGAGCAGTGGTGCAGCCAGCGGTGGCTGCAATTGGAGTTTGTCAGGCATTAAAAGACCAGACAAAGGAAATGTTAAGGGACATGCCTACCCAACAAGCAGAAGAGTTTTCTGACATTCCCAGAGCTCTGTGTTTTGCGGTAGATGCTATAAAAGATTCCATCCAGCAGGCCTCTCGTTTATCACTATGTTTGGTGCACATGAGAAGGCTCTTATGGTTGAAGAACTGGGCGGCGGAGCCCCCATGCAAAAAGCTTCTGGCAGGGTTTCCCTTCCATGGAGGACGACTCTTCGGAGAGGATCTGGATAAATATATTCAGACTATTTCAAATGGCAAGAGTACCCTTTTACCGGTCAAAAAGACATTCCGGGCTCCTACATTTAAAGGCAGCTCTTTCCTGTCTCGGGGCCCTCAAATTCCAGGCAGTATCGACGGCCGCCTGCACGATCCAACGTTAACAGTAGATCGCAGGGACAGACCCCTGGGGGTAAGAGGCCGTGGTATCGCAAGCCGTCAAAGACAGCCCCTAAGTCGGCCTTATGAAGGGGCGCCCCCACTCTTGCGGGTGGGGGGAAGGCTTCGTTTCTTCTCAGAGGTTTGGGAAGCCAAGATCCCCGACAGATGGGTCCGGGCATCTGTAACCACAGGTTACAGACTGGAGTTTCTAAGGTATCCTCCGCCTCATTTTCAAGAATCAAGGCTACCAAGGGATCCAGCAAGGAAGGCCTCAATGCTGGCAGCTTTGGATCACCTGCTTGGCCAGGACGTAATTATAGAAGTGCCAGCCCAAGAGCAAGGCCTAGGTTTCTATTCCAATCTCTTTGTCATACCAAAGCCCAACGGCGATGTCAGGCCAATCTTGGACCTAAAGAGGTTAAACGGTTACCTAAGGGTTCGTTCCTTCCGGATGGAATCCATCCGGTCAGCAGCCGCCGCGCTTCAGAAGGACGATTTTCTGGCCTCCATAGACATAAAGGATGCTTACCTTCATGTACCAATCTTTCAGTCGCATCAAAGGTTTTTACGCTTCGCGGTGGGGCAGCGACACTTCCAATTCAGGGCGCTCCCCTTCGGGCTGGCCACGGCCCCCCGGGTATTCACGAAGATCCTAGCCCCAATTCTGGCCAATTTAAGGATCCAAGGGGTCACAGTCCTAGCATACTTGGACGACCTTTTAATCATAGATCACTCACGGCCGGGTCTGCAAAAGGCAGTAAACCTCACGGTTCGGTACCTCGAAGAATTCGGCTGGGTCCTGAACCGGGGAAAGTCAGCGTTCCAGCCTACAAAGCAGTTGGAATACCTCGGCATGAGGTTAGACACAGAACATCAAAAGGTGTTCCTGCCCCTTGTAAAGATCGAAGCTATCAAGGGGTTGGTTCAGTTGGTTCTAAACAAGAAAAAACCAACTATTCGCCTGTGTATGCGATTACTAGGCAAGCTAGTGGCCACATTCGAGGCAGTACCATACGCTCAGATCCACACTCGCGTCCTACAGGCAGCCATTCTAGCAGCCTGGGGCAAGAGGGCACATGCCTTAGAGTCCCCTTTGACGCTATCATCAAGGGTCCGACAAAGCCTGGCCTGGTGGTTGAACCCTCAGAATCTTCTAAAGGGAAAATCCTTCAGCCCTGTTGTCTGGAAGGTAGTTACCACAGACGCCAGCCTGGCAGGCTGGGGGGCGGTCTTCGAGGGGTTCTCCCGCCAGGGAACTTGGGTGAAAGCAGAGAGGCAGCTCCCCATCAATATCTTGGAAATCAGAGCTGCCCGCCTAGCCCTTCTGGCTTGGACCTCCAGATTAAAGGGGTTCCCGGTGAGAATCCAGTCAGACAATGCCACGGCGGTGGCATACATAAACCACCAAGGGGGAACCAGGAGCCAGGCCGCTCAGAGGGAGGTGAACTTGATTTTTCAATGGGCAGAGGTTCAGGTACCCTGCATTTCAGCGATATTCATTCCCGGAGTGGACAACCTGCAGGCAGACTTCTTAAGTCGCCAGAGTCTGTTGCCAGGGGAATGGTCTCTGCATCCCCAGGTCTTTCAGACAATCTGCCAGAGGTGGGGAATGCCGGACGTAGATATAATGGCATCCAGGTTCAACAAGAAACTAGACAGGTTCGTGTCGCGAGCGAGGGATCCTATGGCCTGCGGAACCGATGCGTTGGTTTGCCCTTGGCATCAATTCAGACTTCTATATGCATTCCCTCCACTACAGTTACTCCCGCGCCTGTTGCGCAAGATCAGAGTGGAGAACAAGCCAGTCATTCTAGTAGCTCCGGCTTGGCCCCGGAGGACTTGGTACTCACTAGTCCTGAAGATGGCAGTGGGAGACCCTTGGACTCTTCCTCTACAACCAGACCTACTCTCACAAGGCCCGATCCTCCACCCTACATTACAGCGTCTAAATTTGACGGCCTGGAGGCTGAATCCCTGATTCTCAGGGATAGAGGCCTGTCTAGGCAGGTAATTCCTACCCTGATTAGGGCTAGAAAGCCGGTCTCCAGGGTGATTTATTACAGGGTGTGGAGGAACTACGTAGGCTGGTGTGAATCCAAAAGATGGAATTCCCGCAAATATACTATTGATAGGGTGTTAAGTTTTCTCCAGCTAGGAGTGGATAAAGGCCTGGCACTAAGCACAATCAAGGGACAGATCTCAGCTCTGTCAGTGTGGTTTCAGAGGCCGCTGGCCACCCACTCGCTGGTAAAGACCTTCTTACAGGGGGTCTTGCGTATTAATCCTCCTGTCAAGTCACCAATTTGTCCATGGGACTTAAATCTTGTCCTGTCCACTCTACAGAAACAGCCTTTTGAGCCGTTGGCTGAGATTCCTTTACTCTTACTGACAAGAAAGTTGGTTTTCTTGGTCGCCATAGTTTCGGCCAGGAGAGTGTCAGAATTAGCAGCCTTATCGTGTAAGGAACCATATCTCGTTCTGCATAAGGACAGGGCAGTTCTCCGGCCCCATCCTTCCTTTCTACCAAAGGTTATATCCAAATTTCACTTAAACCAGGATTTGGTACTTCCATCCTTCTTTCCAAAACCTACATCTAGAAAGGAAGGGTTGCTGCATACCTTGGATATTGTCCGGGCCATGAAGGCCTATCTTAAAGCTACAGAAAAGATCCGGAAAACAGATGTGTTATTCGTTCTACCAGATGGCCCCAAGAAGGGGCAGGCAGCTGCAAAATCCACCATCTCGAGATGGATTAGACAATTAATCATTCAAGCCTACGGGTTGAAGAGGTTGCCTCCTCCGTTGTCGGTAAAGGCCCATTCTACCAGGGCCATGGGCGCCTCTTGGGCAGCACACCATCAGATCTCTATGGCTCAGATATGCAAGGCGGCAACGTGGTCATCAGTCCACACGTTTACAAGGGTTTATCAACTAGACGTGAGAAGAAATGCGGATGCTGCCTTTGGTCAGGCAGTACTACAGGCTGCAGTTTGAAATCCTCGGGATCAGAAACACCCTTGGTTATAAAAAAAAAAAAAAAAAAAAAAAAGTTTTTTTTTCTTGACTAAGTTGGAATTATTATTATGATTTGAGTTTATCTCTAAATTGAATCCTTCTTTGGAAGATGTCTCCCTCCCCTCATTAAAGCATTGCTTTCGGACATCCCACATAGTAATGAATATGCCGCTCTGTGTCCCGTGATGTACGAGAAAGAAAAAGGGATTTTTAAATACAGCTTACCTGTAAAATCCTTTTCTTGGAGTACATCACGGGACACAGAGCTCCCACCCCTCTTTTGGGTGACCATTTTGGGAGGCATACTGCTTGCTACAAAACTGAGGGACTCCCTCTAGGGGAGGGGGTTATATAGGGAGGGGACTTCCTGTTTGAGATTGCCAGTGTCCACACCTGAAGGTACTCCATATAACCCACATAGTAATGAATATGCCGCTCTGTGTCCCGTGATGTACTCCAAGAAAAGGATTTTACAGGTAAGCTGTATTTAAAAATCCCTTTTTCTTTTGGTGGTATTTGATCGTCTCTGCGATTTTATTTTTTTGCGCTATATATAAAAATAGAGCAACATTTTTGAAAAAAAAAAACAATATTTATTACTTTTTGTTATAAGAAAAATCAAATAAACTAAATTTTAGTCAAACATTTAGGGCAAAATTTATTTAGCCACATGTCTTTAGTAAAAAAAAATCACAATAAAAAAAAAAAATAGCTACCTAGCGGGAACAGCGACACTAATACAGCGATCAGAAAAATGACACTGGCAATAGGGCGGTGATCAAGGGGTTAAAACTTTGCTGCCCCCTCAGCACGGATTGCTCTTACAGCCACCGGGACCGTCCAATGTACCGGGGGGGTCCCGATCGGACCCCCGACCCACGTCAAGGCAGTCACGTACAGGTACGTTGATGTGCCTGTCCATGCCATTCTGCCGACGTAAATGTACATGCGGTCCTTAAGTGGTTAAGGATGCTGCAGCCAGCTTCCTGGCCCCTCTCCTTAACCAGCTTATACTGCACCCTGATTGGGCAAAGCATTGCCCACCAGGGTGCAAAATGCATTGTGCAGCGCGCAGTGCATTGCAAGGCATTCAACAGAGCGAACACCCACCAAACACCCTGCAAATTCGGGTGTTCCCTGAACTGGGGAACTGCCTCCTGCTACAGCAAAATATTTCAAAGTTTGACTCATCAGTCCAGAGCACCTGCTGCCATTTTTTTGCTCCCCAGTTCTTATGTTTTCATGCATAGGACGTGGAAACAAGGCTAGGTGACTCAACTATGCAGAAGTATTTCTCCCGGCAAAAAGTAAGCTAATAATGCAGTCTGGTAAATAATTCAATTGTGCTCAATTAAAAAAATGTCTTACATTTTTCATCAAGCACACAGAGCGCTGTAGACGATCAGAGGATCATGCCTAAAACTTTTGCATAGTACTGTTCTTTACAGTTATTTTTATTTGTGGGCTACAGGTATTGATGGATTTTTTGTCTGCTCTAAATATGAAAAACAAACAAACAATCTGTGAAATATATGATTTTTTTTAGATCCCACAAATTGATGTCAGAAGTCTCCTTTGTAATGCTGAAGAACTTCTTTCAGTCCATGAGTCATTTCTCAGTGAATTAAAAGATACAAAAAATGATGCCCAAAACCAGCTTTATCAGATTGGTAAGTAGGGTTGTAAAATATTGAGGAAAAAAAATAATATATAGAAACCCCTAAGATACAACTAGATGCCACTCTTAATATTTATTAAAGCTAATGTGTAAGTTCACAACTCACAATGGTTTCCACTGCATTAAGAGTATGTGTCTGCGTATAGTATATACACATTTAAGCGCTTGCCGACCGCCCTATAGCACCTTTACTGCTAAAGGACCATGAAATGTATATATATACGTGATCCTGCACTTCTGGGTATGTGGCCCGAGTGTGCGCCAGCGGCGGCTCACTCTTGCTGTGAGCCGCTGTGAGCCACAGTGTGTTCCACAGACCTGATGTCTGCCAACACCTGCTGTTCATTCGTTACACAGGCAGAATGGCAATCTGCTTATGTAAACAAGGTCAGTCAGGCAGTACAGAAGGCAAGGATCCTGTGTTCCTGTAAAGCAGAAACACTGATCCACGCCTTCCACTATACCGTAGTAAAATCATCTCCCCCACTACACTGAATCCCAGCTAGGCACACATTTAATCCTTTGAACGCCCCTAATGTTAACCCTTCCCAGCTAGTGTCATTAGTACAGTGATAGTGCATATTTTTTAGCACTGATTACTGTAATAATGTCACTGTTTCCCAAAAAAGTGTCAGTTAGGTGTCGGATTCGTCCACTGCAATATCGCAGTTCCAATATATGGGTACTACTGATGCTTGTACATTTTTCTGATGTTTGTATAATGGTTATATACTGGTTACCATGTATGTGGATTGTCTTCTTTTCACATTGTATGCATATTTTATGGGCCTGCATTCATTTCTGTTGTGTTTTATATGTGCAACAAATTGTAATAAATCGACTTTTTATACAATCATGATATGTTTTTTGGCTAACCATATTCACCTCACTCAAAGTCCCAGGGTGAACCCTATGTATAGCAGTCACCGCCATTACTAAATAAAAATTCCATAAATCCCATAGTTTGTAGACGCTATAACTTTTGCGCAAACCAATCAAAATAAACTTATTGGAATTTTTTGTTTACCAAAAATATGTAGAAAAATATATATTGGCCTAAATTGATGAAGACATTTTTTTTTCTTCAATTTTTTTATTGGATGTGTTTAAGAGCAGAAAGTACAAAATATTGTTTTTCCTCAAAATCGTCGTTTCTTTTTTGTTTTTGTGATCAAATATACCACCAAAAGAAAGCTCTATTTGTGGCAGAAAAAAAAGGACACAAATTTTGTTTGGGTACAGCGTCGCATAACCACGCAATTGTCAGTTAAAATAAAAGGATTTTTAATAAACAGCTTACCTGTAAAATCCTTTTCTTGAAGTACATCACGGGACACAGAGCGCATAGCCATTACACTTGGGTTATATGGGTACCTTCAGGTGTGGACACTGGTGTAATCAATTTCACAGGAAGTTTCCTCCCTATATAACCCCCTCCCACTGGGAGTGCTTCAGTTTTGTAGCAAGCAATTCCTCCAAGGTTACACAATGTTCCCCAAAAGAGGGGTGGGAGCTCTGTGTCCCGTGATGTACTTCAAGAAAAGGATTTTACAGGTAAGCTGTTTATTAAAAATCCTTTTTTCTTTATCGTACATCACGGGACACAGAGCGCATAGCCATTACACTTGGGATGTCCTAAAGCAATGCTCTATGAAGGGAGGGAGACCGTAAGGCCAAGAATAGCCAAACAAAAAATTATCAGGAAGTAAAGTAACTCCACCAACAGAAAAAAGGGGGCGTGACCCGGACCAGAGGATTCTATACTGCTGCCCGTAGGACCGCCTGCCCAAAAGCTGCGTCCGTACCCTTTGCAACGTCCAACTTATAAAATTTAGTAAACGTATGTACGGAAGACCAGGTTGCCGCCCTGCAAACCTGTGCCATAGAGATCTGATGGTGTGCCGCCCAGGAGGCACTCATGGCCCTCGTAGAATGGGCTTTAACTGATAAGGGAGGTGGAACGCGCTTCAGACCATAGGCCTGAAAAATCAGCTGCTTAATCCACCTAGCCAAGGAAGACTTGGCAGCCGGCTGACCCTTCTTGGGGCCATGCGGAAGAACAAAAAGCACATCTGTTTTCCGAATCTTCTCTGTAGCCTTGAGATAGACCCTCATGGCTCGAACCACGCCCAAAGTATGAAGCAGTCTTTCCTCTCTGGACTGGGGAGTAGGAAAGAAGGATGGTAGGACTAGGTCCTGATTCAAGTGAAAACTGGATATGACCTTAGGAAGGAAAGAAGGTTGAGGCCGCAGAACCACTCTGTCCTTATGCAGAATAAGGTATGGCTCCCTGCATGACAAGGCTGCCAGCTCGGAAACCCTTCTGGCCGAAGCCATAGCCACCAAGAAAACCAACTTTCGGGTTAGTAGCACAAGAGGGATTTCTGTCAGAGGCTCAAACGACTGCCTTTGTAAAGCTGACAAGACCAGATTTAAATTCCAGGGGCAGAGGGGAGCTCTAATAGGGGGATTCACATGCAAGACCCCCTGCAAGAAGGTTTTCATAAGCGAATGGGTGGCCAAGGGTCTTTGAAACCATATCGATAAAGCCGACACCTGCCCCTTTAGAGTACTAAGAGCCAACCCTTGGTCAACGCCAACCTGGAGGAATCGCAAGATCCTGTCAATAAAAAACTTTCGAGGATGCCATTTTTGAGACTCGCACCACTCCACATAGGTTCTCCAGACTCTGTAATAAATATTTCTGGAGACCGGTTTCCTAGCCTGAATCAACGTAGATATGACCTGAGCTGAGATGCCTCTGCCCTTAAGAATTAGGGATTCAGCCGCCAAGCCGTCAAATTTAGCTGCTGTGAAGCAGGGTGGCAGATTGGGCCCTGAGACAGCAGATCTGGGCGCAGGGGGAGCGGCCACGGCGCCCCGACTGACATCTTCACGATGAGTACGTACCAGGGCCTGGGCCAGGCTGGGGCCACCAGGATCACAGGCCTACGCTCCACCCTGATCCTCCGTAGAAGGCGGGGAATCATCTGCAGTGGAGGGAACGCATACAGGAGAGAAAACTGGTGCCAAGGGCAAACCAACGCATCGGTCCCGTAGGCCGAGGGATCCCTGGCTCGGGATATGAATTTGTCCAACTTTTTGTTGGATCTCGTTGCCATAATGTCCACATCTGGGACTCCGAATCTTTGGCAAATCTCTTGGAATACCTGGGGGTGAAGAGACCACTCCCCCGGGAGCAACTGTTGACGACTCAAAAAATCTGCTTGAGAATTGTCTATCCCTGGGATGAACACTGCCGAGATGCAGGGTACATGGGCTTCGGCCCATGAGAAAATCAGGTTTACTTCCCTTTGGGCTGCTAGGCTCCTCGTGCCCCCCTGGTGGTTTATGTATGCCACCGCAGTGGAATTGTCGGACTGTATCCTTACTGGCAGACCCTGAAGGGGGAGAGTCCAGGCGATCAGGGCCAGTCGAACAGCTCTGATCTCTAGGATATTGATGGGAAGCAGTTTTTCTGCCTCCGACCACTGCCCTTGCTGGATCTGTCCTTCTAGAACTGCCCCTCAACCTGATAGGCTGGCATCCGTGGTTACTATCTTCCACGTGATGGGGCAAAAGGATTTCCCCTTTGACAAATTTTGAGGGACCAGCCACCAAAACAGGCTGTGCCGGACTCCTGGGGAGAGCACTAACGGACGATCTAACGTCTGAATGGACTTGTTCCAAGCAGAGAGAATGGCTGCCTGAAGATATCTGGTATGGATCTGGGCGTAGGGCACTGCCTCGAAGGCGGCCACCATCTTCCCCAGCAGTCGCATACATAGGTGAATAGTCGGCCTCTTCTTGCCTAAGATCACTTGAACTGCTTGAGTTATTGATCTGACCTTTGCTTGAGGTAAAAATATCCTCTGGCAGTCTGTATCTAGCCGAAGGCCTAGATATTCCAACTGCTTTGTGGGTTTCAATATCGATTTTTCTTGGTTCACAATCCACCCGAATTCCTCTAGATGCTGAACTGTGCGAACTACTGCATGATTGAGGCTGGAAGCTGAGCTGTCGATAACCAGAAGATCGTCCAGGTATGCCAGGACCAAAATGCCTTCTGTCCTTAGGACGGCTAGCACCGGGGCTAACACCTTTGTGAATACCCGCGGAGCTGTTGCCAACCCGAAAGGGAGGGCTACGAACTGGTAATGACGGTGATCTATCATAAAACGAAGAAACTTGTGATGTGCCGGGTAGATCGGCACGTGCAGATACGCATCCTTTATGTCTATAGATGCTAGAAAGTCGTCTTGATGTAGGCTGGCTGCCACCGAACGTATGGACTCCATACGAAAGGTCTGAATCTTTAGAAAGCGATTTAGGCGTTTGATGTCTAAGATAGGCCTGACGTCGCCATTGGGCTTTGGTATTATGAAAAGGTTGGAGTAGAATCCCAGACCCCATTCCTGGGTTGGTACTTCTACAATTACTCCTTGGAGCAAGAGACGATCCAATGCTTTTACAAGAGAGGCCCTCTTTAATGGGTCGCTTGGAAGACTTGACCCCTGAAAATGAGGAGGGGGGACTTCCCGAAACTCTAGATTGTAGCCCGTGGCTACCACGGACAGTACCCAAGAGTCGGGAATTCTGGCCTTCCACACTTCGGAGAAAAACCGAAGCCTTCCCCCCACCCAAGAGAGTGGGGGCGCCCCTTCATGAATCTGACTTGATGACTGGTTTAACCGGCTTGCGAGACCATGGCCTCTTGCCTGCTTGTCCTTGTGGGTGGCTATTAAATGCTGAACGCCCGGGAGGCCGTCGATACTGACGGGAAGTTGAAGGGGCCGAGCCTGCGAAGGCCTGTCGCTTAAACGCGGGCCCACGCGATCTTTTCTTGACAGGCAAGAAAGAACTTTTACCACTTGATATGGTCTGGATATATCTATCTAGGTCTTCACCGAATAGTCTCCCACCATGAAAGGGAAATCCTGCTAAAAGCCTTTTGCAGGGTGCCTCTGCTGACCAGTTTTTCAGCCACAAAAGGCGACGCATATGAACCAACAGCAGAGATAAACGGGACGCCTGTTGAATGGAGTCCTTAATAGCATCTACTGCAAAGCAGAGAGCCCTTGGGAGATGAGCCAATTCACGAGCTTGCTGAGCCGGTATGTCCCTTAATATCTGTTTAGTCTGATCCTTTAAAGCCTGACAAACGCCAATGGCTGCCACCGCTGGCTGAACCACGGCACCTACTGTGGTAAAAGAAGCCTTCAGTAGGGTCTCCAACTTTTTGTCGACTGGATCTTTAAACATCTGGACATTTTCAACCGGACAGGTCAGGGATTTATTTACGCAGGAAATGGCTGCGTCCACGGTAGGGAGTGCCCATTTCTTTGCAAATTCTTCTTCCATAGGATAGAGAATAGTGAACCTTTTAGGAGGGATAAAAATCCTATCAGGTCGAGCCCAATCCTGAAAAATCACGCTCTCCAGAAGGGGGTGAACCGGAAAAGACGCACCACTCAACGGTGCCTTCAAGGAACCTAAAGAGGATACCGCGGGGGCTAATTGTTCTGACACTGGAAGTTTAAAAGCAGTGCGAACCATATCTGTCAGAGGCTGGATCCACAGGCTCTCTGCTTGAGAAGCCGAAAAAATTTCATCTATAGTGGAACCTTCAATGTCTGAACCGTCGGGACTCGGGTCCGCTTGATCCCCCTGTGGGTCCAATTCCTCCGAAGAGAGGACCTCTGCATCTGAAAACACCAATCTAGGTGACGGGGATCTAGCCCGTTTGCCACCTGGCAAAGAGCGGGCAATTAAAGCAGTTAACCTTTCCTCTAGCCCACCCAGGGTGGTCGCTAGCATTTCTTCCGTAACGTAAACGGGAATGGGTTGATTGGGGGCCGCCTCTGCCCCTAGCACCCTCAATGGCTCCTGCAACATGCTGTTCGGTGGTCTATCTGGTGAGGGTGGGACCGCTAGAGCCTGGCCCAAATCCTCTGACCCCGATGGAGACCCCTTTAGTTTTTTGGCACCTTTTGCAGCCTTAGCTGGTCCTGATCCCTTGGGAGCCATTGCACAACCTTGAGACACCCCTAAAGCCAACACCCAACTGTTGTAGCTAGAAGTGAACCATTAATAAGAACAGGCTATGGTAAAAAATTTCCAAATTTTCATACGCCCGAGAAGGCGGCAATACAGAGGAAAGTCCTGTGAGTATTGCCACACCAATGCCCGTTAGCTGGAGCCCAAGGTTGCACCGACTCAGATACTGCCAGATCTAAGGCCTCGTACACACGAGGGGATATGTCCGCTGAAAACGGTCCGATGGACCGTTTCAGCAGACATCTCCGCTCGTGTGTATGGGCTAGCGGACAGATTTCTCCACCCGACAGATTTCAAAGCATGCTTTGAAATCTATCCGGTGGGAATCTGTCCGCCCGACATGTCTGCTGGTTAGTACACTTACCAGCAGACATGTCGGCCCCCACCGCCGCCGCGCCGCTGCCGAATGGATTCGGCGCATGCGCGGAAGTGTTTTACTTCCTGGTGCGGTGACGTGGCGGTGACGCGGCGGCGTCAACGTCACCGCCACGTCACCGCGCCTTCCGGCGGCGGGGAATTTGATCCGATGGTGTGTACACGCCATCGGATCAAACTCCCGATCGGACATATCCGATGGAAATGGTCCGCGGACCGTTTTCATCGGATATATCCGATCGTGTGTACGCCGCCTAAGGCTGAGTCCCTTTAAGAAAAAAACCTCTTTTTTTTTATTTATTTTTTTCTTTCTGGTCAGTATGGAGCTAAGTCCAGACCTGAAGATCCACAAACCCCCACTGGGTGTCACTGTTAGCCAGAAATAGCTCAGCTGCGCGCTCTGTGTCCTCAGCCTCCTCTGCTTTCAGGAGGGAATGACCAGCCAGGAAATGCTTTGCTGCTTTAATTGAGACCTGACGCTGCTGGCCCCCCCCCCCCACGCACGCTGACGCTGTAAAAGGCGGCGCGCGCGCGCCCCCCCCCCCCCCCACGCTGAAACCAACATGGAGGAAGCAGAAAGCAGAGGAGAAGCCTGGACCAGCGCTAGCAACCCAACAGACACCAGGCAAGACACTAATCTTTATTGTAGTGCACACATAGAGGAAGCTGTCCCCATAGGCTTCCTAAGAAACAGGAGTTTTGTCAGCATTTTCCTTCCTATAGCACGTGGTGCTGCAGTATCATGCTAACAGGCAGATCTGGGGGGAGTAGCAAATACATATCTTTAAAAGCATACATATACCTACATGTTATCTGGGTAAACATTAGTACATCCCATCCTGCCTCAAAAGACATAGTGGAGATAGTGGCTGATGCACAAGCATACCATTAGCCGACCCAGAACCCTCAGGGGGATACCTACTTTCGAACCAAGTCCCGCAGGTTCCCTCTTACCTGCTCCACGCCGCAGGGTATTGCAAAATGCAAGAGGCCTAACCTTCCCCCATATCCATGGGTATTGTCTTGGACCTTCAGGGACCGGGGTCCTGTGTTAAGGAAACCACACACCTGGACCTATATAGCATCCTGGCATCAGTAGCGTTTAGTTCTTGGAAGAGACTAAGGCACTGGAGCCCAGAATCCAGCCCTCCAAGGAGAGGCATTATAGGCAAAACCCCACTCCAGCAGGGCCCGGGTACCGTACACCTTGGCTTTGAAGCACTTCGGACGGATCCGGCTAGCTATCCTGGGTCCCGAGACCTCCGAGGGACAGCTAGACGTGACCAACACCTAAGACACTGGCGAAAAAACTGAAGCACTCCCAGTGGGAGGGGGTTATATAGGGAGGAAACTTCCTGTGAAATTGATTACACCAGTGTCCACACCTGAAGGTACCCATATAACCCAAGTGTAATGGCTATGCGCTCTGTGTCCCGTGATGTACGATAAAGAAAACGCAGTGCCATATTGCAAAACATGATCTGGTCGGGAAGGGGGGTAAATCTTCCCAAAGTGAAGTGGAGATACTATACATAGTGTACTGTGTGTCTGTATGTGTATGTATATATGTATATATGTGTGTGTATATATACAGTATATATATATATATATATATATATATATATATATATATATTTATTATACAATGATCATCAATAACTTTCGACGATTAAACATCTCAAGCCCCATACACACTATCAGTTTTCCTGATGGTTTTCTCTTCAGGTTTACCAAAACCATGTAGTACAAGAGCCTGCCTGATTGCATACAAATTGAAACTCTTGAGGTTTGACCTCATTTTAGATGGTTTTGGTAAACCTGAAGAGAAAACCGTCAGGAAAACTGATAGTGTTTATGGGGCTTCAAACTCATTGTGTTCCTCAAGCCATTCTTGAACCATTTTTGCAGTGTGGCAGGGTGTATTATCCTGCTGAAAGAGGCCACTGCTATCATGCCGTTTCCATGAAGGGGTATACTTGGTCAGCAAAAATGTTTTGATGGATGGTACAGTATGTGTCAAGTAACATCCCCATAAATGGCAGGACCCAAAGTTTCACAGCAGAACATTGCCCAAAGTATCACACTGCATCCACTGACCTGCCTTCTTCCCATACTGCATCTTGGTGCCCAGCTAAGCAGCACACATGATGTAACAAAAAACATGATTCATCACACCAGGCCACCTTCTTGCATTGCTCAGTCCTCCAATTCATATTGTCCACATGCCCATTGTAGGGACTTTTGGCTGTGGACATGGGTCAGCATGGGCACCCTGACTGGTCTGCAGCTACACTGCCCCATACACAATAAACTCCCCCTACCTCCTCCTACCTCAGTCACCTATGTCATTGGTTGAGGAGATGTCATCCTACCTCAGTCACCTACTGTATGTCATTGTTTGATGAGATGTCCTTCTACCTCAGTCATTGGATGGCAAGATGTCTTCCTATCTCTATTACCCATGTCATTAGTTGGCAGGATGTCCTCCTATCCCTGTCATCCTTGTCATTGCTTGGTGAGATGCCCTCTTACCCTATCACTCATGTTATTAGGAGGTAAGATGTCCTTTCATCTTTATCACTCATGCCATTGGTGAGATGTCTCTGCCATCTCCTTATCTCCAGTATCTGTCGATGCAGTTAATAAATATATAGGCTAATATTTACAACCATAGTTAATAAGTGCAATATGTTTGTTTTAGGTACCAGTGCCCTTTGCATAGTTATTGAAATTTCACTGCCCTTTAGTTTAGTTTTCCTTTTGTGACAGATGTGGCTGTGTTTGAGGTGCTCTAATCACTTCATAAAATGTAGCTCTACTGACAGCGAGGCTGTTTGCACTGTTTATCCCATGGATAATGCACTTTAAAGCTCTTAACAAGGCATTCCACCAAGTTAAAGTGTGTTTGTGATTTAAAGTGCTTAAAGTGGAGGTCCACACAAAAATGAAACCTCCGCTTTTTGGAACCCTCCCCCCTCCGGTGTCACATTTGACACCTTTCAGGGGGGAGTGGGGTACAGATACCTGTGTAATACAGATATTTGCCCCCACTTCAGGGCATAGACTCCCGCGGGGGTCACACCCCTTCCTGCCCCCCCTGCTGTCTTCTGGGAAACACACAGGTCCCAGGAGACAGCGGGGACCAGTTAGGACATGCAGCGCGACTCGTGCAGTAGGGAAACGGGAAGCCGCAACACTTCACTTCCTGATTCCCTCACCGAGTATGGCGGCGGGGGCAAGCGAGAGCCGAGCGATTGCTCGGGTTCGGCATGCCGACATCGCGGGCACCCTGGACAGGTAAGTGTCAATTTATTATTTTTTTTAGGCGGACCTCTGCTTTTACAAACAAGGGAAATTAAAAACAGGTATCTGGAGGTACTTTGAACCTTGTACCCTGTAAAGTTGTTTGGGAACCCCCACACCCAGGGGTAATCTGTTGTTTAAAGGTTAGCTTGCTTCTGAAGCTTGGACTACCTACTCTCATTCCTGACTATTGATTCCAAACTATAATGGATTTCTTATTGGCTCTGAAACAACTTTCTTTTTTTTCTTTTCTTTGCTTTTCAGGAAGCCTTTTTCAGGAATACAGCAGAGATATGGAAAATGCATACGCTGTTTATTGTAATGAATATACAAGATCTGCATCACTACTTCAGAGTTACCAAGAAACACCACCTATAAATGAAAAGATCCAGGAAGTACTGCAAATATTACAGTGAGTGCCACTACTTGCTCTGTATGCTGCAAAATACATAGCAATGGTAGAGCTGAAAGATGCTAAAGTGCTTTTTAATCATTCAAATATTCAAAGCTTCTTTACTCTTTGGGGCTCCTCTGCCTCCCAGGCCATCTTTGCCTAAACCCGATTATAGGTCTACTCCATATAACAGCGTTTTTTTTAAATATCGCCTCCTCACTGCCTGTGAAATGTCTTCTGAAAATTGATCCACCACAGATCACTTTCCAGAGGGTAACGCTAGTGTAGATCTAGCCCCGGAGGAGCTACTGGTTTGTTTTGGGTGGTACATTTACCTTGTAGCTCTTCCAAATTCCTAGGGGTGAATGGTGCATATAGCAGAAGTAAAGGAATGTCCGCAACAAGTGTCTTTTGCTGTGCTCTTTATTACCCAGCCAGGTAAAAACAAATAACTTGTGGTGAGGAAAGTAGAGTTGAAGGAAGGAAGGAGAATAGCAAATTCAGGCGTAGCAATAAGGAAACAGTCCTGCTCCCAAGTGTAACACTTCTCTGTGCCACTCCTGCTTGAGACGCCTCTGCCACAGGCCCTCTCTGATTGCAGTTATGGAGGCAATCCTCCTTAAGTGAATTACGCTTGGATCTCTTTCTTAACGTCGCCAAGGTACCGACTGACAAGTGATCAATCCTTCAGTGTCCGGCTACCTTGTTACCTGGTGGTTTATCGAAATCCTTTTGGACCGCCAGCCTCTAATTGGCGCTCCTCAGATGGACTCCCCACTAAACAGCTATACCGCTTGGGATCCTCAGAAGTGGGAACCCAGTCGATCACTGGGTCCCCGTCGCTGCTCAAATTCTCCGGACCAACATGGTCCCGGAACCAGGAACACTGCATTGCACGCATGCCCCGGCAAAGTAGGCTATAACCCCGGGGCACTGTGTGATGTGGTCACCCTAAAGGTGGGTGTTACACTGGACGAAGATGACCCAGACCCAATGGCGTCTGCACCATAAATACCCTCCTCCAACATGCACAGCGAGGATTAACCCTCCTGATTGGCTTCCGGGGAAGAGCACCCAAACCTTGACTCCACTGCTGCCACTGCACTGGGGTGGGAAGAACACCCCCGCACAACAGAATGGCCCACAGCACAGCCAGACAGAGACCCTGTTTTGAACATAACAATTTGGATCAGAGTGTAACTACACTCTGATCCCCTTTAAATTTAAATAGCACCGGTACTTTGACGTAACCAGGCGCCACACTAGTGTCAACGAGCCCAAAGAGTGTAGACAGAGTGATATTTTGGTTAAGGTGCTAAAAGGACTAGGATAGCGTACAATCAATAGTTGTAAGCCAATCAGATTAGGAATGATTTGTGACAAGCAATCAGATGCAAATGTAAATAGATACAAAAGGATACACTGGGTGCGATTTACAAAAACTAGAGCACTCTGATTCTGGTGCAGTTATACATGGTAACCAATAAGCTCCTAAAGTCAGCTTGATCAATTACACTTTAACAATACAACCTGGAAGCTGATTGATGTGTCTGTAGAGCTGTACCAGATTTTGCACGCTCCAGTTTTAGAAAATCTACCCCACATTGTGTCAAAACTTCTGACAGCCTGCTGGCTGCACATAGTGATAGTTGTTGCTGTGATAGTATTGTATAGATCCGGTACCTGTATATAGTGCCTGTATAATTGCTATTCAGGGTAACGCTTCCTGTGGTGGGGGAAAAATCCAGTAGTAGGTTGTTTCCACAAATTTGTGTTTCAAAGGGTGAGATTTACTAAGGCTAGGCTCACACGTATGTACTGTTGGAAACACTGTGATCTGTGTGCGTTTCCCACACAGCATTGCAATCGCACTGCCCTTGCAACCTGCTGTGGGTGTGAATACAAAGTTAATGACAATTAAAACACAGGTTCCAGGAGCAGTGCATATGCCTTCACCTGATCGCATGGTAAAAAATGACCATGTGATCCGGTTTGGTGTGACTCCAAAAAAGGTGCATGCACTTCTTTAGTGTAATGCGGTGCAATTTGAGTCTATTCAAAATGAATGGGCACTAATCGCGCGGAAGCATATGTGAATTGCACAGGAATGCCGTGCAGTTGCAAAGTGTGAACCCCGTTCACCATTTCAAGTCTGATTTCAGCCCAAATTTATGTCTGAATTTGGACCTAAAACAGACCAAAAGACGCAGGGGGCGCCTGTGCAAATTCGCGCCAGAGCTGCAGTGGAGATAAGTTAACCGATCAAAATCTCCTGGTCAAAATCTCCTGCTATTGCGAATTGGATGCAGGTAACCTGCATCCAATTTGGAATGGTGTGAACCCAGCCTCAAACTGGAGCACTCAGAATCTTCAGCTGTGCTTGGTAGCCAATCTGCTTTCAACTTCAGCTTGTTCAATTAAGCTTTGACAATAAAACCTGGAAGCGGATTGGGTTCTATGCAGAGCTGCACCAGATTTTGCATGCTCTGGTTTGCACAATTGGCTGTGGCCAATGGGTGAGCACAAACTTTTGTTATATTCAAGTTTTGTAAACTGAGGCCTCGTACACACGTCCGAGGAACTCGTCGTTTCAGACACATCATTTTCCTCGTCGAGTTCCTTGTTAGGCTTGTCGAGAAACTTGACAAGCTGTCTTTGCGTACACACAGTCAAATCTCCTCGTTCTCAAACTCGATGACTTCAACACATACGACGGCAGGGAAGTTTGATTCCACTGGCACAACCCTTGGGGCTGCTTTTGCTAATCTCATGTTACTGCGTGTTAGGTAAAAGTTTAAGAGACATTTGCACTTTTCAGTCTGTTACAGCGTGACAAATGTGCTATCTCCATTACAAATACAACGTTTAGCGAAGGTGCACGGGTTTCTAAGCATACACACCAACGTGTTTCTGGTGGAAAACCAGCCCGACGAGGAACACGACGACTCCCGTCGAGGAAAAAGAGAACTTGCTCTCTTTTTTCCTCGTCGAGTTCCTCGACAGTTTACTCTATGAAAAGCATACACACAACCGTTTTCCTCGGCAAAAAAGCTCTCCCACCAAGTTTCTTGATGGATTCTGTCGAGGAAAACGGTCGTGTATACGCGGCCTAAGGAAAGGAACTGTTGATCCCTGAAACTGGTAGATGGATGAGAGATAAAATCACACATGTTTATGATCTCTCACAGATGCCTATGCTGTCCTGCTGGCCACTCGGGGGGCAGCATCCTGCAAACAGTATACTTTCCAACTGTTGATTATACTCCATCCTAGGCCACTTGGCCTCTCGATCCAGATGTCACTCTGTGAACACCTTTACTTTACAATGTTTGGCAAGCACTGTTTTAAAGTGCTATATTAAAATAAACTAGTGGTGATCCACTTTAATTCATCTTTAAGTTGCCCATGACTCAAACATTTGTGCCCTATCACAATGTTCTGGTTGATGGAGTACTTGGTTAAATCTGGAGTACTTGAATCTGAGTCCTCTGATACAACCATGATATGCCATTTCAGATATTCACTTTCTGCTTGGATATTTATTGGCTCACTACTGTTGTATGATGACTTTATCAGTATCCTTTTAGGGCTAGTTCTGTACAAACATCATATTATAGTAGAGCTTGGTTGCTAAAGAGATAGATCAGGAAGATCTAATCATTCTAGTGCAGGGTTTCTCAACCAAGCACCTTACGCTGCATACACACGACTGATTTTCCTGCCAGAAAAACTGCGGGGAGAGATTTTGGCCGGGAAAATTGGCCATGTGTATGCTTCCTCGCAGTTTTCCCGACAGGAAAACTGCCAGGAATCCTGGCGGGAAAATAGAGAACCCGGCAGTTTTCCTATAGAGTAAACACTGCGAGGGAGCATACACACAGCCAGGATTTCCATCCAAAACTCTCCCACGTTTTTTTCAATTAGAAAACCTCTTGTGTGTACACGGGGAAAGTTATCAAGCAGGTTCTCGGTTTTCCCGTTGGGATTCCTGGCGGACTTTATACCGCAGGGAATCTCGGTCGTATGTACAGGGCTTTAGAGTTCCTCCAGAGGTTGCTTGGAGTTCCTTGATCAATGAGCAATTTCTGTCTCTGAGGTGGCGTACACACGACCGAGGTTCTCGCTAGAAACCAGCGAGAACCTCGCTGGAAGCTGCATTCCAGCGAGAACCTCGGCCGTGTGTACGCTCTCGGCGAGCATCCTGTCGGGAATGCCGTCGAGCAGAAATAGAGAGCATGTTCTCTATTTGCTTGACGGCCCGCCTGGATGAATGGCTGGTTGCCATTCCCAAAGGGCGGGTCACCGAATCTGATGGCCAGCAGAGAACCTCGACGGGCGGAACGATGTGTTCTGCCCGTCGAGGTTCTGTGCCGTGTGTATGCGGCTTCAGGTAAGTATCCACTGACACCACTGATTTTTTTTTTAGCTATCTGTAAGGTACCATCTTCCTAATGACCAGAAGTGCAGGAGCATTCTTCCAACTGACCATTATACTAAAATATCAAGAGTTGTAGCTATAGTCATTTTTAGCAGGTGTTTACTGAGCCCAGAAAGATATTTCAAGGGTTCCTCTGTATTGAAAAGGTTAAGAAATGCTGTTCCAGAGTATGACAATGTCAATGTGAATATGGGCTATCTACATCAATCCTTACATAAGTAAGCGTCAGTCTGGTTGTTTTGTACAAGTTTGAACCCTAAGAGCCATTTCACACAGGGGTGACTTGGGATCTGACTTGAAGTCGCCCCAAGTCGCGCTGTTGAGAAAAGCAATGGAAGTGAATGGAGCCGTCTTAATGTACACTACTAAAGTCGCTCCGACTTCAGAAAAGGTTCCTGTACTACTTCAATCCGACTTCTAGGCGACTTGTATCCATTGGTTTCAATAGAATTTGTCTCCAAAGTCGGATCGTGTCTTAACTAAAGCAACAATACAGGAAGAGAAAATTGTTTTCTCACGTTTTCTCAGGCAAACCCCTCCCTCCCACAGAGCTGATTGTTGTTTGATTGGCCACCAGAAAGCCTCCTGTCCTGGAGGTGACTTGAAGTTGCCTTGTCAGTCCCCCCAAGTCTCGTTGTGGTGCGCGCTCATGTTGTGTTCAAGTCGCGGCCACAGTCGTGTCACCCCTGTGTGAACCGGCTCTTATTGCTTGTGGTTATATAATTGTAAATTAATAATATAATAATAATAATATTACTAGTATCTCTTATCTTTGACAGAGACATGGATAGCGTTAAACAATTCAAAGACCTTTCCTTCTACCTGATACAGCCCGTACAGCGTATCACCAGGTACCCCTTGTTATTGCGCAGCATCCTGAAAAATGTACCGCAAGAACGACATTCACAAGAGATGCTTCAGAGAGCTCTTGACACCATGAATGAGGCAAATGTCAGCATCAATGAAAACAAGAGGCGTAAAGAAATCGGTGAGATAAGTGTGAATTCATGAAACCATTTTAATAGCGCAACTTTGCTTTATATTCTAATATTTGAAGCTACTTCAGGTGCTTTAATATGAATATAGCATAATGGAAAAAAGGAGAGTTAAAAAAAATTCCATCAATAGGAAAAATAGCCTATAGATATAGGCTAAAAACATTTTACCAGAAGAGGAAAGAATATGAGGCATGCTTCTGCACTGTGTACAAAGTGTATAAATATTCCCACCACTGACAGTGTTATGAATCGGCGATGAACTGCTACACAGAATTGATACAATATTTCATTGTTTGACAAGTTTACCGGACTGCAACCCTTCACAGATGAACAGGGCAAACAACGGAGTTTGGTCTCTGTAACATTGTATCAATCCTATATAGTCCACTTTTTGCAGAAGCTGTTTTATTACGCAATTAGTGGTAAGCACAAGAATTTCCATACACTTTGTAAGGCTCCCTTAAAGTGTTACTGAACCCACAAAAGTAAAATCAGTCTGTATATGCAGTAAAGTATGCTTGCTATACTCACTGTGAAACCTACGGGGTATATCCTCTGCATTGTGTAAAAAGGCTGTGTGATCCTCCCCTTCTTTTACTGTCCCAAATCAATCTGCTGATATAACATAGCCCTTGGAGGCACTCTGCACATGCTCAGTTTGGTGTTTACAGCTAGAGAGTTTTTTTTTTTGTTTTTTGTTTTTTGGGAGGCTGCATGTGATCAGTACAGGGCCAATCAGCACTGTCCAGACAGTGGAGAATAAAAAACTCCTCCTACAAGCTTTAACCAGTGCTTGGTCAGACACTGATAGAAGTCCCAAGACTGTTCTATATTGCTGATGAGAAAAGGTATTTAGCTTTTTATATTTACTAAAATAATTGAATTTTTGTGTACTGTCAGGGACCAAATATAGTCAATGCAGGCTCCTGTTTAGTAACACTTTCATTTTTTACTGGTCAAGTGTTTTTAGCCTGCAGTACTAACCTGATTTATCTTTTTGGTGGAATGTTTTTTTAACTGTTCTGGTTGAGACCCCATTTAAACTTCGAGTAGCAGGAACTCGCATTCCCGCTCGTGACTTTAACTACTTGGTGAACCGTAATACATATATATACGTTCCGGTCTGCAAGTGGTTTACCAGAATTATGGCTGGAGATATCAGCCATAACCCCAGTACCGTTTTTTTCAGCAGGTGTCAGCTTTGAGCTGCTGGAACGGTTTGCGAAGAGGCGGGAGGTGTCTTTCGCTGTTTTTTCTCTGGCTTCCTATTCCTGACGGTTCGCTTGAGGAATGATCCGACAATGTGACCAGCTGCTTCCACAAGCAATGAAAGGGTTAACACTCTTTGATTGACTCTATGGCCTTGTAGGACTGGAGTGACGTCATGATGTCATTTTCGGTCCAGGCTCAAAAAATAAAAATGTAAACTAAAGATCAAAACTTCCTATTTTTTTTTTTTTATCTTTTTCTTTAAAGGTAAAGAAGAGATTTGGGGTCATAAAGTGGACCCGTCATTCTTATTTCTATTACAAGAGATATTTACATTCCTTGCAATAGGAATAAAGTGATAAAAAAAAAAAAAGGATTAAAGGGACAGTGTAAAAATAGTAAAATAATAATAATATTTTTTTTTAAAGCGCCCCCATCCCTCCGTGCTTGCGTAACACATATGTAGGTTGTGCACGCAAATTAAACGGTATTCAAACTACACATGAAAGGTATTGCCACGAATGTTACAGCGAGAGCAATAATTCTAGACCGCCTCTGTAACGCTGAACAGATAACCTGTAAAGACATTTAAAGCATTGCCTATGGAGTTTTTTAAGTACCGTAGTTTGTCACCATTTAACGAGTGTGCGTAATTTTAAAACATGACATGTCGGGTATCTATTTACTCAGTGTAACATAATCTTTCACATTATACAAAAGAAATTTGGGTAAATAATACATTTTTTCAAAACTCGTTAAAGTGTATTTTTTCCCCAAAAATTGCGTTGCGTTTGCAAAACTGCTGCACAAATAATGTGTAACATAAAAAATTGCAACGATTGCAATTTGACATATATGCCATTGATACATAAAGCCCAATCGAACGGTATTGTTCTTAGTTATTAACCAATGCGGTATTACAAAATATTGTTCCCTTCATCAAGTCTTTATCAAGTCTCTCCTCTGTAAAGTATTATGCAACTTTTTGAAACAGATATTTGCTGTTTGGAAGTATATTTTGCATTGAAAAATTTCAATAAAACGTTTTCAATAAAAAATGTGATAACCAAACCAGTGCAACCAGATATTATATATACAAAAATTACGTACAAATATATTTAATAAATTCATGTGCATTACTAAAATTCATAAATGCGTAAATACATAAATGTGCAAAATATTTGATCTTATGGTTATATAGTTGATGATTATTGAATTCATATTAAATTATGATATATCCAAGTGCTTCCAAAGTGCTCAGTGCTCCAAAAGTATATAAAGTGCTCCAGTGCCAATAAGATGCTCTTTCAAAAATTATATTTATTCGCCTCTTACCAGACAGGGGAGATTTTAAAGTATAGCGATCAAACAACGATTAACATATCTCCTGTATACATGGGCGTCCGCTGAAATTTTTTCAGGGGGGGGGCGCATCAGCAGCGGCAATACACAGTCGCATTTTACCCTTTCTTTGACCACTAGCGCTAGGCAAGAGTAATGTACATACACACATCGCCATCAACACCAGGGCACCACCATGTCACCAGCAACACCAGGGCACCACCATGTCACCAGCAACACCAGGGCACCACCATGTCACCAGCAACACCAGGGCACTACCATGTCACCAGCAACCAGTAGCTCACTTGTTATACCCAAAGACACTCGCGCTGATCACCCCCCGCGCTGATTTTCATTCGCGGGGGTGCTGGCATGACACCCCCTGCAGTTCTTAAATTCCAGGGGGGGGGGGGCAACCGACCCCCGTTGCCCTATGGAGCGGACGCTCATGCCTGTATAGCCAACCCTCTCACCATCGGGCATCTGGTTAACCAAATGACCCTCTCAGTAAGATATAGCTTCAGTGTCCCCACTTCTGTAATGTACTCTATATCAGGTATCTTAGGCCTCGTACACACGACCGAGGAACTTGTCGGAAAAGACACATCCTTTTTCCTCGATGAGTTCCTTGTTATGTCACGTACACACGATCATTTTTTGTGATGAAAAAAAACGACGTTTCAAGTGATGAAACAAAACGACGTTTTTCAAACTTCATTTTCCAAAACGACGTTGCATACACACCATCGTTTTTCCAAAATGCTCTAGCAAAGCGTGGTGACGTAAGACACATTCGACGGCACTCTGTTCCATTGAAGCTCCGTCTCATAACTTGCCTCTGAGCATGCGCGGCTTTAAAAACGTCGTTTTCAACATCGTTTTGCCCACACACCATCACTTTTTTTGACACAAAAAACGACGTTTTGAAAAACGACACAAAAAATTCAAGCATGTTGGAATTTATTTTTGGTCATTTTTTTGAAGACAAAAAAACGACGTTTTGCCCACACATGATCAATTTAAATGACGTTTTAAAAAACTTCGTTTTTTTTCATCGCAGAAAACGGCCGTGTGTACGCGGCATAAGGCTTGTCGAGAAACTTACACACAGTCAAGCCCAAATCTCCTTGTTTTCAAAAGCGGTGACTTCAACACATACGACAGCAGGGGAAGTTCGATTCCACTGGCACAACCCTTGGGGCTGCTTTTGCTAATCTCATGTTACTGATGTTAGGTAAAAGTTTGGTAAGAGAGATTTGCACTTTTCAGTCTGTTACAGCGTGACGAATGTGCTATTTCCATTACAAACGCTACTTTTACCGAAGGTGCGCGGGTTTCTAAGCATACACACCAACGTGTTCCTCGTCGGTGTGTCAGATTTTAGGTGCTGAAAGCCGGAAAATTATTTTGCATGGAAATTTGGTGTTTTATATTGTAGGCCTGCAATTCTTAGGCCGCGTACACACGATCGAATATATCTGCTGAAACTGGTCCGCAGACCAGGAATAACTCACTTAAATCGGTCCAAACAAGAGTCTAGTAGACATCCCGGGTATGATAACGCTTGAAAAACAAAATCATAAATTATAATATAATAAATAACTATAAATAATTATAACAAATAATAATATAATTATAATAAAAATTATTCAATAATATAATCAAATCAAAAACTAAGAAATTTGCTCAGAATTGTCGCTGTCATTTCTTTTATTGTTTGATGACGAATTTCCCCTCAAATCGCTATCGCTCAATTCTGCTAATTTATTATCGCTGTTTTCTAGCTGGTCCAAAACCACTTTTGATGTAAAGGGACACTTTTTGGTTGCTATGGACAATCTCCAGTTTCCAGGCAGAAAGAACAGTTTTTGTTATATAAAAGTGCATGTAGGACACTGGGCAGACCACTAGGGACAAAGGGGGTGTGTAATTATATCTATAAGATTACAGTATACTGTAATGAGTATATTTACTTTTTAGAATTTGGCGCCGATCTCCGCCCCAGTGTGTCGTAACGTCGCAGGGAACGGAGCTCAGCGGCACACAGGCACTGTGTGAATCGAGCGAGAAGACACCGCTCGATCACACAGCGGGGAGGCATCGCAGGATCCAGGGACAAGGTAAGTAATTCCCTGCCTGTGGACACTGCGAGGCGATCTCAAGTCTGGCTCAAGGTTACCTCTTTTGGTTCTGAAATTCCACCCCGAGCCTGACTCTGGAATACCGCTGAGGGGGTTAATTAAAAGAAAAACATGCACTTACATATATCGAGCAATACAATCGCAATATAACAAAGCATGGCAGTGGGACCATGCTACGGCTCGTGCGCAATGATGTCACACACTCCACACTGCACAGAAATGTCTTGTTTCATTAGGCCTCTTGAGCTGGACACCATTTACAGGTGGCAGGTGTTAGAAATGTTCACTGGATGCTCTATTTTATTAGCTGCATGTGGAACCTTACCATTGCATTAAACTGAGGAGTTTGTAGTGTAGTGCTACCCCCGAAGGAGCGGCTGATTGATTGTTGGGATCGGCAAATTAAGTTACCCTAGCATTGTCTAGGGGTGTGATGCAGGAACAAAGTAGTGAGCGGAGGTCCAGACAGTCAATAAAGGTTTTTTCAATGCTTTATTTCCAGGCCAACACAGCCAACATCAACTTCAGTTAGGAAGGAAAGACATGTTGATGAAAGAAGAGGAGAACTTGCGGTGTCAGGCCTGGATATGAAAGGGCAAGCCTGCCCTTAGCAGTACCAATTTGTAAACTCTTTGCCACTCCTGCTTAAGTGGGTGAAGTGCCCATGGACAGGTTTACTTTCTCTAACCTGGCAGCCGAGGTGTCACTTTAGATGTCTGGGAGGAACAGGTCTTTCACACAGACCTGGCTCTAGAGCCTCTGACACAGGTCAATTGCTTTAGATGAAATTAGGTGAATGAACAGAGCGAATCCTCCCAGTAAATTCTAGCACAGGTCACCGGGAGACAGTAAAGTGTACCTGTCACCATCCCAGTCACCGGATCCCCGATTGGTTCGTTCGGGCCCTGTGGACAACCTGCCTCCGGGTTCCCCTCGAGCTGATCTCCCAATCGCACGCCACCCAGCCTGGGATCCACTCAATAGGACTGGGAACCCAGTAAGTCACTGGGGTCCCCTTTCGCCTCTGGTTGAGGCTCGGTGAAGCCTGTAAGCTTGGCCAGGTGGGCCACGCCGGCAGGTTCCATGGATGCGCGCACCCTGAAGGTGGATGCCGCACCTGGAACTGGGACCCCGCGAAGATCTTAGAACACCAGACACCTGTCACAGATATACCCTTCCCCAGCATGCCCTGTGAGGGGGGAACTCCTCCAATTGGCTGCTGGGGAAGACTTGCTCTGCCAGAAACCCCTCTGGCGCCAACTGCCGGCCAGGGACGACACCACATCCCTAGAATGCAGACCGACCCAGGAGACCCCTCTGGAGTAACAGAAGTCACAATTTAGATAAATCATGAATGGGAGCAATGTAACTCTCCCATTCCAACCAACTTTAGCGTAGTGCCCATACTGAAAGGAAGGGGGCGCTACAGTTGCTTAAAGCTAGCTACAAAACACTCAAACCAACAACATAAAAAATCAATTATTCTTTATGGGGTTTGTTCACACCTGATCGCTCAAACGCCTATAGCTCAAAAAAGTTTTGCAACTTCTGTTGATGCTCAAATTATGCAGATATCAGCATTATACGTGCTATGTACAATATAAAATTACATAATTTTATACAAGACATTACCAGATAGCCCTTTTATATACAAATTTCTGCCAAGATGGAGGAGTCTAGAGGAGAAAAATGTAAAAAAAAAAAGACTATTAAGAACAAATGGGTATATCAGGTTTTTTTTATCTAGGTCCCTGTCAGGATTTTTTCTATTGTCAAGATTAGAGTCAAGGTTGGGGGTCAACAATTAGGGGTAAACCCTAACCCCCTAACCCCAATTTTTTTTTTTTTATAAACTTAAAATAGGTATCAGTGTCAGTAGTGTTGGTGTACGTAGGATAACAAAATCAGGTATCAGAAGAATAAGAATTCTACAGCAAGAAGTGAGGTCACAGATGATATTCTTCCCTATTGCCTAATACAAAAATGCCTGCGCACTGAAAACACTGTAAAAAAATCCATGCAAAAATGTGACGCTAAGGTGTGAATGCAGCCTAAAAGTAAACCTTAAATCTGTATAATTCAGATTCATGTAAATTTATTCCAGAAATGTTGTCTATGAATATTCTTGTTTTATAAAAAGCTGATCTGAACCTTGCCTTCAGCTACTCCCCAAGCCCCTTATTGGTCAGTGATGCTATCCATCATATTTTAGGGCCAACAGGGAAGCTCAGAAGATGGAAAGGGATGAAGCCAAGCAGGAATAATCTAGGAAAAGTCAGAATTGAAAATAAAAATTCAGCTGCTTATACCTCTGGATCTAGTGATCCTTTTGCCATGTGTTTTTTTCACAGCAGGTTACCTCTGCATATGCATTGTGTTCCTTGTGTATTCAGTTTAAATTGCCTAGACTTATCACAAGTTTTAAGTTGCATTAAATAAATAAATAAATAATAATAATTACAATAAAAAATATATATATGTATTGTTTTTGCACAGCGTCCAAGTATCTGCAATCAGACCAGAGGTCGTTGAGGGAAAAACTATCAAAGCTGAATACCCACACTATCAGTAAGAAGACTAACAGGTTAAGCACGTTTTTAAGACAACAGGCTGGCATGTCTCCCAAGGTATGCTGTATTGTCACCATAAAAACTAATTTCAGGGTGTTTAGCATCAGTGCTTATATTTATAGACAGAAAATATAGTTATATGTCAATAAAATATGCATTAAGGCCTGGTTCACACCTATGCATTTTTTATTGCGTTTTCAGTTTTGCAGAAACACACTACAGTCCATTTAACATGGTTTCCTATGGATGTAGTTCACATCTGTGCATTTTTTGGAAAGGGCCAGGGTTTTTTCTCTGGTTTTTAGTTCCATAGACTTCAATGGTTTAAAGATGTGTATTTAAAAAAACGCAAAATGCACCTGCAATATGCAAACTGCAACCTGCACAAGTGTGAATTGGTCCTAACACATTGAACACAATAAAATAAAATAAAAATCCTTGCTTCCCTGAACTTCCAGTCTTCACAGGTGGCAGTAAGGCTGGATTCACACCTATGCAGGTTTAGTGCTTTTTGCATTTTGCAGATTTGCAATACAGAACATGTTTTATAGTTCAAATCTGCAAAAAGCACAAAAAATGCACAGGTGTGAATCCAGCCTTAAAGCCTTGTACACACGATCAGTCCATCCGATGAGAACGGTCCTACACACCATCGGTTAAAAAAACGATCGTGTCAGAACGCGGTGACGTAAAACACAATGACGTGCTAAAAAAAATGAAGTTCAATGCTTCCAAGAATGCGTCGACTTGATTCTGAGCATGCATGGATTTTTACCGATGGTCGTGCCTACTAACAATCGGTTTTGATCTATCGGTTAGGCCTTTACCGGTTAAATTTTAAAGCAAGTTGGCTTTTTTTAAACTGAAGGTTAAATAAACGATGGGGCCTACACACGATCAGTTTTGACCGATGAAAACGGTCCATCAGACCATTGTCCTCTGGCTATCCTATCGTGTGTATGCAGCCTAAGTCTTATTTGTAACTTGTACCTACAGGTAATCCTATAATAAGGCTTACCAATAGGTACAGTAAATATCTCTTAAACCTGCACAGCTTAGGAGATATTCACACTGCATGCAGCCGGTGACATCATCGGCACATGCGCTCTAAAGAGACGGCATACCCCTGCTGTCTCTTTAGAGTTCCACGCTGCAACAACATCGCGGCTTGACCAGTCAGAAGGCCAAACCTGGAAGGAAGGCCAGGTGAAGATGGAAGCCCTGTCTGCAGTGACAGCTCGCGGCTGGAGGTCTTTGTTCTAAGGTACGTGTTAAATAATGTGCTAGTATGCCTAGTGTGCACATTATGCCATTCTCTAGCAGTTTTTTTTTTTAAAGTGTGGTTTGCTACTGCTTTAAACAGTGGATAGTGCAGTCTCAAACCAGTCTGTTGGCCGTTATAGCGAAATTAGGAGTTTAAGATTGGTGCACTAGTATAGGCTAACAGTGGTCAAGAACAAATTGTTCCTGCTTTGGTGCACATGATTGGGTATCCTTTGCAAAGTGGCATTTCACAAGATTCACTAAACTCTGGGACAACGTATTTTCCTTTAGTAAATCAACCCCATAGTGTTCAATCTACACATGTTCACTGGTCTGGTGAAATACATTATGACACAGAGTACTACGTGTCTCATCCATCGGGTGATGAATTTATGAAGGTTTGCTTTGCCTTGTTTGCATAGCAAACAGTGGAAACGATTTTATATTGTTTAAAAAGACATTATTAAAACTCACATATATCAATTTATAAGCATTTAATGTGTGTGCTGGTTTGTCTGGGTGGCATTTTCCTAACCTAGAAAATTCTAGAATTAGAGAAGAGAGCAAATATTGCATCTGTCAATCTCCTGTAAATACACACATCAAAACCCATGCATGCTCAACGTGTGTAAATAAAACCATTCTGTTTATCTGCCCTCTATTTCTTTATAACTGAGGGAAGACCAACTTGGAAGGAATGGTGAAGAGACATGTTTATCCTTAGGAGTAGTAATCTTATACAGAGACATTTTAATTTGTACCGTCAAAAACATATATATTGTGACAGGCGAGCCCGTGCCACTGTTTAATATGGAGGTCTGGGCCAGGATTTCCGGAAAACAAGCACACTAATGGCACAGGTGTGTGCGGACTTCATGTTAGAGATGTAGTTAGAGATCAGGGCCCCACCCCCAGGGGTCAGTGTGTGAAGGGAACAAAGAGAGAGGGGGTGCACGTCGCAACATACTGTGCAGGTCAGGACAGACAAAGGTCTGAGCCTGTGAGGATGTAACAGCTGGGAGCTGCAGGATAAGATGTCAAACTAAGAAAGGTACAGCGTTTTGTGCACGAGCACTGGGAAGTATGTTTGACGGTCAGGAGGACTGAGGGACAAGACCTGGACCCACAGGGCTTATATAGAGCTGGGAGGCTGAATTCAATGTTTGTCATATAAATGGTGAGACCCCCCTGCGTGGGAAGACATACAGTTGTGAACTTATATTCTTTGTTTTTTAAATTAAAAAAGTGGTCAGAAAAAGCCCTGAAAAAACACTTCTGGTGTGGAGTAAACTCACTGTTTTGCACTACCAGTGAGCTAAACAACCCCCAAAGTGTCTATATATATCAGTGGCGGCCCATCCATAGGAGGCGCACAGGCATTGGCCCCCTATCCGTGCATCCGACCCCCTAATCTACATACAGGGATGCTGGATCATGGATTCCAATAGGGGGGGTGTGTTTGAAGCACGTGATTAGAGCCAGAGGCTCTAATAGGCTTTAAAATAGGGTGAGCTCGGGGGGCAGAGCACTGCGCTCTGAGCCCACCCAGTTGTGTGGCAAGAGTGAATGAATATTCGCTATTTCCACATGGATTCTTCTACCGGCCAATCGGGAAGCGGGTCTTAAAATCTGTTTCCTGATTGGCTGAAAAGAGGAGCTAAACTGAATTGACTTGAATTGTTCACTAAATTAAATCCTTCCTCTGGGAGGAGAGGAGACGCAAGGGAAGCTAGCAGGCTGCCAGGAGGAGACCCCGTCTCTGGAGGAGACACGAGGGGAGGAGATATAGAAGCTGGTCGCCTGTGAGTAAGCCAAGTGTTGCGGCCAGCGGGGGGGTTGTCTGGCTGTGCACTGTTCGGCGCCCCCTCCCAAAAAAACTACCACCAGCTGCCACTGATATATATATATATATATATATATATATATATATATATATATATATATATATTTATAGATTTTTTTTTGTATCGGAACTTGAATCCCAATTAAAAGAATAATAATAAAAAAATAATTCAATGATGACTGCAATCTGTTATTATGGGAAGGATTTCATTTAGTGAACAATTCGAGTCAACATGTACGTATCAGGCTCTACTGACTCCATGCCAGAAAGTTATAGTTATGAAGAATTGTTCCTTAAAGGATCAGTAAAGGATTTTTTTTTAATGCTAAATAGCTTATAGCAGTCCTGCTTTCATGTCCTCCATGTCCATTTTTGCTTAGAAGTTGCTGTAATCCCTTGCTGAACTCCACACTTCCTGTTTGTCTGGCTTCTTATGAAAAAACTCATTGTAGCTTTTCATTGTGGTCCATGATCAAGAAGATGTGATTACTATGTGTTTGTTTGTTTTTGTTCTGTGTGTCTCTGTAACAAACTTACATTATATGATTGATTTTTATCTATTTTTTTATTATTTTTAAAAGGAATCAGTTAGCTATTATGTCTCTATACCCTGTAAACAGTCATTTCAGCAAAACAAATGTTTTCCTTTACTACTCCTTTGAATATAATCAGCTGCTTTGGATTTATGTATATTTATAATATATTTTCCAGATAATGTGTGCAATCAGGCCAACCTAGGCAATGTATATTAATTCATATTAATGATTATTATTATTAATAATAATTTTTGTAATTTCATTAAAGATGCTTATTTTGCTTGTAGAAAGAAGACAAAGAATTTGATAGCTTGGCTGAAAAGTTTCACAGAATGGCAAATTTTGTTTCCCAGCTGGAAGAAAACTTAATAATATATGTAAGGAATGTGGAGGTAAGCAAAAGCATGTAAGGTGGTGTTTCCTTGTAGAATTCCACAATTTCAACAGAATTGAAATCATTAAGGTTGGTTCACAACATGTGCATTTTCATGAATTTTGTGGCTTTAAAAAAAATGACATAACATAAAGCAATGCACAGTTTTGCAGTGTATTAGAAAAAAATGTATTTTAAAGATATAAAGTTGTGTGCCCAAAACTCATGCCAGCCCATGTACCCTGGAATGAATGAACCCTGAAACTAACATAAGCTACTAGAGACAGGATCATTATGGATTTTGATATTGCCCATAGGTGGATTTGATAAATGAACTGTGTCAGGGGTGGACCATGGATCGAATAGCAATGTTTTGATGAGACTGACCTCTCTGTATGGCACTTGGCAATGTCAACTATGACAATATGCATGCTGATCTTAACACAAGGTATGCCTATAACAAGACTTGTAGTAGCAATAATTATAATCATAATAATAACCATGAGGACCATTTTAAAATTTGTGCATAATTCGTCTTGCACATACTTTCTCTATATCCCCAATACAAACTCTTTAAACTGTTTTATCTGATTTTAGCTGGGAATACATGCTGGAATTTTTGGCATACAGGGTTAAAGGGTCACTAAAGGATTTTTTTAGCTAAATAGCTCCCTTTACCTTACCGCAGTCCTGGTTTCATGTCCTCATTAGGAAAGGATAGGGGGAATCTCGCGCCAAAATACAATGGGGGAGGGGAAGGAGTAATACAAATGTGAACTAAGAGCTGCTCCCTAAATAATGCAGAATACTGAATTATACGTGTGAACAAGTGAAGAAAAAAGGGGCGCTATCTGCTAATATATTGAACATATGGTGTACAACATAAAAGTGAACAATATAATATTGAACAATAAAAATGAAAAAAATCGTGGCACAACAATATGAGCAAATAAATGACAACAAGTGAATACAATATAAATGCAAATAATTATAATAATAATAGTGAATGTCTGCACAAAGTCCATCAAAAATTAAGAATTAAGATGTGCATTGATGTGCTGAGAAACAATTGTAGTCTTAAAAAGTGCTTTGTGTTGGATCATCCAATTATAGTAATCCACCTTCACCAAAGTGCCACCGCAAGTGAGGATAGATGGCTCCTTACCCGATGTTGTTGACCTATTACTTAAAATAAGGTCAAATAGAGCTCGAGTGTCAGCTGCTATCCATGGGGAACTCGATACCGGACCCAGTTGGTAATGGATTTCATATAATGAGAGAAACAGCTACCATAGTATAAAACCTTTTATTTAAAAAAATGCTCAAATAACAATAGCCGATTGGCCTCTTACTTGAAGTGGTGCCCGTGTGCCCGGCACTGAGGCTGTAGGCTGTAGATATGAAGGGATATGGAGAGAGAGGTGAGGTAAGCTGGTAGAGCCGGCGTGCGTTCCACCGCCGTCAGCTTGAAACCAGGAAACCGGAAGTGGCTAGTAATGCGTGCCCAGGTACATAGATGACATTATACTTTTATGGGAGGGGTCTCAATTTTCCTTGGATTCATTCCTAATTAAAATGAATACCAATGAATATGGTCTCAGCTTCACCGCTGAGTCCAGCAAGACCTCTATCCATTATTTGGACCTCATACTAACCAAAAAACAGAACCAAATTCACACTAAGACTTACTTCAAACCAACTGACCGTAATGGGTACGTACCGACCTCCAGTTGCCATCACCCTAAATGGCTGGGTGCCATACCAAAAGGACAGTTTATGAGAATACGCCGCAATTGCAACGATAAAGAGGACTATGAACAACAGTCAGAGACACTAACCAAGAAATTTATAGAAAAAGGCTACAGCCCAAAGAAAATATATAAGGCCCAACAAGAGGTTCTGGGTATGGACAGACAATCCTTATTGGAAAATAGGATTAAAGTACCTAGAAAAGAAGATGTGCCATTTTTGTCTGGCTACCATAGGCAATACAAAAATATAGAAAAAATATTCAAAGAGTATTGGCCAATCTTACTAAAAGACACTGACCTGGCTAAAATCTTACCCTCACATCCCACCTTTATATACAGGAGAGCACCGGGTTTGAGAAATATGGTGGCAGCTAATGTACCAGACCCCCCGGCAAAACCTCTCACCTTTCTTGATGGGTCAAGCTTCCATTATTGTACCCGATGCAGGTCATGTAATAAAACAAATAGGCAAGGAAAAAAGGTCACTAAATTTAAATCAAGTGTTACCCAACAAGAATATACTATTAAACCATTGATTACGTGCCACTCCAGGTATGTCACATATGTATTGGCATGTCCCTGCAAACTCCAATATGTAGGCCGCACTACTCGAGAATTAAAAATCAGAATCAATGAACATGTGGCCAACATAATTAAGGGGTTCCCTGACCATAGTGTGTCAAGACACTTTGATCTCTACCACAATAGAGACCCTGGTCTATTGACATTTTATGGAATAGACAGAATTTCCAACCACTGGCGTGGAACAGATCTGACTAAAGCAATATCACAAAATGAAACCCAGTGGATCCATCGCCTCAGAACAATGAGGCCTCAGGGCCTCAACATAGAATTGGACCTTAATTGTTTTTTAACTGACAACTAGTATGTTGAGTCGATAGTTGTCTTTAATACAGGTGCACAACTTAGCCCACACCATATTATTTTAATACTTTACCAATATAATTATGCTACTGCCATGATTATACACTAATGCTATTATTATTTTTATTTATACTTAGGTTTTAAAAAGTCTCATATATTTCATAATATATATTTCATAATATATATTTATAAAGAATATATATTTTTCAAAAAATATATATAATTTTCAATATGCCAACCCATCGGCAAGATAGTAGATATTTGGGTAAAAATATTCTTTTGTATATTTTTATTTATTTTTAACTTTTTTAATATATCGCATTTCTACACACATTGGAACTGCAATCTGAACAATGTCTGTGATTGCTGTATACATGGTTGCTATAGTGACCGGGACAGAGGCTGTCGTCAAAATTTGAATATCCCTCCCACGGGTAGATTGACAGACCTTTAAAAGTAGGTCCTAGCGTGCACCAGGTACGCTTCCTGATGACGACATAACGAAACGTAGAGGCGGTACCTGGGCACGCATTACTAGCCACTTCCGGTTTCCTGGTTTCAAGCTGACGGCGGTGGAACGCACGCCGGCTCTACCAGCTTACCTCACCTCTCTCTCCATATCCCTTCATATCTACAGCCTACAGCCTCAGTGCCGGGCACACGGGCACCACTTCAAGTAAGAGGCCAATCGGCTATTGTTATTTGAGCATTTTTTAAAATAAAAGGTTTTATACTATGGTAGCTGTTTCTCTCATTATATGAAATCCATTACCAACTGGGTCCGGTATCGAGTTCCCCATGGATAGCAGCTGACACTCGAGCTCTATTTGACCTTATTTTAAGTAATAGGTCAACAACATCGGGTAAGGAGCCATCTATCCTCACTTGCGGTGGCACTTTGGTGAAGGTGGATTACTATAATTGGATGATCCAACACAAAGCACTTTTTAAGACTACAATTGTTTCTCAGCACATCAATGCACATCTTAATTTTTAATTTTTGATGGACTTTGTGCAGACATTCACTATTATTATTATAATTATTTGCATTTATATTGTATTCACTTGTTGTCATTTATTTGCTCATATTGTTGTGCCACGATTTTTTTCATTTTTATTGTTCAATATTATATTGTTCACTTTTATGTTGTACACCATATGTTCAATATATTAGCAGATAGCGCCCCTTTTTTCTTCACTTGTTCATGTCCTCATTGTTCGTTTTTGCTTTGAAGTTGCTGTAATCCTTCTCTGATCTTCATACTTCCTGCTTATCTGTTTCCTTATGAAAAAAGTCATGCAAGCTTCTCTCTGTGGTCTCTGATCAAGGAGGTGTGATTATTGTGTGTCTAAAACCCCCCAGAACCAATCAGTTTCATTTTAAAAACAAACACTGCCCTGTATTGGCTCTGTGTTTCTGTACTTTACAGAAGCATGAAACTAGATGAAAAACAAAACTGAAACTGCAGGCACATTACATGATTGATTTTCATCTATTTTTAATCACTTTTAAAAGGAATCAGTTAACTATTATGTCTCTATACCATGTAAACAGTAATTTCAGCAAAAACATGTTTTCCTTTACAACTCCTTTAAGCTTAGAGTGACTAGGCTGTAGCTGGAGTTTTTTTTTTTGGGGGGGGGGGGGGGTAATACATTTACACTGCAAAGACACTTAAAGCGGGGTTTCGGCCTTAATTTTTAATTTTTTTGCAAGATAAAATTAATCACACTAAATAGTCCCTAAAACATATTAATAGCTCCCCAATCATTCCAGAAATCATCGCAAACACTTGCCTTATATCCTCCAGCTCATGTTGTGGCCGTATCCATCATATGTGTGGGCATGTGAAGCCCAGTTCCCTTTTCTTCCTGGTTTTCAGGGAGAGGTGCATGCTGGGCTATTTTTAGGCCCAGTAATGCCCAGAGGCAATGGGGTCTTATAACAGGAAGTTGAACCACCTAGGACCAGGATCTAGGCAGATTACAATCTGCCTAGTAACAGCCAGCTAGAAGTGAGTAAAAAAAAAATCACATTAACCACTTAAGGACCGCCGCACGCACATTTACGGCCACAGAAGGGCACGGCTGGGCACAAGGGCGTAAATTTACGTCCTCGCCCAGTAGCGGGTCGGGGGTCTGATCGGGACCCCCTCCGCGGCGTGCGGCGGTCCCCGTGTCTCCGGGAGCGATCCGGGACGAGCGGGCGGATGTCCGTGTTTTCCCGCCCCCCCGCGATCGCTCCCAGCCAATCACTGCGCTCCCCCTTCGTGTCACTTCCTCCTTCTGTGTAAACACAGAAAGGGGGAAGTGATGTAATCTCTCATCGCATCGGTATTTCCAACCGCTGCGATGAGAGGAACACCTCACAGTAAGTGTTCACTAACACTACACTGACATACACACACATAGGCACACTTAACCCCTTGCGATCTGCCCCCCCACCCCCCCTGTCACAGTGTCACTGAATGCAGTGAACTAATCACTGCATTTAGTGTCAGTGTGACAGGCAGTGTAAAAGTCAGTTAGTGTTAGGTTCAGGATAGCCCCCCACCCCCCCTAATAAAGTTTTAACCCCCTGATCACCGCCCTAGTTAACCCTTTCACTCCCTATTGCCAGCGTCACTAAGCAATCATTTTTGTGATCGCTGTATTAGTGTCGCTGTTCCCGCTAGGTAGCTATTTTTTTTATTGCGATTTTTTTTTTTACTAAAGACATGTGGCTAAATAAATGTTGGCCTAAATGTTTGACTAAAATTTAGTTTATTTGATTTTTTTTTTAACAAAAAGTAAAAAAAGTGGTTTTTTTTCAAAAATGTCGCTCTATTTTTGTATATAGCGCAAAAAATAAAAATCGCAGAGGTGATCAAATACCACCAAAAGAAAGCTCTATTTGTGGGAAGAAAAGGACGCAAATTTTGTTTGGGAGCCACGTCGCACGACCGCGCAATTGTCTGTTAAAGCGACGCAGTGCCGAATCGCAAAAACACCTTGGGTCATTTACCAGCGTATTGGTCCGGGTCTTAAGTGGTTAAAGGCAAGCTGTTAATAGAAAGTAAATTTTTAGGGTAAAACGCCACTTTAACAAATACTCCCTACTGTAGACAAGGGGATCTGTGACTAGTGCATTATCCTGATGGATTTTCCTTTGTGTGAGTGTGTGACTTAAAGCGGATCTCCACCCTAAAGTGAAGATCCGCTGATCGGAACCCTCCCCCCCTCCGGTGTCACATTTGACACCTTGCAGGGGGGAGGGGGGTGCAGATACCTGTCTAAAGACAGGTATCCGCACCCACTTCCGGCCCGCAGTCTCGGGCAAAAGACGGGCTTTTCCCGTTGCGTGCTGGGAACTCTCAGCTCCCAGCACACAGCGGGAGCCAATCGCGGGCGCAGCGCGACTCGCGCATGCGCCGTAGGGAACCGGGCAGTGAAGCCGGAGCGCTTCACTTCCTGGTTCCCTCGCCGTGGATGGAGGGGGGAGCAGCAGGGTGACGAGCGATCGCTCATCCTCTGCTGCGGACGCCGCTGGACTCCAGGACAGGTAAGTGTCCTAATATTAAAAGTCAGCAGCTGCAGTATTTGTTGCTGCTGGCTTTTAATATTTGCTTTTTGGTGAACCATCCGCTTTAAGCAGTTTTAGTCCAAGGCCTTCACAGTTTAAGTTGCCTTAACAGCAAAGACCATCCTCATAGCACCTTCATGGGCATGGGCTGCTATGCCTGTAATTACACCACTGGTGTTTCTGTTGACTACTTAGTAAGCCAAAGTTCAGGATATCAGCCTTTTATTGATGTGTCTGAGATTTACATGTCATAATCAGCAGTAGGTGGAACCTAAGGCTAGACAAGCCCCCTGGCCCCTGCAACCTACACATGGGGGTTATTTACGAAAGGCAAATTCCCTTTGCACTATGAGTGCACTGTAGATCTGAGGGGAAGATCTGAAATGAGGGGAAGCTCTGCTGATTTAATCATCCAATCATGTGCAAGCTAAAATGCTGTTTTTTATTTCCCTTGCATGTCCCCCTCAGATCTACAGTGACTGTACTTCCAAGTGCACCTCCAGTCCACTTGCAGTGCACTTGTAGTGCAAAGTGGATTTGCCTTTAGTAAATCATCCCCGTAGTTTTCCTTACCAGATTTTGTTATGTAGTACTGTACATGCACGACTGTAGCATCCACACTTATTACTCAATTACCTACATCAGACTGTCTGTAGGTATAAACTGTACTTGTAATTCTAAATAGCTATACAGTGAGCAGAAATGCCCATAGATGATTGGACAATGCTGCAACTGCTTCCAAAATGCTGAGGGATACTGTTGAGGGAAATCACATAGTCACATGTATTTGCAGTTACCCACCATTGATTACCCAATGACCAGGACTGTACAAAGCCCTGGTTGTATATGACCAACTGCTACTAATCATAAAGCAAAAAAGTTGGAGTTGCGCTATATGAAAAATAAAAAAGACAAACAAAGTGAACTAACTATAATAAAATAAAGGTTCCAAGTCCGTTACGGAGCACAGTGCCTTAGTGAAAACAAATAATGTCCAAATAGAAATTGCTTAGTATAGACAGTAGAAGTTGCTACTAATCAAATGTTTATATTTGCACTGTTCAGCTTACCTTATGTATAAGGCCCCTTTCACACGGTTGGACCGTTCAGATCCACCTGTCATATTTGTCGGTGGACCTAAACGACCGTTCCATACATCTCTATGGAGCGTGGGATGTCAGAGGGAACATATCCGTTGACATCCTACCTGTTCCAACCCGCTAAAATCAAACGGATGACGATACGTCGCTATCCGTCCATGGCGAATCGGATGAGATCTGATGAACACAGATCTGATGAGATCTCTCCATAGGAGACAGTGAGGGACTTGTCATTCGCCGGCTTAGTGGAGATCTGCCGAGAGATCTCCCGTTGAGCTGGCAGGAGCTGGTGGACTCTGCCTAGTGTGAAAGGGACCTAACATGCATCATATCCCCCAACATTTTTGAGATGGGAATGAGGGACACCTACTAACAAACGTATGTAGGCATAGGACAAGCCCCTGCCACACCCCCTTAAAGGAGAATTAACCCCAAAAAAAAGGTTAATTAAATCCACAAAGACTTTTTTTTACCATTCCTTTTTTTGGGCTTTTAAAATGTACAAATGCAGAAATTTAGGCCCAGATTCACAGAGCGATTACGCCTGCGCAACAGGAGATGTGCGTGCGTAAGTCTAAATGTGCGCGTGCGTTTCGTTGCGCGGCATCCCCAGAACGAGATACGCAAAAAATAGACACACTATTGATTTGCTAGTCAAATATGCTAATGAGGGACTTACGGGGATCCACAAAACAACGTTGGGGCAGCGCAGGCGACGCAGTGTGCGCAACAGCAAAATGTCCTGTCTAAAATTAGAGCTGATAAAAGCTGGTCTAAAAAAAGAAAAAAAGTCTACTTGTTAGATAAAGCAACACTGTTAGTGAGGAGCTCAGCAGTCACACGTGTTGCACAACAATCTGTATGCCAACATGCCAGGGGTATCGTCGCGCATAGCTATACTACTGACTTTAGATGAACAAAAAAGGAGGAGGGCACGGAGGATGGCACGGAGGATGGCACGGGAGAGGATATACCGCACCCGCATAGACCTGTTTGGCATGAGTGATTCTGAGGTGTTTCGCATCTTCAGATTCACCCCTCATGTCATCCTGGAATTAACCACAACCCTGCAGGATGACATCACCAGCCCAACACACCGCTCACATGCAGTGCAGCCACTGGTCAAGGTCATGGCAACACTCCATTTCCTTGCCAGTGGCTCTTTTCAAAGAACAAGTGGAGTGGTGGCTGGGATGTCACAGTCCTCCATGAGCAGATGTGTGCACCAGGTTGTCCCTGCAATACTCAGACGCATGGCGAACCAAATCATCAAACCCACCACTGAGGAGCTGCGGCTGAAGACAATGACAGATTTCTACAGAATTGCCAGATTCCCACGCACCGTGGGGGCCATTGATTGCACACATGTGGCACTCCAGCCCCCCCAGGAGACAGAGCACATGTACCGCAATCTGAAGCATTGGCATTCCATCAATGTACAGGTGATAGTCGATGCCCAAGGCCTCATATGGCACGTCAGTGCCAAACACCCAGGGTCCAGCCATGACAGCTACATATACAATCAATGCCACATCCGATTGGAATTCGATCAGAACGTGTATGGGGACACCTGGCTGGTTGGTGAGTGACATGGGAGTCAGGCATGACTATCCCCTCCCATGATGCACATCACAAGGGGCACATGCATGACTAACATCCTCCTGTCTTTTCCCTTACAGGTGACTCTGCAGTCACCCCCACATTCACACAGCATTCACAACCCTAAAAAAAAAAAAAAAAAAATGACCTGCAAAATCAAAAAATTTCCAGCAAAAAAAAAATGACAAAATTTTTTTTAAAAATATTTGAAAAAAAAAACTTACCTGGCACCACGGGCTCCGGACTTGAGTCAAAGCCGGGCAGGCCCTCAACTTCATGCAGATGAAAGGTCAGGGCCTCCGCTGTCAGGCTAATACGGCATGGGCATGCATTCTGGCCAACTTCTTTTTGACCAGACGCCGGAGGTCATTGATTTTTTTGTCAATCCCAGACCTGGTCCGTGTCTCCCCCTGCCCCGCTGAATTCACCTGGTCAGTAATCCTATCCAATATCTCCCTCCTCCTGGCCGGGGTGGTGTTGGCACTCTCTGGGCCGTGGAGGTAACGCCCATACTCGCTAATGGCCCGGGCAAGAATCTGTTTTTCCACAACTGTAAAATTCAGCTTGCGTTTTCTCTCACTCATCCTTCCAAAAAAAAACAGTCCCAGTCAAAAAAATTCACGCACACAAACAAGCCCAACCAATCACAAAAAAAAAACACACAGAGAGAAAACGACTCAGCAAGAAACAGTCCCCAAAAAACAAAAAAAAAATACAGCAGAAAAAGAAACAAAAATAAATATATCAATCAAACAAACAGTCTCTCAAACACTTATCAAAAACCACTTTCAAAAATCTACTAACAACCACTTGATCACACAGAACACTAATCTGACAACTACAAAACACACCGCAACGAACAACAGGACAAAAGCACTTGGTTAAATGGGAAGGGACAAAGGGATGTACTTTTGCAATGCAAGTGCGTTTGTGTGTGTCTATTTATACTGTTTGCGTAGTTCACAACGTTGCCCTAGTCCATTTCCAATTTCACTGATTGCGCCGCTCCTGAGTTGTGAGCATGCGCACATCGGAGCTGACATGGTCTCGTTCAAGCGCGCATGCGCGAGCCGGCCGGCCCTTCATTTGCATGGGGTCACGGCTCATTTCAATGTAACACGCCCACGTCCTTCCCAATTTGTATTACTCCTCCTTACGCCTCTGGAAAAACGTTACGTATGCGCAATTTCCTGTGCAAAAGCTACGAGTATACGGTGATTACGTGGCAAAATTGCGCAAGTCTAACGTAAAGGCGGTGCGCTACGCCGGTCCAATAATGCGCAGATGTACGTGAATCTGGGCCTTAGAATTTGGATGGAAAGTTTAGCACTGGGAAACACCTTTTGAAAGATACAAAGTGCATTTTATATACAACTAAATCGATCAGACCAAAATGATGGACAAATGAGGGGGAAAGAGGGACAGAGGGACATTGTTCCAAATGAGGCACAGTCCCTCGAAATCAGGGACAGTTGGGAGCTATGCATGCATTCATCAGCTATTATTAATTAAGTGGGTGGCACAACTAAAAATGACCCATCTAATCACTCATACACTGTAATCATGTATTTTAGTACCGAAAGCTTTACCTGCAGTGATTACTACACACTTTTTGTTTAATATGTCATATTTATTAATTAACCTGTCTTTTTGTATTTTGCAGACATTTATTAACATTCAGCCTCAGACATATCCGCTGGAGCTCTTGCAAGGAACAATGCATCCATTCCAGGCCTTCTCACAGGAACTCTGCAACAGGACATATCCGGTCTTTGTAAGTACTATGATGTTTGCTTTATTTATAATCTGCCAGATTTGTAAAACTCACATTGTGAAATCTAGCCTTCTGGATCCTCTACTTATATACATTTCTCTTCAAGTAGATGGATCAAAGTATCTTCTCTCCTGCTAGCACTAAAATTACAACTTTTTAGGAAAACACATTTTAACAATGCAACAAAAATATTAAGGCAGAGATGTGTAAAGTCTATTATTTAATGCAAGCCACTCATATTTTTTTTCTTTTTACAAATTGCAAGAGAAACAAAGTTTTTTAACAATTGTGCAGTTTGGTGGTCCTCCTAAACATATTTTGAATAGATTGTATGGGTAAAACCTACAATAGTTGTACAAAATGTACCATCTGGCAGGGGCAATCTGAAAAACAAAATATAATCTGTCTGTAGTCTGATGATTTTTACTTTAAAGAGACCTTATCACCAATATCCTATGTAGGCAACCTGTTGTGCATGTACTTACTGAAGTTATATCTATTGCAGTTATTTGAGCTACCAAAGTAGAGATATCAGCAGCATTATCATGATTGAAAATCAAAACCGCAGATTATCATATCTTCAGACTTTTGAGCCACTTGCAGCCCAGCCCCTACCCTAGTCATCACAATACTTCTACCGCAATTACAAAATCTGCCAAGAAAAGCAGTGAAAGTCACTGCATGGTAAGTGGTGTCAGCTGGAACACGATGCAACAGCTTTTGCTTCTGAATTTGAGAGATTTTTGTACTTGGTGCAGGATCACCCAGAATAGCAGTGGTGCAGAAAATAGCAGCTTAACTTGCTGTAGCAGAGAGTGCTTGTAGGCAGGTGTCCTCAGAAGACGTCTATGACAAAACGCGTAAGTTGGAGCCACGCACATTACGTCTCTTCCTGGAAAGTATTGGGAGGAGCGCACGCTGCATTTCCCAGATTTGCTTTGGACTCTGCCATACGAGTCCACCTTTGTATATTATTGTAACCAGTCTAGGATCTGGTGTTTTGTACTAGAATTTTCAAACTGCTGACTTTTAATAAATACGTTTTTGGTACTACACCATGGGAGCCAATTTTTTCTTTGTTTGAGGACACTGAGATATTGACTATTGACTTTAAAAACATTTGGACATCGAGAGAGGATCTAGAGTCTGCTGTTCCTAGGTGTGGGGTGACCGATCATTGGATACCACTTGGAGTTGATCCTATATGTCAATTACCCCTGTAGGGGTGACGCAAGCTGGTGAGTGGGGACCCATGTGGGGAGCACAAAAGTCACCTCAACATTTCTATCGTAACCGAGCACCAAGTCACCTCAACTTTTTTACTTGAATAGAGCACTAACGACTGAGGAATTATTTAAAGGATCACTAAAGGAATTTTTTTTTTAGCTAAATAGCTTCCTTTACCTTACTGCAGTACTGGTTTCATGTCCTTATTGTTCGTTTTTGCTTTGAAGTTGCTGTAATCCTGCTCTGTTCTCCACACTTCCTGCTTGTCTGTTTCCTTATAAACACCATACTGGGAGCTTTCTCACGATGGTTTAAGCTGTCATTACTTTGTGTCTAAAACTTCCCAGAACCAATCAGATTAATTTTAAAAACAAAACACTGCCCTGGATTTCTTTGTTTTTGTTCTGTGTGTCTATTTCTACTTTGCAGAAACATATAGCCAGTTCAAAAGTGAAACTAACCTGCAGGCACATTATATGATTGATTTTTATCTATTTTTAATCATTTTGAAAAGGAATCAGTTAACTTTTATGTCTCTATACCCTGTAAACAGTCATTTCAGCAAAACATTTTTTTTTCCTTTAGTGACCCTTTAACTGCTTTCCGACCAGCCGTCGCAGTTATACAGCGGCAGGCCGGTTCTCCTGGGCGAGAGCCCGTAGCTCTACGTCGGCACTTCTGCGGCCACTAGGGGGCGAGTGCGCGCCGCCGGCGGCCCGCGGGCGGCCCGCGGGCCCCCCGCTCGCCACCGAGTCCTGTGCACGTGCCCGGCGGGCACACGCGATCGCTCGTTACAGAGCGGGGACTGGGAGGTATGTGTGTAAACACATATCTCTCGGTCCTGTCAGTGGGGGAAACGCTGATTTTCTGTTCATACAATGTATGAACAGAAGATCAGTGATTTCCCCTAGTGAGGCCACCCCCCATACAGTTAGAACACACCCAGGAACACACTTAACCCCTTCCCTGCCTCCTAGTGTTAACCCCTTCACTGCCAATGGCATTTTTATAGTAATCCAATGCATTTTTATAGCATTGATCGCTAAAAAAAAATGCCAATGGTCCCAAAAATGTGTCAAAAGTGTCCAAAGTGTCCGCCATAAGGTCGCAGTACTGAAAAAAAAAAAACGCTGATCGCCGCCATTACTAGTAAAAAAAAAAATGATAAAAATGCCATAAAACTACCCCCTATTTTGTAAACGCTATAACTTTTGCGCAAACCAATCAATAAACGCTAATTGCGATTTTTTTTTTACGAAAAATATGTAGAAGAATACGTATTGGCCTAAACTGAGGAAAAAAACGTTTTTTTATATATTTTTGATGGATATTTATTACAGAAAAAAGTAAAAAAATATTGAATTTTTTTCAAAATAGTCGCTCTATTTTTGTTTATAGCGCAAAAAATTAAAACCGCAGAGATGATCAAATACCACCAAAAGAAAGCTCTATTTGTGGGAAAAAATTTTGTTTGGGAGCCACGTCACACGACCGCGCAATTGTCAGTTAAATCGACGCAGTGCTGAATCGCAAAAGGTGCTCTGGTCATTGGGCAGCAATATGGTCCGGGGGTTAAGTGGTTAAAGACTCTGTTTTATACTCTGTTTTTATTTTCTGGAAATTGGTCGTATTTGGATAGTGGTTGGAATATATCACTTTGGACATTACTGAATATTATTATTTACATATACGCGTATCTAGAAATTTTCTGTGGTGCATTTTTGTTTTTTATTTTTTTATATATACATTTTTTGCACTGTGTTTTTTTTGCACTGTTTTTCATTTTTCGCTTTTTTTGCACAGAATTTTTTTTTAATGGTAATTTAATACATTTCTATATGCACAGAGTACATAATACTCATGGTATATATGGTAGTAGGATTTTTTTTATCACTTCTCAGCTACCACTAATTTAATCATAGTGATTTATTGTTCACTTATCTGGGAACACATAGTGGCCTATTACAGTCTAAACCTTACTGGTCTGTCACAGCCTTATTTATAGCTCACAGGTGTAGCTTGGCCTCCCTGCTGGGGGGGGGGGGGGGGCTGTTCAGTTGCCACTACACAGAAAGGGTGGAGGACAAGGTGTAACTCAGGTTCCTCTGAGGTCTCTGTTGGTGTCACCCAACCAGACTTTGCTGCCCTGATTGACCTCAGTGGTCATTTTTGGTGTGGGTAGTGCTAATAAATAGCACTGTTCTCCTTGAGTTAGCGCACATTCTGTATAATGGGTAGGTCAGGGACAGAGTCCCTGATGGTTAGGGAGAGCTTGATTAGCATAGGGACTGGTTCCCGAGGAGCGGTAAAAGTAGGGACTGTCACTGTGTCTCCCATAATAGTCTTTCTCATTCAGGGTCCCCATTACTGGTCTGCCTTCCAGCCGCCTCCTCTCTTGAATGCTGCGAGGTGTCTACAATGTGCACAGATATCCTATGCCTGGTTCATTGTAAGTGCTTTGGGCTGGTGAGGTTACGTCTTCAGAGTTGGTTGTACTTTCTCAGGATTATCACGTTAATACACTTTACTGCATCAACAGTCTTTGTGTATGTTTCCTTCCACTGTGGACAGTGAATCTGGGCCCCATGTAAACACTTTGATAAATACATGTAATACACATTGTCTGTATAAATGTAGTTGTCAAGGTAGGGTGTGGAGACAGGGTCTCTTTTTAACTCATTTTCCCCTGCCATGTAGCTTGTATCCATTCTGTAAATCTTGAGTATAAGCTATTAGCATCGGTGTAATAGTGCACATTGCAAAAACTGCCTGCAGGTTACAGAGGGGGTAACATTTTTATCATTATAAATTATGAATGCAACATAAACTATCTTTTTCTTACAGGATACACATGGTTAACCCTTAGTGGGAGAATGGGACATACACATAAGATTTGAAAAGTCTGCATATATATTTGGTGGAATGTACATTGTACAAAACACAGCAGTATACGTTTGCCAATAATCATGTGCGTGTCTCCTAGTACTAAGAACATATAAACAGTGGCATGAAAAAGACATCACAAAGCATACAAGAGATCATCCTAATAGCTGTTTCTGGCACAGTGTGAAAAATGGCAGACAAAAAAAAAAAACGACAGACACGGACAGTGCAGTGGCTAAGTGGTTAGCACTTCTGCCTAGCAGCACTAGGATTCAAATCAAAACCATGGCACTACTTGCCTTGAGTTTGTATGTCCTCCCTGTGTCTGTGTATGTTTTCCTCTGGGTACTGTGGTTTCCTCTCCAAAGACATGCTGGCAGGTTAATTGGCTCCTGTCTAAATTGGCCCTAGTATGTATATATATTTATGAATGTGAGTTAGGGACCTTAGATTGTAAAAATAAGTTCCATTTGCAGTTTGCAGAAAGCCATGTGGGGGACTCAGCAAACATGTAGAAGAAGGTGCTCTGGTCAGATGAGACCAAAATTAAACTTTTTGGCCTAAAAGAAAAACTCTATGTGTGACAGAAAACGAACACTGCACATGACCCTGAACACACCATCCCCACCGTGAAACATGGTGGTGGCAGCATCATGTTGTGGGGATGCTTTTCTTCGACAGGGAATCTGGTCAGAGTTAATGGGAAGATGGATGTAACCAAAGATTTAGGACTGGGGTGGAGGTTCACCTTCCAGCAGGACAACAACCCTAAACATAGAGCCAGAGCTACAATAAAATGGTTTAGATCATTGTTTCTCAACTCAAGCCCTCCAGTACCCACAGGTCATGTTTTCAGGCCTCTTCCATTATTTTGCACAGGTGATTTGATCAGCTTCACAGCCTTAGTAATTACCATAGCCATTTGATCTAAGGGAAATCCTGAAAACATATTCATGTGTCAGATTATCCCAGTCAAACGCCAGACCTAAATCCAATTAAGAATCTGTGGCAAGACTTGAAAATTGCTGTTCACAGACGCTCGCCATCCAATCTGACAGGACTTGAGCTATTTTGCGAAAAAGAATGGGCAAAAATGTCACTCTCTAGATGTGCAAAGCTGGTAGAGACATCCCCAAAAAGACGTGCAGCTGTAATTGCAGCAAAAGGTGGTTCTACAAAGTATTGACTCAGGGGGACTGAATACAAATGCACCCCACACTTTTCAGATATTTATGTGTAAAAAATGTTGAAAACAATTTATAATTTTCCTTCCACTTCACAATTATGTGCCGCTTTGTGTTAGTCTATTACATAAAATTCCCATAATATAAATTTACAGATTTTGGTTGTAACGTAAAAAAATGTGGAACATTTCAAGGGGTATGAATACTTTTTTAAGGCACTGTATTGTTATAGATCTATATATTTATTGGCCATTACACATTGCTGTTCTACATAGAAAACATGCTTTGCTGCTCCTTCTCACAATGCAAGTTTAAGTCAAATACCACATTAAAAACAATGCATTTCTTATGTGGCTGATATCTTATCTCAACAATTAGGCCTGATTCACACCTATGCAGGTTGCAGTTTGCATATTGCAGGTGCATTTTGCGTTTTTTAATACACGCTTTTGATCCATTGAAGTGTATGAAACCAAAAAACAGAACAAAGTCCTTTGCCATTTCCATAAAATGCACAGATGTGAGCTACATCCATAGGAAACCATGTTAAAGCGGAATTCCACCCAAAAAAACAACTTTGCATAATTCAACAGCATTATGCATCAGCAAAACATTTTTAATTTATTTTATTTTTTAACTCACCCCTTCAGCACTGTTATGTTGTCCTGTGTATTCTGCCACTTCCTCTCTGTGGTGTCTGACGTCATTTCCCTCGGCACACATGCTCGCTGGTGCTCCTGGGAGATATGTGTCTTCATTTCCCAGGAGTCAGTGGGCAGCACCGAGGGCTTCGTTGCCATGACAACGGGGTAAGCACTTCCACCGCCCGTTGTAATGACAACGTCTGAGGTGTACGCCGCTGCGAGCTGTTGATACTGCGCATGCGCGAGAATAGGCAGTGCATGCTGGTCGCTCAGCTGCACTGTGTCCCGGAAGATAGTGCTTGTGGGCATGACATGCCCACAAGCAATATGGAAAATGCCAGCAAGGCATAATAAAAGTTATATATACAGAGCGGCGATCAATATGTAAAACGTGAGTAATATCACCATGATTAACCACTTAAGTACCACCTCCTGCAGATATACGTCGGCAGAATAGCACGGCTGGGCACAAGCACGTCCTCTTTTAGTGCCCAGCCATGGGTCGTGGGCATGCGCCCGCAACCTGGTCCGAAGCTCCGTGACCGCGGCCACAGGATCCGCGGACCCGATCGCCACTGGAGTCCCGCAATCGGTCCCCGGAGCTGAAGAACGGGGAGAGCTGTGTGTAAACACAGCTTCCCCGTTCTTCACTGTGGCACTGTCATTGATCGTGTGTTCCCTGATATAGGGAAACACAATCAATGATGTCACACGTCCAGCTCCACCCCCCTACAGTTAGAAACACAGATGAGGTCACACTTAACCCCTATAGCGCCCCCTAGTGGTTAACTTCCAAACTGCAATTGTCATTTTCACAGTAAACAATGCATTTTTAATGCATTTTTTGCTGTGAAAATGACAATGGTCCCAAAAATGTGTAAAAATTGTCCGATGTGTCCGCCATAATGTCGCAGTCATGAAAAAAATATCGCTGATCGCCACCATTAGTAGTAAAAAAAAATGAATAAAAGTGCAATAAAACTATCCCCATTTTGTAAACGCTATAAATTTTGGGCAAACCAATCTATAAACGCTTATAGGTAGAAGAATACGTATCGGCCTGACTGAGGGAATTTTTTTTATATATATATATATATATATATATATATTTTTAGGGGATATTTATTATAGCAAAAAGTAAAAAATATTGCATTTTTTTCAAAATTGTCGCTCTATTTTTGTTTATAGCGCAAAAAATAAAAACCGCAGAGGTGATCAAATACCACCAAAAGAAGGCTCTATTTATGGGAAAAAAAGGACGTAAATTTTAAAGTTTGGGAGCCACGACCGTGCAATTGTCAGTTAAAGCGACGCAGTGCTGAATCGCAAAAACTGTCCAGGGCTTCACCTGCCTAAAGGTCCGGATCTTAAGTGGTTAATAAAAAACGATGTTCATGGAAAAAAAATAAAAAATTTACAAGTGGGAACTCCGCTTTAAATGTACTGAAGTGTGTTTCTGCAAAACTGGGAACGCATGAAAAAAATGCATAGGTGTGAACCAGGTCTTATGCCGCGTACACACGACCATTTTTAACGGTCTACAAAAACCAGTTTTTTTTCAACCCGATTATTGTTAAGCCTGCCTTGCCTACACACGATTGTGAAAAAACGTACAACACGTACGACGGCTCTATAAAGGGGAAGTTCCATTCGGATGGTGCCACTCTTGGGGCTGCTTTTGCTGATTTAGTGTTAGTCAAAGTTTGGTAAGAGACGATTGGCGCTTTTCAGACTGTTACAGCGTGATGAATGTGCTATCTCCATTACGAACGCTAGTTTTACCAGAACGAGCGCTCCCGTCTCATAACTTGCTTCTGAGCATGCACGTTTTTTTCACGTCGTTAAAGCCCACACACGACCATTTTTTACAACGTTAAAAACGACAACGTTAAAAACGACGTGAAAATTTAGAGCGTGTTCTAGATATTTAATGGCCATTTTTTACGTCATGAAAAATGCTCTGGAGCCCACACACGATCGTTTTTAATGTCAATAAAAAGAAACTTAATTTTTTACAACCCGAAAAACGGTCGTGTGTACATTAGGCTTTATTCACACCTGTGCATTTTTAGTGCTTTTTGCATTTTGAAGATTTGCACTACAGACCATTTAACATGGTTTCCTATGGAACACGTTCTGTAGTGCAAATCTGAAAAATGCAAAAAGCACTAAAAATGCATAAGTGTGAATCCAACCCTGAGGACAGCTGTGGAAGCAGACAATCGCTGTAGTAGTCGGCACAACTACAGTGGTAGTCATTATCTACAGTAACTGTCAGCTTCCCCAGGTATGAAATCCATATACTTATATTACTCCAAGGTAGACCAGTATAAGCGTGCAATACAACTCATACCTGGAGTTCATCTTTAGGAGCCAGAATAATTACACCAAGCGACCAATGGAGAGTTCGCCCTCTACTGGCAAATACACACATTTCTATTTTCAATATAGTAAAAATCTGAAACTTTTTGTAAAATATTATGAATGTATCATTAAAACTGTTTTATAAGGTAAACATTGCAGTAACCCAAAAGATGCACTCCTTAAAAAGACACTATTATTTTGCTTTAAATTGAATATACATTAAAATAGGTTGAATTAAAAGCGGTTGTATACCCACAATAATTTAGTTTTTACACCTGAAAGGCAAAAGTCATAATGAGCTAGTATGCACTGCATACTTTTTATAGGCTTACCTGTAAGTAAAAGTGGTAGTAAAGAGTTTACTACCACTTTAAGTAGTAGTTTAAGGCAAATTACAGTGCAGCAGCATGTGGTTAAATGCTGGTTTATTTGTGCGGTAATGATTAGTGTTGAGCAGAATATGCCATATTCGATTTCGCGATATATCTCAAATATATAGTCGAATATTCGAGATATATTCGCTAAATACGAATATTCGTGATATTTTTTGGAAATGAAATGATTGAGAATTTTCGCTATTGCGATTTTTCGCTATTGCGAATATTCGAGAAATGCGGAAGGAGCACTCTGATTGGCTCAGAATATTCGTGATATATTACAATACAAAATAATTGCAAATATTCGGCAAATGCGGAAGGAGCACTCTGATTGGCTCAGAATATTCGTGATATATTACAATACAAAATAATTGCGAATATTCGGCAAATGCGGAAGGAGCACTCTGATTGGCTCAGAATATTCTTGATATATTACAATACAAAATAATTGCGAATATTCGAGAAATGCGGAATGGAGCACTCTGATTGGCTCAGAATATTCTTGATATTTTATCGTAATTTCGCAAAAATGCGAATGAGAAATTTATTGCGGAATTTCGACAGTAACACTCTGAAATCGAATATATGTGTTATTTTAGCTAAAAACAATATTGCGAATTTCTCGAAAATAATCGCGCGATATCGCTATTGCCGAATAATCGCATTGCGATTTTTCGGGAATATAAATTGATCGCTGCAGCTACTCGGCCCAAGGTCTCTAATCATACCAGCAATGCTTTTAGACGTCGATGGGGATCTCTAGGATGTGATCTGTTCTAAAAAAAAAATTAAAAAAATACGAATATTCGAAATAGCGAATATTCACCACGAAATTCGCAATATATCGCGAATACTCGAATATGCCATATTCGAGCCGAATATTCGCAATACGAATATTCGTGAGCAACACTAGTAATGATTAAGCCAATGGCAACAATAACCTTTTGTGGGGAAGGGGCCTTTGATTCCAAGTCCTAGCACTGGGCTGTTATCGGCATCAGTGACAAGAGAAAAGGGTATGCCTATGGTATAAACATATAGATAACTGAAATCATTTTTATTTTCTGATTGCAGAAGAGGAGGTTGCAGTTACTGGTCCTTCAACCTATATGTAACCTTTCAGAATGCTTAAAGGGACCGAAGAATCTGATCAAGAAAAGAGCAGACAAACTTTTGGACTATGAAAACCTTGAGGAGAAGTATAGCGAGACTGGTAAAATGACATGGGAAGAGGAGGATATTATCAACAACTATAAGGGCATCCATTCCATGCTCATGTCTGAGCTGCCACAGTGTATCTCCCTGTCCTGGCAGTGGCTTCATAACATCTTGCTTACCTTTATGGCCTTGCAGAAAGAATTGTCAGAGCAAGGACAGCATGTAGCAGAAACACAAGCTTCAGAGGTAACAAAGTATCTTCTAAACTGCTGTTTGGCTACACTGATCATAATAAATAAGCAAAGCGTAATATATTATATCATAATAATTTACCATTTTATGTCTTTTTTTATTTTTTTTTATCACACCTCACAGAACCTAATATGTTCGAAAACGTACTAACTATTGAGTTAGGCATTAAAGAAAAATAACAATTTTTTTTGCTATCGCTGTCCCATTGGGGAGATAGAAACATAGAAAAGTCACTTCAGAAAAAGACAGAGTAGTCCATCAAGTCTGCCCATTTTTCTTTTTGAGAGGACATTTGTGCAAATTAAGAGAATCCATTGGGGATCACCAGAACTAGTGTCAACATTGAATGATTCCCCTCTATTAGGCCACGTACACACGACCAGTTTCCTCAACAGAATCCATCAAGAAACTTGGTGGGAGACCTTTTTTGCCGATGAAAACGGTCGTGTGTATGCTTTTCATCGAGTAAACTGTAGAGGAACTCGACGAGGAAAAAAGAGAGCAAGTTCTCTTTTTCCTCGACGGGAGTCGTCGTGTTCCTCACCGGGCTGGTTTTCCAACGAGAAACACGTTGGTGTGTATGCTTAGAAAGCTGCGCACCTTCGGTAAAAGTAGTGTTTGTAATGGAAATAGCACATTTCTCACTCTGTAACAGACTGCAAAGTGCAAATGTCTCTTACCAAACTTTTTCCTAACACGCAGTAACATGAGATTAGCAAAAGCAGCCCCAAGGGTTGTGCCAGTGGAATCGAACTTCCCCTGCTGTTGTATGTGTTGAAGTCACCGAGTTTGAGAACGAGGAGACTTGGTCTTGACTGTGTGTACGCAAAGACAGCTTGTCAAGTTTCTCAACAAGCCTAACAAGGAACTCGTCCAGGAAAACAATGTGTTTTTTTTTTCGACGAGTTCCTCGGTCGTGTGTACAAGGCCTCACTGTCCTGGTGACAACTCAAAATGTGGCATTCTCTTTTACTTTCACTTTTAAAGGATAACAAAAAAATCAAACAAATAGAGAGACTGAATTTACCTGATAGAGCATAGGTAGCAATAAAAACTTAAAGGGGTGTTCCAGCCCTAAGTTGTGTTTATTAAAAGTCAGCAGCTACAAAAAGTGTAGCTGCTGGCTTTTAATAAACACTCACTTACCTGCTCCTGCGTTCCAGCGACGCGCCGACCGGGGCTCCGCTCCTCTGCCCCCCTCCCCGGCCGGCGTCTCCATCCTGACTGTGGGCACCCAGCCGTGACAGCCTTCGGCTTCACGGCCGGGCACCCACTGCGCATGCGCGAGCCGTACTGCGCATGCGTGCGCGGCGCGGCTCGCCGCTGATTGGAGAGGCGATCGCATGGGACCTGTCAGTGTCCCATGTGATCGCCTACAGGGAGGGGGCTGGTGTAGGCGATTAAGCTTAATCGCCTAACCAGCCCCTCGGCGGAAGCAGGAAGTGGGACAGGAAGTCCCACTCCTACTGAAGCCCCCACTCCCCCCCCAAAAAAATTACATGCCAAATGTGGCATGTATGGGGGTGAGGAGTGGATTCAGAAGGGGTCATTTTTTTGGGTGGAACACCCCTTTAACAGCCGTTCAAATTTCCACTCTGTCCAAAACTTAAAAAAAGTTATATTTAAAGCAGAATCCCAGGTATGAATATTTTACACATAGTTACATTAGTCCAGGTTAACTATATACCATAATTGGCTGTTCCCCCTGGAGGCTGGAAATCACTGAAATAGACACCGCTAATATAGTGACCTCTACTTGTTTCCGAGTCCCGTGCTGAGCAACTATCCCGACGCATCCTGAACACAGGAGGTCGGCTGCTCAGCACAGGCACTATTTAGAGAGTATAGGTGTGCTTCACTAAAGATGAAGTTAGTCTTTAATTCCCACCACCTCTCTGAGTGTAGCACGCTGGTTATGTGCTTACCTTCAGCCCAGATTGAGTGATGTTAACTGTACAGTTCAGTCTCAGTGGCTGCTTTTGCTTCATTTTGGGGGGGGCGTCAAACCAAAAGCCACCCCCTAGTCAGTCGATACCCCCCTTTCACTTGCTCATCCATCTGCACACCAGCCCCATACTTACCCCATCTAGGTCCTTCACAGTGGCCAATGCGGTCGCTTTTCCTCTGGGCCAATCAGGTATCAGGACCCACTTCCTGATTGGCCGGGAGGAGAATCAGTAATACAATAGAAAATACTAATTTGCTATTGTCAAACAACTGGATGGGCTCAGGACACGGTGCTCTGCACCCTGAGCCCACCTTTTTGAAGCCACTTAGAGCCTTCTGCTCTAATCATCATGTGCTTTTAAAAAAAAAAAACATTGGAATCCATGCGTCTGGCACCCTGCATGTAGATCAGGGGCTGGGCGCATAGATTAGTGTGCGGTGCCCTTTATAGATGGGCCACCACTTTTCAGCCTGCAGAACATTCATAAAGAAAAGCTATGCTGACTTTTTTTCTCTGTGCATCACGCCAAGGCCCCATTTAATCCTGTAGGATGACTCTACCCACTGGCAGCCTCCAGGCGTTCCATAGAAATGAATGGTGCTGCAGTGTGAAAACATATCCTAACCGAAACCAAAATAGAATAGACATGCAGCTGTCTCTTCTGCTAGAAAATAAATTGTATCTCCTATTTGCAGTCAATATAGTGAATAGTGCAGGAGTCTGTAAGGCGGGTGTACAGTACACACAGTGCAAAGCTCAGGAGTACAAAAAACAGGGGGCTTCAGTCAGAGCTGGGTTTAGGAGTACGTAACAGAGGACAGAGAGCTGGGGTCAGTAATATGTAATGCACAGAATGCAGGGGACAGGAGTGTGTAATGTGCAGTAAGGGTCAGGAATTCTAAAAAAAGAGTGCAGGAGTCAGGGGTTTGGTCAAACTTTTCACTAATTTGCCACTTAGTAACTCCAGCACCTTGAGCTATTGGGCCTTGCTCCAAATGTTTTATCACTGAAGATACAAGCCACCATCTTTTTTTTTTTTTACTTTTTGCATTATTCTGTCTAGTTGCTGAAGGCAACTTAAAACTGACATCTTAATATGATAAATGGCTAGCACTGATCCATGAAAGATGTGAAATTTTAGGATTCTACCATCAGTCACGCTCTAAGAACATCACTTACATAAAAAAATATTTGACAACTCATTTTGTATCAAGAGCAATACTTGTGTTCATTATAATATTCATAAGAAGAAACAGATATTATTACATTGTTTTTATTCTAACATTCATGAAAGCTTTAGTGAATCACTACATAAAGCTTTTGCATGTATTTATAGATGCAACGTAGCATGGCCGCAGAGGCAAACTTCAAGAGATGGGTAGATGATGGTATCTGCCAAATGGTTTCTCAGCTCGGTGAATTCATCAAAAAATTTGAGGAGGAATCATTACCACCACCAGAACAGGTAAGCATCTTTTTTTCTTTTTTTTTTAACATTTAGATAAAAATCTGAATATATTAAGATGTAGTTATCTCAGACTTCTATCACCATAGCATACAGTTTCTTCTTTTAATATGATGCCTTCCTTATTGCCACATCTTTAGACCTTGGTTGTTAAGCACACATGCACAACAATGCCATGACCTTCCCTCTAGTGGTATCGCTCTCCACGCCTTACGTACAGTAAAGGTGATTACTTCTCAAGAGAATATACAGTAGAGCTCTGAGTGGAGATAATAATCACATTAATCGTAATCAAACTAACCTGGAGTATTAGTCATGATGATCTTTGAAAATAAGCTTCCCCCGAGTATTTATTGACGCTAGTAGTTCTAGAAGCATCTATCTATCTATCTATCTATCTGTCTGTCTGTCTGTCTGTCTGTCTGTCTGTCTGTCTATCTATCTATCTATCTATCTATCTATCTATCTATCTGTCTGTCTGTCTGTCTGTCTGTCTGTCTGTCTGTCTGTCTATCTATCTATCTATCTGTCTGTCTGTCTGTCTGTCTGTCTGTCTGTCTGTCTGTCTGTCTGTCTGTCTGTCTGTCTGTCTATCTATCTATCTATCTATCTATCTATCTCCATCCATTTAACAAATACAATGAGACAATAAAATATTATGTCTATATGTCCTTTCTGTTTTGTGCAAACAGAAGTGTTAGGTAGTTAAACACATGTACCTCAGTATAGGTTCTGATGAGCTGGATATCAAAATGGCATCTAGCGTTTGCTTAGTATAGCTTTTGTTCTGGTGTTTACAGATGCAGCTGTAGAACACATCAACCGATAGTATGAAACAGTGTACAGTAAAACCTTGGGTTGCGAGCAAAATTTGTTCCAGAAACATGCCTGTAATCCAAAGCACTTGTATATCAAAGCATTTTTTTACAATGTACAAAAAAGAAGAGAGGCACCTCTAACCGTAGCAATAAGTTGGTAAATATTGTACCTTCTTTAAATGTAACCATATTGCTACACTCAGTTGTGACATGACGCTACTCTTATATCAACACATTGCTTGTATATCAAAGCAAAATGTATTATAACATGTTGCTTGTCTTGCAAAACGCTCTCAAACCAAGTTACTCTCAAACCAAGGTTTTACTGTATCTCAAATAGATAAGGGATGTTCTGCTTTATGTGCTCTTCCCCCTTCCTCTACCACATTTAGCATATTCACATTTTTTTGGGGGAGTGGGTACCTAGTTTTGACTTCCGCTTCCGCTAGGATTGCCTTGGTGATCCAAGAGAGAGTTCCGCCCCCCCTTTGCAGCCTTCTGTGAGACCATTCGCAATGCCCATTATGGCCTGCACATGTACAGTGGAAAGCCAGCTATGAATCCACAAGGAGTCACAGTCGGCTTTCCACAGAAAATATGCTGTTGTCAGGAACCCTGAAGACCGGCAAGGTGAGGACAGCACTGGATCCCTGGACAGATAAGTATCCTTTTATAAAAAGTCAGCAGCTGCTGATTTTTGTCTTCTCTTTGTCTTCTCCGGCCAAAATCACATCGGAATTCAGGCGGAATTCTATCCGACTTTTGTCCGGCCAAAATCACATCGGAATTCCGACGGAATTCCATCAGAGTAAAAGAGAACATGTTCTCTATCAAAACTCCGATGGAATTCCTCAGAAATTCTGAGAAAAAAAAATCCGATGGGGCATACGCAGTCGGAATTTCTGAAGGAAAAAGTCCATCGAAAATTCAGATCATGTGTACACGGCTTAACTCTTACATGGCCAGGTAGAGAAGGCATTATTTATATCTGTGCTATGCCCACTATGCTTCTGGGCCCTATAGCAGTCCTACTATCTGGTATGTATGAAGAAGAGTATGTCTTTTTTTATATAGACATAGGGTCCTTTCACACGGAGCGGACCGTTTTTCGGTCCGCTCCGTGTGCCCGTCAGCTCAGCGGGGGGGTCTCCGCTCAGCTGTCGGCGGACGGGGCGGTCCCCGCACACTGTGCAGGGACCGCCCCGTCTCTCCTCTGCTCTCCCCTATGGGGAGTCGGATGGAAACGGACCGTCTGTCCGTTTGCATCCGATCCGTTTGGCCGGACGGAAGAAAAATAGGACATTCTTCCGTCCGCAAAAACGGATGCGGATCTAGCGGACGTTAGCGGATGCATCATCCGCTAACGGATCCGCTCCCATAGGGGCTCATTACAAGTCCGTAAACGGACTTGTAATGAGTGGACCGTTCGTCCGCTAGTGTGAAAGGGCCCTTAGCCAGTTACTTTCCTGCTGCTCTCCTATTGACTATGGATCCATGTGTGCTTATACTGCTGGAGATTACACAAAAGTCAGTGACTTCTCTGTCTGTTGCTGTGTCACTTGAGTATTAGTAGCTTACCAAATGCTTTCATATGATTTCTAGAATTGCTTATTACATTCTGAAATGTACCAATTTTGCAAATGTTTAGAGTTGTATGATCAGTGTCTAATGTATCCTACTTTCTTTCATGTATTAGGAGTACACTCCAGCAACGGAACGCCAAATCCAACAGTTATTGCAACGCTACAAGGCTGAAAAGCTCTACCAAGTAGTAAGCAGTTTTGCAAGCAGTAGGGAAATGGAGCTAAGCCTCAGTCGTGGTGATGTGGTGGCAGTCATCCAGCTTGCTGATACAAAAGGAAACAGAAACCGATGGCTGGTCGACACAGGAGGTATATACTATACTATGAACAAACATAAGTCATAGTAAAACCTTTTACTCATAGATGGTGGAAAAAACTTTGTTGACTGTACAAATCTTATAAATTCACAAAGATGTAGGGTCATCATTGCAAAAAAGGGACTTATTTTCTACAGATAAGATGATGGTTCAGCCCAAGAAATGTGCATCACTTTGGAATTTGGAAAAGCATTCCATAAAACTTTGTTCTGTTAGCAAGGGTTTGTGGTTAGTATCAGTGGTGTCACTAGGGTTGGTGTAACCCGGTGCGAAAAAAAATGGTGTCACCCCCCCACCAACTATAGTCCCCCTTAGTACAGACCCCCCTCCCGCAGTACAGACCCCCTCCACTAACTACAGACCTTCCTCTCGCAGTACAGACCCCCCTCCACTAACTACAGACCCCCGCCCCCTGAGTACAGACCCCCCTCCCTCATTACAGACCCCTCTCACTAAGTACAGACCCTCTCCCTCAGTACAGACCCCCCACTAAGTACAAACCCCTCCATCAATATAGACCCTCCCCCTCAGTATAGACCCCCACCTAAGTGCAGACACCCCCACCTAAGTGCAGACCCCCCCAGCAGTACAGACACCCCACTCAGTACAGACACCCCCCTCAGTGCAGACCCCCTCAGTACAGACACCCCCAGCAGTGCAGACCCCCCTCAGTACAGGCACCCCCCTAGTGCAGACCCCCCAGCATTACAGACCCCCCAGCAGTATACGCGCCCCCTTACATACCCCAGAACAGCGCTGACAGATACACACACACACTGTGTGTTCCTCCTCTGTGGATGTAAACAGAGAGGAGGAGGCGGCATCGGTCCGTGCCGCTGGGGTACACAGCGGTACGAGGCACAGATAATCAGGGCAGCCGGCGGTGTTAGTGGTGCTGCTACCATGGCCCGCACCTCCCGCACCTGCCTAGCAATGCCTCTAGTTAGTATCCAACCTCAACATAAAAGTTGCAGCTTGCATTCTAAGTGACAAGGTAGGAATTCAGATTTACACATGGGCTTCAATATTAGAGAAAACATATGATTTTTAGAAGGAATGTGACTATCAAACATAACTGATGGACAGTTGAGTAACTAATGACGTTTCCTTGTATATGGTAACGATAAATACACATAATCATTTTTATCAGGAAACGTCATTAGTTACTTCATTATCACATAATTAAAGGTATTTTTATTATGTGTGTACACATTGGCTGTGTTATCAAATTCTGCATCCTGTTCCCAAGTCCATTGAGTGTATCAGACATGGTGCTAAGAGTCAAATGTGATATGACAGATATGTATATACTGTGAGGGATTAGCTCGGTAGCGGGTGTGTGTGACCCCCTGGATGGGTTCACTACACGCTGAACTATACAGAAAGGCAGTTGAGGATGGTTGAAAACAAAGGATATGGTTTATTCTTCCATATTGCTGGATACAAGTGCAAGCATCAAAACAGCATAAACAAAACAAAACATAAAATAATCCCTTGCCACTTGGGGCATCTATCTTCACAACACAGGGACCTACCTATGGAGTCTGGCACAGCCTACTGTTGGGCACACACTGCTGGTCAGACAGCAAAAAAACAATAGTCTTTTTGATTTTTATCACACAGAAAAATCAACAACCACCTCACCTCTTCAGAAGACTTTTTGACCTGCTCTCCTTAACTCAAAACAGCCTTTAGGATGCAGCAATCAGTAATCATCCTTTGAATAACTTATAGAGGCCTTAATTGCCTCATTCTGAACAGCTGAAGTTTTCCAACGCCCTAAACCTTTCTGGCTATTTCTGCAGCCGACACCTAATAGTAATTGGTGAATTGTCTAAACAAGGCAGACATATATCTCCTGTCTGTGACAACACCCACAGATTTACCTGACTTCCTGTCACAATACATACATAGGATAGTCAAAATGTACATGAAATTCTGTGTGATGTACTTCACATGAAGATCTAACAGAAGGATCTCAGTAAAGTTTGGAGGAGAGCTTGATTGGATTGTGTAAAGGTGAACTGGCACAAACAGCTGAAGAAAAATAGTGAGAATTGCTTTGGGATATCTGACCATTTATAGCAAATACCATTCTCCTGAAAATGGAGTGAATAATTTTGAGAATTGTTGAGCACAGACTATGTAAGTAGCGAGTACTGCGTGAGCAATGGTTTACCTGTTTGTGTTCACTGTTAACCACTTGCTGACAGCCGTACGAGTTTGTACGGCCGCAGCGCGGCTCTACTTCTCTGACTGAACGAGTTTTCTCGTCCGCCCCTTTTGGCGTTCCCAGCGCACGCTCTCGAGCGCGCAGCGGGGAACTCCTGTGCTGGCCAAGTCCCTCGGACACAGCCAAACACAGATCGCGGTAAATAGCCAATCACAGCGGCTATTTACAGCGCGATCTGTGTGGCCAATGAGAGATGATCTCATATGTAAACATATGAGATCATCTCTCATTGCCGACTCTCCCTCCTCACACAGACAGCGCGTGTGAGGAGGGAGAGCGAACGGAGCTGCAGCGCTGGGGGGGGGGGGGGAAGTAAAGAATCTGTGCCCCCAGGACCATCTGTGCCCCCCAGGACCACAGTGCCCCCCCAGTACCATCTGTGCCCCCCGGACCACAGTGCCCCCCCAGTACCATCTGTGCCCCCCGGACCATCTGTGCCCCCCAGTACCGCAGTGCCCCCAGGACCACCTGTGCCCCCCAGTACCACGGTGTGTCCCCCAGTACCACGGTGTGTCCCCCAGTACCACAGTGTGTCCCCCAGTACCACGGTGTGTCCCCCAGAACCACGGTGTGCCCCCCAGTACCACCGTGTGCCCCCCCAGTACCACCGTGTGCCCACCAGTACCCACCAGTAGCACCGTGCCCACCAGTGGCACCGTGTGCCCACCAGTAGCACCATGCCCACCAGTACCACCGTGCCCACCTGTGCCACCGTGAGCCCACCAGTACCACCGTGCCCATCAGTGCCCACCTGTGCCACCAGTACCACCTGTGCCCAGTGCCCATCTGCAATCAGTGCCCACCTGTGCCACCTCATCAGTGCCCACCTCATCAGTGCCCACCTGTGCCGCAGTCAATCAGTGCACATCAGTACCCATCTCATCAGTACCCATCTCAGTGCCATCTGTGCCGCCTCATTAGTGCCACCTGTGCCGCCTCATTAGTGCCATCTGTGCCGCCTCATTAGTGCCCACCTGTGTCCACCAGTACACAGGCCTCATCGGAGCACATCAGTACCCATCTCAGTGCCATCTGTGCGGCCTCGGTGCCATCTGTGCCACCTCATTGCCATCTGTGCCACCTCAGTGCCATCTGTGCTGCCTCAGTGCCATCTGTGGGCATTTGTACTTTCCTGGCTTGTTAGGGTCTCAATAAATGAGAGAGGCATTCAGTACATCAGGTGTGATCAGATGTGATCATTTTTTTATGATTTGCACCATAGCTTGTAGACTCTAAAACTTTCACACAGACCAAAAAATGTCCAAAAACTTTGGGTTATTTTTATCAAAGACATGTAGCAGTATAAATTGTGGCCAAACTTTATGAAGAAAAATTAATAATTTGCAAAATTTTATCACAGAAACTAAGAAAAAATCATTTTTTTCGCAAATTTTCGGTCTTTTTTCATTAATAGCGCAAAAAATAAAAATCGCAGAGGTGATCAAATACCACCAAAATAAAGCTCTATTTGTGGGAAAAAAAGGACAAAAAAATCATTTGGGTACAGTGTTGCATGACTGAGTAATTGTCATTCAAATTGTGAGAGCGCTGAAAGCTGAAAATTGGTCTGGTCAGGAGGGTGTTTAAGTGCCCAGTATGGAAGTGGTTAAAGGCCACTGAAAGTGGGACTGGGGCTAGCTCTGAAATTTTTGTTCACAGACTAGTCCTTTCCAACTGTTATGGTTGACCTATATGTTTCACAGTGATTCTTGTATATGATTGTATACGATACGTTGTTACCTTTTTAACCATTATTAATAGTACATCTCAGTTCAAGTATATTTTTTTGCCCTTGTCTGTGGCTGCCTGCCCCTAACAGATACCTGTCAGATGACACAAAGAGCAGACACAAGAGAAGGTCAGGCAGATCTGGCACTAGGGTCTAATTTTTAAGCCAGTTATATTGATAAAGGTCAGAGTAAGTGCTGAGTGTGACAGGAACTTTAGTGTGACCCACAGTGTCAACACCGTCACTTTTATCACCCCCGAGAAACAAGCAACACTGAAAGCTCTGAATTTAATCTTTATAGTAAAGATAATAGGATTTTGACCAACCTGTAAAATTATTCCAGGGGACAGTCTTATTCCAGGGGACGATTGGGTTATGCAGCTCCCATCAGGTGCTTGAACACTGGAAAACCAACTGTGAACACAGCCCTAACATAACCACTCCCAGCAACCCTCCGTTTTATTTTCCTAACTGTACATTACAGTACACAGGAATATGATGTACAGCCGTGGCCAAAAGTTTTGAGAATGACATAAATATTAATTTTCATGATGACAATTTGCATATACAGTACTTCAAAATGTTATGAAGATTGATCTGCTGAATTGCAATTAATTGAAAAATCCCTCTTTACCATTAAAATGAACTTAATCCTATAAATAAAAAAAAAATACATTTTCACTGCATTTGTGAAGAAGGCTTCAGGGCATCCAAGAAAATCCAACAAGTGCTAGGAACGTCTCCTACAGTTGATTCGGCTGCAGGATCGGGGCACCACCAGTAAAGAGCTTGCTCAGGAATGGCAGCAGGCAGGTGTGAGTACATCTGCATGCACAGTGAGACGAAGACTTTTGAAGGATGGCCTGGTGTCAATAAGGGCAGCAAAGAAGTCACTTCTCTCCAGGATAAACATCAGGGACAGACTGATGTTCTGCAATAGGCACAGGGATTGGAATTGCTAATGACTGGGGAAAGTCATTTTCTCTGATGGCAGGAATGGCACAGGCCCTTTTTGATTGTTTGGGGCATCCGGAAAAAAACCTTGTCCAGAGAAGAAAAGGTGAGCACTACCATTAGTCCTTTGTTAGGCCAACAGTAAAGCATTCAGTAAAGTACGCAAAAATGTATAGAGAAAAACTGGGGCGGCCGCACTCCTAAAAAATGGTTCATAGCTTTGAGCTATGAATAAGCACTGTATGATAGTGTGAAACGCGTCAGCTTTTCTCCTTATTTTTTGCTGTGATATGTTCATGTTGTGACCAGTTTTATTAAAAGGAACCATTTTTTTGGAGTGCGGCCATCCCGGTTTTTCTCTATACATTTTTGCATACTATTGCAGTACCTGCACCCAGGTGTTTGGACTCCACCTTGCAGTTCCCTGGGACCTCTGAGCGGTAAACTTTCTTTCTCGTTCAGTAAAGTACATTCAGATGTGGGGTTGCTTCTCAGCCAATGGAGTGGGCTCACTCACAAACACGGCCATAAATAAAGAATGGTAGAAAAACATCCTCCAAGAGCAACTTCTCTCAACCATCCAAGAACAGTTTGGTGACAAACAATGCCTTTTCCAGCATGATGCAGCACCTTGCCATAAGGAAAAAGTGATAACTAAGTGGCTTGGGGAACAAAACATTGACATTTTGGGTCCATGGCCAGAAAACTACCCACACCTTAATTCCACTGAGAACTTGTTCTCAATCCTCAAGACAAAACCCCCCCATAAATTCTGACAAATTCCAAGCATTGATTATGCAGGAATGGGCTGCCATCAGTCAGGATGTTGTCTAGAAGTTGATTGACAGCATGCCAGGGTGAATGACAGAGGTCTTGAAAAAGAAGGGTCAACTCTGAAAATATGAACTCTTTGCATAAACTTAATGTAGTTGTCATTAAAAGTCTTTGACACAAATTATACTTCAGTAAACCATAGTAACATCTCACAAAAAGATCTAAAAACACTGAAGCAGCAGACTTTGTGAAAAATGTATATTTGTGTCATGCTCAAAACATTTGGCCACAGCTGTAGATGATTGGGATGTCCAAAAGCGATGCAACCTGGCGGGTGGGCAACACAGCAACAAACACTAACGGGAACATAAAACAGATGAGCAAACGGGGGAAGAAGGCAGCCACTGAAACTCAGAAGCACCTTACACCACAAACTGGCCTCGGAAGAGGCCTAATGCCCTGTACACACAATTGGAATTTCCGATGTGATAAAATCCGATGTAATTTTCCGTCGGAATTCCGTTCAAGCTGTCTTGCATACACGCTGTCAGACCAAATTCCAACCGCCCAAAACGCGATGACGTAAAACACTACGACAAGCCGAGAAAAATTCATGCATGTTTTTTTCTCTGTCGGAGTTCCACACAGACGATTGAAATTTACGATAGAATTTTTTTCCAAGTTCTATCCCTAAACTCCGAAAAAAAAATGAAAAAATTCCGTCTGACTTTTTTCATCGGAAATTCCGATCTGTACAAGGCATTACTATCCACCTGGTAAAACATAGGAACAGAAGACCAGGTGTCAGCCTTGCAAATTTGGGAAACAAAAAAAAGCCCATGGAGCAATGACAGAGCTGGTAGAGTGTTTTAACAAGAAATGGAGGAACTATGAAAAGTAGCATTAAATGTAGAGCTTTTAAGCACACCGCCTTAAAAAGGGCTTTACTTGCCCATTTTTATTTAAAAGAAGGTTCAGCAAACACAAAACATGGGTTTCCCTCACAGGGATTTTCAGCATTTCACTTTTCTTTTCTTTTCTTTTCTGCCTCCCACAGACTGGTCACTCACCAACTCAGTGCACACAGCTAGCAGCCTTTTGCTACACTGGCATGTGGGGCCCCAATGACACCTGTGCCATACCTGATTGCCGGGTTGGAGCCCAGAATTATGGTCAGGGCATAACGAATTTCCCATCACACACCTGACCAATTTGTTTGCTGACTGTTCTGTATACCTTGACCCAGGGTCAGAGATTTCACCCCACCCAGATCACTTAGAAATTAACAGGCTCCAGGTCCCAAAATAAATTTTAGGAAACACTGGCAAAACTGAAAAGCCAGTTTCCTCTCCATAATACAAGCTCCCTGGAGCCCCTTAACCCGCCTGGTTGAGAATTATGGGTCACAACCTCTTTCTAGACCCTGGCAGGGCAACACTCTACCACAGAACTATAGTATATCCTTCAGACTGTAGACTCAAGGGATGACTTGCCTAATCCACCTGGTAAAGGTGGATCAAGAAGCATTAGGGCCTTTTCACACATGCGCACCATATGTCCGTATTTCATCCATCCGTTTTTGGATGAAATACGGACATACATGTATCCCCATGGGATAGCTGGTGTCAGCAGATGAACATGGTCCAATTATGCAGACGCAGGAAAATCCTATTTTTCCATCTGTCTGCGGATCAGATTGGGTGAACACGGACAGACAGTCCGTGTTCATCCGATCCCCCCATAGAGGACTGCGGGGACCGCCCTGTCATCTGCCGGCTCAGCAGGGATCAACGGAGCGATCCCCGCTGAGCAAGCGGATATTAAGTGAACAGATCCTTGCGGGATCCGTTAGTGTAAAAGGGCCCTAATATTGCCTAAAAGGACTCTCGGCAAGACAAAGAGGGAACCTAATAGTCCAAATAAAGCTGTGGCTTAGAGAAAAACTCTCACATCTATACATTTGGAAGAAATCTCCCTGAAATGTTATGGTACAGGACATAAGGAGGAAGGTGAAATGCCCTGGTTAAGGTGGAAAAAAGAAAGGCCACTAACACCTAGACACGTCAGACAAAGGGACGGCAACAAAGGAAAGCAACCTAATAAGGGAGGGAATATCCCTGATAGGCTCAAGGAAAGGTTTCTGAAGAAAAACTAAAACCAAGGTTAGTTCCCAAGAAGTAAATAGGAAGTGTACAGAGGGGAGAATGTGTGCAACAACCTGCACAAACATTTTAAAAGCAAAAGGTGTCTGGATACAAATGGCAAGTGCTGATATTTGACTCTTGACAGTGCTTAAAGACAAACACTAATCCAAATCAAACTGGGGGGAAGGTAGGATTTTACCCACATTCCTGGGATGGATTTTTACTCTCACAGGGGGGAGGGGGAGTGCAGGAACAGGGTCACACCAGCAGGTAGTGCCACGGCAGTGGACCTGTAAAGCACCCTGCAGTTAATACAATGGGTTGCTGCATACCCAGGTGAGTGCCTGATTTAGGATCCAGTGCCCAAAACAATACAGGATGGCCACACATTCCCAGAAGCTTATCCCAGGCTCACCTGAAGATACTGCAGATAGGTAGCCATCTTCCTGAGTCTCCAGGTCCTTATCCCTCGCAAAAATCCTCTCCCTTTAGTGACATCCTTTCCATGCAAAAGATTGGAAGGGAAGACTCTCCTAGAAGATTGCTTCAAATATTTATTCTCCCCTCAGCTCACATCGCTGGAATAAAACCCTTTGTGATTGGCCATGGCAAATAAAGTTTTGAATTCTATACATTGTTTTTTCTAACACTAACTACTGGAGACAACTCAACAGCAGCATGCAAAAAAATACTAAATACTGCGCTAAGCTAATGCAGCAGCCTTACAGGAAAAACCTACTGGTTATATTGGATTCCTCTGCCAACTGCTGTTTGTCCTTTATATTGACTGATGCAGGGGATTTGTTTCTACTATCCCTCTCTTCTCTGTAACTACAAACATGCATACATGCAAATTGAAAGTGTACAAAAATACAAGGGTTTTGCCAGAATATCTAAAAAAGACACACTTCTGTTGCTATAACTATAATATGATATAATGCTTGGCCACTCCATCACCTTTACCCTCAGTTTCTTTAGCAAGGCAGTGGATATCTTGGTGGTGTGTTTGGGGGTCATTATCATTAAAAAAATACTGCCCTGCAGCCCAGTCTCTGAAGAGAGGGGATCATGCTCTGCTTTAGCATGTCACAGTACATGTTGGCATTCATGGTTCCCTCAATGAACTGTAGCCGTTGTACTCCTCACATGGTGGCTGCCACACACGCTTGACACCATCCGAGCCAAATAAATGTATCTTGGTCTCATCAGACCACAGGGCAGGGTTCCAGTAATCTATGCCCTTAGTCTGCTTGTCTTCAGCAAACTGTTTACGGGCATTCTTGTGCATCATCTTTAGAAGAGGCTTCCTTCCGGGACAACAGCCAATTTGATGCAGTGTGCAGTGTATGGTCTGAGCACTGACAGGCTGACCCCCCACCCCTTTAACCTCTGCAGCAATGCTGGCAACACTCATATGTCTATTTCCCAAAGATAACATCTGGGTGTGATGCTGGGCACGTGCACTCGACTTCTTTGGTGGAGGCCTTTTCTAAGTGAAACCTGTCCTGTTAAACCGCTGTACAGTTTTGGCCACCATGCTGCAGCTCAGGTTCAGGTTCTTGGCAATCTTCTTATAGCCCAGACTAGGGGTCTCCAAACTATGGCCCTCCAGTTGTTCAGGAACTACAATTCCCATTACGCCTAGTCATGTCTGCAAATGTCAGAGTTTTACAATGCCTCATGGCTGTTCCGCAACAGCTGGAGGGCCGTAGTTCGGAGATTCCTGGCCTAGGCCATCTTTATGTAGAGAAAATTATTTTTTTCAGATCCTTAGAGAGTTCTTTGCCATGAGGTACCATGTTGAACTTCCAGTGACCAGTATGAGAGAGTGAGAGCGATAACACCAAATTTAACACACCTGCTCCCCATTCACACCTGAGGCTGGGTTCACATTATTGTGGATTCCCCGCCTCCAATTCGCAATAGCAGGAAATTTTGACTGGCTCTCTTTGGAGGTGGTTCACATATCTCCGTTGCGGCTCCATTACAAATTTGCACAGGAGCCCTTTTGGTCCATTTCAGGTCCGAATTCAGCCAAAAATTCAGGCTGAAATTGGACCGGAAACGGTGAATGAGGACGCTTCTGACCCCCGTTGTGAGTCGCATGCGAAGATAGTGTGAACCCAGCCTAAGACCTTATAACCCTAATGAGTCACATGACATCAGGGAGGGAAAATGGCTAATTGGTCTCAATTTGTAAATTTTTACTTAGGGGTGTACTCACTTTTGTTGCCAGCGGTTTACACATTGATGGCTGTGTGTTGAGTTATTTTGAGGGGACAGAAAATTTACACTGTTATACAAGCTGTACACTCACTACTTTACATTGTAGCAAAGTGTAATTTCTTCAGTGTTGTCACATTAAAAGATATAATAATTTGCTCATTTGCATGGCTGTAAATCAGGGGTTAAAACAAAGTTAACTTTTTTTCTACACCATTCAGCATAACAGTATCATATAACCATAGAGATCCTAAAATAAGTATTACTATTATTTTTAGGTTGTCCCTATTTGCACATTCATGATTTACAGCCGCAGCAAATTCTTCTAATACTAAGCACCACTAGAATAAAAACTATTTCTAATATTCTTCATGAATACATGCCAACCAGGATGGCTAGAAAAAAATGACAGGGACTACTGTGCCTAAAAAAAGTATTCGTACCCCTTGAAATTTTCCACATTTGTCATGTTACAACCAAAAACCTAAATATATTTTATTGGGATTTTATGTGATAGACCAACACAAAGTGACACATAATTGTGAAGTGGAAAGAAAATAATAAATGGTTTTCAAATCTTTTTACAAATATGTGAAAAGTGTGGCATGCATTTTGTATTCAGCCCCCTGAGTCAATACCCCCTGAATTACCTTTCACTACAAGTCTTTTGGGATATATCTCTACCAGCTCAGCACATCTAGATAGTTACATTTTTGCCCTTTCTTCTTAGCAAAATAGCTCATGCCCTGTCTGGATTGGATGGAGAGTGTCTGTGAACAGCAATTTTAAAGTCTTGCCACAGATTCTCAATTGGACTTTGACTGGGCCAGTCTAACACCTGAATATGCCTTGATCTAAACCATTCCATTGTAGCTCTGGCTATATGTTTAGGGCCATTGTCCTCCTGGAAGGGGAACCTCTTCCCCAGTCTCAAGTCATTTGCAGACTCTGGCTTTCATGATGGTGTTTGGTCTTGAAGGTTCTCTAACAAACCTCAGAGGGCTTCACAGAACAGCTGTATTTATACTGAGATTAAATTACACACAGGTGGACTCTATTTACTAATTAGGCAACCTCTGAAGGCAATTGGTTCCACTAGATTTTAGTCAGGGATATCAGAGTAAAGGGGGGTGAATGCAAATGCACGCCACACTTTTCAGATCATTAATTGTAAATAACTTTGAGAGCCATTTATCATTTTCCTTCCAATTTACAATTATGTGCCACTTTGTGTTGGTCTATCACATAAAATCCCAATAAAATACATTTACGTTTTTGGTTGTAACATGACAAAATCTGAAAAATGTCAAGTGGTATGAATACTTTTTCAAGGCACTGTATGCAATATGGTTGTATCATAGCTCATTTTAATTTTGTCTCTTGTTTAATTTAATTTCTGACAGCATCTCGTGGATATGCACCAAGTAGCAAACTGCAGCCCTACCAGGTGGAACAGAGTCCATCTCGTTTAAGTGTTTCACCTGAGCCAAACACGCCTCTTGAAGTGAGGAGAAATTCACATACATCTCAAGTATGTCCCTATCCAACCTCTCCAGGGTACCTGGACACCACTGAAACATTTCAGGTAAGAATTTAAAGCACATACCACAGACATTTTGTAAAAAGCCAGATGAGAATCTCTGCAAAAAACAATGTGGAACTGTAGTAATTGCATTACCACATTTTATCAGCAGGTGGAACTGTGTAATCCATAATAGAGAGCTATAGGTCCTAGTTAAAAAAACATGCTGCTGTGGGAAAAGAGTATATCATTTTTGGCTTTGGATGATATATTTTATTGTTTGTATTGCATAGGTTTCCTTCCTGGACTTTCAATAGATGTGACAATTACAGATTTGGTATCCATCCAAAGTGATTACTTATTCTAGGTCCACACTTGTGCTGTTACATAAATATGTGTTTTTCAGTGATTTTCTGTAGTGCCTTTAACACGCTATTATGATGCATTTTCATGCTTTATGCTTTTTTTGTGTAGGAGGAGGAGACTGCTTGTTAAGCACAAATCCTGCCAAAAATGCGTTTTTCATGCACTCCCATTGAAGTCTATGGGGCCGTGCTACGCCAAAAGAAACGCAGACGCCATTTAAAAAAATAACGATACATCATGTTGCATTGATGTGAACAGGCACCGTAGAGAATAATGTGATTCCTATTGTCGTGCACAGTGGCACATGCAGGAGAAATTGCATTAGGCCTCGTACACACGAGGCAATCTATCTGTTCAAATCGGTCGGACCGACCGATTTGAACAGATCTGCTGACGTGGCGGTGACGTTGATGCCGCCACGTCACTGCACCAGGAAGTAAAACACTTCCGCGCATGCGTCAAAATCATTCGGCGCGTGTGCGAGAAGACATGTCTGCTGGTTAGCATACTAACCAGCAGACATGTCGGGCGGACAGGTTCCCAGCCGACAGATTTCAAAGCATGCTTTGAAATCTGTTAGGTGGCCAAATCCGTCGGCTTGCCCGTACACACGGTCGAATATGTTTGCTGGGACGGTCGGGCCGACCGTTTCCAGCAGACAGATTTGATCGTGTGTACAAGGCCTTAGAGTGAACAGGCCTTAGTGCAGGGATCCTCAAACTACGGCCCTCCAGCTGCTGTGGAACTACACATCCCATGAGGCATTGGAAAACTCTGACATTCACAGACATGACAAGGCATGATGGGAATTGTAGTTCATGAACAACTGGAGGGCCATAGTTTGAAGACCCATGCCTTAGTGTGAATGAGAACAGGGAGTGAATAATAGATCTGCCCAGGACAACTGAATTTGGTCTTGACAGCTGATTTTAAACTATTATGATAAAACATTAAAGCTGAACTTAAGGTTGATATAAAAATGCAGTTATTTAATAATTTTCTTCTACAGTGCTATAAAAACCTGAATATGCATAATATAACACAAAATGTTTTAATTTTCATCCCATGGGACAACTGACAGGAAGGCCAAAATTAACACACCGGACACAATACTTGGATAATAACTGGCCACGACCGTTTATTGTTGGTTTAAAAAATAATATATCTTGAGTAATTAAATAACATTGCAAGAAATGACACACTCAAAAACAGCTTAGCCATCACAACTCAAGCTGTATCATAAATAATTAAAAACGTTAAACTTCCCAGAAGACAGGTGGGACTACACCCACCTGTCACACGGCCTGTTCAGTGCAACTTTGCAAATCTATATGAAAAATATTCAGCCCTATGTCAGTCAGGTGTATTCCATCATCTCTGTATAAACCAGAACAACCTCTTTCCAGCTCTAGGTGTCTGAAATACATTTCTCCAATGGAATTCATCATTTTTTCCACAGCTTTGTTCACCTATCCTTCTAATTTTCTCGCGAGGCCTCAACGAAGGTGATTCCAACCACCTCAGCCTCAGGAACCACCTCTGAAAAAATTATCAAAACCTGTGGAAATTATGCCTTAAATCGAATAATACCATTAATGCTAAATATCAAATCTAGGGTTTTTTCTTGTCCTATATCATATTCCCCCAAATAAATAGTCAAAATATCAGGAGGGGGGAGAAATTAATGTAAACAACCCAATTCAAAGAATAAATCTGCCCACACCATACCTCTTCTCCCACTCCAAAAAACTTTAAATCTAGCTGGATCAAAACCTAAATTTTCAGAGTATACTCTGTCGGCTGCTCTGGAGCTGAGCCCAAAAAACGAAGGAATGGCCAAGGATCCAAATAACCTAGATATTACCTGAAACAATTCAAATGTGAGAATTAGGTCTGACATATGACTTATAACTGTAATGCCACGTACACACGATCGATTTATCCGATGAAAATGGACTGATTAATTTTTTCATCAGATATCCGATGAAGCTGACCTTCATCAGTCTTGCCTACACACCATCAGTTAAAAATCCGATCATGTCCAATGCAGTGACGTAAAACAAAATGACGTGCAGAGAAAAATGAAGTTTAATGCTTCCGAGCATGCGTCGACTTGATTCTGAGCATGCTTGGATTTTTGACAGATAGATTTCCCCATTTCGGTTTTTTAACCATCAGAAAATTTTAAAACGGGTTCCATTTTTTATCACCGATGGGGGAAAAAAAACGATGGGGCCCACACACGATCGGTTTGTCTGATGAAAACCGTTTTCATCAGATGAACTGATTGTGTGTACAGGGCATTAGCCTTCCATCTCCCCACTGACTTTATGATAGCTGAGTCTAGACCGATTCTAGATGCCTCGGTAGCTGCCCCAATCCAAAAGGAGTGAGATGTAAAGTGTTACTACAAATTCAATATAGAGAGAAACTTTTGCAGACCAGTTTCATCAGACCAGTTTGATGGTGTGTACGGCCAATCAGACCGTTGTCCATCAGACCAAAGTTTTAAAACATGCTTTAAAACCTGTCTGATGGAACCTCTCCGTCGGACAGGTTCGATGGTTAGTACACAAAAGCATCGGACCAAAAACCTGCGCATGCTCAGAATCAAGTCGACGCATGCTTGGAAGCATTGAACTTCATTTTTTCATCGCGTCATTGTGTTCTAGGTCACACGTTCTGGTCTGATCGGATTTTGGTCCGATGGTGTGTACGCACATCAGACCATCAGACAAGTTCAGAGTTGTCTGATGAAAACGGTCCGTCAGACAAGTCTCATCAGACATGTCTGATCATGTGTACAGGGCCTAAGAAACACTAAGGCCTCGTACACACGAGGCAATGTATCTGTTCAAATCGGTCGGACCGAACGATTTGAACAGATCTGTCTGTTTGGATTTTGGTTTGCTCGCGTGTACACACGAGCAAACCAAAATCCCCGCCAGCAGACGGCGCGCTGACGTGTCGGTGACGTGGCGGTGACATTGACGCCGCCACGTCACCGCACCAGGAAGTAAAACACTTCCGCGCATGCGTCGAAATCATTTGGCGCGTGTGCGAGAAGACATGTCTGCTGGTTAGCGTACTAACCAGCAGACATGTCGGGCGGACGGGTACCCAGCCGACAGATTGGTAAGCATGCTTTCAAATCTGTCGGCTGGCCAAATCCGTCTGCTCGCCCGTACACACGATCGAATCTGTCTGCTGGGACGGTCTAGCAGACCGTTTCCAGCAGACAGATTTGATCGTGTGTACGAGGCCTTAGAAATTAAAACCTTGTAACCTGGTAATGAATCATCGACATGCAAAAACAAAAACTGCCCTGAATGAGGCCTGATTTGTAAATAATCTGCCAATAGTCTGACTGGACAGATGGAGGGGCCACTATAGGCATACAGATTAACCCGCCTCTCTTTACCCAACTGATCTGTTTTAGAATGTTTTAGAATGTTTAATAAAAAAATGTAAAACCTCATCCATAATCATACTTGCCTGCTTTACAATTCGGAACCAACTCAGAAACTGTGAGTGCTGCAAATAAATTATTGAAAAGACTGCTTTTTAGTGATGAGCGGAATACGCGATATTAGATTTCGCGATATTTCGTGAATATTTCGAAGAATATTCGCGAATATTCGTTAATATCGAATATTCGTGATATTTTATAAAAAAAACAAAAATTGCGAAATTTCACTATTTTTTATTTTTTTTTATAAAATATCACGAATATTCGATATTAACGAATATTCGCTATATTTTATAAAAAAAAAAAAAAATAGCGAAATTTTGCATATGCGAAAGCGAAAATATTATATATTTTATAAAAAAAAAAAAATGCGAATTACGAATATTCGCCATATTTTATAAAAAAAAAAAAATTGCGAAATGCTAATGCGAAATTTTGCTAGTGCGAATGCGAAATTGATTGCGAAATTGATTGTGAAATCTGAAAAATACGAATATTCGAAATTATTCGTTATTCACGAATACTCGAATATGCAATATTCGTAGCGAATATTCGTTAGCAACACTACTGCTTTTAACAGCACCACTTCAAAATTAGAAAAACACACTTGAATTTCCAAATCACACAGCATTTTCAAAATATCTGGAGTTAATAGGCTTCCACCTAGCCACACTAAAATGACCTTTCTTATAACACTTCAGGGCTTGCTTAACTGAGAAAAAACTTGAACAAGAAGGTAAGCTCTGTTACAATAAAAGTATTAAATTCTCAGAAAAAGTATTATGATTCTCGTTTAACAAATCCAAAAAAGCTAACCATACAAACCAGGCTGACTAATATTCATCCCAGGTTGCCGGTGCTATGGAATGCTTTATATTATCCCTAATCAGTCTAGAGATCAAATCCCATAGATGGGATGAGCACTCCACTTTTGTCAATAGGCAGAAAAAAATGGTCCATCTGTAAGCAACATAATGAAACCAACAGGTCATTATTTTTTCCCACCACACATTTAGCCTTGATCCATATGTTCAGGCTTAAATACTTAAAGATTAAGGAGCAAAGAAACATAATGATCAACGTAGTCTTGGATGACAAGCAGTTAATTGCGTACACTACCCCACTATTGTCTGTACTGACCATAATTTGGCTGTTCCTAAATACATAGCCCCAGACCTCAAGGGCTACAACTATAGGAAAGACCTCCAGCAAGACTATATTTGTCAAGTAACCTCTTACCTGCCATCGAGAATTCCAACTACCTGCGCACCAGTGATTTTGACAGATGGCTGCAAAACCAATGGAATTGCTGCATCAGTAAATAGGTTGAAATCAGAGTCCAGAACAAAATTGGGTTGCCATACTGCTTTACCAAGTTTTCAAGAAATTGTACCCATACTAAAAGGTCATGTGTAACTTTAATGTGTGAAAATGGGATATTTAAACTGAAGATTGACATATATAATCTCCTGGAAAAAATCCTACCTACCAGCATAACCCTGGTAGCAAAAGCTAGCAAGCCTAAAAGAGACTGCATGTCTTTTAAACAAACCTTATTTTTTCTAATAATCAAATACAACCGTATTTTAATCTGTTCTATTTTTCACTCTGGCAACCTGAATTCCATTCTCACTTATTGTTATTCCTAAAAAAACTGGACAGGTAGAAGGCCAAAAAGTTTGTTCCAATGGAACTCCAAATTGGTTACAAACCTCAAAAAATTAAAAAGAGAAATAGAATATCAGAAGTACGCAGGGCCTAAAAATAAAAAATCATCCAAGTAACGAATCATTAAGGAAGAACCAGTTACTGAAAAAACTGCCCATTCTAAAATGGTGGAAAAACTTTCAAAATAAAAACAAGATAGAGAGCAGCCAATTGACAAACATTTGTCAAAATAAAAAAACTTATTATCAAAGAAAAAAAAACTAGAGAATTAAAACATTCCAGATAGATTGGAAGGAGCCTAAATACAGACTTAATATCTGCTTTTGCTAAGAGAGCTCCTGAACCCAAAAGCCTAAGTTTACCATGAGCATCTTCAAAAGACGCGGATTTAACCATATTTCATAGCTTCAGAAATTTGATCATTTAGGGAATCACCTGCTGGATATGAAAAGTGATTAATCGATCTAAATTAATTTGGTTCCCTTTTCGTAACTATTCCTAAAGGCAAAATCCTAAAAGTAATAAATGGCGGTAAATAAAATGGAGCTTCAAACCTTCCTTTTTTCAATTTTTTAAAAATCCTATCCCGACTGCGTCTTTCATATTACCCACTGCATTTTTCACCAATTTACACCCTTCCCCGTAAAAAAAAAAATAGTGGGCCTTCTGCCTATCTGGATATTCCAGAAGCCAATGAAAAATTCTTTGCCACTTCACTGGGGTGAATGCTTTTTTGAAATGCCTCTCTGCCATGTTGTAGATTGGCTGAATTTGCTAGAATATGGCCATTTGCAAAGTTCTTTATTAAAGTTAAAGCATATACCTTTTCTGTATCCTGCTGTCGATGGGGGTACCACCATTAGTTGTTTGTTCTTTCGCTCCCCATTTTAAAGTAGGATGGACTGCATATTTTTGATGGAAAGGCTTATCATATGTCCTTCCAAAGTTCTTGTATGCTGCTAAGATTATTTCAATGTGCTGGAAAAGACCAGGGCTTTTACCTGGGCATTTTTCGCACAACAAACTGCTAGAGATTCAAAAAGTCTGTAGCCAATTATTAAAGACCTGGCTACTGGTCTTCTCCTGTCCTTCTCTGCTTTATCATCCCCTTTCTCAGCCCCAGATAAAAATTCTTTAAAAGATGGTAGAAGAGTTAAAATCTCTATAAACCCCCCTCTCCAAAAAAATGTCTTTAATGCTGAGAGCAAGTTGATAGCCCAGCGGACTGCTTTGTAAGTACCACTTACATTTTTTTTAAATAAATACATTTTTATGGAATTACGCTATGGGGCACCTTTTCTCTATCCATGTTCATCTGGACAAGCCTGAATGCGCTGGAAGCTTTATCTGGAAACTTTTAACCCTGTGAGTCCACTACAGTCTCTAAAGACCTCGGCTGGGCTATAGCCAATTGCTAATTAAGCTTGCCCTTCTGGTAAGCAGCTTTAATACTCGGTGGTGGGTCTTCACTTCGGTGTGAAAACACATTTGATGTCACGGCGGTGTTGAAATTTTGGAGGATTTTATCTTTAGAATTGACCATTTGTGTGCACAATAATAGTGCACATTGGGACTTTACTTTTGAGTTTCAGTGGACGTTTAATTTTCAATTCTGTCTAGTGGTGCAGCTTTAATTTTCTTTTCTATTCTGCTCTGTCTATCGCACGCAAGCTGCTGCCTTTTTGATTTTAGTTAATTCAGTTCATTTCTGAATTTATTTTTTATTTTTGTGTACCTGTAATTAGCTCAGTTTTTTGTTTTGTTTTTTCTTAGTCCAGTGGATATAATTCACAAGGCAATGTTTTTGGTATGTTTTTTAATCTAGCATTGTTTATATTAGCTGGTAAAGCTGAACAAATGACTTCTGAGCTTAATAATGATGATTGGGTGCAATTAACGTAACATTAGATGGCACACAAACTAAAGCAATATAAATATCTGCATTAAAATCACTCCTTGTGTCCTCACTAATTTGGTTTCTACTATTTCTACTATATGAATCCAGAGATTTTAGTTACTAAGCTAGTTAAAGGGGTTGTAAAGGTTTGTCTTTTATTTTCTAAATTGGTTGCTTTAACCACCTGAGGCCCGCGCTACAGCCGAATGACAGCTACAGCGCGGACCTGAATTGCCAACTGGACGTCAATTGACGTCTGCCCCTTTTGGCGTTTCCCGAGCGCGCAGCGGGGAAACTCTGTGTTGGCCGCGTCCCTTGGACACAGCCAATAACAGATCGCGGCAAACGGCCAATCAGCGTGGCCGTTTTCTATGCGATCTGTGCGGCCAATGAGAGATGATCGCAAATGTAAACATTTGCGATCATCTCTCATTGCCGGCTCACACAGAGACAGCGTCCTGTCTCTGGAGAGGAGACCAATCTGTGTCCCTTGTACATAGGGACACAGATCGGTCACCTCCCCCAGTCACCCCCCTCCACCTACAGTTAGAACACAATACAGGGAACATATTTAACCCCTTCCTCATCCCCTAGTAAAAAATAAAATAAAAAAATAATTCTGTCCCCTATTTTGTAGGCGCTATACCTTTTGCGCAAACCAGTCGCTTATTGCGATTTTTTTTGTTTTTACCAAAAATATGTAGAATACGTATCGGCCTAAACTGAGAAAAATAAATGTGTTTTTTTTTTTTAAACTGGGCTATTTATTATAGCTCTTTTTTGTTTATAGCACAAAAAATAAAAACGCACAGGCGATCAAATGCCACCAAAAGAAAGCTCTACTTGTTCGGAAAAAAGGATGTCAATTTTGTTTGGGAGCCACGTCGCACGACCGCACAATTGTCAGTTAAAGCGACGCAGTGCCGGAAGCCGAAATTTCACCTGGGCAGGAGGGGGGTATATGTGCCCAGTAAGCAAGTGGTTAAGTTAGTGCATTGTTGGTTCACTTACCTTTTCCTTTGATTTCCCTTTTTCAATGTTTTTTTTTTCTTTTTTTGAATTTATCACTTCCTGTTTCTCCTCAATAAGCTTTCCACCATCATCTGAGCGGTGGAAAGTCATTTAGAACAGCTTACTGAACACCTTACTGAGGAGGAACAGGAAATGAGAAATTCAGACAAAGAAAACTAAGAAAAAATACATTTAGAAGGGGAGTTGAAGGAAAAGGTAAGTGAACCAACAATGCACTAGCTTAAAATAATCTATTTAGAAAATAAAAAACAAACCTTTACAACCCCTTTAAATTAGTTACAATTGTACAGATGTTAACTCACCAACTCCTAGATTCACAGGTACATCAGCCTGTTGTTGCAGATGGGCACAGACCACTGGAATGCTGTGACCCCCTTGCTGATACTCTTGCACTGCGAGTTTATCCTTGGTTGCCTAGGAAACGCCTTCTGGTCTTCGGCAAGATGGCCACCGTGTATCGGCTCTGCCTCTAGCTCCTCCTCTCGTTGCTTGGTGCCTGTACAGCTGTGACTCCCAGCATTTACCTCCGCTGACCCATAAGGTGGGAATGGGGAGTGTCTTCTGTGCAGGACATGCCTCCTTTTTGCTGGCCCTTCATCCTCGCCGGAGATGACACTGTCTCACTCCCTGCACTCCAGATCAGCTTGCCTGAGGGTCTTCCTCCACTTCCTCTTGCCTCGATGAGATGTGCCAGTCTTCTTCTCCAGTCCGCGATCCTCCCACGACGGCGACAGAGTCCACTTCACCTGGAGCCTCTTGACCCGGAGCTCTCGGTAGGTCCAGACAGCGACGGACCAAATCTTCTCCATTTTCTTTGCCCACCCACTCGATAAGCCATCTTAGAAGGCTCGTTCTTCGGCCCCAGACAGGGCTGTTTGCTCGATGGAGAAAACTCCTAGAGCACCACGGCTGTGCCTTCTGAGGCAAATGAGCTCCCCTCATGGAACCCCCTTTTTATAGGCAGGCTCAGGGTTTTTTCGAAAATTCTGAGGTAAGGTTCACATTATCTAACCCTTATAGGCCATGTGACCTCACCTCAGGCCACTAAACCTAAACAAGGCTTCCTGTGTGCCTCAGGCACACAAGGAGAGCCCTAAAACTGCCTCCTGTCGTAATCCCATGAGGAAATGGGGGTTCCTAGAAACCTATTCCCCTTTTGTTTCATTCTATGCATTTGCAGCATTGGCAATTTACTGGTTGGTCTTAGTACTTGAAAACCAATGTGTTATTTAGCCAGTATTTCAGAAATGCAGGAAAGGTGTGATGTGCACTGGGAACAACGGTGTTGTTCAGGAACAATTCTTTTACTGCAGTCCTGTGAGCAGCTTTTCCAGCAGCTGTCACGACTATGACTCACATCCCTTATTAGAAAGACAGCAAATGTCAGAAAATAAGCTGACTGTGCCAGCTATTCACTGATGACTAGGCATGCATGCTTTCAGAGGTTTATATAGGGAGATTCCAGCACTGACCTGCTTCCTCTGCTTCCTCTGCAGCTGGATGCATAGTAGAGTGGATGGAGGATGCCAGATTAGCCATTTTAAACCAGCATGCAGTAGGCAGACTGGATGACTTCAGGGCTATTAGTGCTGGCTGAATATCACTTTGTGGCTTCATTTAGCCATTGTAAAGAGGTCTCACGGAGTTCCAGACTTCCAAAGTCTAAAATATGAATGGTGTAAAATAACAAATGTGACTTAAGCAAGGAGCAGTCTCAAAAATACCTCTTGGCAGCATTCTTTAGAAGTAATAGAACCTGGGTAATAATAAAACTTACTGTTTGTCTCAGTAGTTTTAATTAGCAACCAGGTTCTATTACTTGCAGCTATTGTCCTCTGCATAATCTGGACATTCAGGATGTCAGGATGGCCATTGATAACTCAGTAATTACAACCGAGTCTCCAAAGACTGGCCATAGATGACTCATACTTTTCTTTTAATGAAAAAATAAATAAATATGGATAGAATCTTCCATCCACACAATAGAGGTGGGTAGAGGAATCCTCCCTACTAAGACATTGTATTCCAATAGCAGGGATTCTCAGGCTCCATTCACACTTGTGCGACTTGTCATGCAACTTTGGACATCAAAGTTGCATGACAAGTTGTTCTCCATGTTTTCCAATGATAACCATTCATATATGCACGACTTGAAGTTGCAGCAACTTCAATGTAGTTCATGCACTACTTTGGTCCGACTTTCATGTAACTTGAAGGACTTCAATGTTTACCCTCAGAAGTTGCATAAAAGTCAACCTGAATGTTATACAATGTAACTTGTGTGCAACAGTTGTCCTTTATAACTGGTCAAATCAAAAGTTGTATCCGAGTTGCACCCATCCAAAGTTGCAGTCCAAAGTCGGCGCAAATTTGGAGTCATACTAGTGTAAATGTAGCCTCAGTGGCCACACATGGATTGAAATTTGGTAGGTTCAGCAGGGACTGGCCGAATTTGTATCAATGTGCGGTCACTTAGATCTATTTTGATCCATCTATGACTGCTTGAGTTTTGAGTACAGCTTCTTCTTATCAGACTGTTTCTGGTTTTCAAAGGATGATAATAAGCACCTCCAGGCAGTTGGAGTGCTTATAAGCATACAGAGAGATTTTTCAGCCCTTTGGAAGACCTCCCTGTGAGCAGACCCAGTCCTTCCCTCTGTTATATACACTATATTACCAAAAGTATTGGAACGCCTGCCTTCACACACACATGAACTTTAACCCCTTCTGGATATACCTGTACATAATTTTGTGCACTGGGTCTGGGGTGTGCGCTGGCGGTGACTTGCTCCAGCTGTGATTGGACAGAGCGGGAGCCAATCAGCTGGCCCAGTGTTTGCCGCCACCCCGTGATTGTTCTTAGGAGATGCAGAATGGTGGTCTGCCTATGTCAACAATGCAGTTACGATTCTGTGAGAGGGGAAGATGCAGATCTTGTGTTTCTGCTAAGCAGGAACACAGATCTCTGTCTTCCACCAGTCAAAGCACCCCCCACCCAGTTATAAAGCACTCCCTAGAAGCACATTTAACCTTTTGATTGCCCCTGATGTTAACCCCTCTCCTGCCAGTGTCCTTAGTACAGGGACAGTGCATTTTTTTAGCACTGAATACTGTATTGGTGTCTCTGGTCCCCAAAATGTGTCACTTAGTGTCAGATTTATCTGCAGAAATATGGCAGTACCGCTAAAAATCTATACCAATTACCAGATAAAGTAGCGCAGTGGCGAATAGTAAAAATAGCCTGGTCATGAAGGGGGTAAAATCTTCCGGAGCTGAAGTGGCTAGACTGTGTTTACTATAAGATATACTTCTCTTACAAGCTCAGATGAGGAATGTGTCTTCCAGCTATCTTTTGAACAATACATATTTAATGAAAAGAACATAATGTACCTGCTATACAAGTTATAGAGAAGCTGAGTCATGCTTGGTTATTTCTTCCTGTTTTCTAAATCAAAGATGCTTCCAATGCTAAAGCTAGAGGCTGTGAAATGCCTACCAACTGCTAGGAAAACACAAGATGTTTTTAGCGTTATTTAAAGTAGCCTATAGCACAGTTATGGCATACATAATGCAATAACAGTGCAATGGTAATGCCCAAGGTGCAGGCATCTACAGCAAACAATCAGAAATTAGCTCAACTGAAGTGTATATACAGTGGGTAAAATAATTATTTGCAAATTTTTGTAAGTTTGTCCACTTACAAATAAATGAAGGTTCTATAAGTTTGAACATGTGTATTTTAAATGATAGAGACAGAATATCAAGCAAAAATCCTAAAAAAAAAACATGATACAAATGCAAAACATGACTTAGTTCTTGGTGGAGGAACATTTCTTGTAGTTGGTGACCAGGTTTGCACACATCTCAGGAGGGATATTGGGTTACTCTTCTTTACAGATCTTTTCTAAATCCTTAAGGTTTCCTGGCTGTTGCTTGGCAACTTGAAGTTTTACCTCCCTCTATACATTTTTTATAAGAGTAATGCCGCGTACACACGATCACTTTTCGGCATGAAAAAAAGTTGTTTTAGCATGTAGAAAAAACAACGTTTTTCCAACTTCATCAATAAAAACGATGTTGCCCACACACTATGGTTTTTAAAAAATAATGAGCAAAGCACGGTGACGTACAACACGTACGAAGGCACTCTAACGGGGAAGTTCCATTCAAGCTCCCATCTCATAACTTGCTTCTGAGCATACGCGGGTTTAAAACTTTGTTTTTAATGTCGTTTTAGCCCACACACAATCATTTTTTACAACCCAAAAAACAAAAATGTTTAAAACGACGTTAAAAAATGCAGCATGCTTGAATTTTTTTTTCTGCTTCTTCTTGAGCTGCCCCTTTGTTGTCTTGGCGGCATGTTTTGGTTTGTTGTCATGTTGGAAGACCCATTCATGACCCATCTTCAGTGTTCTTTTTTCAGTGTACCTAGCAGAGAAATAGCCCCAAAGCATAATGTTTCCACCTCCATGTTAGCTGATTGGCTGAGACACAGCAGCGGCGCAGGAAGTGAAAGGAAATCTCCGAAATGGGATACAGATGGCAAAAAAACTGACGGGGGTTATAACCTTCCTTTAATTTATCCAAATGAAAAAAAAAAGTTTTGCCTATAATTCTACACTGCATCTCCTCCCAAGCCCCTGGTCCCTGCTGTAGTGGAGTTCCACGATTCCCCACTGTCAGGCACTGGGACATTGCTTCACCAATCCAGGGATTTGAAATCCCCACGGCTTCATCTCCTATCCATACCTCTCAGAGTGTACAGACAAGAGGCATTATAATTGCTCAGCACCGTCACATGGATGGTGCTAACCAATCAGAATCCGTCTAGCCTGTCCTATCAGTGCTGTGAAGAGAGAAGAGTAACTTAGGATGGTTTTAAATCCCAGACCGGTGAAGCAGTGTCCCAGTGCCTGACAGCGGGGATTACAGGACTCCCGTACAGTGGGACCAGGGGCTGGGGAGGGGGATCAGTGTAGGTTCACCTTCCAGATTTTCTGTAAATGGGGAACTTACCCTTTAAGTTGGATATATGTTGCCAAGTAAGTGTCTGAGTAAGGCCTCTTGCACACAGGGTCATTTAGGTGCAGTGTATTCCTCCCTCCTTGCACACAGGCATACCTCCCAACATTTAAAAATTTCCCTGCGGGACATTTTTGTTTAGCGAGGTGGGGGGGGGTTGATGCCGCGGATCGGATCTGAGTTGTTGAGCAGGGGGGGTGCAGTGGATCTAGATTGGATCTAAGTTGTTGAGCGGGGGGAGGGGGGCGCGGATCGGTTCAGATCTCAGTTGTTGAGGGGGCCGCGGATCGGTTCGGATCGAAGTTGTTGAGGGGGGGGGGGGGTTGTCTCACTCACCTGTGCACTCCGTTAGCATGTCTCCCCTCAGACTTCCGTAATTCAGGATAGCAGCAGTCAAACACATGACTTCTGTGAAAATTACCTTTATACAGATAAAACACAGGCATATTTTGGATTCTGTCACTAGTGTTAGAAATGTGTTGCACATATAAGTTGACAGAATAACAATGTTTGCTTTATGCTAACTTGTGTTGCACATGACCAATTCTATACTATTCTTTTAATTTATTTTATTTTGCTTTGTTTTCTATTTTATACCCTTATTTTCTATTTTTTTCTATTTTTGTATTCTTTTATTTTCTATTCTATTATATTCTTTTCTAATCTTTTTCTTTGTTTCTTCTCATCTGAAGTTCAAATTTGATTTGAAAACGATTGCATTCAAATTTTATCCAACCTTCAAATGAGGGAGCGGGGCGGTCAAATGAGGGAGCGATCACTTGTAAACAAACCGGCGTCATGTCATGTGACTCTGTGCAATACCCTGTGCAATACTCCGCAATACCCTGTGCCATACTCCGCAATACCCTGTGCAATACTCCGCAATACCCTGTGCAATACTCCGCAATATCCTGTCAATACCCTGTCAATACTCTGCAATACTCTGCAATACTCTGCAATACTCTGCCAATCAGTGACGGCTGGTGCTCAAAATTTTTGGGGCGGCGCAAACGAAAAAAAAAATTGCAGCCTCACTGTGCCATCAAACGCAGCCACTGTGCCATGCCATCAAAACACAGCCACTGTGCCATGCCATCAAAACGCAACCACTGTGCCATGCCATCAAATGCAGTCACTGTGCCATGCCATCAAACGCAGCCACTGTGCCATCAATTGTAACCATTAACCATTATCCCATGCCATCAAACGCAGTCACTGTGCCATGCCATCAAACACAGCCACTGTGCCATCAATTGTCACCACTATGCCATGCCATCAATTGTCACCACTGTGCCCATCAATTGTCACCACTGTGCCCATCAATTGTCACAACTGTGCCCCGCAATTGTCGCCACTGTGCCCCACAATGGTAGCCACTGTGCCCTGCAATGGTAGCCACTGTGCCCCGCAATGGTAGTCACTGTCCCCCAGCAATGGTAGCCACTGTGCCCAGTAAGTCTGCTGTGCTTCTACCGTCCCTCGATGTCCATCGTCCCGCCCTCGATGACGCTTCAGCCAATCAGATTACCTGATTGGCTGAGACGCATGTCAGTCTTATCCAAGGAACGCACTTCCGGTGCGTCCCGAGGAAAAGCTTCAGGAAGCCGACTACAGCCTTTCTGGGGAAAAAAGTGTCAAACTAAAATAAAGTAAAATGAACAATATTTTTTTTTTTTTAAAGCGCCCCTGTCCCAGTGTGCTTGCATGTAGAAGCAAACGCATAAATAATTCCTGCTGACATATGAAAACGGTGTTCAAGCTACACATGTCAGGTATCACTGTGAACGTTAGAGCGAGAGCAATAATTCTAGACCTCCTCTGTAACTCAAAACATGTAACCAATAAAAAAAATTTAAGTGTCGCCTATGGGGATTTTTAAGCAGCGAAGTTTGGCACCATTCCACGAGTGTGTGCAATTTTGAAGGGTGACATATTAGGTATCTATTTACTCGGTGTAACTTCATCTTTCATATTATGCCAAAACATTGGCCTATCTTTAGGCCGCGTACACAATGAGATATGTTCACTCAAACTTGTCCGACAGACAGTTTAGAGCGAACATGTCTCATCGGATTTTGGTCCGATGGCGTGTACACACCATCGGATTAAAATCCCCGCCGGCAGACAGCGCGGTGACGTGGCGGTGACGTTGACGCCGCCACGTCACCGCACCAGGAAGTGAAAAACTTCCCCGCATGCGTCGTATCCATACGACGCTTGTGCGGGCAGATATGTCTGCTGGTTGGTGTACTAACCAGCGGACATATCTGACGGACATGTCGCCAGCGGACAAATTTTAAAGCATGCTTTAAAATTTGTCCACCGGTCAGACATGTCCACTAGCCCATATACGCGATCGGTTTTGTCTGCTGAACTGGTCCGTCGGACCAGTTTCAGCGGACAAATTTGATCGTGTGTACGCGGCCTTACTGTTTTTTTTCAATCACAAACCATTTTTTTTTTTAAACACGTTTGGAAAATTGCTGCGCTAATACCGTGCAAGATAAAAAGTTGTAATGACCGCCATTGTATTCTCTAGGGTCTTTGCTAAAAAAACATATATAATGTTTTGGGGTTCTATTTAATTTTCTAGCAAGAGGTGCATTGTGGGCAGTATTAACCCTTTTTCCGCCGCTAGCGAGGGATAAAACCTCACCGATAACGGCCGAATTCCGCTGCAATTCTGACGGTATAGCAGCGCTATACCGCCACCGCACCTCCCGCCCCAGTGTGAAAGGGCTCTGGGGTTCTTTTTATATATCTGCAGTAACAGAGTGTGTTTACTTCACTGATAAAGCACAGCATAATTTGCTATCTCCACTAATGCTTTGGACATGCTGCATTTTTTTAAATGAGAGAAATGAAAGGGGAATAGTCTTATAGGTGTATTTATGGCACTTACAGCTAAATATTATAAAGTAGTATTAACTGTTCACTAAATCAGAAATTAAATTTAAATGTTCCTGTGTCAATACATATACACACACACAAATGTGAAGGAAAATAAATCTATATATACAATTTTTTTTTTTTGTTGTTGTTGTTCAGACGTTGTCCAAGCCTAAATTATGTAATAAAATGTGTAATATTTCTTTCCTTACAGATTGTTGCTGGATACTCATTTACAGCTCGTAGTAATTATGAGGTCAGCATCATGGCTGGAGAGCCTGTAACAGTTCTGGAGCCACATGACAAAGAAGGACGCCCAGAATGGAGCTTAGTGGAAGTGAGTGGACAAAGGGGCTACGTACCTTCTAGCTACCTAGTTAGAGTACCTGTAAAGGCCAACAGCTGCAGGCCATCACTGGGTAATTACGCGCAGATAAGCTAATACTACTGTGAATCCTGGAGAAGAAGAGGAACACTTGTATAACTTCATCCCACCTCCCCAAACCATGGCTACTTGAATAGTGCTTACCATGACCCCTTTTACTGTGAATTCCTAAACTCACCAAACTGCTGTATACAAGTGTTTAAGCATGAAAGTACCATGTACCAAGTAAAATCTTATCAGTGCAATACTGGCATCTTTACCAGAATACACAAGAGACTTTAAACATGCCAACTAAGCAAGCTTCATTTGTTGCAGACTCCATGTACCATATTTAAATAGCTGGACTTTGACTCACACTGTATGAAAACTGCTACATATTAACTCCTTAACATGCTGATTTACCTAAACTGAATGCTCTTAGGATTGTACAATTCAAGTTTGAAAGATTTTGCAATGTTGGTTTACATAATATTTATATTAATAAAATAAAATGTCACTCCTAGTCCTCCATAGAGGATCATGACTGTATTCAGTTTGTTGGCTGTAAATTTTTCGGCACTGTAAATTATTTGAAATCAGGTTTATTATAGCATGGAAGATAATAATAATTTGTTAACAGTCATTGAAAAAGTACTTTCATAAAGTAGATTATCTATATTTAGTTTTTAGGCCTCATTTCCACTGGCGTTTTTACAGCCACTTTTCTGAGCGTTTTTTGCAGCTTAAAAACGCCTGTCCATGTTAGTCTATGGCCTCATGCCCACTATGACGTTTTTGAGCTGTAGATGGCTAAGCTGCAAAGAAAACGCGGGACCAGTACGTTCTGAAGCTCCAGCAATAGAGCTGTAAAAACGCCAGACGTTAAAAAACGCTCAAACGCTCATAAACGCGCACAAGCGCGCACAAACGCTCAAAAACGCGGCCACGGTGTTTTAAAAGCTCCAGCTCCAAAAAAAAAAACATTTTTTTTTTTCTAAAATAAACATGGACAGGCGTTTTTAAGCTGTAAAAAACGTGGCTGTAAAATCGCCAGTGGAAATTAAGCCTTATAGCGAAGTAGCTCATAGCGTGAGATTTAAGTTCAGAGTAATTAAGTTCGTTAGATGATTCTAATTAGCTGCCCACAGTTTCTGATTATGGTGTGTCTTTCCAAGGCCATGTTCTTAAAAACCCTCCAACATTTTTGAATTAGTCAAAAGAGAAAGAAAGATTTACAATATCTATATGGTAGCTAATGCCGTGTACACACAATCGGAATTTCCGATGGGATAAAATCCGATGGAATTTTCTGTCAGAATTCCGTTCAAGCTGTCTTGCATATACACTGTCAGACTAAATTCCGATCGTCCAAAACGCGGTGATGTAAAACACTACGACGAGCCCAAAAAAATTAAGTTCAATCCTTCCGAGCATGCGTAGACTTGATTCTGGGCATGCATGTTTTTTTTTCTCCGTTGGAGTTCCACACAGATGATCAGAATTTCCGATCCCCATCGGAAAAAAATGAAAATGTGTTCTATTTCTAAACTCCAGCGGAAAAAAAGTCTGATGGGGCTCACACACCGATGAAAAAATTCCGTCATACTTTTTCATTGGAAATTCTGATTGTGTGCACAAGGCATTAGGTTGACTAGAACGAACTTGAGAACAGGTTTGAAAGAAGGTGTTGGGGTGTCCATAATATGGGAATATAGCTTTATCCCTTCTTTTCGCCAATCTCCTATGCCATGTTAGGACAGAATGATACATGTAGGATCAACCTTTTCCTTTTTTAATTAAGACTCATATCTGTTACAGCAGAGGATGTCATTGCATCTGTGCCCAGTCTTGCCACAAAGAGTTAATCCAGCTCTGAGCAATCCTCTTATCTTTCTTTAGCAAGATAAAAACAGACACAGAGAAATAGGTGTCTGTTTCTTCCTCCTTGCTGTGACTGGCAGGTGATTTCCTTATCTCTTGCACAAGCCTGAGAGAGGCATTCTGTGTACTTCACATCCCCCCTATTTTCTTCTCCAGCTCTCCCAGGATTGGCTGCTCCACACCTCAGCGTGATTGGGCATGTTGATGTCATATGGTGACTTTCCTGGGTTTTGACTGGATGTTAGTGATCGTGGGGCATAATCCATGAGACCAGAAGTTCAGTGTAAGAAATATCAATGCCTGGCTAAGGGGAGTGTAGAGGTGGGTGGGGAGTCTAATGACATCATGACTCCACCCACCAAGCCCTTGACAACAGACTCGCCCACAGAATCCACAGTATTGCAGGCCTCCAAACAGCTAAAGGGGAGATTTTTGACAGCTAAGGATAAATGCAGGAGGATTGTATATCTCTATAGATCAGCACTATGGAAGTAATTTAGAAATAATGAGAGTGGGTTTATATCCACTTTAAAGTGATATTAAAACCTTACTTTTTAACTTTATCTGCCAAGGTGAATACTTACCATACATACTGCCTCTTTATGCTCAAAAGTCATTCATCCGCCTGTTTCAGCTTTTAGGTTGGCTCCTTTCCCTTTTCAGATCCTATGGAGTCACCCCTGCATGTGTGGTCCTGCCAAGGACTAGAACTGTATGGATGTGTCAATACAAACACAAAGCCTGTGCAAGCCACTTTCCTCCTTCTGCATTCAAGTTAATTGGATGTTGCTGTACAGTTCCTTGCCTCCAAAACACTTATTGCGTGCTTGGAAAGGATGTTCAGGGAAGCTGCGCTGATGTAACTTAGCTGGTAGCAGTAAATAAAAGAAACTGTAAGGCCCCTTTTACACAGGCTGATCGGGCTTTAAAGTAGAGAAGGAAGAGCCTTTGAGTATAATCATATAATACAATGCTTTACACTTGAAAAAAGAGTGCGCAGGTCTGCTCCTTGACTTGGGCACACTCTGAAACGCGTCGTGGTCCTCCTCGGCCCCCGTCCCGCTGACGTCACGTTCCAGCAGACGAGATCCCAGCACAGCAGCTATATACCATCACAGACATAGCCTACTCCCCCCGACTCCAAGCAGCTGTTTTCAACCTGGCTCACATGCTTCATTGATCATCAGCCAAAACCTACACCAGCTCCCCTAACTGCAGCATTGTATTATATGATTATACTCAGAGGCGCTTCCTTCTCTACTTTATTTCTTGCATATTTTGAGCTGGCTTTGCTCCTGAATAGCAGCCCTGATCCACTGTAATCACCTGCACTGGCTGTCCATAGCCACCAACAGCCTATCGGCACCCTGCTGGGACTGATCCTAAAATGGACTCATGAACGTTAAGACCATATACGCTACCGCTGTGGTTTGTTATTTCATTTCATTTTATACATTCTATATATTTTATATGTTTTAGCCCTATAATTAATTGTTTGCGCAGACATCCTGAGCGCTGTACCCCACCGCTATTTGTTATCTGATCAGGCCTGCCTGTCAGTTTTTCAGGCAGACCTGATCGGATTGGATCGGGGGAGTTTTTTGGAAGCGCCTGATTAGAGCTGAAGGCTCTAATAGGTGCCCAAAAATGTGAACAGCAGGCGCCATGCAGCTGATTTAATAACTTACTCATTATGCAGCTTCTTTATTTTTAATCCTTGCTATGTTCCAGTTTAAGCTGATGCCATGACCACTGCCCTTGTCAGGAGTCGCAAGCATTGAAAACTGTAAAACACATACTGAAATTGTCTCCGCTCTGCTCGCACACAGCCCCGCCTCTTCCTAACCCCACGCTGTGATAGAACTCAGCATTAGACCCAAATTGTGTCTATTACAGCGTGGGGTTAGGAGGAGGCGGGGCTGTGTGCAAGCAGAGCGGAGACAGTTTCAGCATACGGGCGGTGATGAATTGCTTTCTTTTCTAGCAGCCATCTGTCCTCCCTGTCCCCCCCCCCCCACATACCTCCTCCTCCTTCCCCCGGATGCCTAGTCTGGCTCCTGTCCCTGCCGCCAATCCACTCCTGTTTTTGGAGGTAACAGGGTTAATAAAGAGAACCTGTCACCTCCAATTGCTATTACACAGGGAATTATTTTCTCCTTTGTGATAGCAATAAAGTTAAGTGTAAAAAAAAATAAGAAATAATAATTAAATTAATAAAATAAGTAATTAAAAAGTAAAAAATAAGAACAATAATATTAAAAATAAGAAAATTATACAAAAATAACAAAAGTAAAATGACAAGCTACAAAAAAAAAGTGATAAAGTAAAAAAATAAATAAACAAGAGGTGGCAATTGGGGGCACAGTGAGGCAGGAATTGGGGGCACAGTGAGGCGGCAATTGGGGGCACAGTGAGTGTATGATTTAACATACAATTATAAAAAAAAAAAAAAGAAAAGTTATTTTTGGTTTTGGCCTGACTTTTTTTTTTGGTTTTGTTTCTGAAATTTCCATTTTGGTGCACCTCTAATATGTGTGTGTGTGTGTGTGTATGTGTATATATATATATATAAATAAAACGTTAATACTGGGGGAGGTTTGTATATATAAACATAAGCTGTAGCAGCCGCTTGCCAGTTGTAGTAAAACTTGCAATAAACTGTCCTTGCATACCATACTAGACTGTTCTGTCTCCCATTATCGGAGTTGTAACAAACATAGATTCACTGTTTACCTGTAACTGTGTATAACAGTGTAATAACCATTGCTACTGTAGACTTTTATTTAGATATGTTATATTATTACTGCAAACAATGATTTCTGTGGCGTATACAACAACAATGAGCAGCTCAGACTACGCTTATGTGGGTTGTTAGTAAGTTCACAAAGAGGCGTTGTGTCTGCCAAACACAAAGATGTTTACCAGTCACACATAAACAGTGTCTGGTATTAACATTTTCCTCAATACCTACTCTGTGTTAGTGACTAGAGAACATTCCTACAAGTAAAGACCTTTTTCTCTATCCTACAGTTAACACAGATCCGTGCACCCAAAATACACCAACGTTTATTAAATTGTCGGTATTGCATTGTGTTAATCTTCCATGAATGTTGACTGCATCGTCTGGCCCATGCTGGTCAGTGAAGACCAGTTGATTTTCAAGCCTTCCTTCAGCATTTCGAGATCCCATGTGTAGGAGAGAGAGATGAGTGGTGCCGTGCTGTGGAACGGTGTGATACTATCTGAACTGTGGCTTAGGATACAGAATGTCTCCCTTGGACAACATTGATGTGTAATTTTTATTGTGCCCATTTTTTACCCCTGGATTCTTTAAATTTCAAGGATCTTAATGTTCCCAAAAAGCATTTGCAGGTCCTCCGTGAGTTCTGGAGGATGTGTGCTGATATTGCATTGTTTTAGGACATGCAACTCCCTTCCTTCCAACCATACCAAACTCAAGGGTTTCATGTTCCCCACATCCTACCACAGTTACTCTGACAACTGTAACTGTAAATCACAAGGTTTGAGGACCAAATGTCGGATTCACTAAGCAGATACCTCTTCCTGAGGGGCAAGATCTGAGGGCACAGTCACCATAGCAAATGTATGTTTAACCATTGACTCCAAATGGACCTTCCTAGAGTCTTGTCTGTGTTCTTCCACTTCGAGGAGTGAAAGGTTATCCTTGGCAGTGACTTTAATGTTGCACTGGACCCTGTCAGGTCACGTGTGGCCAGGTGACAAGTGCACCCCGTTTGGGCCAGGGGTGCACCACAGAGTAGTGAACCTTATAGCCGACTGCTGCGGATGGACCACAGAGCGGATATGGGGAAGAGGTTCACTGGGGCACAACAGGGATCCTACAGGAAATTAACCAAAGATTCCACAGGGCGCTGAGTCTAAGATCCAGTTTGGTATTTACCAGAGCCTCTAGTGGTGAGGATGGCCTTCGCTGCAACTGGATCCAGGTTGGCAGCCCCTGGAGTCCCCTAGGTCAAGCTTCGCAGGGAGAAAGGGGAAGCAGCCACTCAGGACACAAGGAATAATGAAGGGTAAGCCGAGGTCGGGGCAACAAGCAGACGAGGATAGCCAAGGGTTAGGGTCACAGGCAAACAGGAGTAGTGGTAGACAAGCCAAAGTCGGTACACAGAGATATTAAAGTAGCACACGGCAAGCAGGAACACAAAGATAACACACAACGTTGAACAGTAAAGCAGACCTGCAGTGCAGTGGTTAATATAGAGTTCCTGGGATGGCCTGGGATGGAGCCATGCAGTAAGGGGAGATGATAAAGCCAGTCAGATAAGGGAGTCTGGCCTCTAATGAACACAAGGAGAGAAGGTAAGCTGCCAGACATACTGCGCACATTTTTTTATTTTTTTTTATGTGCGTAAATATATATAAATATAGAAAACTGACTCAAATGTGATAATTCACACACATCTACATAATCAACTTGTGCCCATTAAAGATTGATTACAATTGTGGGCTGCTAGCCCCTTAAATTATATATATATATATATAATTATAATGGCAGATATCCAGCTCTCACGTCCACCTGACCGGGTGTTTGAATAGCCTCTATCCGCCTGCCATTCGCCTCAGCGACTCCTCACCCTTCGGGCTCCGCCTCCACACCGCGATCCACACCGGGCCCCGGCGAGCTCACATGATTCCGGAGCGGACCTCTCACGAGATTGTTGTGGAATACAGCTGGCGTTGACGTCACTGTCTTCCCCGGGAAAGCCGCGTGATGTGTGTGGTGGGGAGGGATGAGTGATGTGCTGCGACACCTTCCGGGGGGATTGGTATGTTCTCACCAATCCCTAGTGAGCTCGCCCATAGAGTAATGGCAAATAGATTGGCTGGCTGTATCCAAAAAGTGATACAGAAGGTTCAATCTGGGTTTATTCCTACGAGATCAACCGCCCAGAACTTACGTAGGTTTTTTCTAAATGTACAGGTTCCCACTGACAATCCGGGCAATAGGGCAGTCCTCTCTTTGGACGCGGCTAAAGTGTTCGATAGCGTGGAGTGGCCCTATTTCTGGGAGGTGCTAACTAAATTTGGGGTGGGTCCCTCCTTTTTTAGATGGGTTCAGCTGTTGTATAGCTCACCGACAGCGAGACTGCGTATCAATGGTGATGTGTCGGATTCCTTCAGCCTTGCTAGGGGCATGCATCAGGGGTGCCCGCTGTCACCCTTGTTTGCCCTGGCACTGGAACCCCTGGCCGTACATATTAGGGAATCGCAGGATATAGTGGGTTTTCGTAGAGAGCTGAGGGAGGATGTTATTTCCCTTTGTGCAGATGACAGTTTGATTTATGGGGGGGGGGGGGCACTCTTGGGTCCCTGCAAAACGTAATGGACCTGATAGCTGGTTTCGGTGGCAGATCCAACAGTTAGGTAACTGGGGGGTAGTGGATGAATCTGACCCAATTAGTTCCTTATATGATTTAACTTTTTATAATTGAGGAAATACAATCAAATAAGGGGTGTACCATCGTCCTAGTATTCTAATATAGATTGAGGGGACTCAGGGATTCCCCACAGGCCCTGAGGCTCCAACAGGAAAAAATGGGCGGGGAGGACTATACCGGTACTATGTAAGTTGGTTGCAAACAACCAAAATGATTCACATTGGATACATTTTAGAAAATTTATTCACATAACAGACATCAAACACGATAAAAAATACATGACATTAAAATACAGTACAAACGCATTTGACCACAATCAGGTCACCGGTCGTGCAATCTTTTCCATTGGAAAGTGGGAATCTCGGTGAGGGAATTGGAATCATGAGACAGGCAGTCTCTAGTCTCTACTAGTTTCGCAAATTTTGTTTTCGCTTCGTCAGGAGACAGTCTAAAATGTAATACAAGACAAAAATAAAACATTAAAAAAACATAATACATCATTTACTACCAGGGGGTGTATGGGAGACAACCCCTGGATGTCAATATTAATCATAATGGGGGAATTTGTCGAACATGTCGCCTACCTAAAGGCACAACGTCCTCTGACCCCAAGAGGGTCCAAGGCAGGCAGTGGGTGAGTACCTCACAGATAGGCCAAGATGATTTCTTGGGACGGACCTAGTGATAAGGGTATGCATCACTAATGTATGAATTATATATTGAGGGGGGAAAGAAATCCATGCATGTGAGGTACTATGTGTGTGAGGAACGGAGTGGTGAGTGACAGGTTGCGGGGATGGGGAGGGGGGGAAAAAAACAGGAGAAATAGAGGGGAGAACGGAATAATTAGTGGGGGGGGAGGGAAAAGGGGAGGGGAGCAAAGGGTGTGGAAGGGGAAAAAGGCCATGGGAAGGGGGAGGGGAGGGACAGCCACAAACACAATGCAGTGAATAAAAAGTGTGGTAAAGAACGGTATGAAGTAGAGACCACAAGGTAATAGTGAGGGGATCGTGGGTGAGTACCAGTGTGGGTGTGATGAGCAGGTGGTTGAGGAGTAATTGACACCTTCAAACCACACACAACCGTGACTTAGTGAACCCATATATGAAATTATGATATTACCTATGTGCCCGAACGGGCATAAAACGATAAGGAGGGTCGGGGTCCCAGGACACAAAGGTCCCGTTGACTGGGGTTGCTCAGGTGACAAAGTGATTAGACCTGAATGGCAAATACATCCAGGTCTGTGCAAAACAAGAGGTAAATAAGTTACCAATCTCCTGCTGGTAGAAGCGCTGGTTACTAATAAACAAACAATGAGGATAAAGTAAATGAAGTGTAAAACAATACTGAAGAAAGAAAAAAGAGGATGCAGCAGCACAGGAAGTAAAGGTCTATGTGAAGGTGTCACGGTAAGACCCAGTGTACTCACTTGTTTGTGTATGGTAATACACATGTCATGAGACCCAGCTCCGGTGCGGACAGCATCCGAGGAACTGGGTTTAAATACCCCCATGGTCTGCTCGATGTTCATGCAGGCCACCATTGACGAATGGGCGTGTAGGCGCCAGCAGGGCTGGTGCAAGGATTTTTGACACCCTAGGCGAAACCTCATTTTGCCGCCCCTTGGCTCCGCCCCAACTCCACCCCTTTGCCCTGCCCATGTATACGGTGGAGGTGGCGGGTGGAGATTTTTTTGTAATCCCCCCAAATATAATCACCTAAGTGTAATACCTCCAATGTACAGTATACAGGTGGGAGGTGCAGTATACAGGTGGGGGTGAGGGGTGCAGTATACAGGTGGGGGGTGCAGTATACAGGTAGGGTGTGCAGTATACAGGTGGGGGTGCAGTACACAGGTGGGGTGTACAGTATACAGGTGGAAGGGGCAGTATACAGGTGGGGGTGGGGGTGCAGTATACAGGTGGGGGGTGCAGTATACAGGTGAAGATGGGGGTGCAGTACACAGGTGGGGGGTACAGTATACAGGTGGGGGATGCAGTATACAGGTGGGGGTGCAGTATACAGGTAGGGTGTGCAGTATACAGGTGGGTGTGCAGTATACAGGTGAGGGTGGGGGGTGCAGTATACAGGTAGGGTGTGCAGTATACAGGTGGGTGTGCAGTATACAGGTGGGGTGGGGGTGCAGTATACAGGTGGGTGTGCAGTATACAGGTGGGGGTGTGCAGTATACAGGTGGGGATGTGCAGTATACAGGTGGGGGTGGGGGGTGCAGTATACAGGTGGGGGTGGGGGTGCAGTATACAGGTAGGGTGTGCAGTATACAGGTGGGGTGCAGTATACAGGTGGGTGTGCACTGTGCAGTATACAGGTGGGGGGTGCAGTGCAGTATACAGGTGGGGTGGGGGTGTGCAGTATACAGGTGGGGGTGTGCAGTATACAGGTGGGGGTGGGGTGCAGTATACAGGTGGGGGTGGGGGTGTGCAATATACAGATGGGGTGTGCAGTGCAGTATACAGGTGGGGTGTGCAGTGCAGTATACAGGTGGGGGGTGCAGTATACAGGTAGGGTGTGCAGTATACAGGTGGGGGTGGGGGTGCAGTATACAGGTAGGGTGTGCAGTATACAGTTGGGGGTGGGGGTGCAGTATACAGGTAGGGTGTGCAGTATACAGGTGGGGGTGAGGGGTGCAGTATACAGGTGGGGGTGAGGGGTGCAGTATACAGGTGGGGATGTGCAGTATACAGGTGGGGGTGGGGGGTGCAGTATACAGGTGGGGGTGGGGGTGCAGTATACAGGTAGGGTGTGCAGTATACAGGTGGGGTGGGGTGCAGTATACAGGTGGGTGTGCACTGTGCAGTATACAGGTGGGGGGTGCAGTGCAGTATACAGGTGGGGTGGGGGTGTGCAGTATACAGGTGGGGGTGTGCAGTATACAGGTGGGGGTGGGGTGCAGTATACAGGTGGGGGGGGGGGTGTGCAATATACAGATGGGGTGTGCAGTGCAGTATACAGGTGGGGTGTGCAGTGCAGTATACAGGTGGGGGGTGCAGTATACAGGTAGGGTGTGCAGTATACAGGTGGGGGTGCAGTATACAGGTAGGGTGTGCAGTATACAGTTGGGGGTGCAGTATACAGGTAGGGTGTGCAGTATACAGGTGGGGGTGAGGGGTGCAGTATACAGGTGGGGGTGAGGGGTGCAGTATACAGGTGGGGGTGTGCAGTATACAGGTGGGGGTGGGGGGTGCAGTATACAGGTGGGGGTGGGGGTGCAGTATACAGGTAGGGTGTGCAGTATACAGGTGGGGTGGGGTGCAGTATACAGGTGGGTGTGCACTGTGCAGTATACAGGTGGGGGGTGCAGTGCAGTATACAGGTGGGGTGGGGGTGTGCAGTATACAGGTGGGGGTGTGCAGTATACAGGTGGGGGTGGGGTGCAGTATACAGGTGGGGGTGGGGGTGTGCAATATACAGATGGGGTGTGCAGTGAAGTATACAGGTGGGGTGTGCAGTGCAGTATCCAGGTGGGGGGTGCAGTATACAGGTTGGGTGTGCAGTATACAGGTGGGGGTGCAGTATACAGGTAGGGTGTGCAGTATACAGTTGGGGGTGCAGTATACAGGTAGGGTGTGCAGTATACAGGTGGGGGTGAGGGGTGCAGTATACAGGTGGGGGTGAGGGGTGCAGTATACAGGTGGGGGTGTGCAGTATACAGGTGGGGGTGGGGGGTGCAGTGTACAGGTGGGGGTGGGGGTGCAGTATACAGGTGTGGTGTGTAGTATACAGGTGGTGGTGGGTTGTGCAGTATACAGGTGGGGGTGGGAAGTGCAGTATACAGGTGGGGTGGGGGGGGCGGCACGGGAGGTGTTCAGTACACTCCCCTGTGCACAGTCAGCATGCAGACAGCTGTGTAAGAAGGTTGGTATTCCCCTGGCAGTAGGTCCTGTCACATACACACTGACTCACACAAGGCAGTCAGTGTGTGTATAGGTGACTCACCGTCAGCAAGTTTAGATGGCAAGCAGTGTGATGAGTACGTTCCGGCTCCTAACATCACTGGGCACTGAATTTGCTCCCCCCTCCATTACTGACCGACTCCGCCCTCTTCTCTTACACCACTCCGGAGTCCGGACCGTCCAACCCCGCCTCCTCAGCGACGTTCTAACACTGCTCTGCCATTCAGAGCTCATCTTCTTTCCTAATCCGGGCGGTACAGGACTCCGCCCCCTGCAGATCGCCTTCTGAGGAGGTACTGAGCGATCTGGGTGGGCGGCAGTGCGAACGAGGGGGAGATGGAGGGGGGTGCCTCTGACTGATCAGAAGGAGCAGGACAGGAGGCGGAGGGGAGGCAAGGCGCGCCATCTTGATTCAGCTGCCCTGCCGCCAATTATTTCAACACCCCTAATGGTCGTGGCTGCGCTCCTAGGCGGCAGTGCGCTCCTAGGCGGCTGCCTAGTCCGCCTAGTGGTAGCGCCGGCCCTGGGCGCCAGACCCGAGGGGCGTGGCTGCCAATATCGTGTCCCCATTGGTCCAGACCTCTAGTCTCTAAAGACCTCTAAACTAGTATAGACTAGAGACTGCCTGTCTCATAACTCCAATTCCCTCACCGAGATTCCCCCCTTCCAATGGAAGGGATTGCACGACCGGTGACCTGATTGTGGTCAAATGTGTTTGTACTGTATTTTAATGTCATGTATTTTTTATCGTGTTTGATGTCTTTATGTGAACACATTTTCTAAAATGTATCCAATGTGAATCATTTTGGTTGTTTGCAACCAACTTACATAGTACCGGTATAGTCCTCCCCGCCCATTTTTTCCTGTTGGAGCCTCAGGGCCTGTGGGGAATCCCCAATTAGTTCCTTGTTGGTCCCTGCGAACTCTGACCTATCGGTCTTTGTGTACCCGGAGGCGGGCTTCACACAGTTTTCGACTACTCTTCCCACTATTGTCCTACTGAACAATCTTTGAAAGTTTATTCGTTCCCTTTTTAAACTCAAGGGGGATTGTCCGTTTACTTTAATATGGAGGAACACATATTTTAAGGAACTATTTAAGCTTAGGGGATTTGGGCCATGAGAGGAAGCAGGAATTCATTACATTGTGCAATTATATTCCGGGTCAGTTCTTAAATCTTTCGCAGACATGAAGGAGGAATTTTCTTTACCCACCTGCACTCTGTATTCACTTGCACCCTGAACCCACCACCAACCTGCACCCTAAACGCACCACCCACCTGCACCCTGTACTCACTTGCACCCTGAATCCACTATCAACCTGCACCCTGAATGCACCACCCACCTGCACTCTGTACTCACTTGCACCCTGAACCCACCTGCACCCTGAACCCACCACCAACCTGCACCCTGAACGCACCACCCACCTGCACCCGGTACTCACTTGCACCCTGAACCCACCACCCAGCTGCACTCTTTACTCAATTGCACCCTGAACCCACCACCCACCTGCACCATGAACCCACCTGCACTCTGTACTCACTTGCACCCTGAACCCACCACCCACCTGCACCCTGAACCCACCTGCACTCTGTATTCACTTGCACCCTGAACCCACCACCCACCTGCACCCTGAACCCACCTGCACTCTGTACCCACCTACACTCTGCACCCACCTGCACCCCCCGCAACCACCACCCACCTGCATCTACCACCCATCTGCGCTGTGCACCCATCCCTCTGTACCCTCCTGCACCCCCCTGCACCCACCTGCATTCTTCACCCTGCACCCACCTGCACCCTGAACCCACCGGCACCCTGCACTCTGCACTCCCACCTGCACCCACTTGCACCCTGCACCCACCACCTACCTGCACTCTGTACCCACCTGCACCCTGCACCTACCTGCACTCTGTACCCTGCACCCACCTGAACTCTGCACTCTGTATGTAGTACCCTCATGGTATTTAATGACCCTTTAGGACCCTGTGCTGTGGCACGCTCACCCTCCCCCACCCCCCTACTTTGGGGGAAGGTGTGGTGCAAGGTTGAGTTCCTGCACCTTTTCCCTGAGAAGAATGCCCTGACACTATCAATTAGCACTGCGGCAGGCTGGGGGATGACGACGTGAAAGGCGCATACTGCCTTACTGCCTATCCTGCTGGGGGGGGGGGGTGTTGACACCATGTTTTACCACACCGGGTGACACCAACCCTAGTGACGCCACTGGGTGTATAGAACCCGATTACACAAATTGGGACTCTCCATTATGCCCAAAATGTGAAGCTCACAACGGAGATCTCCTACATATGCTGTGGAAATCTCCAAAACTCTTCAGGTATTGGCAATATGTCCTCAACACTTTTTCTCGGTGCTTTGGAGTTACCCGCCCTATCTCCTAATGGCCATATTGCTGTATTGCGTTTACTTTATGTTGCCCGCAAGGCAATTGCAAGGCTTTGGATCACTCCGAGAGTACCGACGAGCGGACAATGGGTGGCTCAGGTTAATATCCTGTTGATCCGTGAAAAGATTACATATCAACACCGTAATGTTCTAAAAAAAATTTACTCAATGTGGCAACCATGGTTAGACACTCCAGGACTGGCTCCCCTTCAGTTGGTGAGGGACAGACTGCTGCAAATGTGATGTGCCCCCTGGGAGGATGGGTGACACGAGTGGACGGTGGAGTTATACATACTGCCCTTTATTACCCTGTTTTTTGTTGTTTGTACCCTCATACATTGTTTTTCTCCTGTATTTGTACACCTCAGATTGAGGGTCAATCTTGTTTGTTTTATAGTTGCTCCCTACTGTGCTCCCCCCCCCCTCTTTTGTATGGCAATTACTATTGGACTGCCTGTATATTTGATTTGTATGTATCTCCTCTCTCTCCAATAAACTTGTTTTTGATTAAAAAAAAAATATATATATACACCTTTTCTCATCAGCAGTATATCTGTGACTTCTATCAGTGTCTGGTTAAAGCTTACAGGAGGGGTTTTTATTCTCCACTGATTGTGATTGTGCTGCTTGTTCTTGGTTACTGACCCGGCTCCCACGGACTATCCTTCTGGCTCCTAAACCCCGGCTTTGTTTCACCATCTCTCTGGCTACAGACTCCGGCTTGGCTGACTCCCATTCCTGGCTATCGATCCTGGCTCCGGTTGAAGACTCTGCTGGCTGTTTGATCATCCGTTTGGACTTTTACCTTTCTGTTTGGTTTTCAATAAAAGCCTTCTTATTCATTTATCTGTTGTTGTATGTCTGATTCATGCTTTCGTGACATTAGGCCCAAGCCATGAATCCTGACGGTACAGAGCCACCCTTACTACCCATGCTGGTTGCCAGACTTGATCAGCAGGATCACCTGCTGGGTCAGTTCGATCAGGTGTTGCAAACCCTGCTTGCACGCACAGCTCATCTCGCTCCTGTTGCTGATAGGCCGGTTGTCGCTCCTGGGATCGATCCTACTGCCACTCCGGTTGTTGCACCATAGTCTACCCCGACACTAGTTGTTGCGCCTGCGGTGTCTTGGGGTATGACCGGTTCTGCCCCCCTTCCGCTGCGCTTTGGATGTGAGCCAACCCAGTGCCGAGGTTTCCTTAACCAAGTGGGCATTTATTTTGAGTTGCTGCCACATTCCTTTCCCACTGAGAGATCGAAGGTGGGCTTCCTGATCTCGCTGCTCTCAGACAAGGCCTTGGCCTGGGCAAGTCCCTTATGGGAGAACAACAATCCGGTGGTTGCCGAGTTTTCCGGTTTTGTTGCTTCTCTTCGGAAGGTGTTCGATGTACAGGCTCGCTCCTCCTCTGCTGCGAAGCTCCTTATGTCCGTCAGACAGGGTTCACGATCGGTAGCCGAATACGCCATTGAGTTTTGTACCCTGGCAGCAGAGGTGGGCTGGAATAATGAGGCTCTGGTCGCTGCTTTCTCTCATGGTCTCTCGGATGCCTTAAAAGATGAGATTGCGGCTAAAGACCTACCTGTGGAGCTCGAGGCTCTCATTTCTTTCCTGATATTAATTGACACCAGACTCAGGGAGAGACCTTCCTTTAAGGTTAGCCTGCGGAGGCCTCCTAAAAAGATTGGCGCCTACGTTTGCTGTCCCACCCGTGCCTCCCTATCCTCCCACGCCTCCTGAGGCTGACTTGCCTGGGGGTGAGCCCATGCAGCTGGGGTTTGCTCACCTGTCTGAGGGGGAGAGGGCATTCCAGAGACGTGAGGGCCGATGCATGTACTGTGGTCTCAGTGGACATTTTCGGTTGTCATGTTCGAACCGTTCCGGGAGACGCTCGCACCTGTGATCCTGTCGGGGGCAGATCTTGGCTGGAGTCTCTTCGTCCCCGGTTTCCCGTGCTGATAAACCACTGATCACCGTTGTTCTCTCCTGGGTCGGGGCTCAGTGACGACCCAGGCGTTGGTGGACTCTGGTGCTGGTGGATTTTTCATCGATAGTAAGTTTGCTGCGCAAACTCCATTCCTCTGCAGGCTCGAGTTTCCCCGCTGGTTCTCGAGGCGATAGACGGCAGACCCCTCCAGCCGTCGCAGGTGACTCATGAGACCCTTCCAGTGGAGATAGCTGTTGGGGCCGTTCACAGGGAGTCGGCCTGCCTTCAGGTCATCGTCTCCACACTACTCGGTGGTCTTGGGGTACCCCTGGCTCCAGGAGCATAATCTGACTTTCGATTGGAGATCGGCCAAGATCCTCTCGTGGTCCCCACAGTGTGGGGATAGTTGCATCCATGGGCCTGTCAAGTTGTTGTGTACCTCCTCGGACTCTGTGTTGCCTCCTGAATACGAGGGGTACTGGGATGTATTCGATAAGGTGCACGCTGGGTTCCTACCTCCGCACCGCCCATACGATTGTGCCATAGATTTACAACCTGTTGCCATTCCTCCTCGTGGCAGGGTCTATCCACTGTACGTGAAGGAGGCACTTTCCCGGGAGCACATTCACAAATCCTCTTCCCCGGCAGGGGCTGGATCTTTCTTTGTAAAAAAGAAGGGCAGAAAATTGAGGCCTTGCATCGACTATAGGGGCCTAAATCGCATTACGATTAAGAATGCATACCCGATTCCGTTGATTTCCGAGTTGTTCGATCGTCTCAAGGGGGCTACGGTCTTTACCAAACTCGACCTGAGGGCTGCATATAACCTTGTAAGGATCAAGGCGGGTGACGAGTGGAAGACCGCGTTCAACACCAGGACCGGTCATTATGAATCCCTGGTTATGCCTTTTGGGTTGTGCAATGCGCCTGCAGTCTTTCAGGAATTTATCAACAATGTTTTCCATGACCTGTTGCAGCAGTGTGTGGTGGTCTATTTGGATGATATCTTGGTATATCTGTGCTGGCAGCCATCTTGCTTCATGGGGTTCTTATAACCTACCACACCCTGTGGCTCCTCCTTCCCACTGGGAGGAGCTGGATGCTCAGCATATATATATATGACAGCAGCTGCAGCATTTCCTTGCTTGGGCCTTGTCTGACACCCTTCTGTGATCGTGCTGCTTGTTTTTGGTTACTGACCCGGCTCCCACGGACTATCCTTCTGGCTCCTGATCCCAGGCTTTGTTTCACCATCTCTCTGGCTACAGACTCCGGCTTGGCTGACTCCCATTCCTGGCTATCAATCCTGGCTCCGGTTGAAGACTCTGCTGGCTGTTTGATCATCCGTTTGGACTTTTACCTTTCTGTTTGGTTTTCAATAAAAGCCTTCTTATTCATTTATCTGTTGTTGTACGTCTGATTCATGCTTTCGTGACACCTACTAACTATTCATGGCCACTCTTTGGACCCCATACACGCTATTAGATTTTGTGTAGCTTTTTGTCTTCAGATTTACAAAAACCATGTAATGCAAGGGCCTGCCTGATTGTATACAAAGTGAAACTCTTAGGCCTCATTCACACATGGATCCGTTCAGGTCCGCCTGTCAGTTTTTTAGGCAGACCTGAACGGGCGCTCCATGCATGTCTATGGAGCGTCGGATGTCAGCGGAGACATGTCCGCTGACATCCGACCTGATCCGATCCGCTAAAAACAAACGTATGTGGCTCACGTCCCCATCCGTCCATGCGGATCGGATCGGGTAAGATCTGATGAAAACGGACATGCTGTCCGTTTTCATCAGATCGCTCCATAGAGGACAGCGGGGCTCGACAAGCTCCTCCCTGCTCAGTGAGCAGAGCGGAGCTTGTCACCCGTCGGCTCAGCGGAGATCTGCGGACTGATCTCCCGCTGAGCTGGCGGACTCCGTCGGAACGGACTGCGACGGAGTCGGCTATGTGTGAATGAGGCCTTAGGCCCTGTACACACGATCAGACATGTCTGATGAGACTTGTCCGACAGACCGTTTTCATCAGACAACTCTGAACTTGTCTGATGGTCTGATGTGCGTACACACCATCAGACGAAAATCCGATCAGACCAGAACGCGGTGACGTAGAACACAACGACATGATGAAAAAACGAAGTTCAATGCTACCAAGCATGCGTCGACTTGATTCTGAGCATGCGCGGGTTTTTGGTCCGATGCTTTTTGTGTACTAACCATCGAACCTGTCCAACGGACATGTTCCATCAGACAGGTTTTAAAGCAGGTTTTAAAACCTTAGTCCGATGGAAAACGGTCCGATTGGCCGTACACACCATCAAACTGGTCCGATATAACCGGTCTGCAGACCAGTTTCATTGGACATGTCCAATCGTGTGTACGCGGCCTTAAAGTTTGACCTCATAATATATGATTTTGGTAAATCTGAAGGAAAAAATCTGCAGAAAATCTTATAGTGTGTATGGGGTCTTAAGCCTCGTACACGCGATCGGATTTTACATGGACAATAACTGAATGCAAAATATTTTTTTTGAGTTTTGGATAGAATGGCGAGGGATTAGAATCTGTATCAGGTATTTATTGGCATCTCTGTTAGGAAGGATCACCATCTCTGTTTGGCCTGTTTACTTTCACTGACTGTAAAGCCTCATACACACGATTGGATTTTCTGTGGACAAAGCTTAGGATTTTTGTCCGAAGGGCATTGGCCATGAACTTGTCTTGCATACAAACGGCACATTGTCAGCCAACAAACACAAAACGACATGGTTTTTGAGCTACCCTTTGGGCACCTTCTGCTAATGTTGTGTTGCATTGCTTCCTAGCACGCTCGGGAAATCTGACAACAGATTGTTGTTTTTGGAAAATTTTAAAGCATGCCATCCAACATTTATCTGCGGAAAATCCAACAATTGTCTGATACAAACAGTCGGATTTTCCGCCAACAGACTGTTATCACACAATTCCCGTCGGAAAATCTGATCATGTGTACGAGGCTTTACTCTCATTTCTTTACATTTATTTCACAGAAAGATGCCACCATTAAAAATAATAATAATAATGGTTGAATGCACAAAAAGGAAAAAAAAATACAAATACATAACCATGAAAGTTACTAAAAGTACCATCATAACCCAAAACGCACACAAGCTCCGTATATAAAGAAAGAGTAACGATTTTTGAAGCTATTTTTTTGCCTAAGCGGCTCAATGAGTTTCCGCGAAATCACTCCGGATTGCTACTTGTCGCCTATTAAACCAATGACACAAACATGTTATGTGAAGCATTTGTTGTTGGTGTTAGTGTTGAAGTGATGTCATTGAAGCTCACATTTTGTTTCAAGGGCCAGAAGAGTGCTGCTCCGTACAGTATGAACATATACAAGTATTTTATAAACAGCTTCATCTCTTATATTTAGCTTCAAGCACTGATCCTAGTAAAATTTAGATGTCAAAATATTTTTGAAGCAGCTGTTGAAATAACAGGCAGTGATTTTCTACAAGCTGCTTCCTAATCAAGTCCAGATTGCTAATTACTATGAAGCAGTGCTTCCTGCTGGAGCTTCTCTGAACAAGCGCCGCTTGGATGTTCTGGGTTATTGGCAAACATGTTTCTTTTTCCAGCAGAGGTGCACTGTAAAACACTCATTATGGGAGATGCCCAAAGCGAGTTATGTTCACGCACACTGACAATTCACAGCTTCATTGATCGAAAAGTCTCACTTAAAGACTGCTTGAATAGCCCAAAAGTATTTTATAATTGTATTCCCCAGCTGTCATTTTTCACCGCAGAATTAATGAGATTGGTTGTGTAGCGCCCCTGTACTTCCAAGTACGAATGCTATTGAAATTTAGTGGGAAAGATCAGAGTGTAAACTTACTCTGATCTCAATTGTGATTGTTTAGGGCTCTCCATTTCAGCTCGGCTGTGCTGTGGGCTTATTCTGCTGTGCCTAGGGTGTTGTTAAACCCCGGGACAGCAGGTGGCAGCAGTGGAAGCTGAGGTTCGGGTGCTCTCTTCAAGCAGCCAATCAGGAGGCCTGGGCCTCGCTGGGCATGCTGGGAGAGGGTACTTATGAGGCAGACGCCATTTTGTGAGGTCTTCCGTCTTCCGCTCCTCCCCTGGTTCCTGGTGCGGCACCCATCTTTAGGGTGGCCGTACATCACCATGCCCCGGCATACCTGGCCGGGGCGTGGGTGCTACGCGGAGTTCCTGGTTCCGGAGCCAAGCTGGTCCAGAACACTCTGAGGATAATGGGGACCCAGTGACTGACTGGGTTGCCACCATTGAACATCCCAAGCAAGTTGAGCTGGGGAGTGCAGTTAAGGGATACCAATGAGAGGCTGGTGTCCCAATAGAACTGGAACGAACCATCGGGGATTGAGGTACTAGACACTGAGGGATTGATTCCTCTCTCAGTCAGTACCCTGGCGACATTGGAGGAAGGTTCAGGAAAACCCATTTATTCAGGAGGAGTTCCTCCACGTTCACATTCGGGCTAGGCCTGTGGCAGAGGCGCTTGTCTGATGGTCATTTAGAAAAGCCTGTGGCAGAGGCATGCTTCTCAAGTTCGAGTGATATTCTGGCTGCAGGTCTGTGAGAGAAACCTGTCCAGGTACGCTATATCCACTCAGGTTGGAGTGGTGCAGAAAGACTAATTGTTGTCGAAAGCAGGATTGCTTCAAATATCCAAGGCCTGAGTCTGCTATACTTCCTCAACCTTTTGTCTAACCTTCCCTCACCTGTTGATTGTTTTTACCCGGCTGGGTAATAAAAGAGCACTTATAAAAGAGAGACTTCCTGTTTGCGGACATTCCTTCATTGCTACTTATTCATCGTTCACCCTAGACACATCGCCAGAGCCATGAGGTAACATGCCATCCCTATTCTAACCAGCGGCTCCTGCGGGGGGTGAGCGCTACAGTTGTTACGGGTAAATATACAGAGATTTGGTTGACAGCAGAATCAAAGGCATTTTGAATAGAGTAAGGGAGGGTTATAAACCCTGTTGTGTTGTTTTTTTTTTTTTGTGTTTTTTTTTTTTTGCTATCTGTGTCCCCTTGGGAAAATTTCACCTTCACTTCCTGTCCCATAACCAAACCAGGAAGTGGGAAAATCCCTTCAAAGTTAAATCTCTGAACTAGTCAGAAACAGGGGTGGACTGACAACTCATGGGGCCCTCGGGCAATAGGAAATTATGGGGCCTCCAGGCAATAGGAGATTATGGGGCCCTCGGGCAATAGGAGGTTATGGGGCCTCCAGGCAATAGATTATGGGGACACACAGTACTGTACACGCACACATACAGTATACATACACAGTATACAGACACATACAGACACACAGTACACACACTGAGAAGGTACTGGAGAGGCGGAGCAGCTTTAATCGGTTAGGGACATTTCAGGGACAGATGTAGAAAAAAAACAAAGATTTTTACATACTGTCCCTGGTTTTACTGTGTGGCATGGGGCCCTCGGGCAGTGCCCGAGTGCCTGAATGATCAGCCCGCCCCTGGTCAGAAGATTTCTCCTCTAATTCTGGTGAAAATCCAAAAATGTTGATCCTCTTAAGGCCCATACACACGATCAGGTTTTCCGATGGGAATTGTGTGATGGCAGGCTGTTGACGGAAAATCTGACCATTTGTACGCTTCATCGGACAATTGTTGTCGGATTTTCCACCAACAAATGTTGGGTAGCATGCTTTAAAATTTTCCAACAACAAATGTGTGTTGTCAGAATATCCAATTGTGTGTACACAAGTCCTTCGGACAAAACTCCAAAGTACAAACGCCAATGCTCAGAAGAAATGCTAACCATAACACAACATTAGCAGAAGTTGCCCAAAGGGTGGCACTAAAGAGCTGAAAAAACACATAGTTTTGTGTTTGTTGGCCGACAAATCTTTGCCGTTTGTATGCAAGAAAAGTTCATGGCCAATGCCCTTCGGACAAAAGTCCTACGCTTTGTCCGCAGAAAATCCGATCGTGTGTATGAGGCTTTGCACTGTCGGTGAAAGTAAACAGGCCAAATAGAGATGGTGAACCTTCCCAACAGAGATGCCAATAAAAACCTGATACGCATTCTAATCCCTCGCCACTCTATCCAAAAAAACAGGTTTTGCCTTCAGTTATACTTTAACCACACCAGAAAAATAAACTAATGCTGTAAAACAAATAACCTCAAATGATCCGTGATGAAAATATATAAATAAATGTAAGCCAAACTCCAGCTTACACTGCAGTTACACAAGCAATTACAGCAACAGTTTCTTTTTTTTTTTTGGTGGAGAGGGGGATAAAGGTTTTACATGAGTAAATAAGATGATCATCATAATTACCTTTTTTGCAAAAATGCTCTGTCCTCAAACGCTCAATTCTTTACCCCTCCTCTCCTTGGAGAAGCCACATTTTGAACCAATTTCGAGAAACTCTGTAATGCCCTGTACACACGATCGGAAATTTCGACAGCAAAAGTCCGATGTGAGCTTTTGAATGGAATTTCCGACCGTGTGTATGCTCCATCGGACTTTTGCTGTCGGAATTTCCGCCAACAAAAGATTGAGAGCTGGTTCTCAAATTTTTTGACGGAAAAAATTTGTCTGTAGCAATTCCTATGTGCAAAATTCCGATGCATTCTTGGGAGCATTGAACTTAATTTTCTCGGCTCATCGTAGTGTTGTACGTCACCGTGTTCTTGACAGAGGAAAGTTCACAGAACGTTTGTGTGACAGTGTGTATGCAAGCCAAGCTTGAGCGGAATTCCGTCAGCAAAACCATCCAAGGTTTTTCCGACGGAAAATCCGACTATGTGTATGCAGCTTTAGTCCTTTGACTCGGAAGGTGGTTTCTTGGTTACTATCGCTTCGACAAGAAGAGTGTTTGAGCTGGCAGCTCTTTCATGTAAGGAGCCGTTCTTGGTCTTGCATCACGATAAGGGATGCTACGTCAACATTCCTCTTTTTTGCCTAGAGTAGTTTCTAGTTTTCACTTGAATTAGGTCAAAGTTTTGCTTTTTTTTCCCTTGCTCATGCTCTAAAAGTTTTTCGGGCAGTCAGGATTTACTTGTGTTGTAAGCACAGGTCTGGAATCCTGCTTTTTGCTGACAGAAGAGCTCAGGGAATGCAGGCAGCATCCAGGTCAACTATTTCCCATTGGATCCACCATTATTCATTCAAGCTTATGGTTTGAAAGGGCCAGGTGTGTGGATTCATCTATGGCATCAAGCGTTAGTGGCTCAGGTTTACAAGGCCACTACTTGGTCTTTGGTTCATACATTCACAGTGTTTTTTACCAGGTCGATGTCAGAACCACAGACGATACTGCCTTTGGCCACAGCGTATTACAAATAGCAGAGAAGGTCCTTCTCTGGTGGCAGTTTTCTGTGATTGTGTCTCCCTCCCCTCAAGAATAGTGCTCTGAGATGTCCCAGATAAGATTTGAACCTGCTCTGTGTCCTGTGATGTACGATAAAGAAAATTAGATTTTTTTTCTACATACTTACCTGTACAATATATTTATTGGAGTGCATCACAGGACACAGAGGTCCCTCCCCTCTTTTTGGGAATTTATTGCTTGTTACAAACTGAAGTACTTCCTGTATAGGAGGGGTTATATAGGGGAGAACTTCCTGTTTGATTAATCTGCCAGTGTCCAATTACCTATAGGTGGTGCGTAACCCAGATAGTTAAGATTATAACCTGCTCTGTATTCTGTGATGTACTCCAAGAAATGGATTTTACAGGTACGCATGCAGAAAAAAAAAATCTAATTTTCAAGCATTTCTTTATTTTAATTTTGATGATTATGGCTTATAACTAGTGAAAACCCAAAATTCTGTATCTCAGAAAATAGGAATATCACATAAGACCAATAAAAAAAGGATTTTTCATACAGAAATGTTGGCTTACTGAAAAGTATGTCCATGTAAAGTAAAGTATGCGCTCAATACTTGGTTGGCGCTCCTTTTGCATGAATTACTGCATCAATGCAGTGTGGCATGGAGGATATTAGCTGTGACACTGCTGAGGTGTTATGGAAGTCCAGGTTGCTTTGATAGCAGCCTTCAGCTCTTCTGCATTGTTGGGTCTGGTGTCTCATCTTCCTCTTGACCATACCCCACAGATCCTCTATGGGGTTTAGGTCAGGCGAGTTTGCTGGCCAATCAAGCACAGTGATACCATGATCAATAATCCAGGTATTGGTACGGCTCCCCCAAATCATCACAGACTATGAAAATTGTGCATTTCATTTGAAAATCAAGGTCCCAGAGTCTGCTGGAGGAAAAGTGGAGAAGCACAGAATGTAAGTTGCATGAGGTTCAGTAAGCCAACATTTTTGTATTAAAAATCTTTTTTTTTTTTTAGGTCTTTGGAATACTGAACGTTAGGTTTTCACTAGCTGTAAGCCATAATCATTAAAATTAAAAGAAAGAAATGCCTAAAATCTATCATTGTGTAACATATCTATATAAAATATATGAGTTTAACTTTTTGAATTGAATTACTGAAATAAATTAACTTTTTGAGGATATTCTAAATTTATGAGATGCACCTGTACATACAATCAGAAGCTGTTGTTACATCCTAATGGCATACACAGTTTAGCTCTTAAAGCGTGAGCCAACCATGGGTTATGTACCAAACAGTAGGTTTTTGTCTGCTCTGAAGTCAGTTCTTGCAGCAATCATACCCCACTGTTTGTCAGACTAATATGATGAAATCACTAGTGCTGTTTCAAAGACAATCAAATGTCTCTAAATACCTTTCGAGTGACGATAGTGGACTTTGTAGTGGAAATATCATTGGTACTATGGGTGCAGCTGCTTCTGACCAATGAGAGTGGCTGGGCACTGAAATTATGGCAGAGAATTAGGGACTTCTATATATTATTTATTTGTTCATGGAGTCAAGACTTGTGTAAAGGCTCCTAACAAAAACAAAAATCGATAACATCAAAGCGTGACTTTTGCTACCCTATGTTGCCCTACTTTATGCTAACCTAGAATGCTAGAGCATTGGTATCTGTCTTATAACTGGTAAGGACAAAACACTAATTGTCCTGCTATGTTGAAAACAAACATGTGGCCTATTATCACCTCTGTGGGGAAATTCACATTATCTGGCCTGGTGACCGTTGCCACTGGGACAGAATGCAGGGGGAGATCCAAAAACTTCAGTTGTCGCCAGAAAGCATTAAATGGAGGCACGTCTTCTGGTTACAGCTGTCAAAACTTGATTTTACCTTCTGCTTTCTACTGTGCCTGTGGTTCAAGGAAATGTTTTAATAAGGAACTAAGGAAGACAATTAAACCTAATAAAATAACCCTTCCGCATTTCCATGTCTACCTGTCCTGAGGACAAGTGTACCTGCCATTTTCTTTGTACAGGTGTCACAGAGACAAGAAAAAGCTCTCCAATGTAGTCACAGATGGAAATGAAAACTTGTTGGTTGGAGTTGGGCTTAAATAAATTATACATCATCTGCCCATTATATTCATATAGACTAACATATAGTTATACTCGAGTATAAGCCAAGTTTTTCAGCCCTTTTTTTGGGCTGAAAGAGACCCACTCTACTTATACCGTAAAAAAGTGTACCGTGACATGCAGACAGCGGCGGGCAGTGTTAAAAAGTCACGCACCTCCATGCCCTGTTCCATGATAGGCAGAAGACTCCTTTTTCCAGCACACACTGTGTTCAGTGTTCCGCCTATCACGGACGCTGTGATAGACGAGAGGACGAGAGGGTGTCTGTGATAGGCAGAACACTGAACACGGTGTCTGCTGGGAAACTGAGTGTTCCGCCTATCATGGAACAGGACATGGAGGAGCGCAACTTTTTAACACTGCCCAGCTGCCGTTTGAATCTGCATGTCACGGACTCAGGTACACGTCAAACTGATTCTGCAATAGGCACAGTGAAATCGGGCTGCAATGGGCACGGTGAGGTCTGGCTGCAATGGGCACGGTGAGGTCTGGCTGGAATGGGCACAGTGAGGTCTGGCTGCAATGGGCACAGTGAGGTCTGGCTGCAATTGGCAGAGTGAGGTCTGGCTGCAATGGGCACAGTTAGGTCTGGCTGCAATGGGCACAGTGAGGTCTGGCTGCAATGGGCACAGTGAGGTCTGGCTGCAATTGGCAGAGTGAGGTCTGGCTGCAATGGGCACAGTGAGGTCTGGCTGCAATGGGCACAGTGAGGTCTGGCTGCAATGGGCACAGTGAGGCGTGCAAATGGTTATTGTTGACCCTCTTTTCCACTTACAGTAGCTACTGCATTCTCACCCTAGGCTTATATTCGAGTCAATGTTTTCCTATTTTTTTCCTGGTAAAAGTAGGTGCCTCAGCTTATACTTGAGTATATACTGTAGTTTGTGATTGTGCAAGAAGGAAAATTTTAATCTGCAAAGAAACTCACTGTAAAATTGCATTATCTGAAACAGTACTAGGTGTAACAAATTATTACAACTAAGTTTGTTTGCATATACAAATTTCAATGTAACTGGTATTTAGCACAGTGGTTAGCACTTATGCCTAGCAGCACTTGGGTCACTGGTTAAAATCCTAACCATGACACTACCTGTCTGGAGTTTGCATGTTTTGCCTGTGTGGGTGTCATGATCGGTGTCATGACTTGGGTCGCCTGCTGGTGGCACTGTTCCCTCTGGTAACAGAGGTGCAGTTTTGGTGGCCACCAGCAGGTGTCTCCCAAGTTGCAGCTGCACTGGTATATAAGCCCGCCCTGCACTTCAGTCCAGTGCTGCAGTATTTCGTCTGTTAAGCCCTGTTCCTGTCTGTCCTGATACCAGTCTGTTTCTTGATCTGCTCCCTTTGACCTTGGCTTGTACTTCTGGACTTCGCTGCCGTCTCCGATTCTTGACCCCGGCTTTGACCCTGGACTTGCTTGTTGCACCAACCAAAAATAAAAATGTTAATAGTGAAATACGCGCTAAATATACAACTAATATTGTGAAATCCAGTATCAAATTGGAGCACATATATATAGTGATCACTGAGGCCCCGAACGGCCAAATAAAACATGTGAAACAATGTACCAATGTAATAATGTGTTTGTGTTCACACCAATGAAATAAATAAAATAAATAATTGCAGTCCATCAAGTATCCACACTACGTATGAAGGATAGGATGAAACTAAAAAAATCCAGCAAATTAACAACAGTCATTTGCGATAAATACAGTCCAATAACTCAAGGAAAAAATCAACAATCATCCATGGAAATTTCAGCCCAGCGAGGGCACCTTATTCCTTTGCCGATGTAAATTGCTTTTGAGTCTCATGTTCCTCCAACTTCCGGTTTGCGGAAGATAAATGACCCGCAATATGCGTTCCACGGTCATATCCCATGATTAAGTCACGTGACGGTGACGCAACGCGTGGGGGAGGAGCCTAAAGTGCGGAGAACAGTGGAGGTTTCGATACATTTCTCAGCAAACACTGAGCGGATTTTTTGATCGGAACGGGGCTATGTGAGTGTATCTATTACCAGTTTTATTTTTATCACTGGACCTTTTTCTTACATATACCGGATAAACTCTTGTGAACACATCGGCAACGGAATAAGGTGCCCTCGCTGGGCTGAAATTTCCATGGATGATTGTTGATTTTTTCCTTGAGTTGATTTTTTCCTTGAGTTATTGGACTGTATTTATCGCAAATGACTGTTGTTAATTTGCTGGATTTTTTTAGTTTCATCCTATCCTTCATACGTAGTGTGGATACTTGATGGACTGCAATTATTTATTTAATTAATTTCATTGGTGTGAACACAAACACATTATTACATTGGTACATTGTTTCACATGTTTTATTTGGCCGTTCGGGGCCTCAGTGATCACTATATATATGTGCTCCAATTTGATACTGGATTTCACAATATTTAGCGCGTATTTCACTATTAACAATAAATTCATATTGTTCACTTACCTTCTGCCTATTTCCTTAGTGCAGCCCACTGACCTGTCCTCTAGGATTGGGTGTCTGTGTAGACATCCCTCTGACATAATACTGCAGCCATATAAACAGGTCGGCTGCACTTGGGAAATTGGTTCTGGGGCACTTGCTATTTTAAAAATGCTTCTGGAAGATATTTTGTACCTGTCACTCCTGGCAACAGATGGCAGAGATTTCTGCTATCAGGAATTAAATTATTACACTAGAGAGCAGTTATTGGAATGTATCCGTATGGCTCATGTTTTTGTTGATCGTGGCAGTTTTTTGTTTGAGGATATGCAGCCATTGATTCAGATCTGCACAAAGTTGGCTCTGTCTGATGCTAATGGTGGACGTGATGATTATACACCGCCTTTTAGTGTAGCTCAGGTAGAGTCTTTGGTGTGGCTGTTGGAAGATGACTCAGCCTTCTTTCATGAGCAGTACTCAGCTTGTCCTCAACAGGTGCTTGGAGCATGCATTGATTCTGTGCAGTCTCTGGTCAGACAAGCCATGTGCAAACCTGATTTTGTGAGACCATTATTACAAGCCTGGTCCAGTTTGTTGTACTCAGCCCCTGTCAGCTCCCAACCATCCATTTCTGTGTCTAGTTACCAACCTGCTGGGAAATCTTTTTCTTTACCCCCAATTCCCACTTTTGTTGAACAATACACCCTGCTAACAACAAAGTACCGGTCCCCTGTTTTCTCCTGCTGCACTTACCCTGCCTTTAACCCTTCTGCTGCTTCTCAACTGCCTCCATCTGTTCCACCAAAATCCTCTTCAAGGTCGGAACCCTCTGTTTCACCACCCCTCCGCTCTTCACCTCTACCAGCTGTATCCATTACTTCCAACCCTATACCCATATACAAATCCTCAGTGGTGAAACCAAAGAAGAAGAAAAAGTTTTTTCCAACCCGCTCGATCCTGCCACTAACCCAATCTGAATCCACTTCGGCCAACCTGCTTTAGCCTGTTCCAGTGCCGGCCGCCCAGCCTGTCCCAGTGCCAACCGCTCAGCCTGCCCCAGTGCCAACCGCTCAGCCTGTCCCAGTGCCAACCGCTCAGCCTGTTGTTCCAGTGCCAACCGCTCAGCCTGTTGTTCCAGTGCCAACCGCTCAGCCTGTTGTGCCAGTGCCAACCGCTCAGCCTGTTGTGCCAGCCGCTCAGCCTGTTGTTCCAGTGCCAGCCGCTCAGCCTGTTCCAGTGCCAACCGCTCAGCCTGTTCCAGTGCCAACCGCCCAGCCTGTTTTGGTGTCCACCACCCAGCCCGTTGTTCCAGTGCCAGCCATCCAGCCTGTTCCAGTGCCAGCCATCCAGCCTGTTCCAGTGCCAGTCGCCCAGCCTGTTCCAGTGCCAGTCGCCCAGCCTGTCGTGCCAGTCGCCCCCCCTTTTGTGCCAGTTGCCCAGCCTGTCGTGCCAGTTTGCCAGTGTGATGCTCCAGTGCCAGTTTGCCAGTCCGATGCTCCAGTACCAGCGGTCCAGTCCATTCCAGTGCCAATTTGCCAGCCTGTTGTGCCAGTTGCCCAGCCGGAGGTGTCCCCGTTTGCTGCCCAGCCGGAGGTGTCCCCGTTTGCTGCCCAGCCGGAGGTGTCCCCGTTTGCTGCCCAGCCGGAGGTGTCCCCGTTTGCTGCCCAGCCGGAGGTGTTCCCGTCTGCTGCCCAGCCGGAGGTGTTCCCGTCTGCTGCCCAGCCCGATGACCCGAAGTCTGCTGATCTGCCACTATCTGCTGTCCACCCTGGTGTCCTGGTTCCTGCTGTCCACCCTGGTGTCCTGGTTCCTGCTGTCCACCCTGGTGTCCTGGTTCCTGCTGTCCACCCTGGTGTCCTGGTTCCTGCTGTCCACCCTGGTGTCCTGGTTACTGGCTTCCAGCCTGACGTGCCTGGCTTCCGATCCAACATGCCAGCGCCTGACTTTAAGTTTGATGTGTCACTTTCCCAGCCTAATGACCCTGAGTCCGCTGCCCAGCTTGATGACTTCCAGTCTGCTGCCCAGCTTGATGACTTCCAGTCTGCTGCCCAGCTTGATGACTTCCAGTCTGCTGCCCAGCCTGATGACTTCCAGTCTGCTGCCCAGCCTGATGACTTCCAGCCCGCTGCCCAGCCTGATGACTTCCAGCCCGCTGCCCAGCCTGATGTCCCGGTGCCTGACTTTCAGTTTGATGTGTCACCTTCCCAGCCAAATAACCCTGAGTTTGCTGCCCTGCCTGCCTTCACCTCTAGATACCAACTTCCAGACCCTGGTGGTGGTAGGATGCATGCTTTGTTTCTGGACTTGGGGGACTTGTCTCCCAATGGGTTAAGGAACTTTGAGCGGGAGACTTTTTGGGACTTTTCTGCATCCACATGCACTACCAGGGCAAGGGCAGAATGGGGTGTCCAGAGGCCACCCCTTGGGGGGGGGGGGGACTGTCATGATCGGTGTCATGACTTGGGTCGCCTGCTGGTGGCACTGTTCCCTCTGGTAACAGGGGTGCAGTTTTGGTGGCCACCAGCAGGTGTCTCCCAAGTTACAGCTGCGTTTGTGGGTGTCCTGTTTTTTCACGTGTGCCTTGTCCTCAATAGATTCATATTGTTCACTTACCTTCTGCCTATTTCCTTAGTGCAGCCCACTGACCTGTCCTCTAGTATTGGGTGTCTGTGTAGACAACCCCCTGACAGTGGGTTTTCTCTCGGTTCTCCGGTTTCCTGTCACACTCCAAAGGCATGCTGGTAGGTTAATTGGCCGCTGTCCAAATTGGCCCCAGGATGCGTATGTATGAATGTGATGTAGTGATATAGACTATAATTGCCACGAACAGCTATTCTCTGCCCTATCCTATATCATATTATCCCTCTACTGCCCAGCGTTATCAAACTGACATCATATTTGTGAGCCCAACCAAAGGCACTGTGGGATTCCAACAGATGTCTGTTCCCCTGCATGACTATGCATCCGGATTACATATCTTTACAGGGATCTTTGCTACCACCAGGGAGATTGCTTAAAGGACTATAAAAGAAACCAGAGACCTGCCTCATGCTCTCTTCCTCCAGGGGCCTCGTATATGTAGGACCTCTCCACGCAGGGGGAGTGAGGCCACAACCCACCATGCGGCCCACAGCATTCCTTTCTGACCGAGAAGGGATTCAGCGCTGGCTGCTGTTTATCGGACTTTTGATCAGTATCATCTCTACAGTGAAGCTACCAACGCTTAATGCACCGTAATAAGGGATCATCACAAGCAAATTTGATTCCAGAACATCCATTCGGAGTCCCTAGCTGGAAGATGCCTGGTCATTGGTGGGAGGGCCATTGCCCAACTTTGCAAAACTCTCCTTTGTTTCATTGGAACATGATGCACAGACAGCTTTACCTTGGGAACACTTCACTGCACCTTTATTTGAACACTGTACATCAGTGTTTTTCAACTCCAGTCCTCAAGGCACACCAACAGGTCATGTTTTTAGGCTTTCCATTATTTTGCACAGGTGATTTGATCAGTTTTACTGCCTTAGTAATTACCACACTCTGTTACTACACCCTATTGTTTACAATTAATGAGCCCCGACTGCCATTGCAGACCATCAGATCTGCAACGGGGACATTCTGTCATTGTTACTTAAAGGGCCACCAAATTTAGCTGCATCTCATTAGAATTAGAGGTTAAACAGACCAGCCTGGGTTTCTCTTTGTAGAAGTACTGTCAGTATTGCTGCTTAACTTGTTTATCCTTTCAGGTTATGTCCAAGTGGTATTCTACTGTACATAGGGGTATATAATATTCTGTTGTTGCCTTCTGTCTCAACTGACACTTCTGGAGTAGTCATTCGACTGAGCCTGTGCTGTTGTAGAAATTGTATTAAGATGTATTTAATATATATTGTCACAGTGTCTCCCAGTATTAGTTGTGCTGCAGCTCAGTCTAAAGAGCGAGTTGGGGCAGAGGGACACCAGTTAAGACCCGTTTTGGTAGTGAAAAGCTTCCTGTAAGTTGCGGAGAAGTGTTTGCAGAGTGGGGATATGTCCGCCAGCAAAGGGCCCCTGTGCAATGCACAGACGATCGTCTGGGAGGATGTGTTCACTCTGCGAAGATATTATCGGTTATGGAGAATGTACGCTTGTGTATCTATGTGTGTCTGATCAGCACATAGGGAGACTATGGCATATCCCTGCAGATAAATCTCCCATCAACAGAAATGGTAGGATAATCCGGGTATGCTTTGCTCTCTGAACAATTCAGGATTTACGCCAACGGTAAAAACAGGAGTCTGTGTGCATTTTGATCGGGGACAGCGTTCATGAATTCTAAAGACAGCCATGTGGTTTCCATCTGTAGCTAAACAGGGGGCAGATAATCATACACACTGCCCCTACACAGACACGCCCATACACTCCCCTAGTCATTGTTCATTGGTTGAGATTTGTATAACCTTCCTGTTTGAAGGAATGCCTGTGCTTGATTAGCTGATTGTGAAGCCATCAAGCTCTACTGTCATCACTATTATAAATAAAGAAAAGACAGGTATCTGCTCCCCCTCCCCCCTGCACAGCGGAAGTTCCATTTTTGGATGGAACAATGCTTTAATGCCTTCTATGCATTAAGATGAAAAAACCTTCAGTCCCCCAACACTTACCTGAGCCCATCTTTTTCCAGCAATGTTGCAGGAGTTTCACATCTGCCAGGGACTCCCCTCCTCAGTGGCTGAAACAGCAGCTGCTTTCAAAATCAGTCAGCCAATCAGGAGAGAGAGGGGGCGGGCCGGGTCATGGCTCCATATCTGAATGGACAGAGGGATCTGTGACTCCGCTCGGGTGCCCCCACAGCAAGCTGCTTGCTGTGGGGGCACTCAACAGGAAGGAAAGGCCAGGAGCACAGAAGACGGACCCAAAAGGAGGAGGATCCTGGCTGCTCTGTGCAAATCCACTGCAACAGAGCAGGTAAGTATGACATGTTTGTTATTTTAAAAAAAACAAGACTTTACAATCACTTTAAATATATAGGGCCAGATTCAGGTAGTCCAGAGCATCTTTGCTCTGGAGTAACGCTTCTCATTTGCGTTGCGCTGCCGAAATTTTAGGAGCAAGTGCTGTCATTCACGAAGCACTTGCTCCTAAAGTTGCGGCAGCGCATCACAAATGAGCCGGCGGAATTCAAATTTAGCGGGTACGGGGCGTGTAGTATGCTAACTACGCGCGATCCCGCCGCCAACGTACTGCGCATGCGTCGAGTGTCAAAACATCCCCGTGCGCATGCTCCAAAATCTGTGAATGAACGTCAATGACGTCACATTCCCATTCATGACCGTTTTACGCAAGCGACGTTTTTTTTTTTTTTCCCGACGCGATGACGACGCCTATACCTAACATAGGATACTCCAACCCCATGTAGGTATATCTATGCGCCGCGTATCCCGTCCGGAAACGTCGTATCGTCATTGCGTCGCGCCGGATTTCGATCGTGAATTGCCGATTTCCGCTCATTAACATATTTTTTGAGCGTAAATCGGCGGGAACGCCCCCGGCGCCATTTTTAAGTTGAAGTAACGATGCGATGGCGAAACTCAGTTACGCTGCTCGCATCGGAACTTCAACCCGGCGTTTCTTGTTTTCTGGTTACAGAAAACAGAAACGCCGGCTCAAAGTCACAGTTAGGCTGGCGGATCACTCGATCCGCCAGCGTAACTGTTCCTGAATCTGGCCCATATTGTATACATATAGAGGAGCATCATCCTATTAATGAAAAGTTTTTTTAATGTTATTTACAGCCCCTTGAGTTGTAGATTAGTACAAAAACAGAAGGGTTAACAATGCTGCATGTGCCCTTGATAACCGGCATACCTTCATTGCTCAGCACACATTTCTGTAAAGACATCTGGAACCAAGCCAGCCTCATGCCGTCAGCAGACATTAACTTTTGTTAACTTAGGATACAAGGCTGTAGCACGTGAGAGGAGACAAGCTTTACACACTGCCTTGTACTGTACCAAGATAGCCAGATATGGGCTTCATAGATCGTCTGCAGGAAAATGCCATTGCTGATTTAACTGAAATGGAAAACAGATCCCTTAATACTTTACAATCATGGCAAAAGAAAATTCTTCTTCACTCCAGTGCAGAATAACAACACTTCTGGTCATTAGGTTAATGACTATTTTGCATCTCTGGACTATTTATGGCTTTATCTTTTTAAACTTTTTTTCAGTGCAATAATATACCAAGACCGTGGTGCTAAAGGCAAAGTGCAGCACCCTGAGATGCATCATTTTTTCAACAAGCCCCCATACCTTAAAATTATTTTAAGGTAGTAGTCCTTAAATTAAACATAATGCATGCTGGGTGTAGGAGCAGAATTGACCACTAGAGGGTGGAAGTACAGTTGCAACTTTAAAGATACTAAGGAACTTGCTTGATGTTTAGAAAAACTAAATAGCGCCTTTGGGGGTTCCCTGAGAAGGTGAGTCAGTGGTGCTTTGGCTAGAGGTGTTCTTCTAACACTCTAATGCAGCAGACTGACACGTTTCAGCTACAGAGCTTATAACTAAGATTAAGGCTCTATAGCTGAAACACATAAGACGCTGCATACATATACTCCACCTGTATTATTAAATTCATTTGTTTTGAATAACGTGTTTCCGGCTATACCCTTCAACACTAATCTGTCCAATGTGCAGCAGCTCAGAGATGCTATCTCTTGCATAGTTGCTGCTGTTTAATCGGTAGCCTATGTGTTGTGTCTCAGCCTTGCCTAGTGTACAGCCATGGGAGTACCGATGACTTGTCCCTTAACGAGTAGGTTCCTTCAAGGACTGCGCAGACGAAATCCTTCCCGACGGAAATCTCTGAACCTCGGGCGCGGCATCCAGGCTCATTCTTTAACATCCCCGTGGATCGGAGGATGTTAAAAAAAGAGCCAGGAGGCCGAGCGAATTGAGGACGTGAGGCCGACTGGCCACTTTCCTCACTTTCCACGTCACCCTGGATGTCGGCCGAGGTTCGGAGGTCTTTGTCGGGAAGGACTGCGCCTGCGCAGAACCAGCTCGTTAGCTGGAACCAGACCGACAGACGAGATTGAGCCTGCGCAGTCCTTCATGGAACCAGCTCGTTAGCTGGAACCAGCTAGGCAGATCACCGGCACTCTTTAACTAATTCCTGCTCTTTATAGGCTGGATCCCTTAGGCTCACTCAGGCACTATGGAGAAGGGGACCCACCCCTGTGAACCATTAGGGAGGCCTCTGGCCTGACATAACAAGCAACACCCAATAGCTGTACCATACCTTTCTCAGATGTTTTGGCCATGGCCACGAATAGCAGCTTTACCCAGAACAAGTTTCGTTTCCAGAAGACATTCCCATTTCGAGCTTGGGAACATCTTCGACAGCCTTTTGAACAATTTTACTGAAACACATTTGATGTATATATTTACACTCTTTCAGTAATCCCAACAGAGACCTTATACCCCTTATAGTGTTTGTTACCCCAACATTTCATATTCCTGCTATATGTATGTTGTGCTATGTACTTGTGTTTAAAGTGATTCTAAGCCTTTGTTTGTTTAAATTTAAAATGACAAACATGTCATACTTACTTCCACTGTGCAGTTCGTTTCTGCACAGAGTGGCCCCAATCGTCCTTTTCTGGGTTCCCTCGCATCAGGTAACCCCCTAGGAGAAGCGCTCTCCTGGGGGGTTACTTTGTGGGCGTGCTCCCGAGTCCAGCATTCGGCATCCATAGACACGGATGCTGGACTAGGCCCTGCCCCCTGGCACTGGCGTCATTGAATTTGATTGACAGCAGTGGGAGCCAATGGCTGCGCTGCTATCTATCTATCCAATCAAAAGCTGGGACCCCATGCAGAGACGGACAGTGCGTCTCCGCTGAGGGAAATACAGGGCTCAGGTAAGTAAAATGGGGGTTCTGGGGGGCCGGTCACTGGCAGAAGTTTTTTCGCCTTAATACATAGGAGGCATTAAAGCGGAAGTTCGGCCGTTTTTTTTTTTTTTTTAAAGCCAGCAGCTACAAATACGGCAGCTGCTGACTTTTAAAAAATGGACACTTACCTGTCCAGCACGCCCGCGATGTCAGCAGCCGAGGCTGAGCAATCGCTCGGTCCTTGGCTGCTTCCGCCGCCATCCTCGATGAGGGAATCAGGAAGTGAAGCCCTGAAGCTTCAATTCCCGATTCCCTACTGCGCATGAGCGAGGATCGCAGCGCCCCATCACCACCACCACCATCAGTATGTTTCTCAGTTCTCAGGCCATAGACAGTGGCAATTTCTTTCCTACATCCATGGGTCAGACAGTTCTGACAGGGGAAGCCCTCCTGCTGAGCAATTGTCTTGTGATTATTGCTAGTGGCTATAGCAGCCGCTAGCGATAATTGCAAATGACTCTAGCAGGCTGGTTCGATCAACTTGGTACATTCAGCCTGTCCATACAGTGTGTGAATCTCAACCGGTTCCTGCTGAACCATCTAGGCCCGACCTTAGCAGTCATATGGCCCTTATCATATGAAGAAAATTAGTCAAGACCAAACGGCAAGCTAAACAATCTTCTGGTTTCCAAAAGCCTTCTTATGTTAAAGCAAACTTGTCATGATATAAACATGATGTTGTTAATTACTCCTTCTGAAAACGCAAGTTCACTGGCTGACATCTTTGCTTCACTCCTGTGAATTACTCTCTTGGAACAAGCAGGCAGATACATTTTGACTAACTATTGCCATCATTGGTATTGGTGGTTAAAATATACATTTTGACAGAGCTAATACCTTTAGGGACTCCATTAATAAGCAGACAAAAAAAATAAAATTACAGTCATGACCCTAAACGAAATTGTCTGTACTATTTTGGACAAGCCACAATCTACAGTAATTGCTAGATTTCCCAGTAGGTGGCAGTCAGAATTTATATTTTCTATGCAATGAATTCAAAGAGCCCATAGACTTTAGAAAAGGGATGTGAAGCAAAACGGAAAAAATGGTAGAGGAAAAAAAATAAAACTTGTTAAGTTTTTGCTCCAAATATTTTTGTTCTATTGTTTTGAAATTACCCATTATTATGATATATTTCTTCCTTGCTTCCTTCCTTCTGCATTGTGGATTCAAACCCAAACATATCAAAACTAGACGTTTTGAAATGAAAGCACATTCATAACAAAAAAAAATGTATTTAAACTGCATGAACTTCATGTAACATTGTGCATGCTCTATGATGGACTGTAAATACAGAAATTGAATGAGTAAGTGAGTGAGTGAAAAACGTATTGAGCGCAACACTTGCGAACTGATTCGCCTCTGGGGGCTATTTCCATTCCTTGGATAAAGGAGGGCTCTGCCTTCAGAAGAGATGAGTTTTAATCATTCTCCTGAAGGCCAAGTGGTCTGATTCCAGTCGGATGGTGGTTGGTAGTGCATTCCACAGTCGCGGTCCCTGGACAGCAAATCTCTGATCTCCTTTGGATTTGTATCTTGCTTTTGGGATGTACAGTAGGTTTTGATTTGTGGATCGCAGAGTGTGATTGGGGTTATGGGCTTTTATTTTTTCGCATAGATATTGGGGAGCGATTCCTTGAATACACTTGTGTGTAAGGCAGAGTGCCTTAAAAGTGATTCTGTCCTTCACTGGTAGCCAATGAAGAGATCTTAGCGAAAAGGGAGATTGACTCCCATGGTTTTTTACCAGTCACTAACCTGGCGGCCGTATTTTGAACGACTTGCAGACGAGTGATTTGGTATTTGGGAAGTCCCAAATAGAGGGTATTTGCATAGTCGAGTCTGGAATTGACGATTGTTCCCACCACGACTGCAATGTCCTCTTTAGGAATAAAAGGGGTTAGTCGGCGTAACTGGCGCAACAAATGATGGCATCCGCTGACTACCGCCCCTATTTGTGCATCCAATGTCATGTGGGAGTCAAAAATGACTCCTAGACTCTTGACTTTGGTGCTCGGGGCAATAATTTTTCCCAGGATGGGCGGGGGGGGGGGGGGGTCCAAGTCAATCTGGGGAGACTTTTCCTGTTTGCGTGAAACAGGAGAAGCTCTGTTTTCAAACCATTGAGTTTTAGATAACATCCAGCTATCTATAAGAGTAAGGGATCTCTCTAGTCCCAGCGAATGATCCTTTCCTTTGCTAACGCAGAGATACAGTTGTGTGTCATCTGCGTAGGAATGGTAAAGTAACTTCTGGTTGCTGATGATCTCAAAGAGGGGATGGAGATAGATATTGAACAGTACCGGTGACAAGGGAGATCCCTGAGGGACTCCGCATGATACCGTATGCATTCCTGAAGTGAAATATTCCAATTTCACTGTTTGTGATCTGTTTTCCAAAAAGGAAGAGAACCAGGGTAGATCCTCTTCCGTGACTTTGGCCACTTCAGCTAGCCTAGCGAGTAGTAGTCCTAGTATCTACCGTGTCAAAGGCCGCACTTAGGTCCAACAGGATCAGGAGAGAAGATTCTCCTTCATCTGCGGCTTCATAATGGGCTTAGGTCCACCAGCTGTATTGACCTGCACAAAATTATGTGTAAGTGGAAAAGTTGCCACAATCTTCCTGCAAAGTGTAAGCACTGTGGAAAGTGGGATACCTATAGATCAGGGGTCTCCAAAATTTCCAAAGGGCCAGTTTGTAGTCATTTAGACTTTAGAGGGGCCGGACTGTGGTCTTTGGAAGAAGAAAATCTCCTGATGTCAGTGGGAGTAAACAATGCCATTGTTGGTGTCAGTGGGAATAATAGTGCCCTGTTGTTGGTTTCAGTGGGAGGAATAGTGCCCCATCATTGGTATCAGCGGGAGGAATAGTCCCCCAAGGTAAGGTGACCAGATTTATAAAATGAAATCCGGGGACATATTTTTTTTAATAGTAATGGCACCAATCAGTGACTCATAGTGGGACTGCGATATTATGGCAGACAAATTGGACGCTAAGTGACACTTTGTGGGAATCAGTGACACTAATACAGTGATCAGTGCTAAAAATATGCACTGTCACTGTACAAATGACACTAGCTGGGAAGGGGATACTATCTAGGGTAATCAAAGGGATAAATTTGTGCCTAGCAAGTGTTTTCTCACTGTGGGGAAGGTGCTTTTACTAAATAATGTCATAGATCCCTGTACCTGTTTTGCAGGAACACAGGATCAACGTCTTCCATACTGACAGTACAGCGATCTGCCTTGTTTACATAGGCAGACCACAGTTCTGCCTGTCTACATAGTGATCAGCGGGTACCAGTGGACCCAGAAATGCATGATCATGTATTTACATGATCCTTCGCAAGCGGATAATCTAAATCTTTTGAACACTTAGGGTTCTTTCACACGGGGCGGATCAGTAATGATCCACCTCGTGCAACTCCGCTTGCTCAGCGGGGATCGCTCCGTTGATCCCCACTGAGCCGGCGGATGATAGGGCGGTCCCCACACACTGTGCAGGGACCTCCCTGTCAGCTCTCCCCTATGGGGGGATCAGATGAACACGGACCGTCTGTCCGTGTTCACCTGATCCGATCCGCCAGATGGATGGAAAAACCGGAGTTAGGCTTACCGGTAACTCTCTTTCCAGGAGTCTTCCAGGACAGCCCTGAGATATATGGCTCCTCCCTCCAGGACAGGAAACACATTCACCCAAATTATAAAAGAAGGTCCTCCAGGCCTTCTCCTCAGTTCATCCAAGAATTCCTGAAGGCTCTGAAAAACATAACATACTAACACATCGTCAGTACACATATCCAACTCCTGTTTACAAACTATAAACTCCGGGTGGGAAACCGGGCTGTCCTGGAAGACTCCTGGAAAGAGAGTTACCGGTAAGCCTAACTCCGGTTTTCCCCCCTCGTCTTCCAGGACAGCCCTGAGATGATAAACAAGAAACTTACTTGTCAGGGTGGGGTAGCCGCCTGGAGGACCCTTCGGCCAAATGACTGATCCTTCTCAGACATCAAGTCCAGGCGATAATGCTTGGCGAAGGTCGTATAGCTTGACCATGTTGCCGCCTTACAAATTTCTTCCGGAGTGGCCCCGGCCTTTTCCGCCCAAGAACTCGAAACCGCTCTAGTAGAGTGTGCTTTAACAAATGGTGCTTGCTTACCCTCTAACTCATAAGCTTTAGCTATAGCTAACCTGATCCACCTGGCAATAGAAGACTTAGATGCTTTTTGCCCCTTCCTAATCCCTGAAAAATTAACAAAAAGAGAATCAGATTTTCTGAGTTCCTTGGTTACCTCTAAATAAATTAAAATACATCTCTTGACATCTAACCGATATAGAGATGTCCCCTCTGAACTTGAGGGAGACAAAAAAGTCGGAAGGACAATGTCCTGTGTCCTGTGAAATGAGGACGCTACTTTGGGGAGAAAACTGGGGTCAGTTTTTAAAACAACTCTATCCTCATAAATTAACAAAAATGGCTCTCTGATAGAAAGAGCCTGAAGGTCACTCACCCGCCTGGCAGAAGTGATTGCTACCAACAGTACTGTCTTAAGGGTTATCCATTTTAAGATAGATTCCTCCAGAGGCTCAAATGGACTACCTGATAGTGCTTTAAGTACCAAGGAGAGATCCCAAGGAGGACAGGGTGAGATCTTCACCGGTCTAGATCTTGACAGGGCCTTGAAAAAATTCTTAATGAAAGAGTTCTGCTGAAGGGAACATTGAAGAAAGACACTAAGTGCCGCAACCTGTACTTTTAGGGTACTTGGGGATAGACCCATATCTACCCCTGCCTGCAAAAAATCTAGAATGGCTGGGACCCCTGGTTGATCAATTCCCTGCTCTTCTAACCAGGAACAAAATTTCTTCCAGAATTTTGCATAGATTGTTCTAGTAACAGGCTTCCTGCATTGTAATAGGGGCTTTATTACTCTCTCTGAGAAGCCCTGTGTTCTCAGCAACTGTTCCTCAGATACCACGCAGTTAGGTTTAGTCTGTCTACCTGCGGGTAAAGAATGGGACCCTGCAATATTAGATCCCTCCTGCTGGGGAGACGGAATGGGGAGAGACTGGCCAGTTTCATCAGAATGGCAAACCAGGGTCTTTTCGGCCAAAAAGGAGCGATCAATATTAGATCCGTTTTTTCCGACCGAAATTTCTGAAGGACTGCTGCGATCATCCTTATTGGAGGGAAGGCGTAGCAGCTGTTGAACTTCCATGTTCTGGAAAAGGCATCTATCCCTGTAGCCCTGTCTCCTGGGTGGATAGAGAACTGGATTACCTTCCTGTTCCTTTCGGAGGCGAAAAGATCCACCTCCGGTTGACCCCATTTCTGCACTATTTGAGCGAAAACCTCCTCGTGTAGCGCCCACTCGTCCTGACTCACCTGTTGACGGCTCAGATAATCCGCTAGAGAGTTCTGGGTGCCTTTTAGGTGGACCGCTGTCAGTGAAGCCAGGTTTGTTTCTGCCCAGGAAAAAATTTAGTTGGCTATGCCCTGAAGAGCAGGACTCCTCGTCCCTCCCTGCTTGTTCACATATGCCACAGTTGTTGCATTGTCTGTGCGAACCTGCAGATGTCGCCCTTTAAGGCTTGTTTGGAACACCTCGATTGTTTTCAGGACTGCCAGGAGCTCTCTCTGGTTTGAGGAACGTTCTGCCTCTCTTGGAGACCCTGTTCCCTGGGCCACTGCCTCCCCCAGGTGGGCTCCCCACCCCCAGGCACTGGCATCACCACTGTTTCTACCGGCATGGTCCAGGTTAGACCCTTGTCTAGATTGTGGCGCGTTCGCCACCACCATAGAGTCCTTTTGACTCGGGACGAGATTGGAATCTGGACCTCCAAGTCTTGACTTTGGCCACTCCAAAACCGAAGCATTAGTTGCTGCAAAGGACGTTGATGGAACCTCGCCCAGGGTACCGCTGGAAAACATGCAGTCATAAACCCCAGCACCCTCATAATTTGTCTGACTGAAGCCTCTCAGTTGGACTGTAACTGGGCTGCTGCCTGTTCTACCTTTACCATTTTTTCTTCGGGGAGATACAATTTTTTCTCTACAGAAGATATCCTGTAACCTAGGTACAGAACCTCCTGGGATGGGGTCAATTGAGACTTGTCTCGGTTGACTATCCACCCGAGAGAGGAGAGAAAGTTCTGAGCTTCCTGCAAATCCCTTTCCAGCTGTTGGGCTGATCCTACCACGAACAGGAGATCGTCTAGATAAGGAATTACAATTATCGCCCTGTTTCTCAGCGGTGCTAGAGCCTCTGCCAGGACTTTTGTAAAAATTCTTGGCGACGAGGACAGACCAAAGGGAAGGGCTTGGAACTGGAAGTGTCTGATCTCCGAGTTCACTTTCACCGCCACCCTGAGGAACTTTTGGAAGTCCAAATGAATTGGGACGTGTAAGTAAGCATCCCTGAGGTCCAGGGTGGCCATGTAGCACCCTGGAAACAGAGACCATGCCACTGTGAAAATCGACTCCATATTGAACTTTTTGTACTTTACAAATTTGTTCAGGGGACGAAGATTCAAGATTATTCTGAATTTTCCCGATGGCTTTTTTACTACGAATACATGGGAATACGTCCCTTGACCTTGTTCCTTTTGTGGGACTTGAATTAGAACTCTTTGGTCCACCAATTCCCCTAGAGACTTCTCTCTGTCCCTGGGAGGCTGGGTAACCAGAAAACTTGGGGGGGTGTTGTCGTGAACTCCAACTTGTATCCGTTCCTTATTATGTTTAAAATGAACGGACTTGAAGTTGCCATGGTCCATTGTGGGAGAAACTGCCCCAATCTTCCTCCCACCGGGACACAAGAGTCACTGTGGCTTGGGGGTGGTTTGAGGAGGATTAAACAATATTCCTCCTCTCCCCCTACCCTTATGACCTGCCCAGTGTTTCTTTGGTTGGCCTTCCTTTTGTAGGTTCTGTTTGAAACCTCGAAAATAACGTTTTCCCTCCACTTTTTTCTTTTTCTCAGGAAAAGCCTTTTTTCTGTCCTGAGTCCTTTCTAGCGCTTCCTGTAGGCCTTATCCAAAAAGGTGGTCATCTGAAAAGGATAACCCACATAGTTTTAACTTGGAGGCATCACCTGTCCAATTTTTCAACCATACTGATCTTCGGGCTGCATTTACCAAGGCCGCTGATCTAGCTGCCAACTTTACCGATTCTTCAGAGGCATCGGCCAGAAAGCCTACAGCTTTAAATAGCAGTGAAAAAGATTTTAATATCTCCTGTCTAGATGTACCCGCCATAATGTGGGTTTGCAACTGATTGAGCCAACATTCTAGATTTCTAGCTACACAAGTTGCTGGTAGTGCGGGTTTCAGACTTATTGAAGAGGCATCCCAGGCTCTCTTCAACAGCAAGTCCCCTCTCTTATCCATAGGGTCCTTTAAGGTCCCCAAATCATCAAAGGCCAGATCAGTTTTTCTTGATATCCTGGCTAAAGGGGCATCCAATTTTGGAAGCTTGTTCCAGGGCTGCGACACATCCGAATCAAAGGGGAATCTCCGTTTAAGGGAGCCTGAAAAGAATGGTCTTTTTTCAGGCTGTTCCCACTCCCGCAGAATTGTGTCAATTAGGGATTTGTGAACTGGAAAAACCCTAGATCTATTTGCACTAGACCCCTGGTACATAAGGTCGTGCTTGGAGAGCTGAACCTGTTCCTCACGGATCTCCAAGGTATCATAAATAGCTTTTAGTAGGTCTCCTACATCTTCCAAAGACAATTTGTACCTAGAAGCCCTGGAGGAATCATCTTCTGCCTCAGAATCTGATGCTGATCCTGCCTGAGAGGAAGCAATAGACCTGGGAGTCTGCTCCCTGTACTCCTCCTCCTCTTGAGTCTGTCAGGGAAGGCATACTAGATGCTCTAGGTAGGGACGAGGCGGGACCCTGCATCTTGTCTATCAGTCCTTTAAAAGACTGAAATGTGGACGCCATCTCATCCTTAACCACTTAAGGACCCTGCACTGTATATATACGTCCTATTTTTAAAGATGGATATCTCGGTAACGGCAGCATCTGCTGCCACAACCGAGATATCCATCTCTTCAGTGCAGGGTCCTGTGTACAATAATGGCGGTCTCCGCGACGGATTCGCCGCGAGATCGCCGCTATCGGTGACCGGAGAGATGTCCCCCCCACCCCCCGCTGCTTTCCGTGCTCTCCGCCGCTTACCGTTGCCATCGGTAGCGGCGGAGGCGATCGGGTCTGTGCGGCTCCTCTGCTGGGATACGAGTGAGGGAAAAAATCGCCCCCACCCGTCCCCCATAGCAGCACTGGGCGGAAGTGACGTCAAAACGTCATTTCCGCCCAGCGTCTTAAAGAGACATTTTCTTTTTCAGGCTATTTAAAAAATGACATTTTCCTTTTCTTTTTTTTTTTTTCTTTTTAAGCCTAAATATGAGATCTGAGGTCTTTTTGACCCCAGATCTCATATTTAAGAGGACCTGTCATGCTTTTTTCTATTACAAGGGATGTTTACATTTCTTGTAATAGGAATAAAAGTGATCAATTATTATATATTTTTTTTCAGTGTAAAAAATGTTAAAATAAATACAAATAAATAGGAAAACCCAAAACATTTTTTTAAAGCGCCCCGTCCCGACGAGCTCGCGCGCAGAAGCGGACGCATATGCGAGTAGCGCCCGCATATGAAAACGGTGTTCAAACCACACAAGTGAGGTATCGCCACGATCGTTAGAGCGAGAGCAATAATTCTAGCCCTAGACCTCCTCTGTATCTCAAAAAATGCAACCTATAGAATTTTTTAAACGTCGCCTATCGAGATTTTTAAGGGTAAAAGTTTGACGCCATGCTACGAGCGGGCGCAATTTCTAAGCGTGACATGTTGGGTGTCATTTTACTCGGCGTAACATTATCTTTCACAATATATAAAAAAATTGGACCAAATTTATTGTTGTCTTATTTTTTAATTCAAAAAAGTGTATTTTTTCCAAAAAAAGTGCACTTGTAAGACCGCTGCGCAAATACGGTGTGACAAAAAGTATTGCAATGACCACTATTTTATTCTCTAGGGTGTTAGAAAAAAATATATATAATGTTTGGGGGTTTTAAGTAATTTTCTATCAGAAAAAACTGTTTTAGTCTTGCAAACACCAAAACTGGAAAACACCTAAGGTCTTTAAGTGGTTAACAGAGGATAATAACTGACGGCAAGCAGTAACTGAGTCATCTTTTATCAGACTGCTCACACATTCTGGGCATAACGGCTTGTCCCAACCGGAACCTAGCTTTGTCCCACAGACGGAACACTTTCTTCTAGGCGGCTGTTGAGTTTTAACCTGAAACAGACATAAACCAGAGAAAACCAAAACTCAGTTGCCAAAACAGCCTATGCCTGAACACCACTGTGCCTGGCTCCTAGAAGTGCCGTACCCACCACCAATAAGGTTCGCCACCCATGGGGGGTATCTTTTGGCCAAGTAGACCAATCTCCCCCCCCCCCAGAGTAAACCATGTGCTCTCACCAAGCTTACCTGGGAGGGACCGGTGCCAACCGAACCAGGGTCTGTATGTGCCGCTGCAGCTTCCATGGTTGTGGTGTTTTTTCCTCAGTGCTCCGAGATACACCATAAGGCTCCGGCTCCTACATAGCCACTGCCGCGCCTTTTTGAAACATGGGAACGATGTTTCCGGTGCCCCCTGATGACGCATTTCCACCAGGGATCTCACTTCCCTTCCTTGGAATGCAGTGGCTCCGCCCCCTCCCCCAGCGCCGATCCCGGAAGTGCTGTACAACACAGCGCGGCTCAATGGCGTCTCTCGCCTTCCACCGCCGTTTATCCGGGACTCTGGAGCTGAGGCCACACTGCCGTCAACCAGGGGTCCCACTCTCGCTGAGCTAAGGCAGCGGTGGCTATCAGCAACACTCTCTACCCCCATGGCCAGAGGCGTGCTGTAGGAGGTAGGTTCAGCTCTTACTCCCAGTGGGAGAAACTGGGGAATTTTTTTTTAGCAACGTTCCCAATGTGCTCCTTCCTGTCCGGCAGGAAACACAAAAAACTGAGGAGAAGGCCTGGAGGACCTCCTTTTATAATTTGGGTGAATGTGTTTCCTGTCCCGTAGGGAGGAGCCATATATCTCAGGGCTGTCCTGGAAGACGAGGGGGGAAAGTAGGTTTTTCCTCCGTCACACTTTGGCGGATCGGAGCGGGTCGGATGTCAGCGGGCATGTCACCGCTGACATCCGCGGCTCCATAGAGGAGCGCAGAGCGCCTGTTCAGGTCCACAAAAAAACTGGCATGCGGACCTGAACGGGCTTCCTATGTGAAAGAGCCCTTAGTATACAACTGTCTTAGCACATACCTCATTGAAAATAATCTTCTTGACCTCTTACAGCCTGGCATTGGCTCGCAGCATTCCACTGAAGCTGCCTTACTAAAACTCACTAACAATTTACTAACTGCTAAAACCAACGGCCACTTCTCCATACTCCTACTACCTGACCTCTCTGAAGCATTTGGTACTGCTGACCACCTGCTCCTTCTCAATAAACTCCACTCCCTTTGCCTGCAAGATTCTGCTCTATCCTGATTCTCTGCCTACCTATCACAGTGCTCCTTCAGTGTTACCTTCAACTCTGTCTCCTCCTTTCTATTTCCTCCTTCTGTAGGGGTCTCCCAAGGCTTTGTTCTTTGACCCCTTCTCTCCTCTAACTACACCTCCTCCCTTGGTCACTTGACAACCTCCCACAGCTTCCAATACCACCTCTACGATAAAAAAAAATAATCTATCTCTCTACTCCTCACCTCGCTCCTTTAGTCTCCTCTCACATTACCAACTGGCTAACTGACATATCAGCATGGATGTCGCACCACTTCCTTAAACGAAATCTCTCTAAAACGAAGCTAATGATATTTTCTAGGCATGTCCCAATACTAATACTAGTATTGGTATCGATACCAAGCATTTCCCGAGTACATGTACTCGGGGGAAATGCTCTAATGCACCCGATACCTGGGCAGTCTTCTCCCACGTGCTGTCTTCTTCCCCTCCGGGCCGTCTTCTACCCCTCCGTACCGTTCTCCCCCGTGTTGTCTTGTCCCCCCGTGATGTCTTGTCCCCCCGTGATGTCTTGTCCCCCCCTGTGTCGCTTTCCCCCCGTGCCGCTTTCCCCTGTGTAGTCTTCTCCCCCTCTGTGCCATTCCCCCTCCGTGCCGTTCTCCCCCCGTGCTGTCTTCTCCCCCTCCGTGCCGCTCTCCCCCGTGCCATCTTCTCCCCCTCCGTGCCGCTCTCCCCCCTCAATTTGTCAGGATGGTGTGCAGTGACGTCACCGCATTCGCGCTGAGGAGGAAGGGCTCCTGTTATATGCCGGCCGGCAATATTTACTCTCTGCTAACTTTTAAACGACCTGTGTAAGTGGCTTTTTATACTTTTTTAATAAAATGCATTGGTAATGCACTATGTGCGGTCTTATTTTTTCCTTTTATGGCCGACTTTTGCTCGCTTGCCTTGTGTATTGATGCTTAATCAACGTGGCACATTGTGATCATCTGGCGAGGATCCTGCGATACACCAGTTCCAAAACAAGCCGTGTGATTGCTTTCTGGAATATGCTTTGGATTCTATAGGCTTCTTTACAGCTTATGTGTGGTAAGCTCCTGTCCATGTGGTGGCGGTTCACTGTTGTCTGAAGTACACTGGGGTGTTATCTGCATCACAGAATCTTACAGATTGGACTATATATATTTGGACTTTATCACAGTTTTTTCTATGTTGGCGCAATTTTTTCCTTTTGTATATCTATCTGTGTTTGTTCACGTGATTGCTGCCTTCTGCACATTTATTTGTTTATTTGTATTATTTTTTTGGGTTAGCGCAATTTTTTCTTTATTTATTTGTCAGGCAGGATGGAGAGCAGAGGTAGGAGCCACTAAACCCAGCTCCTACCTTTTCCGAATGGACAGAGTCAGTGATCACTGGCTGTTCATTCACATAACTGGGCATTGTAACCTGTGTTTACGATGCTTCAGTTTATGAATGGAGAGAAGCTTCTCTCCATTCATTTCAGCTGAGGCTGCAGAGAAAGGGACTGGGAAATCTTTGTCCTTAGTCCCTTTATCTGTCTTAAAGGGGAGATGTCAGAGGTCTGTTAAGACCCCTGATATCTCACCAAAGCCCCCCAACAGGGCTGATTAAAAAAAAAATGCAATAAATAATTTAAAAAAATAAAATGTAAATAATAATAATAAAAAAAAAAAAACACACCGACAATCCACTCCCCCGCCTAAAAAATAAAAAAAATAAATACAGCCACTGTCACATGACATTAAAAAAAGTATCGGTATTCGGTATCGGCGAGTACTTGAAAAAAAGTATCGGTACTTGTACTCTGTCTCAAAAACGTGGTATCGGGACAATCCTAATATTTTCAATAATGCAATCATCAATTCCTTCCCCCATGCCAGGGTACTAGGTGTAATCCTAGACTCTGACCTGTCCATTCAGCCCCAAATCCAATAATTGTCAAAAGCTTGTAGACTTCACCTCCGTTACATCTCTAAAATTTCCCCCGATTTAACTAATGAAACCACCAAGCTCCTCATTCACTTCCTAGTTATCTCTCGAGTCTCGCCTTGACTATTGCAACCCCCTACATGCTATGCCCTCTTCAGCCTAACATGAATTTGGCTGCCAGACTCTTCCACCTTACCGACTACTGAGGCCACATACACAAGATTGGTCCAAACCGATGAAAACGGCCCGAAGTTCAGTTTTATTGGTCCAAACCGACCGTGTGTACGGCCCATCTGTCTTTTGTCCTTCGGACCAAAATTTTAAAACTGGCTTTAAAATCAACCCGATGGCCCGCTGACCGATCGGTCCAAACCGATGGTTAGTACACAAAAGCATCGGTTCAAAACCCGCACATGCTCAGAAGCATTGAACTTTTTTCAGCACGTTGTTGTGTTTTACGTCACCGCGTTCTGACACGATCGGTTTTTGAACTGATGGTGTGTACGCACATCAGACCATCAGGCCACTTCAGCGGTGACCCGATGAAAACGGTCCGTCGGCCCATTCTCATCGGATGGACCGATCGTGTGTACGTGGCCTTAGTGTCTGCCACAGCTCTCCGCTAATCTCTACACTGGCTTCAGATTGCCCAGCAAATTTAATTCAAAATATCAACTACAACATACAAAGCCATTCACAACTCGTCTCCAGACCTTCTGCAGAGCTTCTTAAATCTTCTGAAACTCTCTACCTCAATCTGTCCAACTACCGCCTACTCTGGCTGCCTTTAGGTGATCCCTGATACTCATCTCTTCAGGGAAGCCTATCACGCCTCCAACTAATCTTTTATCACTTTTAGCAGCTCATCCTCCATAGTTATAACCTTTTGTACCCCTTGCCCCACCCTCTAAAATTGTAAGCTCTCATGAGCAGGGCCCTTTTAACCCTTTTATTTTTTATTGTAATGTAACTGTACTGTCTCCCTTTTATACTGTAAAGGGCTACATAAACTGTTGGCGCTTTATTAAATTCTGTATTATAATAATACATTTCAGCTTTAACAACTGGTTCCTATAGTAGACTTGCTTTTTTCAATTCTGCTTGCTGTATAGTTTTTGCGTGTTGATAATGGTGTTCGTATCCTGTACCTTCTGCCGCTAAACAATGCTTATCCTTTGATAAATATAGGTGACATATTCTAGCTAAAAAAAATTTAATTCAGGAACTGTGTATTAAGATTCAATTTCATTTTTTACATATGCCTGATCATTCCCTATGAAGACTTGCTGTGCTTATTTGTTGATGCTGTTTTTACAATTTATCTGTATTTGGAGGGTTAATATTTAACAACGTTCTATTTTTTCCATTTCTAATTAGTGCTTTAATTAGTACTCGGGAAGGGGTGATGACATGATGGGGTTTCTGTGCAACCTACTTCTCTCCCACTCCTCTCTTATATTCTGATACACCTCTTATGCCTTTAGTAGTGTGTGAAAAAAAAAACACACAAATTACTTTTAATATTCTCATTTTTATTTAAAAGTATGTATGTCAAAATTGTCCATCACTGGGTTTCCTCTTCAGCCACTTTAGCCTATTTACTTAAGACGGCCATAGATGGCTCGAATCTTGGCCAGTTCAGCAGGAACCAGCTGAGATTTAAACCAGCATGTCGGATTTTTACATGCGATTATTGCCAGCAGCTATAGCCACTAGCAATATTCACTGTGTCCTGCAGGCAGGGAGGGCTTCCTGTGCCCCCCCCCCCTTTTTTTAGCTGAGGGAACACAATAGCATCATGGGAGGCTGTGGTGATGGGGAAATCAAGCGATTTGTGCCTGCAGGAAAGAAAATTGCATAATCTATGACCTACCACATGGGGGAACACAGATTTTCTATTTAATTTAAATAACACTGGGACAGCAGAATTTTTTTTAAAATGTATACCTACAGTACCTGCTCCGTTGCAGTGTATTTGCTTCTCGGGTCCCTCTTTGGTTCTCCTGGCCCCTCCCACCTGTCAAGTGCCCCCACAGCAAGCAGCTTACTATGGGGGCACCCAAGCTGAGCTGCAGCTCCGTGTATCCATTTAGACATGGAGCTGCGGTTTGGTCCCGCCCCTCTCTCCTCATTGGCTAACTGACTTTGACAACAGCAAGAGCCAATGAGGAGGTAATTTCCAGATGGCCGAAGCAGTCGTGGACATCGCTGGATCGAGACGGGGCTCAAGTATCTATCAGGGGGAGCTGAAGGGGGCTTCTAAACACAGAAGGCTTTTTACCTTCATGCATAGAAAAAATTCTGCCTTTACAACTCCTTTAAAGCTTTAAACTGCCTAGAGCAAAACGTGTGAAACCTATGTTCGTAGTTCCCCTTTGACAAATAGCAAACAATAGCAATGGCAGACCCTATGTTAGAAAGGTACGTGTACAGCCTGGGTCCATGTGTAAACATAATCCTTTATGTATCCATCTAGCACATTATCTGTATTTCCTGAACACTGAGCTTCCATAGTACTATTATCATCACTCCTGTATTATCATCAATGCCCAATCTTGGCCACCCACATCACCTATTAACCAATGTATCCATCCATCCCCTAATCACTCTATTTTCCCCTGTTTATGCAACAATGATAAAGATATTAAAGTAAAAGCTGGTAATATATATTTAACAACTAATACTTGAATTTATTTGGGGATATAATTAGTTTAAATTATATTTTATCGGCAGTCTGTGTAACAAACCTGTGGGACAGGGCCATTCGCCCTGCACGTAGGCGCAACTTTTGCCGTGAACACACTCATCAATGCCTGGGACCAAGCAGGACTGTAGTCATGTGAGAATCAAACATTAAGGCAGGGTTTGACAAATTTGCTGGAATCTAGGAGCCAGCTAAAAAAGTTAGGAGCCAGAAAACGTGCCCCGTCCCGCCAAGCTCGCGCACAGAAGCAAATGCATAAGTGGGTAGCGCCTGAATATGTAAACTGTGTTTAAACCACACATGTGAGGTATCGCTGCGATTGGTAGAGTAAGAGAAATAATTCTAGCCAAAGACCTCCTCTAACTCAAAACATGCAACCTGTGGAATTTTTTAAATGTCGCCTATGGAGATTTTGAAGGGTAAAAGTTTGTTGCCATTCCACAAGCAGACGCAATTTTGAAGCATTATATGTTGGGTATCAATTTACTCAGCGTAACATTATCTTTCACAATATAAAAACAATTGGACTAACTTAACTGTTGTCTTATTTTTTTATTTAAAAAAGTATATTTTTTCCCCAAAAAAGTGCGCTTGCAAAGCCCTGTACACACGATCAGTTTGTCTGATGAAAACGGTCTGATGGATTTTTCCATCAGTTATCCGATGAAGCTGACTGATGGTCTGATGTGCCTACACACCATTAGTTAAAAAAACGATCGTGTCAAAACGCGTTGATGTAAAACACAACGACGTGCTGAAAAAAAATGAAGTTCAATGCTTCCAAGCATGCTTCGACTCGGTTCTGAGCATGCATGGATTTTTAACCGATGGACGTACCCACAGACGATCGTTTTTTTCTATAGGTTTTTTATCCATCAGATAATTTTAAAACAAGTTCCTAGTTTTTTGACTGATGGATAAAAAACCAATGGGGCCCACACACCATAGGTTAGTCTGATGAAAATGGTCCATCAGACCGTTTTCATCAGACGAACTGAATGTGTGTATGCAGCATAAGACCGCTGCGCAAATACGGTGTGACAGAAAGTATTGCAATGACCGCCATTTTATTCTCTAGGGTGTTAGAATAAAATATATATAATGTTTGGGGGTTCTAATTAGAGGGAAGAAGATGGCAGTGAAAACACTGGAGAAGCCCCATTAGAAATGCTGGTTTACTTGTTATGCCAATGGCCCCCACAATATGGTGCCAGATTAGAGATGGAAGCTTAGGCCTGCAGAAGGCCCCAAAGCCGCTGCCTCAATTACCGTCTGGAGCGGGCCGCCGCAATCGTGCAGCGGGGGATATGGGGGCGCACGGAGACACAGGGTGAGGCATGGAGACACAGGTAATTGAGGCCGCAGCTTTGCCTAAGCTTCCTTCCCTGGGCGACAGGTCGCTAATTCTAGTCGCAATTGCGACCGGGCGTCCAGATTTTTTCAAACCCTGCATTAAGGCATTTCCCTGACTTAAGCTTGGTACACACTGTGCGTTGTTTATTTTTTTCATCCATGGCTTGAAGGAATAAAAACTGTCAGCTTCGGTCGGAGCCGCTGTACTAACTATGCTAGTTAGTATTAGCGATCTCCTCTACTCAGCTGTTGTGTTTTTACGGGGGACACCTCCCCCTGCTAGAACACCCTCTCCGCCATTGGTTGAGAGCACTGTTTGGGAGTCGGTCGGCTGCTGATTTTTCAGCATGCTCATCGGACAGAAGCCGGCTCAACTTAGCCTGTGTGTGCAGGGCTTTAGAGATGAGCTGTGTTACTCTGTGTAGTAATCAAAGTTCAGAGTTTCTTTGAGAAGTGCTGTCCCATGTCACTACAAATGTTAGTTGATGTATGTTGCATTTAAAAGGGATGCGGATGAGCTCCCGCCCTTTCCACCAGTCCAGCGTACTTCTGTTGCCTAACACCCAGTAACAGAATGAGTTCCTGCTGTGCACATAGCACTGGGGAGGAAGGCAGAATGCTGACCCCCTCGCTACTGGAGGACCCGACACCTACACTAGGTACAACACTTTGCGACCGGCTGCATGTAACTTGCGCATAGCAAGTACATTACTTTTCCTGCTTGAGTCGCTGAGTAGACCTGTTGTAGTGCTTTGCTTCATACACCATATGTGCTCTACTGACCCAAGTTATTTTCATATGCCAGAACCAACATGCACACCTTTAACCACTTAAGGACCCTGCACTGCATATACTGTATACGTCCTAACTTTAAAGATGGATATCTCGGTAACGGCAGCAGCTGCTGCCACAACCAAGGTATCCATCTTTAGTGCGCAGGGTCCTGTACACGATAACGGCGGTCTCTGTGGCGGATTTGCCCCAAGATCGCCGGTATCGGTGGCGGGAGAGGGCCCCCCCTCCCGCCGCTCTCCCGCGCCCGACAGTAAGCGGCGGAGGCGATCGGGTCCGCTCGGCTGCTGTGTGGGGATGCGAGTGAGGGAAAAATGTCCCTCACCTGTCCCCATAGCTCTGCTGGGCGGAAGTGACGTCAAAACGTCAGTCCCGCCCAGCGTCTTAAAGAAACATTTTTTTTTTTGTCATTTGAAAAAATTACAGTTTCAAATTTTTTTTCTTCAATTTAAGTCTAAATATGAGATCTGAGGTCTTTTTGACCCCAGATCTCATATTTAAGAGGACCTCTCATGCTTTTTTCTATTACAAGGGATGTTTACATTCCTTGTAATAGGAATAAAAGTGATAAAAAAAAAATTCAGTGTAAAAAGTAATAAAATAAATAAAAATAAATAAGAAAACATTTTTTTTTTTTTAAGCGCACCGTCCCGACGAGCTTGCGCGCAGAAGCGAACGAATACGCGAGTAGCGCCCGCATATGAAAATGGTGTTCAAACCACACAAGTGAGGTATCGCCGTGATCATTAGAGCGAGAGCAATAATTCTAGCCCTGGACCTCCTCTGTAACTCAAAAAATGCAACCTATAGAATTTTTTTAACGTCGCCTATCGAGATTTTTAAGGGTAAAAGTTTGACGCCATGCCACGAGCGGGCACAATTTTTAAGCGTGACATGTTGGGTATCATTTTACTTGGCGTAATATTATCTTTCACAATATATAAAAAAATTGGGCCAAATTTATTGTTGTCTTATTTTTTTATTCAAAAAAGTGAATTTTTTCCAAAAAAAGTGCGCTTGTAAGACTGCTGCGCAAATACGGTGTGACAAAAAGTATTGCAATGACCACTATTTTATTCTCTAGGGTCTTAAAAAAAATATATAATGTTTGGGGGTTTTATGGAATTTTCTAGCAGAAAAAAATGTTTTAGTCCTGCAAACACCAAATCTGAAAAACACCTAAGGTCCTTAAGTGGTTAAATAACTTCAGATCGCTCTTAGAACAGTTGATGCAACTTTACTGAGAATTGTTTGGCATTAAAGTTCAAGATGAACAACGTCCGTAATCTAACCCAGGTGAACCTTTTAGAGAATATATATAGTCCATAGCTGGTGTGTTCCATATCCTGGCTGTCCTTTGGATTTCAGGTGCCTCCAATGGACTGCATAGTGAAGCAACAATCACAGCATGTCCAGCTAAGAGCAACCTTGGACCCCATCCTTTCCTCTCTCTATTACAGATGGGCAGGCTGGATCCAGCTGCACACAAATTAACTCTTTCCCCAGCATGGGCCAGCCACTAACTGAACTAACATTTCTGTAGGAATCATATGATATGATTGAAGCTGATCCTTTAAGAGGATGGAATTGGGTGAAGGGCCGTGAACTCACAAAGAGTCATACCTCAGCTGTTAACCTCTATAATCCCCTGGGAAGCCATAGTGTGAAGGAATGCCCTTGGCTAAAAACAAGGAGGTTGCGCAGAGATTGACTGATAAACTTAAAATAAATATGATAGTTGTTTAGATCTTGCTATATCTGATTGCTGTTTATGTTTGAATCTTTTTAAATTCTGTTTAATTGTCTGGGTGGGGTATTCATCCCCTTTGAAAAGAACGGATTTGCTAGGACTCTCACGGATAATTTAAGTAGTACTAAACCTAACACGCTAAATAGAAAAGCAGACTGGCAAATATGGTAAGTGCTGAGGTATGCAGCACTATATCATTTTTTCACTTTAGGGTTTACTAACAATTTAACATCAAGTTAAGTGTTTTAGGGTAATCATGTTGCAAACACATCTAAAGGCTGTGGTGTTGAGCATCAGATGCTACTTCCAGACAAGATTAAGGTCACTTTTTAAGGGTAGTGATTTGCCATGTCTGTAGGCACATCCATATGTGAAGTGATTTGGAACCTGAGAAAATAACTCCAAACAAGCTTAAAGCGGATGGTTCACTAGAAAAAAATATTAAAAGCCAGCAGCAACAAATACTGCAGCTGCTGACTTTTAATATTAGGACACTTACCTGTCCTGGAGTCCAGCAGCGTCCGCAGCAGAGGATGAGCGATCGCTCGTCACCCTGCTGCTCCCCCCCTCCATCCACGGTGAGGGAACCAGGAAGTGAAGCGCTGCGGCTTCACTGCCCGGTTCCCTGCGGCGCATGCGTGAGTCGCGCTGCACCCGCCGATTGGCTCCCGCTGTGTGCTGGGAGCTGAGAGTTCCCAGCACACAACGGGGGGGCGACGGGATGTCGCCAAAAAAACAGACTTTTGCCCGAGACTGCGGGCCGGAAGTGGTTGCAGATACCTGTCTTTAGAGGGGAGGGTTCCGATCAGCGGATCTTCACTTTAGGGTGGAGATCCGCTTTAAGATTATTTTTTTTAACAATAATTGAACTCCATGGGCCAGATTCACAGAGCGATTACACCTGTCTAACTGGTGTTAGACTGGAGTAATTTCAAATTACGCGCGTTTTTTAGCTAGTCGGAAACCTCAAACCATGAATAGACGGCTGCGGGCTTCAATTCGACTGGATTACGCGTTCGTACGCCTTCGGATCTACGCTGCAATAAAATTGCGGCCACTGGGTGGACTTCCCGTCGTTTTCCGCGTCGGGGTATGCTAAGGAGCTTTTGCCGGCGATCCCAGAAATTACGATCTTCAATCGCAATCTCTTACAGCACCTTTAGTCATCTTTTTTTTACGTAACACTATACCAGCTTTTTGCTGGTCTAATATTAGACAGCCCATGTTAAGTATGGCCGTCGTTCACGCGTCGAATTTCTACGTTTTCCGACGTCTTTTATTATTTTTTACGTAAGTCGTCCGGGAATAGGAATGTTTGTAAACGACGCTACTCAAACAACGAATGACGTAACAACGTGATTTCGCGCAATGCACGGCGGGAAATTTCTGAACGGAGCATGCGCAGTTCGATCGCCGCGGGGACGCGCTTAATTTAAATGCTTCACGCCCCCCAATCGCGTATTTCGATTACGCAGCGAGAAATAGACTACGCCGCCGTAGCGTACGGGCAAAAATCTATCAGGATTCGGTGTAGAGCCTGGTGAAATACGGCAGCGTAGAGTATTTCGATTACGCAGCGCAATATTAAGTGTATCTGAATCTGGCCCCTTGTCCGCAGGCTCGTCCAATAATTACCTACTATTTTAACCTATTTAACTAATATCTAGATCTTGGCTCTGGTATAAGATATAACTATGATAAATGTTGTGGTGGTATAGTGTACTGAGTTTATACAGAGACAGACTTGTGTACAGTGGTGCTCGCTTGGTGTCCTGTAACATGACAGGTTGGAGAAATACAAATCTGTTATGAGTGAGCTATGACATCACATTCCAACATTATGTAATTTAATCAAATGACATCCATTACTTGGCCTCCAATTCCAGCATTCCATAAGAGTGAAGTATTCAAAATAATACAGTATAATACAAATATAATACAAAATATAATATATAATATAATATAATACAAAATAATACAGTAATACAGACTATGCATATCCATACAACCTTTTTGATATTTATTGTACAGCATTTTTTGTGTCTTTATGTAGCTCTACCCCATTCAGGAGCCGCTGGTTGTTTTTGGGAAAAGCTTATTAAGTTACCTTGTAGTATGTCTAGGGCTAGTAGCAGTGAGTAGTAGTGAGTGAATGTCCAGTCATCCAATGGGTTTTTTAAATGCTTTATTTCAAGGCACAACACGACCAACATCAACATGTAGTAGGATAGTAAAGGTTGATGAAGCAGAAGAACAAGTGCGGTATCAGGCCCTGGATGATGATGAAAGCAAGCCTGCTTTCAGTAGCAATGTAACAAACGTCGCCACTCTAGCCAGAGTGGGTGAAGTGCCTCCGGACAGACCTCTGCCACAAGCCTGGCAGCCGAAATGTCACTTTTGGTTGCTGGGAGGAAAATACCTCTGCCACCGACCTGGCTCGGGCCTCTGCCACAGGCCTAGTACTTCAGTATTCAAACAAACAAGACGGATTGAAGCAAATCCTCCCAGTAAATGCAATAAAAGGGTCATCGGTTGACATCTGCCATGTACCTGTCAAGGCCTTGGTGACCGGATCCCCGATGGTTCGTTCAAGTGTCCTGGACAACCTGCCTTTGGGTTCTCCCTGAGCCGATCGCCCACCGTTCAGCCCTCAGCTTAGGATCCTCTCAATAAAGTTGGGGACCCAGTAAGTCACTGGGGTCCCTCTCAACATCAGGATGGAACTCCGCGCAGCATGCGATTCCAGTCGGATGGGCCATGCCGGCGGGGTCCGTGGATGCGCACACCCTAAAGGTGGATTCCGCACCCCGAGCCTGGATCCCGCAAAGAAGAGAGCCCACGTCACGCCGAATCATGGCGTCCATCACAAATATACCCCTCCCCAGCATGCCTTGCGAGGTCCAACTCCTCTAATTGGCTGCTGGGGAAAAGTGGCTTTGCCAGAGCCCCTTTAGCGCCACCTGCCACCCAAGGATGGGATCGCATCCCTGGAACGCAGTCTGACCCACAGGATAGTTCTGGAAGACAGCAGCCTAAAAGTTGACAAATTATGAATGGGAGCCAAATAACTCTCCCATTCTCCCACTAACTTTAGCGTAGTGCCCGTACTGAAAGTAAGGGGGCGCTACATTTAAATGATCCAATTGCTTTTTTTGGGGGGGTAATATTAGAAGTTTCAAGATTCTTTTTAGAACCAAATACTCTTCTTCTCAACACATATGTCTATTGGTATTTGGTTACCTCTTGTCTCTTCTTACCCATAATAAGAAAGTATCATACAGTATATTTGCTTATACAGTGGGGATCGAAAGTTTGGGCACCCCAGGTAAAAATTTGTATTAATGTGCATAACGAAGCCAAGGAAAGATGGAAAAATCAAAAAGGCATCAAATTACAGATTAGACATTCTTATAATATGTCAAAAATAGTTAGATTTTATTTCCATCATTTACAAAAACTTTGGGCACCCTGCAGAATTTATAGCATGCACTGCCCCCTTTGCAAAGCTGAGACCTGCCAGTGTCATGGATTGTTCTCAATCATCGTCTGGGAAGACCAGGTGATGTCAATCTCAAAGGTTTTAAATGCCCAGACTCATCTGACCTTGCCCCAACAATCAGCACCATGGGTTCTTCTAAGCAGTTGTCTAGAAAACTGAAACTGAAAATAGTTGACGCTCACAAAGCTGGAGAAGACTATAAGAAGATAGCAAAGCGTTTTCAGATGTCAATATCCTCTGTTCGGAATGTAATTAAGAAATGGCAGTCATCAGGAAGAGTGGAAGTTAAAGCAACATCTGGAAGACCAAGAAAAATAAAAATAAAAATTGTGAGAAAAAAAAATTGTGAGAAAAGCAATTCAAAACCCACGTTTCACTGCACGATCCCTCCAGAAAGATCTGGCAGACACTGAAGTTGTGGTACACTATTCCACTATAAAGAGATACAAATATGGTCTTCATGGAAGAGTCTTGAGAAGAAAACCTCTTCTACATCCTCACCACAAAAATCAGCGTTTGAACTTTGCAAATTAACATATAGACAAGCCTGATGCATTTTGGAAACAAGTTCGGTGGACCGATGAGGTTAAAATAGAACTTTTTGGCCGGAATGAGCAAAGGTACATTTGGAGAAGGAAGGGCACAGAATTTAATGAAAAGAACCTCTGTTCAACTGGTAAGCATGGGGGTGGATCAATCATGCTTTGGGGTTGTATTGCAGCCAGTGGCACAGGGAGTAGAAGGAAAAATGGATTCAATAACATTTCAGAACATTTTTGGATGGTAACTTGATCTGTGAAAAAGCTGAAGTTAAAGAGAGGATGGCTTCTACAAATGGATAATGATCCTAAACACACCTCAAAATCCATGGGGGATTACATCAAGAGGCATAAACTGAAGGTTTTGTCATGGTCTTCACAATCTCCTGACCTCAACATAATTGATAATCTATGGATAGACCTTTAAAAGAGCAGTGCGTGACAGACAGCCCAGAAATCTCAAATAACTGGAAGACTTTTGTAAGGAAGAATGAGCAAAGATACCTCAAACAAGAATTGGAAGACTCTTGGCTGGCTACAAAAAGCATTTACAAGCTGTGATACTTGCCAAACGGGGGCAGTACAAGATATTGCAACTCTGCAGGGTGCCCAAACTTTTGCAGACGCCATTTTTTTGTTTTCTGTAATTTTGAAAGTGTAAATGATGGAAATAAAATCTTTTTTTGACATTTTATAAGAATGTCTAAACTGTAATTTGATGTCTTTTGGAGATTTTTCCATCTTTCCTTGGCTTCGTTATGCACATTAATACAAATTTTTACCTGGGGTGCCCAAACTTTCGATCCCCACTGTATATGTGTGCATTTGGTCACCTCTGTTGTCTGACACTGGAATTGTGCTTTATTTAAAAGATAAATCAATGCAATTAAACCTGCTGTTGTCTCTCATTTGAAGGGTAAGTGATGTAGCAATTGTTACAGTTACAGTTTTGCAAATACAATGGTAAGAGTATTATTTAAAAAAAATATATGGCCCGTATCCATTATAAATATGATTTATGAACTGGAACCTGCTAATAGGTTGTATCTCCAAACAGCTCTGCCATTAGAAATTATACGGAGGCATTTTTTGGAGGATAGTGGTTAAAGTTTGGGTTTGCAAACTCAAGGATGCAATTTGTAGGTGTGTTGCCTCTGTTTGTGCAGGTTTTCTCAACAATTGAAAAACCTTGTGGCAGGTTATTTGATATAATGGGTGATTTATGTGCATTAAAGAATGATTTGCCAGTATTTGGGACGCTTATCAGACATGTGCTTACCCCCTACTAAATGACTACTAAGCTTTCTATCCTGACAATTTGCCAAGCATTAAATGGAAGCTTCTGGTTTGTACTGAAAGCTGGATTACTAGCGAGGCAACCTGGACAGAAGTTTAGGACTTGGCAAGTGCGCAAGGGCCTGGCTACTCAGGAATGGAAGACACAATTGTCCAATACCCATCTACAACACTCATCAGTGTCTTTTCCTGCTCTGTAGACTGTAAAGCAGGCGCTGCCTATGGAACAGAGCACGGAGGAACCAGGAGGGGAATTGTAGCACAAAGTGAGTCTAAAATCGCCAGCCCTCCAATCAGCAAAAGCCTGTGCAGAAGCAACAAATTGAGGAGCAGATGTTGGGGCAGGGGTGTTAGTTTGGGGTGCAAAGAGTACAAACATGAAATTGTTTTACAAGGAAAATATAGGAAACTTGCTTGGAAAAAAAAACTATAAGCTGTGTCTCCAGAGAATACAGGGCACTTTCACCCCATTCCTGCCCAGGCCAGTTTTCAGCTTTCAGCGCTGTTGCACTTTGAATGACAATTGCATGGTCATGCAATGCTGTACTCAAACTAAATTTTTTATCACAGATAAAGCTTCATTTGTTGATATTTAATCACCACTGAGTTTTTTATTTTTTGCTAAGAAAACTAAAAAAAATACAATACTTAATTTCTGCTTCAAAAATGTGTATATAAGTAATTTTTCACTTTAATTGATATACAGCACTGATGGGCAGCCTTTATGGGCATGATGGGCACTGCTAGGTGGCAATGATGGGCACTGATAAGCGTCACAGATGTGCACTGATAGGTGGCACTGATGAGAAGGCAGTGACAGGCATCACTGATGGGCACTAATTGGCATCACTGGTGGGCACTGGCAAGATTGGCTGATGGGGCTGTACTAATAATCATTGCACTGATTATCAGTGTAGGTCCCCCCAACGGCTCTCCTCTACTCAGCATGAGTAGAGGAATGGGGATAGCATTTCCTATTTAAACTGTGATCAGCTTTGTGACACACCACACCACTAATCGCTGTGCTGCTCGCCGTTGGGGCCGTGCATGAGCATTTTGTTCTGAAGGACCGCATATGACATCCAGTCAGACCAATTAACCACTAACGGGCTGTCATTTTGCTATAGGCCGGGCAGGAAGTGGTTAAAATGCCCCCCACCCCTTTCTGATTATGATCTTATTAATCTTCTTTAGAATACTAATAACTATGCAATGCAAGGGCCTACCTAAATGATAGTTCATACTCAAAGAGGTGATTTAGTTTGCATGTGTCGCGCTATATACAGTACGTTTTTAATTCATTCATTCATTCATTAGGCAGAGCTTCCCATTAAATAGTTGTTAGCAGGGCCGTCTCTACCATAGGGCAAACAGGGGCAGCTGCCCAGGGCCCTGTCACTGTTGGGGGCCCAAAGCAACCCCCTTTGAAAATTTTTTTTTTTTTTTTTTTTTTTTTTTTTAGGGGTCCGGTGGTCCGGAGGTCCCCAGGGGCCCGGAGGCCCCCAGGGCCCAAGATGGCAACCCCCCTTTTTTATTTATTTTTTAAATAAAAAAATATATTTATTTTATATATTTTTATTTTATTTTTTTATTAAAGGGCCAATTTTTTAAATATATTTTTATTTTTTATTAAAGGGACAATTTTTTTTAGGGGTCCCCAGGGACCCGGAGGCCCCCAGGACCCAAGATGGCAACTCCCCTTTTTTTATTTATTTTTAAATAAAAAAATATATATTTATTTTATATATTTTTATTTTATTTTTTATTAAACGGCCAATTTTTTTAAATATATTTTTATTTTTTATTAAAGGGCCATTTTGTTTTAGGGGTCCCCAGGGACCCGGAGGCCCCCAGGGCCCCAGATGACAACCCCCTTTTTTTATTTATTTTTAAATAAAAGTATATATTTATTTTATATATTTTTAATTTATTTTTTATTAAAGGGCCAATTTTTTTTTTAGAGGTCTGGAGGTCCCCAGGGGCCCGTAGTTCCCCAGGGCCCCGGATGACGACCCCCCTTTTTTATAAAAAAAAAAAACTTTTTTATATATTTCTTTTAATATATATATATATATATATATATATATATATATATATATATATATATATACACATACTATATAATATAAATGTTATTATTATTAAAGGACCCAGAGGTCCCCAGGGTCCTGGATGGCAACCCCCTTTTATATTTTATTTCTTTTTATTTATATATATATATATAATATATATATATATATATATATATATATATATATATATATATATTAAAGGGCTCAGAGGTCCCCAGGGCCCCATGTGGCAAACACCCTTTTTTATTTTTGTTTATATTTTTTTTATTAAAGGGCCCTGGATGGCAACCCCACTTTTTTTTTATAAGTGTTTATTTTTAATATATTTATTTTATTTTATTTTTTTATTAAAGGGTCCAGAGGTCCCGGATGGCAACCCCCCTTTTTTTGTAGTTTATTTTTATTAAAAAAAAAAATTATTAAAGGGCCCAGAGGTCCCCAGATGGCAACCCCCTTTTTTAAAAAAAATATATATTTTTTATATATTTTTTATTTCTTTTTATTAAAGGGCCCAGAGGTCCCCAGGGCCCCCGGATGGCTACACCCCTTTTTTTATATATATTTTTCTTTATTAAATCTTTTTTTTGTAAAGGGCCTCCCGCTTCTAAATTCGCCGCAGCCCCGCCCCCCCCGCGTCTCAATTTAAGGGGGCAGCACCCCCCCTCCCGTTCTCTGCTCCAGGGGGCCCACGCATGAAGCTGTGTAAGGGGCCCCATAATTCCTGATGGCGGCCCTGGCCGCCCGTTAAGCCCCTGTGCTGCCCACAAATCAGGCTGAAAATCATCAGCGGCACGCAGCCAGGTGACAGTACTGCTTCCCTTCACAGTGTTTTAATATGTACAGAACACCTGGCTTCCCTTTAGACGTGCACTTCTCCCTTCCTGCCACTGGGTGCTGCTTGTATATAAAAGTGAATTAGAATGTGATTTTATAACATCCCAGTTTGCTCTTCCCGATGCGGCTGACTTCTTCATGTCCTGCTCTTCAATGTATGTCACTGTTTGCTAATCTATATTGTAAATAGAAGTTTTCTGTAGAGTGTGCCCAAAGTCTTTATAATATTTGATGATTCACTGCAGGTCTGGTCAGTGTTTTAAAAGGTTCCTGTATTTTACACATGGCATGGCATGGGGTCACAGCACTATCTGTCCATTCTGCTTTAGCACCATGGGACCCCAGGCCATGCCATGTGTAAAATAGAGGAACTCCCCAAATCACAGACCAGACCTGCAGTCCAGGCTGAGTAAGGCCTCAGAGCACCTGGCATTACTGTCTGTATTTAACTGCTTGATGGGCTTATTTTGGGCCTGGCTGGTTCACATGTATGTGTTTTGGCGGCCCACATTTGTGCAGGCACAGCAGCCCATTCATTTGATGCCTCATGTAATAGGCTGAGCACACGGCACACCTATGCCCATCAAGCAATGAAATACAGCACTGTCTGTCCATTCTGCTGTCTGCTGTGACTTATCTGCAGTTCCCGCACTGTCAGACTCGCTGCATTTTTAGATGTTTAGGTCACGCTTTTAAAAACACAGTGCGTTTGTGTGTGCAAGAACTGCAGGTAAGTAGCATGGTGCAAGAACTGCAGGTAAGTAGCATGGTGCAAAAGCAGAATGGATTTCAAGGCAACTGATTTTTAAAATGCTGAATGCACTTTTTTTCTGCAGGAAACAAAGGCATGGCAGCCCATTCAAATCAATGCTGTGCCTGCACAAATGAGGGCCGCCAAAACACATACATGTGAACCAGCCAGGCCCAAAATAAGCTGAAGGGGGGCCCAAAAAAAATGTTTGCCCAGGGCCCAAACCATATTAAAGACGGCCCTGGTTGTTAGTAAACCTAAAGGAGTTTGTATGATTAGACGATAATAGACTATAATATGTATGACCAGCTTCTTAAATTAAGATTTAATACAAACTCATGTACCCCACTACCCCCGAAAGAGCTGCTGGTTTGTTTTGGGTGGCACGTTATCTCCGCCGCCTAGGGTACTTGATGAGAGTTGTATTAAATGGAATGTCTTTTCTGTGCTTTTATTACCCAGCCGGGTACAAATGGTTGAACAATAGAGAGGTGAAGGGATAGCAATTAGGAGACAGTAGATCCAGGTATAACTGAACACGAGAAACATTCCTGTTCCCAACGACACTTTACTTCGCCACTCCAGCCAGAGTGGGTAAAGCACACCTGGACAGGCCTCTTTTACAAGCCTGGCAGCCAGAATGTCACTCGAATTTAGGATTAGGTCTCTGCCACAGACCCTCCTATAAGATTGGAGACAATTATGGTCCGGAATCCTTTCTTAGTTGATTCAGCACCCGGATCTCCTTCAGGTTGTTTTGTACAGTCAGTAGCTAACAGGCGAACAACATCCAGCCTGTCAGAACTCAGGTGGTCTCTGATGAATGGACAGGCCCCTCCTGGGACACCAGTCTCGTGCTAGTTATCTCCCGGACAGACTCCTCACCGGTCGGCTTCCTCCAATTGGACAGACAGCTCGGTACCCCTTCCAGATTGGGGACCCAGTCGACTAATGGCCCCACACAGTGGATCAATCGCTCCGGGCCAAAGTGGTCCCGGAACCAGGAACACTGTTGCCCACGCACACCCTGGCCAGGAGGACCATATGCGGGGGTGTCGTGGAATGGCTACCCCAATGGTGGGTGCCACACGAGGAAGAACCTTGAGGTAATGGCGTCTACCCCCTTATACCCCTCCCCAGCATGTACAGCGGAAAAATCAACTCTACTGGCCGCTAAGGAGTGGCATTTAGAGCACTTGACCACACTGCTGCCCCCTGCCGTTCAGGGGTGAAGGGAAACTCCGGCCAGAAAGTCAGCCCACAGCAGAGCCAAGCCAGAGCAGAGACCCAAATTTAAACAATCCGATGAACTCAGAGCTAACTATTTCCCTGAATCCTTACCCTAAATTTAACATGAAAAGTAACTCTGAAAGTAGCCAGGCGCTACACTCATATACCCACCTCGGCACCTAATCCTTCTCCCGCACCTAGCGGCAAGCAGCAGGGACTGGTGTGATCTATAGGTGGAAGGTGGCACTGCATCTGATGGCAAGTGGCACATTCAGCTTCCAAAAAACCCGCTGCCAAATTCCCCATCAGCCCTGAGATTACATTTCCCCCTGCACCCCTCTTCTTTTTTTGGGGGAAGGTGAGGGGGGGTGGGGTGTCCCTGAATGGCAGTTTGGAAATGTGGTCACCCTAGCTGCCTCCCCTCAGTTTAGGGGCTGCAAACACCATCACTCCCTGACACTCCATGTTGTATATGTGTTGGCCCTGGGACATGCAGCACGGTGCCCCCCATTGATATGCACACTTGCCTAAAGGTAGCACCAGCCCTGCCAGGGAAGGCACTTGACCCCCCCTTGACCCTACCTGCGGACACCCATGCCCAGAGCCACCACCTGCAACAGCAGGACCAGGCTGCCCCCTTTGTCTCCCAATCTAGTTCCCTTAAAGGAGTTGTAAAGGAATTTTTTTTTTTACCTAAAATCAATGTCTGCAAGGTAGACAGACAGAATAGTGTAATGATTATGTTAAAAAACTAGTAAATAGCTATTAAATTCTTTCATCTATATCAGTGGTCATCAACCCTGTCATGCAGGGCCCACTAACAGCCCAGGTTTTATGTATTACCTTGGGGAGATGCAGACTGGAATACTGCAATCACTGAGCAGCAAATGACATCACCTGTGATGTATTTCAGTTATCTTGCAAACCTGACCTGTTAGTGGGCCCTGCAGGACAGGGTTGATGACCACTGATCTATATCACCTCCGGCGTTCTAGTTTCTGTTCTCTCATTCACTTCCTGGTTTCCGACACTAATTCATGTAAGAACTACATTTCCCAGTATGCATTGCGGCAAGCCCAGTAATTCACACCTCCTTGAAGTCTCTTACATGTAGAGAGCGTCCTGCTGCACAGATGTAGGTCCCAGGAGGGGGCGAGCACGTCACTGACCACTGCAGTAAAGCCTCCCTTCACGGTGGTGAGTAACAATCAGACAAGCAGGAAGTGAACAGAACAGAGAAGAAAGAGAGCAACTTCTGAGCAAAAACAAACAATGAGGAAGTGAAAAGAAGAATGTCTGCAGGTAAAGGATGCTTATTATGAAAAAAAATGTTTTCCTTTATAACCACTTTAAACCCTTCCATTCCCTCCCAGTCTTCCTATCCTACTTCCTTTTAACTCTGTTCCCAGTATTCCTCCTCCTCCCTACTCCCTGTTATTACAACCTCTCAAAAAATGTGATTTACAGTGTAAATAAAATAAAAAAAATCTATTTGGATAACAATTTTTGTGCTGCGTATTGATTTTCTGAAAGCAAAGTCATTTTTCAAAAATGTATTTACCACCAGTAACATATTCAGCAATATAGGTAAAACAACAATTGCACACAACATGAAGATAAGAGTATAACAAACTGACAAAAGAAAATATGTTTTCAATATTGATCATATGCCACTGTATATGCAGCAAATCAGGCGCTGTGGTTCCATGAAATGGTTGTTCAGACCATCTTTTAGCATTCTTCTCCTCCTGTTTGTCTCCAGAGTTTGCTGTAGTCCCACTCCCTTGAGTCCCTATATTGGTAAAGATAAACTTGTAATTGCTGTTGCACATGACTATTATTATAAGGAGAAATATTTATTATAATTAATTTCTTATAATTAAAGGACCTTGAGCTGCACACATTCAGGGCCACTATCAGAAATTATGGGGCCCCTTACACAGCTTCAGGCATGGGCCCCATGGAGCAGAGAAGTGGGGTGCCGCCACTAATTGAGATAATTGAGAATCGGGGAAGAGAGGGGAGCCACGATTTAAGGAACCGAGGGGTTGTCCTGGGGACTTTTGGGCCCCTTACAAATATATATATATATATATATATATATATATATATATACAGTATATATATAAATACATATTTAAAAAAAGGGGGGTTACCATCCGGGGCCCTGGGGACCTCCGGGCCCCTGGAGACCTCTTGGCCCTTTTTTAAAAACAAAAAAACAAATGAATATATAAAAAAAATTATAAAAAAATAATATTTTTTCTTTTATAGAAAAAAAAGGGGGAGGGGTTTCCATCCGGGCCCCTGTGGACCTCTGGGCCCTTTAATAAAAAAAATAAAAAAAAGAATATATAAAAAATAAATAAAAATGAGGGGGGTTTTCATCTGGGCCCCTGGGGACCTCCGGGCCCCTTACAGGTATACTGCCTGTAACCCCTGATGGCGGCCCTGCATACACTGCACTTTTGCAATGGACATATTAGCTCTTATTAAAAAAAAGGATATTCGACGCTTTTACAGTGATCTGCAGGTACAGTGCAGTTTCCGAGAATGCACCAAAACTACTGAATGCAGTTTTGGTGCTCTTACAGAATGTGCCCCACACTCGCTGTAAAAGCAGCCTTCTGGGGGCTCAGGACAGCAAGGGCTCGTCTACATTTGCAGTTTGAGGAGGTGGTAAAACCCCATTTTTCATTGTGGCTAAATCACTTAAGTAGCCCTCCCTTTTTAAAAGGTCGAGCACCCCTTTACAGGAATTCTGTTATGCTTACTCACTGATGTGTAGTTGGGAATACCATTAAATCCCTCAAGGGAGAGAAATGTAAACATTTAAGTTTACATGCATGCTTTATGTTTTTGGATAGTTAAAGGAGCTAATGCTGGCAAACATATGTAGGCAGGTGTAGTAAGCTTTCTCCACTGCAGGTGGAGTTCAATAATGGTGGCACTGCAGAGGGTGGGATAAAGAGGGACTTAGTTCCTCTATGGTTTTCCTGGGTCATGGGGCAGTTATCCGATTGACCACCAATTGGCGCACCATTTGTGACTCTGTTAGCCATCTTTGGTCAGACAGAGACTATCTAAGATCCTGGCTCCCAGTGTTGGTGCGCATTTCACGTGTGGCTAGAGTAGGGTAACCTGCCTGGCAGGGACAATACTTCAGGGAGGGTTTCCTGAGGAGTAGTGGAAGTGCAGGGACACTCCATCCAAGCCTACCAACTTGGGGACAGACCGACCAAGCTGAATTCCGCCCCTTGAGACAGATGCTGTCGGCACTCCCGAAACCTTCTACTATTGACACATCGTTGTTACATCCTGTGAGTGTTCCCGATTCGGCTGCCTTCCTGCTGGGTTTGTTGTGTATTGCCAAACTTCAGGTACAATATATGTCTGTTTATCTGCACTTAGACTCTGCCACCACACTGCATCTGCCTACAAATATGCAAATTCCTTAAACTGGACCACAGATAATATGTATACGATTTTGGGGCCTATACATGACAACTGTTCTGTTAATGTAGATATAAGTGTAGTGTTTTGCTAAACCCACAGCATATAATCAGCAAGACCCAACACAACACTTACCTTTTTGTGGACAGTATCCCCACTTTTTATCCTTATAATAATCTCCTGTTGTAGACCTCCAGAAATGCCCATCAGAGGATCCATCACCGGTACAGTCAGAATACAACTTGGACTTATAATTAACCACTTAAGACCCGGACCAATACGCTGGCAAATGACCCAAGGGGTTTTTGCGATTCGGCACTGCGTCGCTTTAACAGACAATTGCGCGGTCGTGCGACGTGGCTCCCAAACAAAATTTGCGTCCTTTTTCCCCCACAAATAGAGCTTTCTTTTGGTGGTATTTGATCACCTCTGCGGTTTTTATTTTTTGCGCTATAAACAAAAATAGAGCAACAATTTAAAAAAAAATGCAATATTTTTTACTTTTTGCTATAATAAATATCCCCCAAAAATATATAAAAAAACATTTTTTTTCCTCAGTTTAGGCCGATACATATTCTTCTACATATTTTTGGTAAAAAAAATCGCAATAAGCGTTTATCGGTTGGTTTTCGCAAAATTTATAGCGTTTACATAATAAGGGATAGTTTTATTGCATTTTTATTAATTTTTTTTTTTTTTTACTACTAATAGTGGCGATCAGCGATTTTTTTCGTGACTGCGACAATATGGCGGACACTTCGGACAATTTTTACACATTTTTGGGACAATTGTCATTTTCACAGCAAAAAATGCATTTAAATTGCATTGTTTACTGTGGAAATGACAGTTGCAGTTTGGGAGTTAACCACAGGTGGCGCTGTAGGGAATGTGTGCCCTAATGTGTGTGTTTACAACTGTAGGGGGGTGTGGCTGTAGGTGTGACGTCATCGATCGCGTCCCCCTATTACAGGGATGACGCGATCGATGCTCCGGCCACAGAGAAGCACGGGGAAGCCGTGTGTACACACGGCTCTCCCCGTTCTTCCGCTCCAGGGACGGATCGCCGCACTGCAGCGGCGATCGGGTCCGCGAATCCCGCGGTCCCGGTCCTGGAGCTTCGGACCGGGTCGCGGGCGCGCGCCCGCGACCCACGGCTGGGTACTAAAACCAACGTATATATACGTTGATGTGCCCAGCCGTGCCATTCTGCCGACGTAAATGTGCAGGAGGCGGTCCTTAAGTGGTTAAATGGGAAGACACAGAGCTGACCATTAGCAGTTATACCTTCAGCATATATCACTGTAAAAAAAAGTATAACAGCGTTACCTAGTGTAGCACTACCCCTTGTTGCCTTATAAAAAAATGTTATGTCTAATCGCCACTAGCAACTGGGAATAAATGTACATATAAATATACTAATCGATATGATAAGATGGTAGTGTGATGTAGAGGATTTCCTTAAAGAGTTAAGTGGTTTCACCGTCTTGTCTTTGAATATCTATTCAATCTCCTCCATTTGATATTCAAAGAGGTATAGCAGACCGGTCGTCTCCCCTTACCTCTTTGAATTTCAAACGACCCAGGAAGAAATAGCCACGAGACGTCAGACTTCAGGGAGATGTCATAATGGCCTTCCTGTGACATAAATAGCCATTGTACAAGAGTCATTGTTAGAACGTTAAGGAACCCATGAAGGGATTCCTCTTGTCTACAAACTCTATTTACCCCTAAATTGAATTAAGGAAACACCATATTTGGGCGCAAGACCCAGAGCCAATCAGAGTTGGCCCCCAGAGATATAAATTAAGTAGGCTGTATCTAGTAAAGGGAGAGAGAGAATCAGAACATATCTGGGCCCAGGGAAGACCATTCTCAAGGTAATATCAAGGAATCCTCTCCCACGCACTTACCATATCTTTGTCATAATTTGTACTGTGTGATATTTTTGTGTGATGTACTTAATTTGTATTAGCAGACTAACTTTTACTCCTTTATTTTAAATACTGTAAATGTATGCAGTCAAACTAACTTTTACTCCTTTATTTTAAATGCTGTAAATGTATGCAGTGTATTAGATAGCTAATACCTTTTCTCTAATAAATGTGTGTTATGTTAAAGCTTCCACTCTGTCACAGAACTCTCATTAAACCATATATCATATATGCGAGATAGTAAATCTCAAATATAATATTTTAAAGGTAACACCCTGAAGGAGCTGCTGGTTTGTTTTGGGTGGCATGTTACCTCTATTTCCTCGCCTTCAAGGGTATAAGATGAGAGTTGAGAAAAAGTTCAATGTCCACACTTTAGACATTTTTCTTTGATTTATTTGCTGAACTTGGTAAAGGAATAAAATAAGTAGTTGAAGAGGTGGAAGGGTAACAGGTAACAGGTTCAGGTGCACAACTTCTGTCTGGAAACACTCCTGCTTTCAGCAACACAGCTTTCGTTGCCACTCTAGCCAGAGTGGGCATTGCGTATCCAGATAGGCCTCTCTCAGTAGCCTAGCAGCCGGGATTACGCACGGAAATTGGTAAAGTCTCTGCCACAGACCTTCCCACAGATGGAGGTATGTTCGGTCCAAAACCCTCTTAAAACAGGATTCAGCACCCAGATCTCTCTGGATTAAATTCTTACAAACTTAGAACTGACAGGCGACCATCATTCAGCCTTTCAGTAATGGTGCGTCCTTCGATGAAGTTCAAGGCCTCTCCTGAGATACCAGCCTCGTGTTCGGTGCTCTCCAAGATGGGTTCTTCATCGAGAGGCTTCCTCCCTCCAGGACGGACAGCACAGGGCCACTCTGCAAACGTAGACCCACTCTGACTACCGCGCCCACTTAGTAGATCACAACCCCGGACCAACGTGGTCCCAGAGCCAGGAACACATGAACATGCACCCTCAGCCAGATGGGCCACTCACGGGGGGTGGTGGGACGATAGACCAGCGATCTACGACACCGGTCCAATGGTGCCTGCACCTAAATACTCCTCCCCAGCATGCACAGCGGGACGATCAACCCCCCACCGATTGGTTGCTGAAGGGGAGCACCCAAAACACCTTGACCTGACTGCTGCCTTGCACCCTTGGCCTGGGGTGGTAACGGCACCCCAGACGACAATAGTGGTCACTCACAGTGCAGCCATGGCTGGAACAGAAGCCCAAATTTGAAAAAAAATCATACGGTCAACTAACTCTCAGACTACCCTCTAAATTTAAAGCAGCGCTGCCTAAAAAGTAGCACTAGCAAAGGAAAATAATATACAGAAGTCCTCCTCTATAAACCTAATGCATACAAAAATGTGTCAAGGAAAAGTAAAAAGAGCAGTAATGTGAGGAATCCCATATTAAGACCTTTTATAGTGTAGAACAACCATGACTGCTTAGAGCTATAGACTTAGTTTAATTACAATTACAATTTCATAAAATAAATGATATCTTTTCCCAAGTAATACACAGGACAATTTGGAATTGAAGGCCAATGCTACAGTGTTTTGCGTTAAGACAGCTCAGATACATTACAACCCCATACACACATATTACACCCAGATACATTATACCCCTATACACACATATTACACCCAGATACATTACACCCCCATATACACATATTACACCCAGATATATTACACCCCCCATACACACACACAATCATTAGTATGGAGATCTTCCCTCCAAACAATTTCTATATTGCAAGCTTCAGATGACATTAGAGAGAATTAAATGGATTACTAACCCCAGAATTTACGTATGGAAGGCTCCAACAACTGCTGCTCATGCCAAACAGCTCAGATGAGGCTGGGGCCCCAGGCGGTTGGTATTCTTGTGGCCCCTATCTAAAAGGGAGTGCTGGGCCTCTCACACATGTCCAGACAGGGCACACACAGCCGGCAGTTTGAGCCGAGGAGGAGGAGAGGAGATAAATCATTAGTGATCTGGCTGAGCATTAGCAGACATTGTCTGCAGCATGTGAAAGGTAACAGGCAGCTGCGGAGAGCTTTGTATTTCCAGCTCAGGGGCTGCAAAGACCAACACTCCCTGACACTCCATGTTGTGTATGTGATGGCCCTGGGACATGCAACACGTAGCCCCCCCCATTGATATTCATACTTGCCTATAGGTAGCACCAGCCCTGCTGGAGGGGGGGGGGGCACTTGACCCCGCTTACCCCTACCTGCGGACACCCATGCCAGTGGTGGTCATTGATAGTGATAGCACAAAGATTACAAATGAGACGCCTAATTGTAAATATACATCAAGTAGCTGGCTGGCATAACCCGGGTATCTTTATTTACAGCAGGTGGCCGGCTTTACAATAAAAGTGGTCCCAGCAGCGGATTTGCCATGGGATCACTTTTATAGGGCAGGAAGGTGCCCTCCTCCTGCTGCTTACCATTCATTTTTTAGGTTTACTGGAGCTGTCGGTAAAACCAGAAGCGATCCCGTCTGAACACTAGCTGGGGAGAAAGTCAAGTGAGGTTTAAACACACAGATCCACATCCTGTCAGGGAGAGGAGACTGATGGTGTGTCCCTTGTACATAGGGACACCGATCGGTCACCTCCCCCAGTCAGTCCCCTCCCCCCACAGTTAGAATCACTCCCTAGGGAACACATTTAACCCCTATTGTTAACCCCTTCCCTGCCAATCATATTTATACAGCACGGATCGCTGTATAAATGTGAATGGTCCCAAAAATGTGTTAAAAGTGTCCAATAGTGCAGTCACGATAAAAATCGCAGATCGATGACATTACTAGTAAAAAATAAACAAATAATAAAAATGCTATAAATCTATCCCCTATTTTGTAGCTGCTATAACTTTTGCGCAAACCAATCAATATACGCTTATTGCGATTTTTTTTTTGTAGATGTAGAAGAATACAAATCGGCCAAAACTGAGGAAAATGTTTTATTATTTTTTTTTATATATTTTTTGGGGAGATTTATTATAGCAAAAAGTACAATATATTGCTTTTTTTTCAAATGGTTGCACTTCTTTTGTTTATAGCGCAAAAAAATAAAAACCGCAGAGGTGAGCAAATACCACCAAAAGAAAGCTCTATTTGTGGGTAAAAAATGATAAAAAATGTATTTGGGTACAGCAATTGGCATTTAAAGTGTGACAGCGCTGAAAGCTGAAAAATAACTTGGTCAGGAAAGGGGTGAAAGTGCCCTGTATTAATGTGGTTAAAGCAAAGACAGTGCGACATACTGCTAATTTATGGGATTTTAGGCAGGATGCCTGGACATACCAAATAAATCAAAACACACAATTAATTTTCAAATTAAACTTACCTTGTTTATTTCAACAGTTTTTATTGAGAAGAGTAAAAACAGAACAAGAGTAAAAACAGAACATAGAATATAATGACTTGTCAGTAAAATGCACAGTCGTGGGCACAGCCGCTGTATAAAGATTGTAGTAAAAACAGTACAAACAATCATGAAGGCATAGAAAATCGATAAGACCACGTGTGTGGTACAAAACATGTCAGAGAAAATATAAACCGAAATGGAAAAGGGACGCTCATCGTTTATCTAATGCGATAAGCATATAAAAAAACATAGAGGAAGTATGTCTAAAATGTAAGACTTGAGCTGTACAACCCTGGGAGTGACGGGGTGGCGTGGAGGGTACATGTGGACGGGTCGGGTGGGTTAGTAGGTACTGGAGGCATTAGAAGGTCTGAGAGGGGTGCCACCAGGAGTGTGTCTGTAGTAAGTTGAAATAAGAAGGGGAAGGTTGGGTGAGAGAGGGGATAATGAAGAATATTGCAGATGGGGTGGAAGTCGTAGCTAGGTATAAGAATTATTTGTTTTCCCACCACAGCTCTCGGAAATCGTTTATGCGTTAGAAGCCTCAGGCCTTGTACAGACGATTAAATCTGTCTGTTCAAATCGGTCGGACCGACCGATTTGAACAGATCTGTCTGCTGGCATTTTGGTTTACTCGCGTGTACACACGAGCAAACCAAAATCCCCGCCAGCAGCAAACAGCGCGCTGACGTGTCGGTGACGTGGTGGTGACGTGGCGGTGACGTGGCATTGACGTTGACGCCGCCACATCACCGCACCAGGAAGTAAAACACTTCCGCGCATGCGTCGAAATCATTCGGCGCGTGTGCGAGAAGACATGTCTGCTGGTTAGCATACTAACCAGCAGACATGTTGGGCGGACGGGTTCCCAGCCGACAGATTTCAAAGCATGCTTTGAAATCTGTCGGGTGGCCAAATCCATCTGTTTGCCCGTACACACGATCAAATCTGTCTGCTGAAACGGTCTAGCAGACCGTTTCCAGCAGACAGATTTGATCGTGTGTACGAGGCCTTATATTTGTCTGCCGTGATAAAGTGTAACCAGCAAGCCCATAATTCAGTGAATTAAACTTACTTTATTTAAATAATATTTGTATGTGTATATATATATATATATATATATATATATTTTTTTTTTAATATTGGTTTTATTTCTTTTTATTTAAAACATCATCATCAAATAATTTATATTAACTCAACCAGATATTCAAAGTAAACCACAGCTCAGCCACTAAGACTCGAGCTGAAAGGAAATTGCCTTTAAATATTCAAAAATGATCCCCCTTTGCCATATTGACAAAGTGGACCTTACCACATAGTGTAGCCAGGACAAAGGGAAGGGGGGATGGGAAGTTCCGCTGTTGATCCTCTTCAGAAATGTCTGGCCCCGGACCTCCTGGACTAGCCCCTTAAATAGGGACCCCCTAAGCTTCTAGAAGCTTCCAATGGTCAGATGACCCTTAATGACCTATCACGAACCTCAGGGACCGCAAAGTTTTCCCCAGCAACTAGATAACTAGACCAATCCCCAGCTTTCCTGCTCAACTGACCTATTGACCTATCCTAGCCTCAGAATTGTCCCCTAGCAACTAGCTGAACTGACAAAATAATGAGTTTCCCACCTAACTGAAAAACAGGGGGGCCTTGAAACTGCTCCTGCCAATAATCTCATAAGGAAAAGGGGAGCCTTAAGACAGCCTAATCTCCTTTTTCCTCACATTCTCTAGAGTCTCTGCAATATAATATATATATATATATATATATATATATATATATATATATTTATATATATATATATATATATATATATATATATATATATATATATATATATATATATAAATAATGTTTGGGGGTTCCCAGTCATTTTATAGCAAAAGATAATGATTTAAACTTAAAAATAACAAATGTCAGAAAAATCCAGGGTCAGCAAGTGGTTAGAAAAAAACCTGTTTACTGATTTATCTCAATGTGTTTTGAGCAGCCCTATGGACACTAGTGTTGCTCACGAATATTCGCATTGCGAATATTCGCTACGAATATTGCATATTCGAGTATTCGCGAATATCGCGAATATCGCGGCGAATATTCGCTATTTCGAATATTCGAATGTTTTCAATTTTTTTTTAGAACAGATCACATCCTAGAGATCCCCATCGACGTCTAAAAGCATTGCTGGTATGATTAGAGACCTTGGGCCGAGTAGCTGCAGCGCTCATTTTATATTGCCGAAAAAATCGCAATGCGATTATTCGGCAATAGCGATATCGCGCGATTATTTTATATTGTAATATATCACGAATATTCTGAGCCAATCAGAGTGCTCCATTCCGCATTTCTCGAAATTTCGAAATTATTTTGTATTGTAATATATCACGAATATTCTGAGCCAATCAGAGTGCTCCATTCCGCATTTCTCGAATATTCGCAATTATTGTGTATTGTAATATATCGCGAATATTCTGAGCCAATCAGAGTGCTCCTTCCGCATTTGCCGAATATTCGCAATTATTGTGTATTGTAATATATCGCGAATATTCTGAGCCAATCAGAGTGCTCCTTCCGCATTTCTCGAATATTCGCAATTATTGTGTATTGTAATATATCGCGAATATTCTGAGCCAATCAGAGTGCTCCTTCCGCATTTCTCGAATATTCGCAATTATTGTGTATTGTAATATATCACGAATATTCTGAGCCAATCAGAGTGCTCCTTCCGCATTTGCCGAATATTCGCAATTATTGTGTATTGTAATATATCACGAATATTCTGAGCCAATCAGAGTGCTCCATTCCGCATTTCTCGAATATTCGCAATTATTTTATATTGCAATATATCACGAATATTCTGTGCCAATCAGAATGCTCCATTCCGCATTTCTCGAATATTCGCAATTCGCAATTCGCAATTCGCAATTCGCAATTCGCGATAGCGAAAATTCGCAATCATTTCATTTCCAAAAAATATCACGAATATTCGTATTTAGCGAATATATGTCGAATATTCGACTATATATTCGAGATATATCGCGAATTCGAATATGGCATATTCTGCTCAACACTAATGGACACCTGTCTATGTCATTGAAAATGACCCCAAAAGCAGGCTTATATAAGCCTCATCTGTGTATTAGGTGCTCCATAGATTTATCCATGTATTGGATTCCATACATACAGAGTGAATATTAAGCTCTTAGTTTGAAAATTTGAAAATAACTGTGGATATTGGCAGTTGGAGTTGAGATTTGAATCTGATTGCTGATTGGCTGAGGGAAGGAACTGGCAGTTGGTATTCTTGAAAAAACAAAAACAAACAGAAGCTGAGCTCAGAAGCCCTAATGGTATCCTAGCAACGATGATGTCATACCTCACAACACAGCTGGCCAATAAATAGAGCTCCTGCAGGTGCATTGAGCCAGTTTGGATTTGCTAGAGGTTGTGAAGACATCGCTTTTCTAGTGCTCTGTGCGTTTTTATTATAATTTATTATAATGAAGTGGCAAAAGAGAAACCAAACTTTCAGATTTCACCCATATAAGATCAGGGATGAGATTACTTGGAAATTTATCAGAGATAAACTTTCTGTGGAGGATTTGAATAAGCCCACTTTATTACATAGTGGGTTAGAGATGGAGACATCTCAACACCCCAACAATGGGGAAAACCAACATGGGAACTCTAATGAAGGGAGGAATCCCGGAGAGAGTTCCAGAGGGGAGAATGCCAAGGGAAAAAGGCAAAAACAACATTTCAGATATAATCCATATAAGAGAAGGGAGGAGGTTACTTGGAAGACCTTCCTAGGGGGACCTTCTGTGGATGATTTTGATAAGCCCACTTTAATACATAGTGGGTTAACGGTGGAGACACCTCAACAACACCCCAAAAATGGGGAAAGTATGCATGGGAACTCTGAGGAGAGGAACAATTCTGGAGAGAAGAAGAGTTCCAAAGAGGAGAGTGACAAGACCAGAGGAAAGAAGAGAACGAGAGATGATGAATTTGATCAATCAGCTGATGAAGAAAGGATGGAAAAAAAGGGAAGATTTGATGCTGTACGGAGTTTGTCCAAAACATTACTGGACATAATATGTACTGCCGTTTTGCCCAAGAGACCAGCATCAGATGCAATTTTCCCTGCACCTCCAAATATGAAACAGATGACCATCACAGATGAAACAAGTAAGAATGATGAGAACAATTGCATAAAATATACGGTATATACCCGAGTATAAGCCGAGTTTTTCAGCACATTTTTTCGTGCTGAAAATGCCCCCTTTGGCTTATACTCGAGTCACCCTTTTGTGCCTGATCTCCCGGATTTTGGGGACCCGGTACTGGTGGGCCGTAGCTCTCCTGGACCCCATATAGCACCACTCTTCCTCTATAAGTGTGCAGAGTTTGTTGTCCGGGGGACCTACGGCCGGGGAGCACTGATTTTTCAGATTTGGCCACCCCTTCCTTAGACTCCCATGTTAAACGGTAATTTCTCCGGTAACTTTGAGGACCTGGTACCAGCCAGACATATTTCCCCTGGACCCGAAACCTGGCACACATGTAGCCCCAGTTCTGCTCTATAAGTGTGCTGTCTAGGGGACCTACGGCTGGGGAGCACCGATTTTTCAAAGCCGGGCACCCCTTTTAAATACTCCCATGTTAAACATAAGTCTAGTCATGGACACAGTGAGGCTAGGGTGACCAGGTGTCCCGAATTGCCTGGGACAGTCCCGCATTTTGCAGGTCTGTCCCGGGCATATTTATTCCAGGACAATACAGTGTCCCTGAAAGAAACTGACACAGCGACCCCGAGCCAATCTGATTCACCCAAAAAAGCCCGCCACATCACTGCTTTACTCACTGACAGCACTTGTCCTGGCCGGGAATCCCTGGAGGAGCACAATCCTGCCCCCTGCTTGTGATTGGAGAAATCATAAATCCCGTCTCTTGTGTTCAATCACTGTGCTGTGATTTGTTACAGCACAAGCTGATTTTTGGGAAGGGAGGGTGTCCCTGAATGGTAGTTTGGAAATGTGGTCACCCTAAGTGAGGCATGGACACAGTGAGGCACAGTGAGGCATGGGCACAGTGAGGCATGGGCATAGTGAGGCATAGGCACAGTGAGGCATGGACACAGTGAAGCATGCACATAGGCACAGTGAGGTACAGTGAGGCACAGTGAGGCATGCAGATGGACACCCTAGGCTTATACTCAAGTCAATACTTTTTCCCATTTTTTTGTGGTAAAAATTAGGTGCCTCTGCTTATATTCGGGTCAACTTATACTCGATTATATACGGTAACATAATTGTCACTGTTTAGGTATTTTATCCGGAATAAAAACTAGAGTTAGGCCAGTGCAGGGGTACACTGTAATTTCCACGTTCTGTTATAAATGAGCCCTTAGAGCGTGTTTTTGTTAGAAAACAGCCAAAGTGTGAGTAGAAAAGCCTGTCCCCTGCCAATAGCTTTAGAGTAGGACCCCCCAACTTGCCTTTAGAAATCGGGATGGTACCCTCTTGTTGCTCAAGCATAAAAATGAAACCCATCCTCAGCTGAATAAATGAGCTGCAGCTATAAATAGATCTGCCCTCCTATATTGCATCAGGCATATGACTGTATGACCACCCTGCAGTTCTCCCTGATATGATGATATTCCTTTAACACTTTTGCTGCCATGGCAATTTCCCACTCATGGTAAATCTAGGGTTGCCACCTTTTCTTCAAGCCAAAGCCGAACACTTTGGGTGCCCCAAGGAGAGTAGTAATGTGGTGTGCATTGCGTGCTGCAGCAAAATGTGGGTGTGGCCAAATTGCTTTTGCTGACATCATCACCCTGCCCCCCAGTGATGCTGAACCTGCTCCCAGACAGCCTCCTGCAGCTCCTGGAAGGCAACAGATTTGTTTGTGACTATCTTGGTTACTTAGGGAGTCACAGCCCAGTCTAAATAATGTGTCCGGGTTTCAGTCCACCTGAAACCCAGACACATGATTCATAACCCGGTCTGTCTGTCTGAATCCCGTACAGGTGGCAACCCTATGTAAATTGCACTTTTTTGGACCTAAGGATTACCTAAAGTGGACCTGCACTTTAAAACTTAAGATTTGCTACATTATATGGAAAATATAGAAATAGTTTATTTGGCCAAACTACTTAGGACCTTGGAGTCATAGTAAACAGGAATATCTCTTTTCCATGTGTTTTCTACCATTGTCATTTAATGTTTTGTGTAGTAGGTATTCTATTTCTGTAAGGTAATAATGTGTCATGATTTCTATTTATCTTGTAGTCAGCGAGACAGTCAGCGAGGCAGCCAATGAGACAGTCAGCGAGGCAGTCAGCGAGACAGTCAGCGAGACAGTCAGCAAAACAGTCAGTGAGACAGTCAACGAAGCAGACAACGAGACAGTCAGCGAGACAGTCAACGAGGCAGTCAAGGAGGCGGTCAACGAGACAGTCAGTGAGGCAGACATTGAGACAGTCAGCGAGACTGTCAACCAGGCCGTCAGCGAGCCAGTCAAGGAGCTTGTCAGCAAGCCAGTCAACAAGGCAGCCAGGGATGTGCGCGGCACCACCGCAGGACACGGACTACCAGCCAACTTTAAGCTTGACAGCTTCGTCTTTCATAAAATACTTGGTGAAGGTAGTTACGGAAAAGTAAGTAATCAAAGATATATGAACAGCAGGTTTAATGTATTGCAAGTTGCTGGTTATTAATATTGTCAGTGGGCGAACAGTAGGCTGTCGATGGAGGTCACACCACTGTATTCCTTACTACATCCCATTTACATTACACGTGCTGAGCTGCGTTACTCAATGACAAACTGAAATCTATTATTTCAAATAAGATGAGTTTACACCAGCGTGATGCGTTAGTGTGCGCTCATTGAAGTTGGAACATAATGCATTTAATGAAATGTGCTTTAAGGAAGGTACAATAAAGTTATTTTGCATCATTGTTAAAAAAAATGGCAACACGCATCATCTCAAATGTGCTTAGTGTGTGTTAAATGAATGCAAAGCGAGTGGAGTAAATCTAGCCTAAAGTCCAGAGGCGTAGCTTGAAGCTTGTGGCCCCAATGCAAAAGTTGACCTGGCCCCTGGGCTCTTCTCACCCTATGCTCCTCTCCATTCAGGAAATGGCTTACAGCTTGTCCCCAGCCAATGAGAACGGAGGAGTGTAGACCGTGGAAGGCAAAGTGGAAGCCCAGTACTGGAATGTGGCTGTGGGGCCCTTAGGCAGATAGGAGCTGGACTTTGTGGAGGATGTGATAATATGACAGGGAGGCTGCAGGGCCCCCTGGAGCTAGTGGTGGGGTTGCCATTGTGATCCCTGCAACCCCTTCTGCTATGCCCATGCTAAAGTCATGTTAATGGTGTCTGTTGGGGGCATAATACACAAAAAGTAGCTTGGCACAATTACAAATCCGTTGATAGATAAGGCAATAAGCTAATGTGTATTTAAACTGTATTTAGCAGATTGTATAGAGATTGGCTTTGGAGCTTTAGCCCCACCCCAATATAGAAACACTGAATACAGACTGAAGCCCTGTACACACGGCCCATAATCTCGTCAGGAAAAAAACTTTGATTTTCCTGATGAGATTCTTGGCAAGAATCTCTTGCCGGCCGAGTGTACACACACTCCATTCAAAAGAACCACAGTTCTTTTGAATGGCAAGAATGCAGTGACATCATCGACTACGACGAGCATGCACTTGTCACATTCAATGCCGTCGCCGCCATCTTGCTACACCCTACCTATGCCTTGGAAGCTAACGCGCATGCGTCAAAGTCATTTTGAGCATGCACAGGTTTCCACGGTGACAGGTAAGTATACAGACGCGTGGGTTTCTCGGCAGGAAAACACCGCTGAGAATCACAACGAAAAAATAGAGAGCAGGATCTCTATTTTTCTCTTCGAGATTCTGGGCAGTTTTCTTGACGAGAAACCTCAAAGCCTCGTACACACGCACGGTGCTGGTTCTTGCCGAGAAAACCACGCGTGTGTATGAGGCTTAGGAGTGAGTGCTGGCTGTAGTTTTCTCTAAGTTTGCTAAAAGCCTACTGCAGCCTAATAAAAGCCTATTTAACCAGTTGCCGACCAGCCCACCGTCATTCTACGGCGGCAGGTCGGCACTGCTGGGCGAGAGCTCGTCCCCCGAGTCCCGCGCTCGTTCGTTACAGAGCAGGGAACGGGAGGTATGTGTGTAAACACATACCTCTCGTTCCTGTCAGCGGGGGAAACGCTGATCTTCTGTTCATACAATGTATGAACAGAAGATCAGTGATTTCCCCTAGTGAGTCCACCCCCCCCATACAGTTAGAACACAAGCAGGAACACACTTAACCCCTTCCTTGCCCCCTAGTGTTAACCCCTTCACTGCCAATGGCATTGATCGCTATAAAAATGCCAATGGTCCCAAAAATTTGTCAAAATTGTCCGATGTGTCCGCCATAATGTCTCGGTACTGAAAAAAAACGCTGATCGCCGCCATTACTAGTAAAAAAAAAATATTAATAAAAATGCCATAAAACTATCCCCTTTTTTGTAAACGCTATAAATTTTGCGCAAACCAATCAATAAACGCTAATTGCGATTTTTTTTTACGGAAAATATGTAGAAGAATACATATCGGCCTAAACTGAAGAAAAAAAATGTTTTTTTATATATTTTTTGGGGATATTTATTATAGCAAAATGTAAAAAATATAGAATTTTTTTCAAAATAGTCGCTCTATTTTTGTTTATAGCGCAAAAAATAGAAATCGCAGAGATGATCAAATACCACCAAAAGAAAGCTCTATTTGTGGGAAAAAAAGGACGCCAATTTTGTTTGGGAGCCACATCGCACGACCGCGCAATTGTCAGTTAAAGCGACGCAGTGCCGAATCACAAAAAGTGCTCTGGTCATTGACCAGCAATATGGTCCGGGGCTAAAGTGGTTAAAGCTGTCCCCATTCACTAACAGTCTAGAAGGTAGTAACTAACAGTCAAACCCACTTACAACGTGCTAAAGGCCTGCTGAGTTAATACTCTATAAACTTGTGTTTTCAAACTAAGACTAACAATTGTAGCCAGGTTGGGGGTTGCTGCTGGGGACCCAGAGGTAACCTTTTCAGAACCTGGTGCTGAATTATATCTAATCATTTGTGTCCTGTGTTGTTTTTTTTTGGTAGGTCGCCCTGGCATCCCATCCTGCCACAGACCAGAAACTGGCAGTCAAGGTGGTGAAGAAAAGGAAATTATTGAATGAAGATCCTAAAAGTGTACTTACAGAGAGACGAATACTTGAAGATGTTGGAGAGAGTCCTTTTTGTACACACGCCTATGGAACCTTCCAATCAGAAGTAAGTGCCACATTCCTATCAATCACTCAGATCACATCCATATTATCCATTTGATCTCCAAGTCTAGTAAAGACCTAGAAACAAATTCCCAAACCAAAAACACATTAGAGATGGTCCAGCTTCACAGAGGCTGCCATTGTAGAATGTTGGGAATTCTGCCCCCCCCCCCCCTTTGGCTTTGCTGTCACTGCTATCATTTCTCTCATGATAGAGTCATTGTAATGGCAGCCTGGTAGAACATGTCATTTGGCTCTGTATATTGCTCTCCCAATGAGGAATGATGGTTAACATACATTTAAAGTTCTTTTCAAGCATCGTTTTCTGACTTTAATGTGAACTTCGATTTAAAGTGAATGTAAACCCAACAGTGACCATCTCTTGTTTTTCCCACTTGGTCTATTAAATATACAAACCAAAGCATTTTGCAATACCTGTTCAATAAGAGCAGAAAAAAAAGACCTGTTGATCCTGTCAGAAATCCAATGCTTTCCTTTATTATAAGCCCCAAATTTCTGCATTTCTGACAAAACACAAACCCCACATCCACTTTACCCCTTTAAACTTATATATTTCTCTCTATCTTTTACAGGAGGATCTCTTTTTCGTTATGGAGTACATGAAAGGAGGAGAACTATTCGACTTGATCAAGACTGCTCCATTATCAACTGCTACAATAAGGTACGGCTCACAAAGATACAGTGAAACCTCGGTTTAACAGTAACTTGGTTTGAGAGAGTTTTGATTTGCAAGCAACTTTTTTTTTTATTTCTGACTCGGTTTGCGAGTGTTGATTAGCAAGACGAGCAGAAAGCTAAATAGGCCTGCAGTACCTCATTTGGCCTGAGGTACAGGGCGCGGAAGCTGAGCAGAGCTGAAAATAGGCCTGCAGAACCTCATTTGGCCTGAGGTACAGGGGCGCAGGAGCCGAAAAAAACCTGAACATTGGCCTGCAGTACATCGTTTGGCCTGAGGTATGGAGGTACAGAAGTCAAGCAGAGCCGAAAATAGGCATGCAGTACCTCATTTGGCCTGAGGTACAGGGGCGCATGAGTCGAGAAAAGCTGAACATTGGCCTGCAGTACCTCATTTGGCCTGAGGTATGGGGGCGCAGGAAGCAAGCCAAAGTGTCCAATGGCCTTTTTGGCCATTTTCGGCACTCTCTGGCATACCCCCCCACCTCTGACCGCATTTGGTATTGCATCCCATTGAAGTCAATGCGGAACTAATGGGAAAAATCGCTTTGACATGCAAGTACTTTGGATTACGAGCATTCTCCTGGAACAGATTATGTTCGTAATCCGAGGTTCAACTGTACTGTCCAAGGATGCATTCACACCTGTACCATGTAAAGTGTTTATTTGCACTTTTTTTGCATGTTTGTTGTGCAGCAGCACAGGGCAGCCTATTGTATGGGCTGCCCTACTTGTGCCAAATGTGCCAAAGTAACTTTTTTTGGCAGTGAGCCTCATGCACTTTTGCAATGGACATATTGGTGCATTTTTTCAGGCAACTGCTACCTAAGTTTGAGATGTCGTTAAGAATCATTGACACCACAAGTGTGATATGCATTTTGGCATGTTTTTTCTTCTACATATTATTGGTAAAAAAAATATCGCAATAAGCGTATATTGCTACGCAAAAGTTATAGCGTGTACAAAATAGGGGATAGAATTATGGTATTTTTATGATTATTTTACTAGTAATGGCGGCGATCTGCATTTTTTGCCGTGATTGCGACACTGCGGCAGACAGATCGGACACTTTTGCCACTATTTTAGGACCATTCACTTTTTTATAGCGTTTAATGCTATAAAAATGCATTGATGACTGTGTAAACGTGACTGGCAGGGAAGGAGTTAACGCTAGGGGGCTATCAAGGGGTTAAATGTGTGTCCTAGGGAGTGATTCTAACTGTAGGGGGAGGGGACTCACAAGGGGAGGAGACCGATCAGTGTTTCTCTGTACTGGGAACACACCATCGGTCTCCTCTCCTCTGACAGGACGTGGATCTATGTGTTTATACACACACACATGTCCACATCCTTGGCTGTGTCACCGGCAATCGAGTGTGCACGGTTGACATCGCAGCCACCAAGCACACGTACCTGTACCCGAGCCCGGCGGACATGGTGGCTGCCGGGCACGCGTACCTATAGCCGAGTGAAGCGATGGGTGTCTGCCCCCTAGAGGCCGAGAAGCCAAGGACGCAATATGACGCCTGATCAGAACAAGAGTAGCACCGCGCAGCTGTCATTTGACAGCCGGCGGGCGGCAAGCTGTTAATGTATTACCCCAAAAACTGAACAGTGCCTATCATCTATTAATCATTTATTAATTATGTATTTACTTATTTCTGTGAGAAATGTGACATTAATAGACCTTCTCTCTTTTTTTACAGATTTATTACTGCTGAACTTCTTTGTGCTCTGCAATATCTACACGGACGTGGTATCATTCATAGGTAAGCGTTTCATCATGATCTTGTCTCCATATTTGCCATTTTTATTAAAGGATAACACCACCCAACACTGGTACTCTAGTTGTGGATGGGTGTACAAGGGTTGAGATGCCCTCTGCCAGTTCTGTCACCTGCTGCTGAAACTTTTAAGGCCCCTTTTATACTGAGGAGTTTTTCAGGCAGTTTAGCGCTAAAAATAGTGCCTAAATAACACCTGAAAAACTCCTGCCCAGCATTCTCAATGCAAAAGCCTGAGAGCTTTCACACTGAGGCGATGCGCTGGCAGGAGAGAGAAAAATCTCCTGCAAGCAGCATCTTTGAAGTGGTGAGAGGAGCGGTATGGGAAACCATGGTAATACCGCCCGCTATACCGCCACTGCACCTCCGGCCCCAGTGTGAAAGGGGCCTAAGTTAAAGAGCTTCACTTCCCCATAAGCCATAAATTTAAATCAAATATAACGTCAAGCTAATCTCTCTCATTATAACTGCAGTAATTGCAGATGTCCCCTTCTAATACGGCTCCACGTCCCATTCAGCAGCCACACAAAACCAGCCACAGATGTAAAGATTGCTCTGGGCCCCATCAACCCCCACAAACCAGTGGAAGAAACAATATTGAGGCCCACTCCATCAATCTGGAATGTGTCTACAACTTTATTAAGGCCCCTTTCAGACATGCGGACCGTATGTACGCTTTTTCATCCATCCGTGTACGGATGAAAAAGGGACATACATTAATCCCTATGAGATAGCATCTCATCAGTGTCCGCAATCCTCTGATTCTGCAGACGGAGGAAAATCCTATTTTTCCATTCGTCTGCAGAGCAGATCGGGTGAACACGGACAGACAGTCCGTGTTCATCCTCCCATAGGGGAGAGCGGCGATCTGACAGGACATTCCCTGCACAGTATTCAGGGACCGCCCTATAATCTGCCGGCTCAGAGGGGATCAACGGAGCGATCCCCGCTGAGCAAGCGGATGTTCACAGGGCGGATGATCATGGGAAAAGATGTGAAAGGACCCTTAAAGACCAAAGACCAATACGCGCAAGACCGGCAGAATACGGCATTACCCCCCCCCCCCCCTGTTATCCCATTCACAAAAACGGCACGCTCAGTGCGCCTGCTCCGTTGTCTATGGTGCACAAGCGCCGTAGACATCAGTGCAGTCCTTACTGCAAATATCTTTAACCGTGTAGTTTAAGATAATTTTTATGCACCTACAGGTAAGCCTTAATCTAGGCTTACCTGTAGGTGCAAGTTGTAAGGAGGGGTTTACAACCACTTTAAAGACATGTGGATAGAAACACTCCCCAGGCTTTCTCATTCTAATACGTATCGCCCCCTAGTGGGACGTAATCATGTCCCACTAGGAGGGCAAAATGTGACTGAGAAAGACAGCCTATGGAGTGTTTTTGCTCCCTTGTTTGCAATAAATATGTTAAAGCATTGCAGAATGGCAGACTTAGACTTGACATGGTTTCTTCAAGTGCAGTAAGCCGGGAACTGAGCTCACGAGGATCATGCTGAGTTCATAAAGTGGTGCAGAAAGTTAGTAGGTGATCCAACCCGTTGGCACCCATCTAAAACTGACCTATTAGTATTGGGTGAACTTTGATTTTAAATATTTGATGTGTAAATATAACTCTCTCCTTTTCTTTTTACAGAGACTTGAAACCTGAGAACATACTGCTTGACAGCTCTGGCCATGTCAAAATAGCGGACTTTGGCCTTTCTAAAGTCGATATGTTCGGACCCAAGAAAGCGTATAGCTGTGCCGGTACTGAAGCCTATATGGCCCCAGAGGTAAGTAAAAAAACACCCTTCTTTTTCCCCTTTACCACATCCCTCTTTATATTATTATGTTTATCAGCCATATCATTATAATGAAAGAACAAGAATTTTGGAGATGAAGGAAGCAGGGTCACAATGATTGTGACAAGAAGCCTAAAAAACATCAGGGGCCACACTGTGACCTGACATTTCTACCAATTATTTCTTACCTTTTATTACTGCTCTGTGTATGGCTGATCATGTGCTTTATTTTATAGTTACCCTTACTCTCTGTTCTCTTTTTTATCAGGTTTACTATAAAAAACCCTACGATGCCATGGCCGACTATTATTCCCTGGGTGTCATCCTGTTTGAAATGGCCACAGGAAAAGATCCAGAATCAGTCAGATCCAGGGACTACTTCTATCCAAGGAACATTGACCCTGACCTTCGAGATGTTATTGAGCGAGTAAGTAGTCTAGAATTATAATTATCTCAGAGCTATAGGTCCTTAGAGTTGTCTATGTAAAAAGGCTCTTCTGCATTGCTATGTGCTATAGTGATAAAGGGATTAGAGTCAGAAATCACAGAGGGGTATATGACTTCTGGAAGTGTTAAATACAGATTTTATGGCAGGATATTGACCACATAGGAGGTCAGCATTACATCTGAACTACCCATGTGACATCCTGAAAACATGAGCTGTTGGGGGAACTCCTAGACCGGTTCAGGAATGTTACCTTAGATCACAGGTGTCAACACAAGGCCTGCGGGCCGAATCCGGCCATCCAGGCCATTTAATGTGGCCCTCGCACTTCTCCTGCAGCTGCAGGAGAACTCCAGCCCTTCTCTGGTCCTACTCCAGACCCTTACTTTCTGCTTTCAAGCAATGCATCCATCTTCTTCCCAGAAGCAGCATAAGGAAAGGGGGGTGCACTGTGATGTAAGGGAGAGTGGGGGACTGATGGTGATGGTTCTTGACTAATGTAAAAGGGAGGGCATGCGCTGGACATCTAATCTTACAGATGGAACCGGCCCATTTGAGGGCAATCATAATGTTGATGCGGCCCAAAATGAAATTGAGTTTGACACCCCTGCCTTAGATCCTTCTAGCAGACATACCTTAATTTAAACCTACACTAAGGAATTAAAATATGACATTCTAAGACTTTTTTTTTAATAATAGCCGACACTAAACTGGCTAATTTATCATTTTCTGTTAGTGACAATCTACTGTATGCTAAATTTTATATCTTTTCCATTACAGCTTCTTGCAAAATATCCGGGAGATCGCTGGTGGGCAGTGAGAAGACTACGAGAACACCCCTTCTTCAGATCTATTGACTGGAAGAAGTTGGAGGAAGGAAAGGTTACTTCACCATTGTGGATGCCAGAAGTAAGTCCATTGGAAGTACAATTATTATAATGTGTGCAAATGCAAGGAGATCATTTCATAGTGTTCATTTTGACAGCAAATTTTGATTTAGTTTTAGTCTTATGCCAGGTACACATGACTGTTTTTCATGTTCTAAAAAATTAAGTTTTTGTAATGTCATTAAAAACGATTGTGTGTGGGCTTCAGAGCATTTTTCACGATCTAAAAAATGGGCAAACATTTTTTCGAACATGCTCTATTTTTTCACGTTGTCGTTTATAAGGTTGTAAAAAATAGCAAGTCATGAGACGGGAGCGCTCGTTCTGGTAAAACTAGCGTACATAATGGAGTAAGCACATTCATCACACTGTAACAGACAGAAAGGTGCGAATCGTCTTTTACTAACACTAAATCAGCTAAAGCAGCCCAAAGGGTGGCGCAATCCGAATGGGACTTCCCCTTTATAGTGCCATTGTATGTGTTGTACGTCACAGCGCTTTGCTAGAGCATTTTTCTAGACCCTTAAAAACATAATTTTTTAGAACCTGAAAAACGGTCGTGTGTACCATTTTAGTCCTCTGCAATTGTTTTAGTTTTAGTCGTATTTAGTCGAAGATTTAGTAGAAGATTTTAGTTGCCTAAAATGTCTTACGTTTTAGTCGACTAAAATCTCCAGTACATTTTAGTCGACTAAAACTCATTTTAGTTGTCTAAAATTTAATGGGTGTAATTACATTGTAATGCATTAGTTAACATTTCTCTACAATTTTCAAACTCATTATATACTACTGGAGTGAAAAATCTAGTATGTTAGTATTTATGTTATTAAAGCGGAGTTTCACCCTAAAAAACAACTATGTACCATGCCATCCTGCATATTAGCGTCAGCTACAGTATGCCTATATTTTATTTTTTTGCGCTGTACTTACAGATTAAACTATTTGTCTGTTTCAGGCTACCGCGGGGTAATAGGCGTTCCTATCAAGAGGGGAACATGATTGACGGCCGGCTATGGCGCGTCACGCATTCCGAAAATAGCCGGAGTAGACTCGGCTCTTCACGGCGCCTGCTCACAGACTAGGAGCTGACTGCGCAGGTGCCCGTGTAGGACTCGGCTCTTCACGGCGCCTGCGCAGTCAGCTCCTAGTCTGTGCGCAGGCGCCATGAAGAGCCGAGTCCTACTCCGGCTATTTTCGGAACGCGTGACGTGCCATAGCCGGCCGTCAATCATGTTCCCCTCTTGATAGGAACGCCTATTTCCTGCCCGGAGTCTGAAACGAAAAAAACAGATTAAACTGTAAGTACAGCACCGAAAAAAAAAATAAAGGCATACTGTAGCTCACGCTAGTATGCTGAATGTCAGTGGAGACAAAGATTTTTAATTTTTTTAGGGTGAACCCCCTCTTTAAGGTAACTACAGACCAGTGTTCATTTTGAAGTCAGATTTCTATTTAGTTTTAGTCTTATGCCCCGTACACACGATTGGGCTTTTGCCCAGCTAAACTCACATCGGAATTCCGACGGAGTAAAAAAGAACATGTTCTTTATCTAAACTCCGACACAATTCCTTGGAATATCCGATAGACAAACTCTGATAGGGCTTCACACGGTCGGAATTTGCAATGGAAAAAGTCAGTCGGACTTTTTTCATCGGAAATTCCGATCGTCTGTACGGGGCATTAGTCTTGTGACTAAAATTACAATTTAGTTTCAGTCCCATTTTAGTCTTTTGAGTCGTATTTTAGTCATCTCAATTGTTTTAGTTTTAGTCGACTAAAATAGTATTAATTTAGTTGACTAAAATTAACCCTGCTGTATACAGGAATTGCAGAATAATTATAAACTTCAAAAAAAGCAAAACACGATCGTTTGTACATTTGCTATATTCCACATGCACCCCACTGCTAATTATTAATATAAAATATCATTATAAATTCATAGAAGAACAAAATATGACTTATAATGGTAACATTAGGTAGTATAGTGTTACATTTGAAAATGCATCTCCTGGTTGGTATGTCATGTATTGAATGATAGGTCTGATTTATGTATTTTCTTGTTGCAGTGCCCAGAAATAGACACAAATCAGCAAATTGACGTGAAGAAACTGATTCACTACAGAAGAAAGAAAGAGAGGAGAATTGCAGATGAGCACCAAAGACTGTTTGGTGGCTTCAGCTTCATAAGCAGGAAATGGAGAAAGATGCTGAAGAGGAAATGAAAGAATAAGATCTAAAGAAAAACTCACTAATCCAAGAATCCTGTACTGTCTTACGCCGGGCCGATCCTTTGCTGGTCTTCGGATCCCCGGTATTGCCAACTAGACTTAGGGAGCCAGCTGTGACCCTAAGTGCGCATGCACATAATCCTGTGCTTTCAGTCTGGTCCTGCAGCCTCCTGAGACATGTGAAGTGTAATTTTCATCTCTCCTGACGTGGATCGACATCGCTGGACATCATTTTGGATTTATATTGTATAATATAACCCTGACTCTTTCGGGTCACTCATTGCGATTGACAATGGCTTTGCTAAGGGGGTGCAGTGCGCCCTCCCGAAAAGCATGATTTTAATACTATATTTTTTTTCCCCTTGTACAACTAAGTAAAACATTTATTTTTCTGATTTAAACTTTAAGGGGGGCTGTAACGTTGGTACTTGAGGAGGGTGGTAGCGGTAGTACTTGAGGGGGGAGGTGGTGGTGCTGAAGGTAGGGTAGTAGTGGTGTTACTGCAGTGGGGGTGGTAGTGGTGGCACTGGGGGGGGTTGTAGTGGTGATACTGGAGGGGGGGTGGTGGTGGTACTTGGGGGGGGGTGGTATTTAGGGGGGTTGTGGTGGTACGTAGTGGTTTACTGGAGGGGGGGTGGTAGTGGTGGTACTGGGGGGGGGGTGGTACTGGAGGGGGGTTGGTAGTGGAGGGGGTGGTGGTGGTGGTACCGGAGGGGGGTAGTGGTGGTACTGGAGGGGTGGTGGTAGTGATGGAACTGGAGGGGGTGGTATTTAGGGGGGTTGTGGTGGTACTGGTGGGGGGTGGTAGGTAGTGGTTTACTGAAGGGGGTGGTGGTGGTACTTGGGGGGGGGGTGGTTGTGGTGGTACTTGATGGGGGTGGTGGTACTGGAGGGGGGGTGTGTGGGGAGTCCGGCAGCAGTGCTTTTCGGGGTGCCCTCGGTCTGGGGGGGTGATGTCACATGATGTATCTGTCGGGCAGGACTGTCTGTCATGACTCATGCTGTACCTTGAGTGCCGCGGCAGACAGGCTCCCCGATGATCGCCAGGCAGTGGCAGGTTCCTCCATTGCTGATCATTCGGCGGCCGTCCTGGACTCAGAAAGTGGATGAAGGAGCTGCTCAGGCTCCGCTCTCTTCACATTGCAGGAGCTCTGCAGAGCATGGCAAAAGGGGAGGAGGAGCCAAGTACACGGAGGAGCACTGACCCTGGTACCTCACCTCAGGAAGTGATAAAGAGGTCAGTCCGGGCATAAAAAATTCCGGGCATAAACACGGCCGATCGGGGGACATTTCCACCCCACTGCTCCTACATACACATTAGCTAATTAGAGAGCCGCCTCTGGTCGGAGATGCCGGGTCTTGAGGGCCCCCCACAGCGGCAGAATGGCAGGGCCCAGTCGCAACGGCGACTGCCGCGACTATGAAAGTTCCGCCACTGCTTGCCAGAGGGATGACACCTGCCAGATGAGTGGCACCATGGCTGAATCTAGGGGGGTGCTGATTTTAGTTGTGCCACCCCGCACCTCTACCTGGTGTTGGGTGGGGGAAGCTTATAGGCCAGGGGAACTATACACAGTGAAGGGGGGTAACACTCATCGTGGGCGGAGGGGGATTTGTGCTAGGAGAAGAGATTGGGGGGATTTTTGGGAGGAGGGAGGATTTGTGCTAGCAGGGGGTTTTGTGCTATGAGAGGGGATTGGGGGGATTTGTGGAAGGAGGGGGGATTTTGGGGGGAAATTTGTGCTAGTAGCATGGGCAGGACAACATAAGGGAAATACACTGGTGGGTGGCATGGATTTACAATGCTGGACGATGTGAATAACATTGGTACAGTATGTTGCATAACTGCCGGTCCCTATCGGTGTGACGATCAGCAGGACAGGGGTTTGCCAGTTCAGCAGATCCCTACCTTTGTGCATCACTCATTGTGATTAACATGCATCGACATTGCTGGAAGACATAAATGACTTTGGATTTATATCGCATTACATAACCCCATCCATTTTTTGTGTGATGATTGTATTAATTTCCTATAATCTTCTAGACTGTAAGCTTTAACAAGCAGGGCCCTCTTATCCCTCCTGTATTGAATTGTATTGTGACTGTACTGTCTTCCCTGATGTAAATTGCTGCGCAAACTGTTGGCGCTATATAAATCCTGTATAATAATAATAATAATAATATAATAAATAAATTGCTAATAAACAATACACCCCAGATTTTGCTGAAATAGCTCAGTTGGGAGAGCGTTAGATTCAAGGTCTAAAGGTCCCTGGTTCAATCCCAGGTTTTGGCAGCTGTTGAGGTGTTCCCAGGAGTTTAAGGAAGAAGAATCAATTTATATTAGCTAAATAAAGAGCGATATATGGAGACCCGATTAGCGATCGATCCATTTGTCTTTTATTGTTTTGGCTTTTATAGAAAGCACGATGATTCATGGTTTAAGCCCATTTCACATGGCATGATGTCCGCAGTGTTTTAATACCTGTGCTCCTTCAGTTTTTGCCCGGAGGACAGGGGTAGACCGCTGTCAGCTCTATGGGCTATCGGATATAAAGGATTCCGCTATACCTTTACAGCAGGATACTTGTGATCTGGTCCAGAAAGTGATGCAGTCTTCTGTTTTTTTTTTTCTGGACTTGGATGGACCCGGTTAAGTTAAATTATAAAAAAGTAAAAAAATAAAAAAATGTTTTAACCACTTAAGGACCCCCGCACGCAAATATACGGCCACAGAATGGCTCGTACAGGCACAAGGGCATAAATTTACGTCCCCGCCTAAGTGCGGTTCTGGGGTCCCATCGGGACCCCCTCCGCGGCGTGCGGGGGTCCCCCTGGCTCCGGGAGCAATCCGGGACGAGCGGCCGGATGTCAGCGTTTACCCGCCCCCCCGTGATCGCTCCCAGCCAATGGGAGCGCTCCCCCTTCGTGTAACTTTCTCCTCCTGTGTTTACACAGGAAGGAGGAAATGATGTAATCTCTCATCGCAGCGCTGTTTCCCACCGCTGCTGATGAGAGAAGACATCACAAGTAAGTGTGCACCAACACAACACTGACACACACTCACATAGGCACATTAACCCCTTGTGATCGCCCCTCCCACCCCCCTGTCACAGTGTCACTGAATGCAGTGATCTAATCACTGCATTTAGTGTCAGTGTGACAAGCAGTGTAAAATCAGTTAGTGTTAGGTTCAGGATAGTCCCCCCACCCCCCCTAATAAAGTTTTAACCCCCTGATCACCGCCCTAGTTAACCCTTTCACTCCCTATTGCCAGCGTCACTAAGCGATCATTTTTCTGATCGCTGTATTAGTGTCGCTGTTCCCGCTAGGTAGCTATTTTTTTTTATTGCGATTTTTTTTTTTACTAAAGACATGTGGCTAAATAAATTTTGGCCTAAATTTTTTTTTAACAAAAAGTAAAAAATAGTGTTTTTTTTTCAAAAATGTCGCTCTATTTTTGTATATAGCGCAAAAAATAAAAATCGCAGAGGTGATCAAATACCACCAAAAGAAAGCTCTATTTGTGGGAAAAAAAGGACGCAAATTTTGTTTTGGAGCCACGTCGCACGACCGCGCAATTGTCTGTTAAAGCGACGCAGTGCCGAATCGCAAAAACACCTTGGGTCATTTACCAGCGTATTGGTCCGGGTCTTAAGTGGTTAATTACAAGATAAAAAAAATGATTGTTTTATTGAGTCAATGGTACATCACTACTATGTGTTATTGTTAACAGTTGTTGTTTTATTGGAAGAACATCAAACATAACTGTTTATTCTGACAGCAGCAGGGTGCGGCTCTCAGATTATATAAGTGATGCACCAAAATCTCGGCTTTTAGGATTCAAAGATGGTGGTTAGGAGGCAACATAACGCCCAGAGGCAGCTCTAGGCTTTGTGAGGCCTTAGGCAAAACCTAGACATGAGGCCCCACTCACGCCCATAATGGGGAAAAAAATTCAAATTTTTTTTATTAAAGATATTAAGAGCTTTAAATGTCAGTGTTCTCTATCTCAGTGCTGGTGTCCGTGTTCTCTGTCAGGGTGCTGATGTCCTCTGTGTCGGTGCCCGCTATGTCGGTCGTGAGCCCCCTGTGAGTGTGAGGTCTTAGGCAACTGCCTTATTTGCCTAATTAGCCGCCTCTGCAGGAGACAGACAATTTACACTGTTATACAACTCAATACTTTTACATTGTAGCAACATTTCTTCAGTGTTGTCACATAAAAAGATATAATAAAATATTTACAGAAAATGTGAGGGGTGCCCTCACTTTTGTGAGATACTGTATATTCAGTTTTTTATGCATGTGTAATGTTTATGTGAAATAATGTGGTTTCCTGAAAAATGTCACATATGTTTTTTTAACATTTGTAGAATAAAATATTGACCTTTTATACAAACTTGTGGTACCTTAAAATCCTCTTTGTATGTATCAAGTTTTTAGCATGTGGTACCAGACAGCATATGTCAAATAATTAGAAGGTCTCCTGTTGGATCCCTTCATCTCATTAGCTTACTTAAAGTGATTGTAAAGTCTTGTTTTTTTTTTCTTATAAAAATAACAAACATGCTATACTTACCTGCTCTGTTGCAGTGGATTTGCACAGAACAGCCTGAATCCTCCTCTTCTTAGGTCTCTCTTCTGTGTTCCTGGCACCTCCCTCATGTTCAGTGCCCCCACAGCAAGCAGCTTTCTATGGGGGCACCTGAGCTGAGCCAAGTCAGAGCTCCCCGAGTTCCAACATGGCCCTGCCCATGGGCGTCCGCAATTTTTTAAGGCCACCCATGCTCCGCCTTCAATCGACAAAAAGACAACCACATACTGTATACACCTTTTGCCATACTTTGGAGAATGTCCTGTTGGGGATTATGTGTCCCTTTGGTGTCGTCTTGCATGGGCAGTGCATGCGGTTCTCACAACCACAGCTCCCGGAAAAGATGCCCCCTTTTCCAAGGGGGTCCCCAGCCTGTTGCCTTGCACCTTTTACATAGAGCGATTTGTGAGTATATTATTTTTAGGGGATACAGTGTATGTTTTTCCCCTTTTGGTCTGTTCCAATGGGACAGTTCTTTAGGTATTTCTCAAATTTCCTATTTTCCCTTTATTACAGATATACACATGATATATCCATGAAACGCGTCACGTTTTTGTATTCGTCATGTTTAAATCGATCATGTGTTTTTATTTCTTTACAATCATGTACTGTGTACCAATGAATATATGAACTGTATATGTATCTCGGTATTTATTCCAATTACGGGAAGCCAATAGGTGTATACTAGTGTTGAGCAGAATATGCCATATTCGATTTCGCGATATATCTCGAATATATAGTCGAATATTCGAGATATATTCGCTAAATACGAATATTCGTGATATATTTTGGAAATGAAATCATTGCAAATTTTCGCTATCGCGAATGCGAATGCGAAATTTCGAGAAATGCGGAATGGAGCACTCTGATTGGCTCAGAATATTCGTGATATATTACAATATAAAATAATTGCGAATATTCGAGAAATGCGGAATGGAGCACTCTGATTGGCTCAGAATATTCGTGATATATTACAATACACAATAATTGCGAATATTCGGCAAATGCGGAAGGAGCACTCTGATTGGCTCAGAATATTCGTGATATATTACAATACACAATAATTGCGAATATTCGAGAAATGCGGAAGGAGCACTCTGATTGGCTCAGAACATTCGTGATATATTACAATACAAAATAATTGCGAATATTCGAGAAATGCGGAAGGAGCACTCTGATTGGCTCAGAATATTCGTGATATATTACAATATAAAATAATTGCGAATATTCGAGAAATGCGGAAGGAGCACTCTGATTGGCTCAGAATATTCGTGATATATTACAATATAAAATAATTGCGAATATTCGAGAAATGCGGAAGGAGCACTCTGATTGGCTCAGAATATTCGTGATATATTACAATACAAAATAATCGCGCGATATCGCTATTGCCGAATAATCGCATTGCGATTTTTCGGGAATATAAAATGAGCGCTGCAGCTACTCGGCCCAAGGTCTCTAATCATACCAGCAATGCTTTTAGACGTCGATGGGGATCTCTAGGATGTGATCTGTTCTAAAAAAAAATTGAAAAAATACGAATATTCGAAATAGCGAATATTCGCCGCGATATTCGCGAATACTCGAATATGCAATATTCGTAGCGAATATTCGCAATGCGAATATTCGTGAGCAACACTAGTGTATACCCACGACCCTTCCCTATTGATATCTATTATTCATGCCTTTTATGTATGGATACAGATTTATACTATGACATTAATTAAGCTTCTGTACTTCTATTTGGTATGCATTAAATGCCTATTATCAAGTATTTTTTTTGACTGCGTGGCTCATTCAAAGTCCCATCCTGCTAGCTCTTGTTTTTAGTCTTTTCGACAATGTCATCACAGTCAGAGACTGTGATGACATACTACAGAGACTGCGGACATAATACATAACAGATACATTATACCCCCATACACACAGATACATTACACCCCCATACACCCAGATACATTAAATCCCCATACACCTAGAAATATTACACCCCCATACACACAGATACATTACACCCCCATACACCCAGATGCAATAAACCCCCATACACACAGATACATTGCATCCCCATACACCCAGAAATATTACACCCCCATACACCCAGATACAATAAACCCCCATACACGCAGATACATTAAACCCCCATACACACAGATACATTACACCCCCATACACCCAGATATATAACACCCCCATACACCCAGATACATTACACCTCCATACACACATATTACACCCAGATACATTACACCCCCCATACAAACACACACAATCATTAGTATGGAGATCTCCCCAACAATTTCTATGTTGCAATCTTTAGATGACATTAGAGCAGGCCCGGACTGGCCCACCGGGAGACCGGGAAAAATCCCGGTGGGCCTGCTGCCTGGCTGCTCCTGGAGGCCGGTGTGAGGGCAGCGGCGCCCGAAAAAAACATGGCTGCGGCCGGGCCGGCTGACATACAAATGTATGTTTCGATTTGCCATATTCCTGTTCTCGGAGCGTGGCCCCTCCTATGTGTCCATGTCATTTCCTGTGTGCGCCGCCGTTTTGTGTCCCCGGGTTTGCGGCTGGCGCACACTAGTTCCTATCCAGCCGGAATGCGCATGCGTTTGTCTATTGGTCACCCCGGAAGGATCTATTTCCCCCCTCCGCAGGTGAGTGTGCTGGGCTGTGGAAGTGAATGGCTTTTTTGATCCGTACCTTTGCTCCCCTGATTCTCTGATCGCGGATCGCGCTGGGGAGGTGGGGGTTAGTGATTGCATGAAGCTGCTTTTAGGATGGCCTATTATGGGCGTTATTTTATGGATATTGTTGCTATATATGTGGGTGTGTCCCTTCCATCATGTAGCCTCTGACCTCCTGCCCCCCTCTCCACTGACTTCTTCAACCTCTGACCGCCTGCCCCCCCTCCGCAGCCTCTGACCTCCTGCCCCCCCCTCCACAGCCTCTGACCTCCTGTCCCCCCCTCTGCAGCCTCTGACCTCCTGCCCCCCCCTCCGCAGTCTCTGACCTCCTGTCCCCCCCTCCGCAGCCTCTGAACTCCTGTTCCCCCCTCCGTAGCCTCTGACCTCCTGTCCCCCCCTCCGCAAGCCTCTGACCTCCTGTCCCCCCTCCGCAGCCTCTGACCTCCTGTCCCCCCCTCCGCAGCCTCTGACCTCCTGTCCCCCCTCTGCAGCCTCTGACCTCCTGTCCCCCCCTCCGCAGCCTCTGACCTCCTGTCCCCCCCTCTGCAGCCTCTGACCTCCTGTCCCCCCCCCTCTGCAGCCTCTGACCTCTCTGCCCCCCCCCCTCCACAGCCCCTGACCTCCTGCCCCCCCCCTCCACAGCCTCTGATCTCTGCACCCTCTGACCTCCTGTTCCCCAATCCGCCGCCTCTGACCTGTCCCCTCCCCATAGCCTCTGACCTCCTGCCCCCTCTCCACAGCCTCTGATCTCTGCACCCTCTGACCTCCTGTTCCCCAATCCGCAGCCTCTGACCTGTCCCCTTCCCACAGCCTCTGACCTCCTGTCCCCCCCTTCGCAGCCTCTGACCCCTGTCCCCCCCCTCCGCAGCCTCTGACCTCCTGTCCCCCCCTCCACAGCCTCTGACCTCCTGCCCCCCCTCCACCGCCTCTGACCTCCTGCCCCCCCTCCACAGCCTCTGATCTCTGCACCCTCTGACCTCCTGTTCCCCAATCCGCAGCCTCTGAGCTGTCCCCTCCCCACAGCCTCTGACCTCCTGTCCCCCCCTCCGCAGCCTCTGACCTCCTGTCCCCCCTCCGCAGCCTCTGACCTCCTGCCCCCCCTCCACAGCCTCTAACCTCCTGTCCCCCCCTCTGCAGCCTTTGACCTCCTGTCCCCCCCCTCTGCAGCCTCTGACCTCCTGCCCCCCCCCCCTCTGCAGCCTCTGACCTCCTGTCCCCCCCTCTGCAGCCTCTGACCTCCTGCCCCCCCTCCACAGCCTCTGACCTCCTGCCCCCCCTCCACAGCCTCTGACCTCCTGCCCCCCCTCCACAGCCTCTGATCTCTGCACCCTCTGACCTCCTGTTCCCCAATCCGCAGCCTCTGACCTCCTGTCCCCCCCCCTCCGCAGCCTCTGACCTCCTGTCCCCCCCTCCGCAGCCTCTGACCTCCTGTCCCCACCTCTGCAGCCTCTGACCTTCTGTCCCCCCCTTCACAGCCTCTGACCTCCTGTCCCCCCCTCTGCAGCCTCTGACCTCCTGTCCCCCCCTTCGCAGCCTCTGACCTCCTGTCCCCCCCTCTGCAGCCTCTGACCTCCTGTCCCCCCCTCTGCAGCCTCTGACCTCCTGTCCCCCCCTCTGCAGCCTCTGACCTCCTGTCCACCGTCCGCAGCCTCTGACCTCCCCCTGTTACGTCCGCAGCCTCTGACCTCCCCTTGTACCGTCCGCAGCCTCTGACCTCCCCCTGTACCGTCCGCAGCCTCTGACCTCCGCCTGTCCGTCCGCAGCCTCTGACCTCCCCCTGTACCGTCCGCAGCCTCTGACCTCCCCCTGTACCGTCCTCAGCCTCTGACCACCCCCTGTACTGTCCGCAGCCTCTGACCTCCCCCTGTACCGTCCGCAGCCTCTGACCTCCCCCTATACCGTCCGCAGCCTCTGACCTCCCCCTGTACTGTCCGCAGCCTCTCACCTCCACCTGTACCGTTCGCAGCCTCTGACCTCCCTCTGTACCGTCCGCAGCCTCTGACCATCTCTTGTCTTATTTCAGGTCTGGAGAGGAGTCAAGAGTGGGAGTGCTGCCAGGATAAGGGTCATGGGAGAAGTCAGACATGTATGGACTGTGGAGATAAAACCAGAGCCACCAAGCTGGAGGAGACTGACTGAGCCCCGCATGGTGCACCTGAGAGGAGGTCAGTGACAGCACCGCCAGGCCAGTCTTAGAAGGGGTCAATACAATATTGTGTTTCCCCCTTATATCAGTAAACCCCCTTACCTTAGTGTTCACTTTCTGCGTTGGGTGGTCTCTGGTCACCAGAGTCCTCCCCACATTCCCAGAGTTCCCCTTTACATCATAGTCTGCAGGATTCAACCTTACAGTGCAGAGGGCACTCTGATGTAAAGGGGAATGCAGTGGACTCTGATATAAGTGGGGTCTCTGGTCACCAGTGCCCCCCTTTATATCAAAGTTCGACCCCTTTCACACTGAGACGCTTTGCAGGCACTATAAGGCTAAAGATAGCGCCTGAAAATCGCCATGAAAGTGCCGCTCCTCACACTCCTCCACCGCTCCTGCCCATTAAAATGAATGGTCACCGCAGCTATACCGCCGGCAAAGCGCATGATGTTATGGCTGGAATAAAAATGTTATGGGGCTGGTATGAAATTATTTCCATGGCTGGTTTTCATTCCTAGTCCGGCCCTGCATTAGAGAGAATTAAATGTATTACTAACCCCAGAATGCACATGCCAAGAAGCTCAGATGCTTGGCACGTGCAGTTGCCCCATGCGGTTGGTGTTCTTGGGGCCCCAATCTAGAAGGGAGTGCTGGGCCTCTCACACATGTCCAGGCAGGGCACACACAGCTGGCAGCTTGAGCCGGAGGAGAGGAGATAAATGATTAGTGATCTGGTCGGGCTGAGCATTAGCAGACACTGTCTGCAGCATGTGAAAGGTAACAGGCAGCTGCGGGAGAGCTTTGTATTTCCAGCTAATGGCCGCGCTGCCTCTAGGGTGCCCACGTGTCCCGGATTGCCCGGGACTGCCTGTCCCTGGTCCCGGGCACCATCATTCAGGGACAATACAATGAAATAGAGGACACAGTTACCCCCACTAACTAGTAACTACATTTCCAGAACTGGTTGCTAGGGCCGGCGCTGCCTGGCATCTTGCAACCAGTGACAATTTACTCTCAGACAGTGAGGCCGGGAGCGAGGCCTGCGCCTAGTGCATCACTGCTATCCCCACCCACCTCGGCACCTAATCCTTCTCCGGCACCTAGCGGCAAGCAGCAGGGACTGGTGTGATCTATAGGTGGAAGGTGGCACTGCATCTGATGGCAAGTGGCACATTCAGCTTCCAAAAAACCTGCTGCCAAATTCCCCATCAGCCCTGAGATTACATTTCCCCTTGCACCCCTCTTCTTTTTTTGGGGAAGGTGAGGGGGGGTGGGGTGTCCCTGAATGGCAGTTTGGAAATGTGGTCACCCTAATGCAAGGAAAATAAAAAACGAAATGTTTGCTTGCAAATGATTGGATGATAAAATCAGCAGCGCTTCCCCTCATTTCAGAGCTTCCCCTCAGATCTACAGCGACTGCACTACCAAGTGCACTCGCAGTGCAGAGTGAATTTGCCTTTAGTAAATCAACCCCAGAGTCTTGGAAAACACAAATACACAGCCATATTCCAAATTAATCCATGGAAGAGGAAGAAAACAGGGGAAAAAGAAACAGGGGGAAAGGGAGAACCCCAAATACTAATTTGGGGACTTTAAAGGCTGTGTGGTTAGAAGTAAGGTAACACAAAAACGTTTAAAACACAGTTTTATTACATATACAGTAAATGTTAAAAGAGCTCATAGGTCATACATGACTATAACATATAATTACAATCATAAAATACATAAGCGTATTAAACAACTAGAGGCAGCAGATGCTCATAAAATAGAGTGGTTGGTTCCAACGCATTTCACAGCCCATTGCGTCACCATTGATGTAAAATAAGGGCTTACCATCTACAAATGTTTGGCAAGTCTGTATAATCAACTACAACCCAGAAGGATGACCCACAAACAACACATCAACCGACCTCCAAAGAACAGGGGGTAGCACTACGGCATTGGACCATCCAGGGGGAAGCAGGGACCACAACCAGCCACACCACGGCCACTACAAAAATAGAATAGCCCACAACTAACCATAAATACACTAAACCTGGTCCCAACTAGGGATGAGCCGAACACCCCCGCGTTCGGTTTGCACCAGAACCTTCGAACGGACCGAACATTCACGCGAACATTTAGAACCCCATTGATGTCAATGGGACTCGAACGTTCGAATTCAAAAGTGCTCATTTTAAAGCCCCATATGCAGGTTATTGTCGGAAAACGTCTTTGAGAACCCGGGTCTTGCCCCAGGGAACATGTATCAATGGAAAAAGTTTTAAAAACGGTCGTTTTTTCTGGAGCAGTGATTTTAAATCACTGCTCCAGAAAAAAAAGACCATTTAAAAAAAAAAAAAATCCATTGATACATGTTCCCTCGGGCAAGACCCGGGTTCTCAAAGACATTTTCACAGGCATACTATAGACACCCAGCAGGTACAATATTTAAAGGAATTTTTAATTTTTTTTTTCTATTTAAGCATCATGATACTTAAATTAAAAAAATTTAAAATATATTCCCTTAAATTTTGTACCTGCTGGGTGTCTATAATATGCCTGTGTAGCTTTATTGTGCACACCGCAGAGGACACAGGCAATACACCACATGAGAACACTCCAGCTAGCACAATCAATTACCTGCCAGTAAATTAGGAAGAACTGATCTAGCTAAACTATACAGTGTATAAATACAAGTACAACACCTGGGATGCATATATATCCTCTACACACTGTAAATTTAACTGACTAGCCTGCCTGCTCTATCTAGCTAGAAAAAAAAAACACTCTCTTTCTCTCTGTGACTGATATCTAACCAGCACCGCAACACACTACACAAGGCGGCCTTTTTTAGTGTGGGGCGTGTACTAAAGCCCTGAGCCATAATTTGCCAAAGCCACCCTGGCTTTGGCCAATTACGGCTCTCTGTACTGATGACGCTGTGATTGGCCAAGCATGTGGGTCATAGTGCATGCTTGGCCAATCATCAGCGAGCAATGCCGCAGTGAATTATGGGCCGTGGCGCATCACTGAAATTTGGCGCGAACGACCGTTTTGTTCGTATTTCGTATTTCGACGAACGATCGAACATACGTTCGACTCGAAAATGAAGCTCATCCCTAGTCCCAACTAAACTAAAGAGTGTAAAGTGCACTAATCAAACCACTCCTCCCAACATACATACCCACTCACAACTGCTGTGTCTCCAGAGTTAAAATGCCCCCCCCCCCATTTCATTATGATCTGATTGCACAGCCTCTGTTTAATCTACTTCAGACTACCAATAACTATGTAATACCACAAGTACAAGCTGGATTTCAAAGAGGCAGAGGAACTAGAGATCAAATTGCCAACATTCGCTGGATCATGGAGAAAGCAAGGGAGTTCCAGAAGAAGGTCTAAGTCTGCTTGATTGACTACAGTAAAGCCTTTGATTGTGTGGATCACAACAAGATGTGGAAAATACTGAAAAAATGGGAATACCAGACCACCTCACCTGTCGTCTGAAAAACCTGTATGTAAGTCAAGAAGCAACAAGACATGGAACAACTAACTGGTTCAAAATTAAGGAGTGCAAAAAGGAGTGCAACAAGGATGTATATTGTCATCTTACTTATTTAACTTATATGCAGAGTACATCCTGCAAAATGCCAGGATCTACAAATCACAAGCCAGAATTAAGATCGCAGAGAGAAATATCAACAACATGAGATATGCAGACGATACCACAATAGTGGCAGCAAGTGAAGAACTAAAGAATAAAGTTGAAATAGGAGAGCGCAAAAATTGGCCTGAAATTAAACATGAAGAAAACTAAGATCATGGCAATCGGTCCCATCACTCCTTGGCAAATAAAAGGAGAAGAAATGGAAAGACTGAAGCCGCGTACACACGGCAGGTTCTCTGCCGGCCGTCAGATTCGGCGACCCGCCCATCGGGAATGGCAACCAGCCATTCATCCCGACGTGCCGTCGAGCAAATAGAGAACATGCTCTCTATTTCTGCTCGACGGCATTCCCGACGGGATGCTCGCCGAGAGCGTACACACGACCAAGGTTCTCGGCAGAATGCGGCTCCCAGCGAGGTTCTCGCTGGTTTCTGCCGAGAACCTCGGCCGTGTGTACGCCGCCTGACAGATATTATCTTTCTAGGCTCAAAGATCACGCCAGATGGTGACTGTAGACAATGAAATTAAGAGATGCTTTATTCTTGGGAGGAATTATAATGGCAACAGCATAGACATCTCCCTACCAACGAAGTGCCACATAGTCAAAGCTATGGTATTCCTGGTAGTAATCTATGGCTGTGAAAGTTGGACCATAAGGAAGGCTGAACGCCAAAGAATTGGTGTGTTTGAACTATGGTGTTGGAGAAGACTCTTGAAAGTCCCTTGGATGGCAAGAAGGTCAAACCAGTAAATCTTGAAGGAAATCAACCCCGAATACGCATCGAGGCCCATGAGTAAGACTGCGTTTATAGGCATTTTTTAATAATAATGTAGTGCCCCCTTGCATTTAGCGCGGGTATTGCGCTTTTAAAATAATAGTTGATTGGGGCATACAAACATGGTTCTAAGCGTGTCTTTGACCGCCAGTGGCATTTATGGGTTCTCTGGGCCAAAGATCGCTAACTGCTTCCTATACTTTCTACTTTGGATCAATCCACTTTATGACCCGAATTTCTGACTATATGACCTCAAAATCTTCCGAATAAGACTTGCTGTTTATATGTTTATTTTTCTTTTTCTCTTTTGTTTGTTTGTTTTCCTACTTTTTTTTTTGTTTTGTTTTGATTTAGCCAATTGGTATGTTGTTCCTCAACTGACCAATGCATCTCCTGCATTAGTTAAATTGTTAACCTCTTATGTTTCTGGTAACATGTGTTATGAATGTGTTTATTGATATGTACTAACTGTCATCTTGCCTTTCGCATTACTGTGTATTGTAAGTTGTATCTTCCTTGTAGCCCATGTTACTGTCTCTCTTATATTTTCAATAAAAAGAATTAAACAAAAAAGAATAGTTTGGGAGAGTTACTTTGCTTCCAATCACAATTGTTGAGTTACTGGCCTGTCTTACGCTGGGAAGGTCCACTGGCTCGGCTGCATTCTGGGGATGTAAGTTCATCCTTGGCCGGCAGTGGAAGCTAGAGGGACTCCGGCAGATTGTGTCTTCCCCAGCAGCCAATGGGAGAGTTTTCCTCCCGCTGGGCATGCTGGGGAGGGGTATATCTGGAAGAGAGGTCAGGTGTTCGGAGTCCTTTTGGCGTTCCCTGCGGGGGGTCCCGGAGTCGGGGTGCGGCATCCACCTTTAGGGTGTGCACACCCAGGGACCCCGTCGGTGTGGCCCATCCGGCCAATGTCCTGGCCTTGCTGAGTCTCGGTCGGAGACAAATCTGAAAGGGGGCCCAGTGGATGGCTGGGTTCCTGAACCTCGCCGGGAAGATACGGCACTGGAGCCATGGACAGGTTCTCTTCGCTGTCGCATGGTGCCGGACGCAAAATCCAAAAAAGACAAAAGAAAAGAAATCACCGCTCCAGGTTAGACCTGTAGACGATCAAGGATAATTAGATTACCAAGGTGCTGGCGATGCAAATGGCAATGATGATGAAGAAAAGAGGGAAGGACGGCCGCACTCCAAGGATTTTCAAACGAAAAAAGTTGTCTTTATTGTAAATCCAAAAACATGTACAGTCACAGCAATCACAGAAAACAGGACAGCCGACGCGTTTCGCACTCGATCAGTGCTTAGCCATGACTAAGCACTAATCGAGTGTGAAACGCGTCGGCTGTCCTGTTTTCTGTGATTGCTGTGACTGTACATGTTTTTGGATTTACAATAAAGACAACTTTTTTCATTTGAAAATCCTTGGAGTGCGGCCGTTCTTCCCTCTTTTCTTCATCATCATGGTGCCGGACGCACAGGAAATAGCTGGGAGGATTTGCTCTGTTCGGGTGCTAGCAAATTATTCAAATTACATTGGCCTGTGGCAGAGGCCTAGAGACGGGTTAGAGAGAAAAGACCCGTTCCTCCTAGCCTGTGTTGTGACGGTGACGTGTGTGAATTGGCGCTGTCTGCTGCTGAGTTGCGCTGTGTGCTTATCCAGGCCTGACATCAAGAATCTCTATCTCTTATTCATCAACCTGTCCTTCTTCATCGAGTTGATGTTTGGCTATGTTGGTCTGGAATTAAAGCATGAGAAAATCTTTATTGCCTGTCTGGACATTCAAGTTATTGCAAAGTGTTTTGGTGCATCCCTAGACCAAGCAAGGGTAACTTCAAAATGCTGGTCCCATCAACAAACCAGCGGCTCCTTCGGGGGTGAGCGCTACAATAATAATAATAATTCACTGGAAGGACAGATCCTGGAGCTAAAACTCGAATGCCGCGCACACACGACTGTTTTTCGCTACGGAGTCCACCAGCTACATCTGAAGGACAGTGTGTTCTGCTGAAATAACAGACTTACTGGCTGGATTACCAGGGAAAAATAAAAGAAAGGCTAAAGAAAACTAATGTAAACATCACATCTAAGGCCTCGTACACACGAGGGGATATGTCCGCTGAAAACGGTCCGATGGACCGTTTCAGCAGACATCTCCGCTCGTGTGTATGGGCTAGCGGACAGATTTCTCCACCCGACAGATTTCAAAGCATGCTTTGAAATCTATCCGGTGGGAATCTGTCCGCCCGACATGTCTGCTGGTTAGTACACTTACCAGCAGACATGTCGTCCCGCACCGCCGCCGCGCCGCCGCCGAATGTATTCGGCGCATGCGTGGAAGTGTTTTACTTCCTGGTGCGGTGACGTAGCGGTGACGTGGTGGCGTCAACGTCACCGCCGCGTCACCGCCACGTCACCGCGCCGTCCGGCGGCGGGGAATTTGATCCGATGGTGTGTACACGCCATCGGATCAAACTCCCGATCGGACATATCCGATGGAAATGGTTCGCGGACCGTTTTCATCGAATATGTCCGATAGTGTGTACGAGGCCTAAGAATTGATAAGTTGTAATATAATAAATGTTTGCTTTTGGATTTAATACTGCTTTAAAGTGTTACTAAACCCACATCATAAAAAACTATCAATCAATGGTGTATTACCTGCTGTTCATACTCACTCAGTCATTATGAGATTCACGATTCTGTATTCTGCAACAAAAAAAAACGGTGGATCCTGCTGCTCTCTATCACCACCATGTTCCCAATGCAGCTAGGGATTTTGCAGCTGTGGTGGCAACTCTGCACATGCTCAGTTTTAGCTGAGTTTCTATGCTGAGCATTTTCTCCATATCACATCTGAACAGCTCATGTGACTATAGAGTCGCTTATGTGAGCGTATACATAGTGGTACATGACCGCACACTCCCTTTACTAACCAGCTAAACACAATGGGGTGGGATATTACATGTAGATTAATGGAGGCTTCACCTCCCTCTTATTGTAAGACACAGGCTGGAGGGGAGTGACAGAGCCTTTGATTGGCAAAAATCTTCCAACACCATGTTATTTCCACAAAATGATAAAGATTACATTTCAAATATGTATTTTTACTCTGTATTCCAAAGGCTGTTTTTTCATTTTGAACATGTGACCAGCAGCAGAGGACTATAGGATCCTCCTGCCTATGTTTCCCTGCAGATAGGCTGGGAAAGATCATGGTCATGGGATAGCTGTATATCGATTAGGAAAAAGGTACTTAGATGCTTTTTTTTTATTAAAATTATTACAGTGCCATCCACATATAGAAATAGAACGGACAATTAAAATTAAACAGCGTGTGTTTAGTATCACTTTAAGTGTTGGGGCAAGGGGAGGGCTACTAGTTATCAAGCAAAATAAGGACCACGACGGGAGCTGCAAAATGTAGACTTGCTCTCAGGACCAAGAACTCCATGCTGAGATGTAACATACAGTACCTTCAAGACCAATAGGCTTGCTATATATAGAAGGGGTATATTTAGTATATCAAATGACTACTTTATTGAGTAAACATGCACAGCATTCATGTCATACTCTGTGCCAAGTCTCCTGTACAAATACAACAGTGCCTTGGGGAACATTTAACCTTTTGGCTCTCCCATGCTATCCTACCCCTACCCTATTGGATTCAGTTGCCAAGGGGATGTAGAGAGCAGATTCCACAAACTAGGATTTCTTTATTGACTCTTTTTAATAGGAATTTTCATTAGTTAATAATGGGAGGGGTGAATAATGTCTGTCTGCTGTAAATCTTTTTTTTTTTTTGCAATTGCTGAAGAGCTTAAAACAGTAGCTGGTGACTGGGGCTTTATAAAATCACATTTAAATTGAATTTGCTTCTCTAACATAAACAGGCTGATTATTTCATCTTAGCTAATTATTTACAATGGCAGTTAATAAAAAAAAAATGAACACGCTCACTCAACAGGCTGTTTGTAATTGATCTCTAACTAGTGAAATGATTTTTCTTCGTTTAAAAGCTGCTACGTGTTAATTAAAGGTTGACCAATTTGTTTTCCCTTGGGCTATTGGCAGATAAGGGAGAATAATGAATTCTGGGTGCTGCCTGCGTGATCATAAAAACCTGTATTATAACATCCACTTGAACCTGTCGCAAGCCTAGGAAAGACAAACAGAAAATATGAGGAAAAGTGAATAATGAGAAGTTACTTTTGTATTGCATAGACTCGTACTAGTTATAGCAGAGTTTTAGCAAAAGTAATTCCGACCAAACACCCTGCAAGTTCGTGTGTTCCCCAAGCGGGACGAACAGCCAATGTTCGGCCCAAACTCATGACCGCTAAGCCGCAATGGGCCCAGGTACAAATTTAATGTAACATAAATGTATAGAAAACCTTCACGCTTTCCCCCTCACCCCACTAAATAAACACACTTACAACCATTAGGTTGGAAATGGCAAGGCCACAGCTTTATTAAAATCCAGCACATAACATGTTAACACTTTTAAACCGGTGACAGTCACAGTTTTACTGTGAGCATGCAATTCCAAAAGGGGGCCTGTCCTTACCATAAGTGCTGGACAGGCTGCCTACTTCTGATTTCCATCAAGGGCACAGCCCCTTATAGCCACGTTTATGCTGGCAAGGTCAAGAAACTGCAGCAAGCTGTGACATACCATAGAAAAAACGGGCGGGAGGGTGGGCAGCTCTTCCAGCCACGTTCCTCAAAAGACCCAGAGTTCCCTGGGGCAATAATTTTCTGAGCTCAGGCTCATAGTACAACCAATCCTTGGTGGCCTCTCAGGCACCTTGTCCTACACCTGCCCATTCCCTCATCAGTCAAGGCTCTCTTTCCCTAATGCTGGCCATATACGGGTCGACTTTCGAAAGAACTTTCTGTCGAAAATCGTATCTAGGAATTTTTATTTGTATTTTGCACCGTTAGTGGGCTGCAGCAATAGCCAATTTTTGTGCGGCCATCGAATTTTAATAATCCAATTATTATTATTATTCATACCTCCCAACTTTTTGAGATTTGTTTCTATTGGCTTCAATGGGGAAACTTGCTTTGATATGCGAGTACTTTGGATTACGAGCATACTCCTGGAACGAATTATGCTAGTAATCCAAGGTTCCACTGTACATCTATATAGATCAGACCAAAATGAGGGACAAATGAGGAGGAATGAGGGACAGAGGGACATTGCTCCAAATCAGGGACAGTCCCCCGAAATCAGGGACAGTTGGGAGCTATTTATTATTCCATCATCCTTAAAATGGTACATGCGTAGTGCAGATTTTTTCGGCAAAAGGCTTGCATTGCTAAAAAGAAAAAAAAACATTTTGTGGCATGCCCCAACACTAACTGGCCCTAACAGAGGATCTTTTTTACTGAATGTAAGCTTTTATTCTTAACCTAACCCTTAAATTCTATTAAACTTAACCTCAAATATGCCATTTAATATTTGCTCCTAATCAAAGTTTCTATCTTAACACCTGAAGCAGATGTAAACCCACTCGCTAAAACATTGCATACGTTTTATAGGATAAGTGCACTTAGGCCACGTACACACGATCAGTCAAAACCGATGAAAACGGACTGAAGGTCCGTTTTCATTGGTCCACACCGATAGTGTGTGCGCCCCATCGGTCAGTTATCCTTCGGTCAAAAAAAAAAGAGAACTTGCATCAGTTGGACTGATCGTGTGCTTTTTATCCTTTCCCACAACCTAACCTACCCTTCCCCTTCACAGGTGCATACTTGGTCTGATGGCCATGGCAATGTTTACGTAAATCAAGTGCCGCAAGTCTTCGTTGTTCTGGCCATAACTGCACAAGCATAGACTCCTGTTGTTCCATGGCTACCACTTATTGGGTGTAAGGACCTGCCCTAATTATTGGGAAGGGGATTCCCTCATTTATAAAAATTTAGGAACTCTTGTTTCCACATATTATTTATATACGTTCTATGAGACCATCTCCTTTCATCTCTGGCCTCAGAATACTGCCCTATAAAAAATGTTGGGGCACTAATGCACAGGCATTGCCTGGATAGTGAAGACTTGCACCTCTGGATCTATGCATGAAAGAAAGTTAGGGTGGGTTAGGTTACAAAAAAAAACACAGTCACTTCCAGCACTAAGGGTCTTCTGAAGTAGCCACAGACTTGTAAATACCACCATTTAAAAGCTGATTTAGTTGTTCCACAAAATACACAAACAATTTATTTCAACAAAAACGTTTGTCTCAATCTTTTTATGTTTTCAGTTTTCAATTAATAAATACCAGCTGATACTGCTATGATGTTCCTTGCTAAAGTGTTTCCTGTTATGGGATGTCAGCTGTCTCCAACTGTGTTTCTGTAACGTCCACATCCAAGACGTGCCTCTGGTTAATCCTATGCTGCGTCACTGCTCCCTGGCTTCTACAGGTATTCAACCCTCCTGGATGTGTTGCCACATGCAGTAGTTCCTCCTGCTGACTGCTGATAACCCAGCCAGTTACAGTTGTTTGAGAAACAGTGGTACTTCTATGTGTGTGACCTAGGATGGCAAGCCTACTGATTTTGGTGAAAGCAGTTGGCAGAATCTGTATTTTAGTTCTTCCTCTACTATTTCTAGTTCTTGTTGGAGCCTATGTCAAAATACCCAACATGAAAAAAGGGGGGGGGGGTGCATGTCATGAGTTCCCCAGGTCTCTCTGAGGACTATATAACAAAATATACAAAACTGCAGGTACAAAAATAAGAATACATTTTACACATCTATGGCCTTTCTCCCACTTGTTGTATATGGAATAATTCTGTATAGGTTAAAGTGGAACTATAGGGAAATTTTTTTTCTTCAATTTGGATAGAGTAAGGGAGGGTTATAACCCCTGCCAGATTTTTTTGTCGCCATCTGTGTCAGATTGAGAGATTTCCCTTCACTTCCTATCCCAGAAAGTGAGAGGAAATCCCTGCAAATTAAGGGACCCCTAAGTCTCCAGTAATAGTGTCCCCATTGGAAGATTTCCCTTCTATTACTTTTTTTGAGGATAACCTAATAATAATGGCAAATAATGGGGACACAGACAGCATCAAAAACTGACAAAAGTTCTAATACCTCTGTTATGTCTCCAGGATACCTTTCTCTCTCCTGAGGTTCAGAAAAGAGAATTCACATTGTCATTTAATTAGTATATTATGATGTTGCATTATTAACCACTTGCTTACTGGGTACATATGCCCACTTCCTGCCAAGGTGAAATTTCAGCTTTCAGCAATGTTACGCTTTAACTGACAATTGCGCATTTGTGCGATGTGGCTCCCAAACAAATTTTTTTCCCCACAAATAGAGCTTTCATTTGGTGGTATTTGATCATCTCTGCAGTTTTTATTTTTTGCGCTATAAACAAAAATAGAGCGACAATTTTGAAAAAAAAAAAAAAAAAGTCAGCAGTATAGCAGAATGCCTATATACTCACCATCCTTGGCTGTACACCTCTTTAACCCAATTTTACACAACTCCATGGGTTCCTGAAAATACTCAGGGGACATGCATTTTGTTGATTTCCTCACACCTCTGAAAGGCTGAGGTAGCTGAGCAGGTAATCTGCAGCCAGTGAGTGGCCCATCACTGTCAGAGCGGACATGTGGACAGCTGGGCAGGAGCCAAATACAGTGCATGTTTTTATTTTGCATCATTGCTTCTAGTCTGGTACCTGTTTATTAAAATAAAAGTTATAGTAATGCTCTGTCTGATCATTCAGCCGATTATCTGTTTCTATTAAATGAATACCTGTATTGTCATGTGGAGTTGTGTTTTTGTTGTGCTTTGTGAAAGTTCTTTGTTGTTTTTATATCTTGCATAAAGTCACATACTTCCATCTGATGAAACACTGTGAAAGAACTGGGCCGAAGATGAAGAATGTGTTAAAAATTGCTAGAGTAATCACGTGCACACAGCTTCATTGTGTCTGAGGAACTTTTTATCACTTGCCCATAAACCACAAACCAGGTACAAGAGTCGTCACGTTTATTGTCATATGTAATCCAGCTTCACATGCTTTTAAATCATGATACAATGAATGCAGTATGCTGCAACTGTAATCTAGTTAGAGTATTTCCTGAGATTTCATCAGTTTACACAGCTGCCACCATTAGGGATGCCACCTATTTGAGTTTCACCCCGACAGTCTGGGTTTTGAATCATGTGGCCGCCTGAAAACTGGACACATTATTAAGAAACAACTGTGCCGGGACCATCGTCAGGGGCACTACTAAGGCAGCAATGACACTGATCCACATATCTCGTGGGGTGTCTGAGGTTCTCCTCAGCCATTGCATCTCTGTAATCCCCCCCCACTGACGGCCCATCTCACACAGCAGAGTGAACCAAAGCTGCCTCCTTCTCGGCTCTGATGTGTACATTTACACAGACAGGGGGAGGAGGGACCGTGCATGCGCCACACTAATCTGAGGTCTGTACTAAGTTCACTGTACTGTAGATGGACAGGGTAGGAGAACAGAGTGACCGGGAAGTCCTCTACCCTCCCAAAGCACCTCCCCAGCACATATCCGACCCCCTGCTAGCACAAGTCCCCTCCCCTTCCAAAGCACCCCTAGCACATATACTCTTACCCCGCCCAAATCAAAGAGATGCCAGCTGCCACAGAGGGGATGATCGCGGCATCCGGGATCCTGGGCAGCCCACAGGAGATGCAGGGCTATTTCCCCGGGTGCCCACTCTAGCCAAGTTTATGGATCCAAGTGTCAGATGCATTTGTTTTATTTAACAATCCCCCTTTAAGCCCCACCACTGTTAACACAATTTGGCTACACCCACTGTTTGCTGTGGCAGGCTATTCACACCAAATCAGGGGTGGATCCGGGGGGGGGGGGGGGCAATGGGGAAATTGCTCCTACTCAAGAAAATAGTGAGCGGGCCAGCAGTAGGGTCAGTAAGCAGGCCAGTGGGTGAACGGAGTGGGCTTGAAGGCTAGTGAGCCTTTACTGGGGGGGGCACTTTGAGAAGAGAGTGGAGTGCTAGGTGGGTGGGGGAGTCAGATATGTACAGGGGGGTGCTTTGGGATGAGAGAGAACTTGTGATAGAAGGTGGGAGGTGGATATGTGCTTTGGGGACACTTTGGAATGGAAGTGGACTTGTGATGGGGGATCAGGTATGTACTGGGGGGTGCTTTTGGTGGGGAGAGGACTTGTGCTACAAGGTGGGGTGGAGGGGCATATATATGCTTGGGGGAGCAGGGAGTGAACTTGTGTTGGTGGATCAAATACATACTGGGGGGTGCTTTGGGAAGGACATGGCATAGATGTGTACTGGGGGGTGCTTTGGGAGGGGGCAGACTTATGCTGGGAAGTGGGTGGTCAAATACTGAGGGGTGTTTTGGGAGCGGAGGGGAGAGGGCTTGTGCTAATAGGTGGGGTGGGAGGGCAGATATGTGCTTGGGGGGTACTTTGGGAGGGGAGTGAACTTGTGCTGGGGTGGTCAGATACGTATTGGGGGTTCTTTAGGAGGGGCGCGGGCTCGTGCGGGGGGATCAGATATGTACTGGGGGTGCCATTTTAGGAGGGGAGCAAACTTGTGCTGGGGGGTCAGATCCATTCTGAGGGTGTGCTTTGGGAGGGGAGGGCGCCCGATTCTCCTCCTTTGGGGTCCCCCACTGGCAGTCTAGGCTCCTTCTCGTCTCTGTGTGCCACCATAGAAATTCACTTTCTTTGGTGGCACACATGTGTAAGCAGCTTGTAAAGTAAGGTATTATAATGTTATAGGAAGCGTTTTGATCCTAAGTTATTATGTGTTGGTTAAATTCTTATATTGCAATGTGGGTTATTTGTACTGCTTTGTTATGTTTGCCCTGTCCTGAGAAACAAGGGTTAACACTGCTGGCCAGGTTTTCCTTGGCTTTTTGGGATGTACCACCCTCTGCTGGGGCAAACAGTTAAAAGAAGAACTCCTTCTAGTGCAAGGGTTTATTATCTTTGATTGTTCCACACATGGAAAGGGAACAGAAGTTGACCTAGGATGTAATTGCAATTTCTGTTGTTACCACCACTTTGCGGGAACACAGTCAGGGTTCCAAGGATATGGACTTATACTACTGATTAATGGACTCTAATAGGACTTTCTAACCTATTTAAAGTATAACTACTGCAAAGGGGCAGGGGCACTTAGAGGACAAGCTCTATAGTCATTAATATCAGGGAAAAAAACAAATACCTCAGTAAAGAACTTATTTGTTACTAGTGATGAGCGGAATACGCCATATTCGATTTCGCGATATTTCGCGAATATATCGAAGAATATTCGCGAATATTCGTTAATATCGAATATTCGTGATATTTTATAAAAAAAAAAAGAAAAAAAATTGCGAATTTTCGCCAATGCGAATTTTCGCTAATGCGAATTTTCGCTAATGTGAAATTTCGCGATTTTTTTTTTTTTTTATATAAAATATCACGAATATTCGATATTTACGAATATTCGGTATATTTTATATAAAAAAAAAAGCGAAATTTCACATATGCGGTTGCGAATATTCGTTAATATCAAATATTCGTGATATTTGATAAAAAAAAAATTGCGAATTTTCGCTATTGCGAATTTTATTGCGAATTTTTTTGCGAAATTTGAAAAATAGCGAATATTCGAAATAGCGAATATTCGCCGCGATATTCGAGATATTCGCGAATACTCGAATATGCAATATTCGTAGCGAATATTCGCAATGCGAATATTCGTGAGCAACACTATTTGTTACACATCTTTGCCTAGTCTGAAGTTACCAAAGGGGTGAATGTATGGTGTATCTTAGAATATGGTTCACACCAGGGGACAAGACAGGATACAGAAGATGCAGTACAGAAGTCTTAACATGCAGTGAAGCTAATTAGAAAAGGCTATATTGCCAAGACTACAGTACTAGTGTTGAGTAGCCAGCAACCAGCAGTTTGGGAAAAGGTAGTAGTGACTTGGCATAGGTGAAGTAAAGCCTTAGTGTACCTCAGCGCTCCAAACCCCAATATTGGGTATGACTCCTGGCACAAGGCATCCTAGGTACCCAGCCAGGTTATTTGCAGAAGATAAAGTGAAGCCTCGGGGGAAAAATAATCACAGGTTATTTACAAAGTTGTGCTTCATAGGATTCTAGTGTAATATACAAATCAATGTCACTGGTAACTGGGCTGGTGGAGACTGGTGTAAGCTCCATGGCACCAGCTCAGAAATACCGCACAAAAGACAGAAGCATTGTGAATAATTTTATTTAGTGTACAAAAAATTACAAATGTATCGCTCACCCCCGCAGGAGCCGCTGGTTAGATTTGGGATGGCAGGTTATCTCGTGGCTCTGGTGAAGTATCTAGGGTGAACGATGAATATAACAGCAATGAAGGAATGTCCGCCAAATAGGATATCTCTTTATAAGTGCTCTTTATTACCCAGCCGGTTAAAAACAGTTAACAAGTGATGGGAAGGATAGACAAAGTGTTGAGGAGAACTAGCAGACTCAGGCCTTGGATATTGAAGCAATCCTGCTTCCGACAAATAATTAGTCTTTCTGCACCACTCCAACTTGAGTGGGTATAGCGTACCTGGACAGGGTCCTCTCACAGAACCTGGCAGCCAGAGTATCACTTGAACTTGAGAAGGATGCCTCTGCCACAGGCTCTTCTAAATGACCGTCAGGAAAGTGCCTCTGCCACCGGCCTTCCCTGAGTGTAATACGGAGGTATATCTCCTAGTAAAGGTTTTCCTGAGTCTTCCTCAATGTCGCCAGAGTACTGACTGAGGGGGAGAAACAATCCCTCAGTGTCCAGTACCTCGATCCACAATGGTTCTTTCCAGTGCTGTTGGGACACCAGCCTCTCATTGGTATCCCTCAACCGGACTCCCCACCGAACAGCACAACTCGCTTGGGATGTGCGATGGTGGGAACCCAGTCAGTCACTGGGTCCCCATGGTGCTCAGGGTGTTCCGGACCATCTTGGCTCCGGAACCAGGAACTTCGCGTAGCACCCACGCCCCGGCCAGGTAGGCCATAACGCGTGGGGCGCGGTGATGTGCGGTCACCCTAAAGGTGGGTGCCGCACCAGGAACCAGAAGACAAGCGAAGAACCTCACAAAATGGCACCTGCCCCATAAGTACCCTCTCCCAGCATGCCCAGCGAGGCCCAAGCCTCCCGATTGGCCGCTGGAAAAGGGCACCCGAACCTCAGCTTCCACTGCTACCACCTGCTGCCTCAGGGTGGAAGAGCACCCCAAACACAGCAGAGTGAGCCCACAGCACAGCCAAGCTAAAGCCCTACACAATCATAATTGAGATCAGAGTAAGGTTACACAAATGAAAAGGAAATCTATCATGGATTACGAGGAGTTAACCAGTCTGCGTGTAGAACTCACTTTTAAGATGGAGTTCTGCCTTAGATGCCATATTTGCATCAAGAAACAGCCTCAGCCCACCTCTGCAGGCACCGGCAAGCACTCTCTCCCCGTTCCCAAATGGGCACCACCCACATATGCAGGCATGCTCCCGAGCCCTGCTGTGTGTGCCTATAGACCCACACTGCACATCTCGACCCTACCCCCCACTCTCTGCTCACAGGACAAAGGTGTAAAAACACTTAAAGCTCAATTGATGTCAGAAGAATGTACATTTTTTATATGCAAATGCTTAACAGATCTTAAAAATCACAATAAATACAGGATATGATTTTACAAATGTTTCTATTCTATCCCATGCATTAAGTTAAGAAACTTTCTGCCTGCAGCTCCCCCCACCCCCATACTTACCTGAGCCTGATCTTGAGACAGTGATATGCATGAGAGCAAAGGCTCTCCAGGCTCTCTCCCTCCCCATTGGCTCAGATGCAGCAGTGTGAGCCTTAGGCCTCGTACACACGAGGGGATATGTCCGCTGAAAACGGTCCGATGGACCGTTTCAGCAGACATCTCCGATCGTGTGTATGGGCTAGCGGACAGATTTGTCCACCCAACAGATTTCAAAGCATGCTTTGAAATCTATCCGGTGGGAATCTGTCCGCCCGACATGTCTGCTGGTTAGTACACTTACCAGCAGACATGTCGTCCCGCACCGCCGTGGCGCGCCGCCGCCGAATGGATTCAGCGCATGCGCGGAAGTGTTTTACTTCCTGGTGCGGTGACGTGGCGGCGTCAACGTCACCGCCGCGTCACCGCCACGTCACCGCGCCGTCCGCCGGCGGGGAATTTGATCCGATGGTGTGTACACGCCATCGGATCAAACTCCAGATCGGACATATCCGATGGAAATGGTCCGCGGACCGTTTTCATCGGATATGTCCGATCGTGTGTACGAGGCCTTAGTGTCAGTGTCAGTCTTATGGACACAGATAGTGGAGCTCGGCAGTGAGCACACACAGCCCCCCCCCCCCACATAGCAAGAAGCTTGCTATGGGGGGATCCAGCAGTGGGAAGCAGTCAGGAGCGCTGGTGGGGAACACAAGAAGAGGAGGATTGGGGCTGCTCTGTGCAAAACCATTGCACAGAGCAGGTATGTATGGAAAATGTGTTATTAAAAAAAAAAAAAAAATGAACCTTTACAATTACTTTAGTAAAGTATATAATATATCTATTAGATATCCATTTTTTTTTTAATCTACAGAGCGAGATACCCAACAAATCGAAACTTCTGCAAATGTGTTTGCCTTGCTTGAAACTGGATCTATATAACTTTCATTCATATTTGATTTATGTGACATGACTAGCTAGAGAGTCTTCCCGTCTGCAAGAACAATGCGTGAAGATTGGAGTTGATTGCCTGCAAGCTCCAATTATGTAAATCTGTCATTGATTATCACTACTTATTCACGATTTGTCTGTTTTTAAATAATTTAAATGATTTATTTATGATCTGTCAGGAAAGCCACAATGCATCATTGGGAATATTATAAAATATTGGTATCTATGTAATACCAGGCAAGTGTTCATTAGGGATGAGCCGAACACCCCAGCATTCGGTTCGCACCAGAACCTGCGAACATTTAGAACCCCATTGACGTCTACGGGACTCGAACGTTCAAATTCAAAAGTGTTCATTTTAAAGCCCAATATTCAAGTTATTGTTGGAAAACGTCTTTGAGAACCCGGGGTCTTGCCCCAGGGAACATGTATCAATGGAAAAAAAGTTTTAAAAATGGTAGTTTCTTCTGGAGCAGCGATTTAATGATGCTTAACCACTTAAGGACCGCCCCATGTACATATACGTCGGCAGAATGGCACAGACAGGCACATCAACGTACCTGTACGTGGCTGTCTTGACGTGGGTCGGGGGTCCGATCGGGACCCCCCCCGGTACAAGCGACGGTCCCGGCGGCTGAAGGAGCGATCCGTGCTGAGGGGGGCGGCGGTTCGTTTTTGTCCGCCCCCTCCGGATCGCTCCAAGCCAATGCGCGCGCTCCCCTGCAGTGTCACTTCCTCCTCCTGTGTAAACACAGGAAGAGGGAAGTGATGTGATCTCTGCTCTCTGCGTTTTTTTCAACCGCCGCTGAGGAGAGATCACATCACATAGTAAGTCTGCACAACACCACACTGACACCAGGACACGCAGGCACACTTAACCCCTTGCGATCACCCCCCTCCCCCTGTCACAGTGTCACTGAATGCAGTGATCATATATGTACAGTATGATCACTGCATTTAGTGTCAGTGTGACAGGCAGTGTGACAGGCAGTTAGTGTTAGGTTCAGGGTAGCCCCCGTACCCCCCCTAATAAAGTTTTAACCCCTTGATCACCGCCCTAGTTAACCCTTTCACTCCCTATTGCCAGTGTCACTAAGCGATAATTTTTCTGATCGCTGTATTAGTGTCGCTGTTCCCGCTAGGTAGCTATTTTTTTTTCTATTGTGATTTCTTTTTACTAAAGACATGTGGCTAAATAAATTTTGGCCTAAATGTTTGACTAAAATTTAGTTTATTTGAATTTTCTTATAACAAAAATGTCACTCTTTTTTTGTATATAGCGCAAAAAATAAAAATCGCAGAGGCGATTAAATACCACCAAAAGAAAGCTCTATTTGTGGGAAGAAAGGGACGGAAATGTTGTTTGGGAGCCACGTCGCACGACCACGTAATTGTCTGTTCAAGCGACGCAGTGCCGAATTGTAAAAACCCCTTGGGTCATTTACCAGCGTATTGGTCCAGTCCTTAAGTGGTTAAAGTGAAAAAAAAATTCCTTCAAATATCGTACCTGTGTTTAGAACTGTCCCTGCACAAAATTAGATTACTATAAGAAAAAAGTAATTTAATACTGCTTGCGGCTTTAATGTAATGCTTGGTCCCTGCAATATGGATGAAAATCGCTGAAAAAATAGCATGGGTTTCCCCGCCACCACTCCCCCAGGTCAAAGACCCTTTGGCCCTATATACTTTGAACAGCAGTATACAGGCGGTGCAAACAAGACAAGGACTGTAGGTTTGTTAAGTAGAATCTGAACCATGTCATACTTTGCTGCTGCATATTGCACAATTTCCTAAAGAGACCCTCAACAAACTACAAGACACTTGTGGAATAAAAGAAAATGTTCCGCGCCAAACAAAATATATATAAAAAGATAAAGCTGCTACTTAAAAAACAAATAAAAATTGTCACATTGTGAGATAAAAAATAAGTGCGCTAATTACATATAATAAGACACAAATCAATGTGCTAATTATATACTGAAGTACATATACATAAACTACAAAGTATTGTCCATATTATTGTTGCCAAAAATCACCATACAGTTCATAATAGTGTATTGTTACAAAGTCCCATTTGGTGCAATAGTTGCTGAAAAGATTCTTCCAAAGTCTTGAATGCGTGTATAGAAACTTCCACCACACTCTAATGATTTCACCCAAAAGTGCTCAATAGGTATATGCGCTTACCAGAAACACCTGACTTCTCTAATTAAAAAGAAAGTCAGAAACAGCCTCAGCAGTATTGTGACTGCAAACACATCGGTGATAACAGGATAGCTGATATTCTCAATCCCAGATTGGATACGGTGACATAAATGTGAGAGAAAAATACTCCATAGCGTAATACTGCTTGATTTATTAAAAGTTAGAACATAAAAAAAAGCCAAATGGCCTCTTACATTAAAAAGATGCCAGACCCGGCATCAAGGCTGCTCGCTTGTAAATCGTAGGTGATCCGCTCCGCTTCGTTTGCAGCTACACTGCCTCGCAGCAGCATGTAGCGGCGTGCGTTCCACTCCGAGACTCCGACTAACAGATGACCGGATACTAAGGCGCATCATGTGACTAGTTACGCTGCCGACGTACGTTTCGTTGTGCAAACGTCTTCAGGGCGCGTAACTAGTCTGGCAAAGGCTCATGGTATTTGTAGTGTATTGGACCCCTCCCATCATACAATTAAAGTGAACAGGCCAATTAACTCATTCAGCACAACAGCCTTGATCTCGAGCATTACAATTGACAAGCATGGAAGTTTGATCGAGCAATACAAAATACAAAAAATAGCAGTTAAGCCAATTGAATAAGTGAAGCATGTATGGAGAAAAAATGTATTACATAATAATGATTAAATTTAAAACTACAGTCTACAGAGTCACGGATAGGACTCGCACTGCTTGGTTATTGTACAGGTACATTATTAATTGCTATTCATACTCAAAGAGTTGTTATAGACCGGCTAAATCTACAAAAACTTAGACTGTCATTAGACAAAAAAACGGCTAGCAAAAATACCACATTAATACTGAAGACTAAAAGGCCTTCACAAAACATGTACAAAACCCCAAAACACAAAACCCCAAAACCCCAAAACAAAGTTTAAGGAGAACTCTACCAAAGTTCCTCCATCCACTAGAGTGTAATGGATTGCTCCCCCCGTTTGATAAAGGACTCTGCCAAAGTTCCTCCATCACCTAGAGTGCAATTAATTGCTCTCCCAGTTTAATGATGGTATATTCAATGGGACATTACACCTAGAACCTATGGCCCACTAAATGACGTTATGGCAGATCTCAATAATATGAGAGACAGGGGCGTGGCCGACTGCCGAGCTGCATGGACGTCTGATCTCCCAGCTCCCGCACCAACCGGAGATTCGAGCACCCGCAAAGCTAAACTGCACCACAAAATATGCACCATTCCAACCAGCATACACTGGGGAACCCGGACGGGTCATCCCGCAAAAGGAAAGACTACCGCCAGCCGCAGAAATTGACGGATTTCTTCTCGCCACCTCACAGGTCCCATGGCCAAGATGGCGCCCGCGACCGCTCGCCGCGAGGGGAGAAGGCATACACTGACCCGTCTGGGGATGAGGATTCGTCTGTCCCCTCACGCTCCTTTCCTCCTGATCCACCGGCGCTCACTGGAACAGTCTCCACTACCGCCAGCCCTGCCAAAGCGCGGATGCGCTTGGATCCCAGCTCACAGGCACCTGAGGTAAGGCCTACCCTGGACAGTCTCCCCTCACTAACGTCCGGACCATCCCCCATAGCTGCTTTTCCCACCAACAACCAACCAGTGGTTGACACCATGTTAAAGGACATGCTGATCGCGCTGCACAGCTCCATCCACAATGACATTTCATCTATGCTATCAGCATTTAAATCTGAGATGGGCCTTGTGAACAACAGAATAGGCCGCATTGAGCACCAAATGAGCGCCATTACAGTTACAGTTAACGACTTAGTTGATGCCCACGACCACACCAAGGAAGAACAATGATGGGTGTGGGCCAAGATGGCGGATCTCGAAGACCGATCGAGACGCAATAATGTTAAGATATGTGGCATACCCGAAACGATCGTTCCTGCCAAACTCAACACTTATGCTAGGAAAATGATATCTCTGCTCCTGCCTGACCTCCCTTCTGTTGAGACGGTCATAGACCGTATTCACCGACTACCGAAACCTTCCCACCTACCGCCCGAAGTGCCCCGAGACACCCTCATGATTGTACACTTCTACCACGCCAAAGACATGCTCATGACCAAATCCAGGCGTTTGGGTCAACTGCACGCGCCGTATGCAAAGTTACAACTATTTGCAGATATCTCACAATATACCCGCCAACAGAGAAGACAACTCCAGACCATCACAAAACCATTGAACAACCACACGATCCCTTACCAATGGGGATTCCCGACCAAACTCATGGTTACCAAAAATGGGGTAAAACACAACATCCACTCAGTGGAGGAAGGCATCCAGCTCCTCAGAAAATGGCACATCATCCCTGGAAACAACCCACCACCCCAGGCGCCAATCCCTGATGAAACGCACCCCACCGACATGGATTCCTACCCCAGTGAAGGTGTGTGACCTTGCGGTTAGTGTACCTCTATTACTACTACTACAAAGCACTCCGGTTGGTGCCTGCTCGTTGCAGTTAACACACAAACTTTCGCCCCGTAAGCTGTCAGCAATCCTGACATACTGCTGACATTGGTGCCCCTGCTGCGCCCAGCTTTCCATTGTTCTAAATAAGTTACTGTTGACTGTTACTTTTGTCCCCTTATTTTTGTCTCCCCACTTGTTCCCTTTCCCTTTCACCTGGATCCCGAAGAGCAACAACACTCTGAGAAGACCTACCCCCTGAACAGCGGAATCACCTCTCACCTACTACCCCCTTGAACTAATTGACTACCTTCAACGAACTGTGAGTACCTCTATCTACATACCCACTACACTGCTCTTGCCAAGATGCCAAAATTTCTCACCTTGAATGCTAAGGGACTGAACCAAGCGGGCGTCACTGTGGAAAACTGCTCACGCATCCCACTGTGACATCCTCTGTGTGCAAGAAACACACTTCAAATCCTCTGCAGAACCGACCTGTACCAATAAGCACTTTCTGAATATATTCAAAGCCTCTGGTCCGGAAAAGAAAAATGGCGTCTTAATCGCCATCAAAGACACAGTACAGTTCACTCTCCATGATAGCATGACAGACATCGATGGCAGATACTTAGCGTTAGATTGCTCCATTAACAATGTCAGACACACCGTCATGACGGTGTACGTCCCTAACAAACGACAGATCAACTTCTTGTCCAAACTAATGAAAAAAATCAACCGCTTCAAGCAAGGTCACCTCATACTATGTGGAGACTTTAACATAGTGCCTGACAGCTCGATTGATACTTCCTCCCAATCGCTCAGAACAACCTCACCCATGGGACCTTTCATACGATCTCATGATCTTTATGATGTATGGAGGTGCCACCATACTACCGAAAGGGACTACTCTTACTTCTCTCCACGGCATAATTCCTACACGAGGATTGACTATTTCTTGGTGGACAAATGGCTACTCCCCAAGGTCTCAGCATCCGACATCTCCTCCATCACGTGGTCCGACCACGCACCTGTCACTATCTCCCTGAATGACTCCTCTCCCTCTTCTCGATCAAGGGTTTGGAGGGCCAATGCCTCTGTCATCCACTCCCCAATTCACTCTGAATATATCAAGGAACACCTAACTGAGTTTTTCTCCCTAAATGCTGACTCTGTGACTAATCATAATGTATTGTGGAATGCCCATAAGGCATTCATTCGAGGAATCTTTATTCAACTGGGGGCTAGAGAGAGGAGGATGAGATCACAGCGTTTGGAAACCCTTACCTCAGATATAAAAATATTAGAAACTCAAAATCAATCAGCTCCTAGTAGTATTACAAAACGTAAACTAGATCTCTTAAGACAAGAATTGAAAGCCCACTTGCTGGATTCCTTTGAGAGAGCCCATACCCACTTTAGAGCCCTCCACTATTCCACCGGCAATAAAGCAGGTAAAGCTATGGCTAATAGGATTAAGGGCCACCTATCCAAGGCTAAAATCACCCACCTGTTTCACCCCTCCTCAAACCAAAAATTAATTGACCCTTCGGAAATCGCCAATGCCTTTAGCGACTATTACACCACCCTATTCAACCTGAAAGATGATAGCTCCGTTCTCCAACCATCCCCTCAAGACATAACAGCATTCCTCCAGGAAATCAATCTCCCAAAATTGTCTAAGGATCAATTGGAGACATTGGATTTACCGCCCTAGAAATCCAACACACGATTTCTGGACTACCCTCCAACAAATCCCCGGGCCCTGATGGCCTAACGGGTGAATATTACAGAAAATTTGGCTCCATCTTATCACCATTTCTTGCTAGAGTTTGTAACGACGCTGCCTCATCCTCCTCTCTTCCCCCTGAAATGTTATCTGCTTTAATTATTACACTGCCGAAGCCGGGGAAGGAACCCACCTGTGCCCAAAATTTCCGGCCCATCTCTCTCCTAAACCTAGATGCCAAAATCTATGCAAAACTCATAGCCAACCGTCTAGTGGACCTAATGCCCATGCTCATACACAAGGACCAGTCTGGCTTTACCAAAGGCAGACAGACCTTTGATGCGACCCGTAGGATCATAAACATCATCCATACCGCAGGGTCTACTCGAACGCCTTCTCTGCTCCTATCACTGGATGCGGAGAAGGCGTTCGACCGAGTCCACTGGGGGTACATGCTAGCTACACTGGTTAAATTTGGATTTCAAGGCCCTATTCTCTCCGCCATAATGGCATTGTATTCCTCCCCCTCAGCCCAGGTATACACATTGGAAATGCTCTCGAAGCCCTTTTTGATCACCAATGGCACGCGCCAAGGCTGTCCCCTGTCACCACTTATCTTTAACCTTGTCATGGAGCCCCTAGCAGAACATATCAGAAGTCAAGACAGGATATCAGGGTTTAAAATTGGTACTTTAGAACACAAAATCAACCTATTTGCGGACGACGTGATAATTATGATGACAAATCCCCTTTCTTCCCTGGCTTCGGTACAATTGCTGTTACAAAGATTTAGTAGCATATCCTACTACAAGGTCAATGAGAACAAATCTTATATCCTAGATTTAGGATTGGATGCTATCACCAGTAACTTGCTCAGGAACAAATTTCCCTACCCCTGGGCAGAATCCGGAATCTCATACCTTGGCATTACCTTAACTAAGTCCACAAAGGCTTTGTTTCCCCGCAACTATGTTGAGTTGAAACAAATGCTTATTTCCGAAACCCACGAGAATCTCCAAGTACGAATTCTCCTGGGCGGGCAGACTTGCGGCTTTCAAAATGATGGTCTTGCTCAAGCTACTGTATGTATTCCGAACACTCCACATACCACTCTCACAATCTTTCCTAGCAGCCCTGCAATCTATCTTGGGACGCTACATATGGCAAGGCAAGAAGCCCAGATGTAGCTTGGCCAAAATTTCTAGACATAGATCTGCAGGAGGTATGGCATATGTGGTCATCAAAGACTACTTTTCCTATCCAAAGGGGAAATTTCTCGCGCTAAAGGTGAATGAATTAATTAATATTAAATAATATAAAATCAATAACTGAAAATTAATAACCGGATCACTTAATTAAATAATTAAAGTGAAAAGTTAATTAATTATGAATAAATAAATGAACAAATAAATGAACAAGGGTATCCAGCAGCAACCTTAAACATGTGATATACATGAAAAAACAAAGATAAAAAGGAAAAAGTTGCGCTCAGAAGGCACAATATGACATTATGAGAAATTATTAAACGTATCAATATAAGTGAATAGACAAAAATAGGTAAATAAATGGATAAACCACATCTAATTGGAAGATAAAGTCCAAAAATGGTGATGAGAACAAATGTAATAAGAGTGGCTTACACTACAACCAAATCTTAATTAGTCCATTTGAGCTGGTATCACAAAGGTGTAATTAAATGGTATAATTAAATGATTGTCCAAATTTCAACAAAGGCAATGATGATCGTAGATGACAGTGTCCTAGATGGAATTCACTATCGATCTCACAGAATTCTGCAGACACATCAGAAGGTAAGTAAAGATGTACTCTTACCAGATCCTGGTGTAATTCAGGCATATCAATCCACTGGCATCTGAAGGGGGAGATCTCCTCGACCGCTTACAGTACTTCCTTATAGGACTGATAAGTTTTGCTGGACCAAATACTTCCCGCTAGTGCAGACTCCTCGTCCAGTTAAAAAACTCACGCTGAAAGGCGGGACCTGATGGCGTCACCGGGGGGCGTGTTAGAGCATCAAAGACTACTACCTGGCCACTATTCTTGCACAACTCAAGGAGTGGATGGCGGCAACACCCTCCACTCTTTGGAGTGACATAGAGTCCAACATGATTCCCGGTCATAGCCTGTCCCACTGGTTATTTGTCACACTAATCACTAACCCTCAACTGGGCCTATATTCCCCCACTATTCAGGCCTCTGTTAAAGCCTGGAGATTGCTGACTCGTGCTAAATGATCGATTGTACCAACTAAACCCATCCCCATACCGATACAAACACTGCGGCACCTCGTAACTAACTCCTCATTTCTACATCTCCTGACCGCTTTCCAAGCTCCCAATTCTGACTACTTTACTTACTATAGACTGCGACACTGTCTCTTAGCCACGCCCTCACTGGAAGGACACCTACAGTAAACATATGGCAATACCCGACCAAAGGCACCTCTATACTCTACTCGTCCCTACAAGAGAAAAACTCCTTCTTCAAATCCAAATCCCTCACTGACTGGGACTTCCAGACCCAATTTTATGACCAGCAATGGCAGGCGGCAATTAAGTCCATATACAAATCCACCTCTTGTACAGCCCTATGGGAACTCTCCCAGAAGCTGCTACTAAGATGGTACCTGACACCGTCCAGAGTGGCAAAATTCCACCCCCATACTTCACTTGACTGCTGGAAAGGTTGCGGTGAACCTGGCACTCTAATCCACATATTCTGGACGTGTCCCCACTTACAGGACATGTGGAATTTTCTAGAGCAAGTACTGAGGGAATTGACTGGCTCTCCCATTCCACTGACCCCCCAACTAGCTATTCTCAATCTGACCATCGATGACATACCACCTCCCTTAAAACTAGTGACATCCCACGTCCTACTGGCAACCAGACTTCTCATTGCCAGAAACTGGAAATCTAATACCATCCCCACAGTAACGGACGTAATACATCTAACACACACTCACTACCAGTATGAGACAATCCTTGCTCGCAGGAAACATTCCTGCCCCACACTATTGACTCAATGGACTCCATGGCGTCTATGGTACGACACTAAATGGAATCACTGACCACTGATCCATTAGTGAACGCTCCATCCTGTCCTTGATGTGCTCCACCCCCTCCCCTCCCTTTATGTGTGAAACCCCTTCCCCCCTACCCCCCCTCCTTAGCATAGATATCGCACTCCCTTATGGTTATTCCTACCGTTTACAGTTGTAAGTAATTTGACTGTCCAGATACATTACGAGTTTGTTTATGCACAGTCAGAAACCTTTTGCTGTATTCAATACTGTAAATAGGGTGTGCTGCGCTGCTAAAATTAATACATCAATAGTGAAGGTGATAACAAAATGTGCATTGAGTGCAAAAAAATTGTATATAAAAAACCAACACCAAGTGTTCCAATGTATGACAAAATCATATGAGAAAACAAACTGAATTGACAAAGTTCGTAAAAAGCTCCAGGGAAAAATCAAAGTTCAGTGAGTTCAGAGAAATATCCCAAGTAGGGGATTGAGATACTGCAGGACAGAAGAGAGCCTCCACCTCCACCTCTTATAGTAAATCTGCTTACCAGATAGATAATAATCGTGAGCATCAACAGCACAGCAGGCTGGATTGCCTTAACGGGTATTAAAGTGGAATCCTGTGTGTATCTCCAAGCTTGGTCTCAATGCGGCTGGATCCCAGAAAAACAATCACTCCCAGAGTGTAGCAAAGGGAAGAGAAAGGAAGCCAACATAGAGTAGTAACGTTTTAAAAGTTTAATAAAAGAAATTCGATTGCACTTACAAAAAACGAATCCTTTGGAAGCATATAAATAGTAAGCCGGCCGGCTCTCACAATCCGCCCGTCCTTCCGGATGGTCGTGAGGATAAAAACAATGGTGTCGTCAGCACGCCGTTCCTCCCTACGCCGTTTCGTCCAATAGCAGACTTCATCCAGGGGCACGAGCGGCGCGCTGACTCGCCACCTTTAAATTCGTTTGTAACATTCTAGGACCGCCCTTCTCTGACGTCTGGGGATCATGAATGGCGATCGGCCATCTTTGAAGAGGGATCGCTTGCCAATAGTATAAGCACTGTCAGTGCCTTGAACTTTGAAATTTTGTTTAAGATCACCCTTAGTGATAAGGTCATCCCAAGCAGAGTTACAGAAAACTCAGGCAGCAATCAACCGTGTTAAAAAAAAGGGATCGCTTGCCTTAAACATTGAAAACACCTTTTGCAGTAAGGTCGCCCTAAACAAACAAGCGGGGAATTCAGGAAGCAATCGACCATTTTGGAAAAGGGATCGCTTGCCAGTAATAGGAATTGATATCTGAAAATAAGAATATGTAGGCAGAAAAAATATACATAAAAAAGAGCCTCAATTTGGAGTATAAGGGTTGTATGGCAAATACAGCTGGTATGACCACCTCCAAATATGCCACACATTAGTCCACTAATGAAGGGAAAAATTAATTATAAAAAATTAATTAGATAAAAAATATGAAAAATATATATATGCAGATTGATTCCATATATATATAAATGTATATTAAAGATATATATTAAAGAAAGAAGCAAATTAGGGACGATTATTCCATAAACACTGAAGTGCACACAGAAAAGGAAAATTGATAGAGTATAAAAAATACGATTCCTTTGTGTGCTGATAGTGTAAATGAAGTGCACACTGAAAATTGGTAGAGTGTAGAAACTCCACAATTCCTTTGTATACTGATAGTGTATATCAATATGGTATGACACTACCAGATAATATATTAGAATGAATATATATTATGCCCTTTATACCAAATGAATATAGCCCAACACGAAAAACATCTGTGTTGGAAGTAACTGTAAGAACAGAAATCCAACTTCCAGCATATATTAACCATGTTGAAAAATCAAAAAATATATGTAAAAGGACAGGATCTATAATAAAGTTAGTTCAAAAAAAATATTTCAAAAAAGATTAATTAAATTGGTGATGCGGATCGACTAGACTAAACAGTGTAACGATGTGAAGTTGTTAATGAGGTGAAACTGATTAGAACTTATTGATTCTCAGATCTACCCAGACATCAGAGCAGGTACACAATGAATATAGCCCAACACGGAAAAACATCTGTGTTGGAAGTAACTGTAAGAACAGAAATCCAACTTGCAGCATACATTAACCATGTTGGAAAATCAAAAAATATATGTAAAAGGACTGGATCTATAATAAAATTAGTTCAAAAAAATATTTCAAAAGAGATTAATTAAATTGGTGATGCGGATCGACTAGACTAAACAGTGTAACGATGTGAAGTTGTTCATGAGGTGAAACTGATTAGAACTTATTGATTCTCAAATCTACCCAGACATCAGAGCAGGTACACACTACAGTAATGGTAAAAAAAGGAAATCAGCTGTTATCTATAAAAGCGTTGACGTCCGTGTCCACATTTAACCCATAAGGTAGGTATGTCCGGACTCGATAGATCCAAGACATTTCAAGTCTGGAGAGTCCTCTAACTAAGGAACTACCCCTCCAGTGGGGATCAAATTTATCGATCCCCAAAAATATCGTGCCTTCAGGATTACGACTATGATGTAGGTCGTAGTGTGCTGACACTGAATGTTGGGAGAACCCTGATTGAATATTAGTAATATGTTCCCCCAATCGTACTTGCATTGTGCGTTTGGTCCTACCAATATATTGTTTCCCGCAAGGACATTGCAGCAGGTAGACAATGCCAGTAGAACTACAGGTTATAAAGGGTTCAATCTAATGTTCCCTGGAGGTACTGGTTGAAAAAAATGATGTTGTTTTTTTCGTTTTTATTTTGTTTAACGTACAAACCTGGCACCTCCGGCATTGGTGGTAACCTACGATGCCTCTTTGAAAGAAGGAGACCTTTTTCGCCGGAGGGTCCACCACATTGGGGGCTATTTTGTCCCTCAAAGAAGGTACACCCCTAAAAATCACATGTGGATTCGAGGGTAGGAAAGTATTTAGGACTCTATCGTTTTCAAGTATATGCCAATGTTTTTTTATAATATTTTTAATCTTATAGTGTTGGCTGGAATATGTAGTGATAAGCGGGACTATGGGTCCAGTTTGATTATTTTTATTATTTATAACACTACAATTCAAAAGCTCAGAACGGTCTATTTCCCCCACTTCTATTAGGGTGGTTTCAAGCATTCTTTGATCGTATCCTTTTTCAGACAGTATTCAATACTGCTCATGGCTCGTTCGCCTAGATGTAACTCACTGCTGTATTTGTATTTCTCCATTAAAACTATTTGAAAGAAATAATATGAGAGACAAACAAAGGTATACTGCTCAACTGTTGGATAAAAATCAATTGAGATCAAGCTCAATGTTCATACCCAACGGTTGCATCGTACGAAGCTTGTATATCCATTGCGTTTCATTTTGCGAAATGCTCCGGGACATATGTGTCCCTCTCCAGTTTCTTGTGATTTTATCAACTCCAATAAAGGAGCATAAACTGGGGTCACTATCATGATGGCTGGCAAAATGCCTAGAAACACTATGGTTTGGGAAGCTTTTTTTAATGTTGCCCAGATGTTCATTTATTCTAGTCTTTAACTGTCGGGTAGTTCTGCCGACGTATTGAAGTGGACAAGGGCACTGAAGAATGTAGGTCACGTGATCAGTGTGACAGGTAATAAGAGGTTGAATTTTAAATTGTTCTTCTGTTATTATTGATTGAAAATATATGGTTTTCTTCGGGTCACCTGATTTCCTGGTTATTTTACATGCCTTACATCTAGTGCAATGATAAAAACCGGATCCGTCCAAAAAAGTACTTGGTTTTTTTGGGGGGTCAGGTACATTTGGGGCAATTTTATTTCTTAGTCCTGGTGCCCTTCTATAGATGAACCTGGGGGTACGGGGGATGATGGTCTGCAGATCTTTATCTTTAAGGAGTATTGGCCAATATTTTTTTTTTAAATATGCTCTATTTGTTTATATTGCCTGTGGTACCCTGTTATGAAGGGCATTTCAGCCTTAAACTCTTTTTTAGGTTTAGTAGTCAATAAAGATTGTCTATCTAAATGGGACACTTGGATTAATGCTTGGTTTAACACTTCAGGTGCATAACCCTTTTCAATAAATCGTGATGTTAAAGTTCGGGCTTGTTGGTCAAAATCACTAGAAGTTGCACAATTACGTTTCAGTCTCATATATTGTCCTTTTGGGACGGCCCCAATCCACTGGGGGTGATGACAACTACTGGTAGGAACAAATCCATTCCTATCAGTCTCTTTAAAGTATGTAAGAGTCTCAAACTTAGTCCCTTTCTTTTTAATAGTAAGGTCCAGATAATTTACAATTTCGGAATTAATTTCTGCCGAAAATTTAAGTCCATATTGATTATTGTTCATTTGATTGATGTACTCCTGTAGGAGGGATACGGTACGAATCTTTCCACCCCCTATCCCCCCCCCCCTGGTATTGATTGTAGTAAGGTGCTGGTCTACCTCTGAAATTCCCTCTGGATTTACCCCTTGGGGGCCTAGGAGGATAAGGCTGTCGATAAGGTTCGAAGTGTTGGTATTCGGCATTTCTATCCTCTAAAGGCCCATACCTGTTATACGTTTCCACAGGGGGATAATAGGGATAGAGATAGGCTGGAGGGTAATTGTTTGATTTTCCATGGGTCATTGACGGTTTATGGGAATTAGAAATCTTTTTTGGGGTACTTGAAGCTTTTGGGGTTTTAGGTTGAGTGGTTGCTCTAGTCACCACTTTATGAGGACCCACCTTCTGGATTATAGTAGAGTCAGCAGAAGTGCCTGTATTTTCCGCTGCTTGCCACTTATATACCTTATTTTCCTCATAATCTTTCACATCTCTTTGGTATTTATTAATTTTTTTATTTTTTATTTCTCCATCATATTTCACTAGATGTTCCTGTAATTGTTTAGATTTCTCTAGATACTTATTACTGTTTTTGAATGGTTCCATTTTTTCTTTAAGATCTGAGATCTTTGATTCCAGAACTACCCTTCTAGTTTGACGCCTTCTAATCATAAGCTGCATGAGCTTCTGTTCACAGGCATTAAAAAATTGGAACCACTCTTCAGCAAGGGTACGATCGTCGATACCATCGTTGGGACCGACATCCCACCGTAAACTTCTGGGTGTGAGATTTTTCTCTATATATAGCTCAAAGGAGGCTGTTTCCCACCACAGCAAAATTTGCTTTTCCATATCGAATTGGAGTTGTTTAAAACCCCTTTCAAGATCTATATTGGGACTGGGGGTATCTTGAAAAATTTCTGCTAGATTAATATGCCGAATACCAACACTTCGGGGGGAGAGGGGGTGGAAAGATTCGTACCGTGTTTAGAAAATTGAATTTAAAAAAATATTTTGCGGGACAACAGGCTGAACCATGCACTAAAGAAAAAACCAAGTTTGTGCATAGTGGTTTGAGAAATCAATCCACATTTAACCCTAGCAAAGGGACACATCATCATATCGAGTTATTCAAAAATATGGTACAAGATGAAATACGTGATTTGCAGTTTGAGAAAGCTACGTCAAACCCAGCTATCAGTCAGGGTATCAAACTACTAGAAGATAACAAACAGATAGTAGTGAGACCAGCCGATAAGGGGGGGGGGGGGGGCTAGTGGTACTACTGAGTACTACTATACGGAAATGCAGACACAACTCAATGATAATAAAACCTATCAATTATTAAAAAGTAGGGTTGTCCCGATGCCTCTTTTTTAGGACCGAGTACAAGTACCGATACTTTTTTTCATGTACTCGCCGATACCGAATACCGATACTTTTTTTAAATGCAGCCACGTGTCCCCAAATGCAGCCTTGTCCCTAAATTCAGCAGCCATGTCCCTAAATTCAGCAGCCGTGTCCCTAAATTCAGCAGCCGTGTCCCTAAATTCAGCAGCCATGTCCCTAAATTCAGCAGCCATGTCCCTAAATTCAGCAGCCATGTCCCTAAATTCAGCAGCCGATGTCCCTAATGCAGCAGCCGATGTCCCTAATGCAGCAGCCGATGTCCCTAATGCAGCAGCCGATGTCCCTAATGCAGCAGCCAATGTCCCTAATGCAGCAGCCAATGTCCCTAATGCAGCAGCCATGTCCCTAATGCAGCAGCCAATGTCCCTCAATTCCCTCAATTCAGCAGCCATCTCCCTAATGCAGCCTTGTGTCCCCTAAGACAAAGCCAAGTCCCCCCCCCCTCCTCCCGCCGCTGCCGAGTCCCGACATCTACTTACTATGCGCCCGGAGGAACACAACAGGTGTCATTTGAATAGCTGTGTTCTCCCGCCGCGCCGACATGTATGGTCCCTCCCCCTTGCCCGGGCACTTTGATTGACAGATCACCCGTCAGACGGGTGATCTGTCAATCAAAGTGCCCAGGCAAGGGGGAGTGGCCATACATGTCGGCGCGGCGGGAGAACACAGCTATTCAAATGACACCTGTTGTGTTTAGGGTTGCCACCTTTTCTTTAAGCCAAACCCGAGCACTTAAGCAGTGCCCTGCAAATATTTTTGTAGTACATTAAATCTTTTATGTGCGCGGGAGAGGAGTGCGGAGGGCAGTATGAGGAGGGATTTCTTGCAGTGTCTGTGGGGTGACCATGGAATGATGTCCCTCAGCTAGGGGTAGGAAGCAGCTCTGAGTGATGTCTGGGGGTGATGTAACCTGGGGGGAGTTGGGGGCTGAGAAGTGGTCAGATAGTAATGTGTATAATTAAAAAAAAAGCTATTGTGGTCATCTACTAAAATACTACTCAATGAAAACATTATTTTATAAGATGCCAGTCCCCAGCACTCTGTATCTACAGATGATGTGAAGGTAATTGATGGCCATTCATATAACTCTGTGTTATCCAGGCTCTGAGTCTGTACAATCAGAGGTGTACACTCATCACATACACACAGGGTTAAGTGAATGGCCATAAATGAACTTCACATAATCTGGACAGAGGGATGTTTGTATAGGTAGATAAGTGCTGTTTGGCAGATACTCTGTGATCATCGGGATGCATACTCCCCCCTCCTCCCCACACACACACTTGCTCGCTGTCTATTCCGATTCTGCTGATCCTAACTTCAATGCCATAGTAATCCTCTTTGAGCTTTGCACCCATGCAAACTTTCCTTAGTAAAAAAAAAAAGTCAGCTCACCTAGGCTCTTACAGCGGCCAGCCCGATAGCAGCTCCAGGGATGTCTCAGCTCCGCCCCCCTTCTCTCGGAGCATGGCACTCTAGTGATTGCAGAGGGGGGGTCAGAAATAACAGAGACTACAGGAGCCTCGAGGGGGGAGACAGACAGGAGCTTCATATTGATAATACACACACCAGCACAGTGTGTGTATTCAGTGAGAAGAAATGACACTGCTGCTGTCACTTTCTCCACAGTGGCAAGTATGTGCTAATCAGCGGCCGCAGCAGCTCTCCTCTCCCCCATACGAGGACTGCTTTGCTCGGCGCTCCGCTCCCTCTCCAACCCCTCTCCACCCACACTCCACCCCCTAACCACCCGCACTCGGAAAAAAAAAAAGTATTCTATTTAGGCATCGGGAGTATTTGCGCGAGTACAAGTACTAGCGCAAATACTCGGCATCGGTCCCGATACCGATACTAGTATCGGTATCGGGACAACCCTATTAAAAAGGGATCCCACTTTTAAATTGAAGGCCCAGCTACAAGAGTGGATGAAAGAAGGTTTTGAGAAAAATATCCTTGACTCTAAAGAAGCTGAATATTTGGTGTTACAGGCTCCCAAGGTACCAGTGATGTACACAATATTAAAATACATAAAAATAAAGAAAAACCGCCAGGTCGACCAATAATTAGCAGAATCAATTCACTGTTTTCTAGATTGGGGCAATACCTATATGTTTTTTTCAAACCTTTGGTTTCACAAAGCCCATCTTATTTGAAAGATAGTAAGGATCTTTTAATAGATATGCAAAAGCTACAAGCCACTGAATCTGTCATCATGGCTACAGTCAATGTAGAATCATTATATACCAGAATTTGCCAACAAGATGCTTTGGAGGCAACAAAATGGGCCCTAACCAAAGATGCTAAAATCAAAAAAATCCAAACCAAATTTCTCATCAAAGGATTGGATTTAGCTATGGGAAATAATTATTTTTGGGCGAATACCAATTTCTACAATCAAATTGGAGAGGTGGCTATGGGGGCACGTTATGCCCCCAGTGTTGCTTATATAGTATTAAATAAGTGGGAACATGAATCCATTTTTTCTGAAAGACATGATTCACTCATGTTCTACAGACGGTATATAGACGATATTTTAATATTTTGGGTAGGTGCGAAGAACACCCTACAATCAAATGAACAATAATCAATATGGACTTAAATTTTCGGCAGAAATTAATTCCGAAATTGTAAATTATCTGGACCTTACTATTAAAAAGAAAGGAACTAAGTTTGAGACTCTTACGTACTTTAAAGAGACTGATAGGAATGGATTTGTTCCTACCAGTAGTTGTCATCACCCCCAGTGGATTGGGGCCGTCCCAAAAGGACAATATATGAGACTGAAACGTAATTGTGCAACTTCTAGTGATTTTGACCAACAAGCCCGAACTTTAACATCACGATTTATTGAAAAGGGTTATGCACCTGAAGTGTTAAACCAAGCATTAATCCAAGTGTCCCAGTTAGATAGACAATCTTTATTGACTACTAAACCTAAAAAAGAGTTTAAGGCTGAAATGCCCTTCATAACAGGGTACCACAGGCAATATAAACAAATAGAGCATATTTTTAAAAAATATTGGCCAATACTCCTTAAAGATAAAGATCTGCAGACCATCATCCCCCGTACCCCCAGGTTCATCTATAGAAGGGCACCAGGACTAAGAAATAAAATTGCCCCAAATGTACCTGACCCCCCAAAAAAACCAAGTACTTTTTTGGACGGATCCGGTTTTTATCATTGCACTAGATGTAAGGCATGTAAAATAACCAGGAAATCAGGTGACCCGAAGAAAACCATATATTTTCAATCAATAATAACAGAAGAACAATTTAAAATTCAACCTCTTATTACCTGTCACACTGATCACGTGACCTACATTCTTCAGTGCCCTTGTCCACTTCAATACGTCGGCAGAACTACCCGACAGTTAAAGACTAGAATAAATGAACATCTGGGCAACATTAAAAAAAGCTTCCCAAACCATAGTGTTTCTAGGCATTTTGCCAGCCATCATGATAGTGACCCCAGTTTATGCTCCTTTATTGGAGTTGATAAAATCACAAGAAACTGGAGAGGGACACATATGTCCCGGAGCATTTCGCAAAATGAAACGCAATGGATATACAAGCTTCGTACGATGCAACCGTTGGGTATAAACATTGAGCTTGATCTCAATTGTTTTTTATCCAACAGTTGAGCAGTATACCTTTGTTTGTCTCTCATATTATTGAGATCTGCCATAACGTCATTTAGTGGGCCATAGGTTCTAGGTGTAATGTCCCATTGAATATACCATCATTAAACTGGGAGAGCAATTAATTGCACTCTAGGTGATGGAGGAACTTTGGTAGAGTTCTCCTTAAACTTTTGTGTTTTGGGGTTTTGTACATGTTTTGTGAAGGCCTTTTAGTCTTCAGTATTAATGTGGTATTTTTGCTAGCCGTTTTTTTGTCTAATGACAGTCTAAGTTTTTGTAGATTTAGCCGGTCTATAACAACTCTTTGAGTATGAATAGCAATTAATAATGTACCTGTACAATAACCAAGCAGTGCGAGTCCTATCCGTGACTCTGTAGACTGTAGTTTTAAATGTAATCATTATTGTGTAATTAATTTTTTCTCCATACATGCTTCACTTATTCAATTGGCTTAACTGCTATTTTTTGTATTTTGTATTGCCCGATCAAACTTCCATGCTTGTCAATTGTAATGCTCGAGATCAAGGCTGTTGTGCTGAATGAGTTAATTGGCCTGTTCACTTTAATTGTATGATGGGAGGGGTCCAATACACTACAAATACCATGAGCCTTTGCCAGACTAGTTACGCGCCCTGAAGATGTTTGCACAACGAAACGTACGACGGCAGCGTAACTAGTCACATGATACGCCTTAGTATCCGGTCATCTGGTTGTCGGAGTCTCGGAGTGGAACACACGCCGCTACATGCTGCTGCGAGGCAGTGTAGCTGCAATCGAAGCGGAGCGGATCACCTACGATTTACAAGCGAGCAGCCTTGATGCCGGGTCTGGCATCTTTTTAATGTAAGAGGCCATTTGGCTTTTTTTATGTTCTAACTTTTAATAAATCAAGCAGTATTACGCTATGGAGTATTTTTCTCTCACATTTATGTCACCGTATCCAATCTGGGATTGAGAATATCAGCTATCCTGTTATCACCGATGTGTTTGCAGTCACAATACTGCTGAGGCTGTTTCTGACTTTCTTTTTAATTAGAGAAGTCAGGTGTTTCTGGTAAGCGCATATACCTATTGAGCACTTTTGGGTGAAATCATTAGAGTGTGGTGGAAGTTTCTATACACGCATTCAAGACTTTGGAAGAATCTTTTCAGCAACTATTGCACCAAATGGGACTTTGTAACAATACACTATTATGAACTGTATGGTGATTTTTGGCAACAATAATATGGACAATACTTTGTAGTTTATGTCTATGTACTTCAGTATATAATTAGCACATTGATTTGTGTCTTATTATATGTAATTAGCGCACTTATTTTTTATCTTACAAGACACTTGTGCCTGATGAGGCCATTGATGTTTCAGTGGTGGCCCGTGAGTCGGTCCATACAGGCTTGGCCCCCCAAAGCGCACGTGCTGTGCGGCAACAATATGTTGATTATTTTAGGGGTGGGGGGGGGGAATTCTAATGCCAGATCTTGGCTGAATGAATTATTTTTTGGGGAAAGAAAAATTGTAGAACAAAGGGGGGTGGACCCCTTTGAACAAATTCTGTGAAGAACTCCTGTTCCCTGAAGGCCTCCATTATTTCTGCAAGTCAAAATTAAGCAAAAAAAGCTAATGTCAGTCAAGCCTCTACTACTTACTAAGCTTTCTCCCCATATCTAACCCACAAACTCCTACACTGATCATAAAGTCCAAAATCAAGTTACGTACCGTCATACTACACGATCGTTTCTTCCGCCTTTTTCTACAGACTGTGAACAGCGTTTTCACTCACGCGATATCCCTTTATACACTGCGAATGCGAGAATCTCTGCACGTTTCCCCGCCCCTGACAATCGTTCTTGTACTTTCCACGCCCCTTTTCGGTCGGTCAATGTAAGACAGTCAAGACACCATGGAGGACACACAGCAAGCTTGAAGCTCAAACCAGGAGCAAGGCCAGGCGGTTGCAAAAACCAGGAGAAGGAGGTACAAAGCCACCAATATGTCCTTTGAGGAGATGTTGGAAATGGTGGCAATCCTAAGGAGGGAGGACTATGATTGCAAACATTGCCCTTACAAGAACCCAAACACGGTGAAGGCCTAGATCATGGAAAATGTGCAGAGGACTCTCCATCAGAAATTTGGGGTGCGCAGGTCAAGGGAACAGCTGCGGAAAAGGTGGTCTGACCTTAAAATAAGAGAGCCAGAGCAGATGGAGAGGATTAAAAAAGTCATCAGAAGAAGTAAGTAATTTTCATGTGTACTCTGATTATTTGTTTTTTATTATTGTGCGGCATTTGCTTTTTCTTTCAGGTTGTATATATACAGTTCAAGAATAGATGTGAAGGTTCATGTTAGTGGGCATAATAATTGGTTGTATATGTGGTTGTTTATTCTATTCATGATCTTTTTATGGGAGACCAATTTTTAATTTAATGTAGATGTGTTCTTAACTAGATTTAAATAATACAACTTAAAGGATCACTAAAGGAAAAAAAAATGTGCTAAAATGACTGTTTACAGGGTATAGAGCAGGGGTCTCAAACTCAAATTATCTGAGAGCCACAAGACAAGTTTTCATATCCCATGGGGGGCCGCATGCAAACTTTCCAACTTCAAAAACAGTACTGGTTTAAGCGAATGCATTATTAACCCTGACCACTACACTAGACACGGACCACTACACTACACACGGACCACTACACACTGACCACTACACTGCACACTGACCACTACACTACAAACTGACCACTCACTATCAGTGTACAGCACATCAGGGCACAGGGCACAGCACACATGAATGCACTGCGCACATCAGGGTACAAAGCCCAGCACATCAGGGTACAAAGCCCAGCACATCAGGGTACATCAGAGAACAGCACATAGGGACACAGCACAACAGGCCACATCAGGGTGCACGGCACATCAGGGCAGGTCATATCAGGACATGGCACATGGCACATCAGGGCACAGCACATCAGGACAGGGCACATGGCACATCAGGGTACATGGGCCACATCAGGGTACATGGGGCACAATCAGAGCACATCAGGGCACACCAGGGCACATGAGAGCACATCAGGGCACAATCAGGGCACATGAAAGCACATCAGGGCACATGGGAGCACATCAGGACACAATCAGGGCACATGAGAGCACATCAGGGCACAATCAGGGCACACCAGGGCACATGAGAGCACATGAGGGCACATGGTAGCACATCAGGGCACATGAGAGCACATCAGGGCACAGGTCAGCATTAGTGTTGAGCGGAATACGCCATATTCGATTTCGTGATATTTCACGAATATATAGAAGAATATTCGTGAAATATTCGTTAATATCGAATATTCGTGATATTTTATCAAAAAAAAAAATGTTGCGAAATTTTGCTAATGCGAATGTGAAATTGATTGCGAAATTCTCGTCCGCGCATGCGCATGCGCGCGAACAACACGCGAAAACAGAGATCATTTCCTGGATATTTGCCGGTCTATTTTCGGATCGCTATTTTGGGGGGGGGAAAACTTTATTGGGGGGGGAAATGTGAGAAGGGAGTGTTTTTTGTTTTTTTAGCAAGACAGGCACGCAGACAAAGACGCAGACAAAGACGCAGACAAAGACGCAGACAGCTACTAAACTAGAATAAAACTACTACACCTAAATTTTTATTTTATTTTTTTACACGGACAAAGACGTAGACTACGACACGGACAGCTACTAAACAGGAACTAAAATACTACAGCTAAAACTTTTTTTTTTTTTAGACTGAAGGACGCAGACAAGGACGAGGACTACAAATACTAAACTAATATGCACTAAACACTAACTCTACTTACACAAACTTATATGACTAAACTAAAGCTAATTTTTTTTTTTTTTACACTGACTGACAAGGGCAAAGACGAGGACTACAAATAATAAACTAATATGCACTAAACCAGGGGTCCTCAAACTACGGCCCTCCAGTTGTTCAGGAACTACAATTCCCATCATGCCTAGTCATGTCTGTGAATGTCACAGTTTTACAATGCCTCATGGGTTAGTAGTTCCGCAACAGCTGGAGGGCCGTAGTTTGAAGATCCCTGCACTAAACACTAACTCTACTTACACAAACGTATATGACTAAACTAAAGCTAATTTTTTTTTTTTTATATACACAAAACACAGAGACTAAACACACACTAAACTAAGCTACCTTAAAGAAATGTACACTTACACTAACTACACAGAAATCTGTCTAACACTAAGCTACACTAACCTGGACAAAACAACACAAATCTGAGCTTTTAGAAAAGCTGTTGGGTCTTTTGCTTTGAAAAAAGCATTTGGTTTTAGAAGCAGGAAACTCAGAACTGAAAGCATATAGGAAGCACAATGCTAAGCTCTAAGATCTCAATACACAGAAAAACAAACAGAAACACTCCACTCTCTCTAGCCACCTTGTGAATCTGCACTGAAATACTGCTGGGAGTAATCTTATATAATGGTCGTGCAGGCAGGTTCCTATTGGTTGCTATGGAGGTTGCTAACCTCTGACAACTGTGGTAGGAGAACTCTGATTGGCTCTGATACAAAAGAAGGGCAGAGAAAGTATTCGCGAATATTCGTAATACGAATATTCGCATTGCGAATATTCGGCAACATAAAAGGATCGCCTCAGCTACTCGGCCCAGGGTCTCTAATCATACCAGCAATGCTTTTAGACGTCGATAGAGATCACTAGGATGTGATCTGTTTTAAAAATAAATTTGAAAAAAGACGAATATTCGCAATAGCGAATATTCGAGTTATTCGCGAATACTCGAATATGCAATATTCGTAACGAATATTCGCAATGCGAATATTCTTGATCAACACTAGTCAGCATTTACCTTCTCGACCATCTCAGATGTCACAAGCAACTGGGGATGAACGAGAAGAGAGGGGGGGGCCGCCGGGGAGTAGCAGCGTGACATGAGAGACAAGTGAACTTATGACAAATGCTTCCTGCGCTACTCTGCATCTACACTTCCGCGGCACCCCCCGGCACTGCCTGTGGGCCATTTAAAACCGGTCCGCGGGCCGCAAATGGTATAGAGACATAATACTTAACTGATTCCTTTTAAAAATGATTAAAAACAAATAAAAATCAATCATATAATGTGCCTGCAGTTTAGTTTTGTTTTAAAAAATGGTTTCATGTTTCTGTGAAGTAAAAAGACACACAGAACAAAAAAAAAACAAATACAGGGCAATGTTTGTTTTTAAAATGAATCTGATTGGCTCTGAGGAGTTTTAGACACATAGTAATCACACCTCTTTGATCATGGACCACAGTGAAAAGCTAGCATAAGTTTTTTCATAAGAAGCCAGACCAGCAGGAAGTGTGGAGATCAGAGAAGTATTAAGCCCCGTACACACGGCCGAGGTTCTCGGCAGAAACCAGCGAGAACCTCGCTGGGAGCCGCATTCTGCCGAGAACCTCGGCCGTGTGTACGCTCTCAGCGAGCCCCTCCGTCGGGAAACCCGTCGAGCAAATAGAGAACAGGTTCTCTATTTGCTCGACGGCCCGTCGGGATGAATGGCTGGTTGCCTTTCCCGACGGGCGGGTCGCCGAATCTGACGGCCAGCAGAGAACCTCGACGGGCGGTACGAAGTGTTCCGCCTGTCAAGTTTCTCTGCCGTGTGTACAGCATTACAGCTACTTCAAAGCAAAAATGAACAATTAGGACATGAAACCAGGACTGCAGTAAGGTAAAGGAAGCTATTTAGCTTAAATTTTTTTTTCTTTAGTGACCCTTTAAGTCAATATTAATGACTTAAATAGAGTAATAGAGGCCCTGCCTGGTGAGAAGTAATTTTAGCCCCCTCACCCCGCTTCTCAACTCGCTGGCTGCATGGGAGAAGAGGTAAGAAGTCAGCACCGTCCACTAAGTACATAGAAAGTTCATATTAGGTAATCTCCCACGTGTGGATATCAGCAGAACAACACAGGAAAGGTGATGAAGAAAGGCTTCCACCAAAGTCACATATAGCCTCTTACCAAATGATTTTGATCCCTAAATAATAGGAGATCAAATACAGCATGGATCATATAGTGTCCCAGAGGAGATGCCCCTCTCAGAATGCTCGTGATGATACAGTGTTACACTCGGTATGCCGACACGGGAGGTAAATATGCGAAGAGAGAGACTTGCATAGTGTAAAATCTTCGAGTTTAATAAAATAAAAAAGAATTGCACTTACAAAGTTGACGAGAAGTAATGCATCAAATAGTAAAGACGGCCGGCTTGTAAACAGCAGCCCGTATCTTCCGGGTAGGAAACAGTGTGCGTGGTGACGTCAGAACGTTGCTTCTCTACGTTTCGTCTCTAATGGGACGTGTTCACGTGAACACGTCCTGCTGATATCCACACGTGGGAGATTACCTAATATGAACTTTCTATGTACTTAGTGGACTGTGCATCGCTGAGCTTTTTTTTAATTGCATTATTTATTCCTAACCTAATAAGTATTTTGGAAAATGAACCATTGCCATGGACAGATCACCATGCAGTTGATTTCATAATTTCCAAAACTGCCCTATCGATAAAAACACCCAAGCCGGTGACAACACACTGGACTAGATCTCAGAAGAAGCTCCATTCGGAACTCTTCAAATCTACCTTGGGAAATAAAATTAAAATAATTCAACCAGGTCAAACTGCCGCAGACACACTGGATGCCATAAATGCAGCCCTACTACAGTCAGCCGACTTAGTAGCACCAGAACGCAAAGTCCTTACCCGGAAAACAAGGCAGGCTGGTTCAACAACCAGCTGTCGCTACTGAAGCAAGAGCGTAGAAGGGCAGAAGCTGCCTGTAAAAGAAACGCTTCTGAGGCGAACCTTTCCATCTACAAAGTAGCAACAAGAAAATACCACATAGAAATCTTCAAAGCCAAGAAAAACTATTTTTCCAAGGCTATCAACAGCGCCCTAAACCGCCCCCGGGAACTCTTCAAGCTGGTCTCGCAGACCATGAATCCAGGCTGTCTTGAAGCCCCCAACTCAGACAACCAAGAATTTTGCAATGAATTGTCGGATTTCTTCATCAATAAAATTGAGAGAATCCGGGAAAGCATTCCGCAAAACAATACCCCTGATCAACCACACAACACCCAGAGGAACATTCTACAACCAACAAAGTTCACTCTGGAACCCATCTCCATCGATGCCACAGAAAATATAATCGGCGCTCTGCGTAACAGCACATCGCCTAATGATATCATCCCCACTAAGCTGCTAAAGGAATGTGCCGATATCCTGGCACCTCCCATTACGCAGCTTATAAACCAGTCATTTAAGGAAGGCATAGTGCCCTCCCTGGTGAAAGAGGGCACAATCCAGCCCATCTTGAAGAAACCTACCCTGGATCCCAAGGACCCAACGCACCGCCGTCCCATAACAATGCTAAACGTTTTCTCCAAGGTAATGGAGAAAGTAGTTATACAACAGCTGCAACAGCATCTAGATACCCACAACATACTTGATCCACTGCAATCGGGATTCCGCCCTGGACACGGGACGGAAACAGCACTGCTCAAAATATGGGACGACGTTCTTGAGGCCGCAGACGAAGGAGAATCTTGTCTCCTGGTTCTGCTGGACCTAAGTGCAGCCTTTGACATGGTAGATCACAAACTGCTACTGACTCGGCTGGCTGAGGTAGCCGGAGTCGCAGAGGGTGATTTACCATGGTTTTCCTCCTTTTTGGGAAGCCGATCACAAACGGTGAAGTTGGGACCGTTCACTTCTGAAAAACGCACAGTGTCATGTGGAGTCCCCCAAGGCTCACCCGGTGCTCTTCAACATCTATCTTCGTCCTCTCTTTGAAGTCATCAGTAGTCAACAACTACTTTATCACTCATATGCAGACGACACGCAACTGTATTTTCGCATCTGCAATAGAAAGGATCATCATCTCAGCTTAGAGAATTGTCTCTCTTCGATAGAAAAGTGGATGACTAAGAGTTATCTTAAACTCAACAATTCCAAAACAGAACTTCTTCTGTTTAATGCCAGTCGCAAGAGTCAACTGGCAACAACCTGGGCACCTCCGCCCATTCTGGGCCAGATCATCAACCCTAGCGCCAAAGTCAAAAGTCTCGGAGTCATTTTTGACACCTACATGACAATGGACGCACAAATAGGGTCAGTAGTCAGCGGATCTTACCATCTGCTGCGCCTACTACGCAGACTTATTCCATTCATTCCCAAAGAAGACGTAGCAGTCGTGGTGGGAACAATTGTGAACTCCAGACTGGACTATGCAAATGCCCTTTACCTCGGACTCCCAAAGTACCAAATCGCTCGTCTGCAAGTCGTCCAAAATACGGCCGCCAGACTTGTGACTGGGAAAAAACCCTGGGAATCAATCTCACCTTCTCTGAGATCCCTTCACTGGTTGCCAGTAAAAGACAGAATTGCTTTTAAAGCTCTCTGTCTGACACATAAATGCATCCATTAAAAAGCCCCGCAATATCTTTGCGATAAAATAGAAGCCCACAATCCCAATCGCGTTCTGCGACCAGCGACCAAAATTTGGTCAAAGTACCCAAGGCCAGATTCAAGTCCAAAGGAGAAAGAAGGTTTGCTTTCCAAGGTCCCAGACTATGGAACGCTTTACCAGCCAGCATTCGGTTGGAGGAAAACCACCTAACCTTCAGAAGACGGATTAAAACTCTGCTCTTTTGAGGTTATGAGATACTGGAACAACGAGCGCCCAGAGGCGATTTAGTTCGCATGTGTCGCGCTATATAAGTTTTTCATTCATTCATTCATTCTAACTATTTTGCTTTTGCTTTATTGCAATTCATTTGGTATCATGTTTTTTGCTGTCAGCTGAATATCATATACAGCTTCTAATTTTTTAGCGCAACCCTTTACCCTTTATACATTGCCTTGGTGTAGTATAACACCTTTTTGGTCGCAGCTTTATTTTTATTTTATTTTCTTACTTTTTTATTTTATTTTATTTTTTTCATTCAATAAACCAGCACAGTATTTTAACAAGAAGTCAACTCAACTTTCTTTAATGTGACATGTCACTGTCGTCAGCGCCCCCCGCTTCTCATTTTTAATGTGCCATGTCATTTTGCTTAGGGCCCCAGGGAGGTCAGGATCGGCACTGAGTGTTGGCCACAAGAACAACCTAGTTAGGGTGTCATACAGAGGTAATTTAGTGGATACTTGCGGCCATATTCAGATAGCCCGCCGTAACTTTGTGCGTATCTTGTTTACGCTACACCGCCGTAACTTTGAGAGGCAGGTGCCGTATTCAGAAAGAAGTTGCGCCCAAAGTTACAGCGGCATAGCGTAAATGGGCTGGCGTAAGAGTGCCTAATTCAAAATAGGCAGGTAGGGGGCGTGATCCATGTAAATGAATCGTGACCCCGCGCAATTGACGCTTTTTCTGAACTGCGCTTGCGCCGGCCTTGAACGTATCCCAGTGCGCATGCTCAAAATCACGTCGCAAATAGTCATTGAAAACGACGTGAACATAACTTACGCCCAGCCCCATTCTGAATTGGCTTACGCAAACGACGTAAACGACGTACAATACGACGCTGTCCCAACGTCCATACTTAACATTAGCTGCGCCTCATATAGCAGGAATAACTTTACGCCGGACTTACACTTACGCAAACGACGTAAAATACGACGACCGTGCGCAAGTACGTTTGTGAATCGGCGTATCTAGCTCATTTGCTTATTCGACACGTAAATCGACGGAAGCGCCACCTAGCGGCCAGCGTAAATATGCAACTAAGATACGACGGCGTAAGAGACTTACGCCACTCGTATCTTAGCTAAATTCCGGCGTATCTTGTTTTCTGAATGAAGGATTGTAAAAACAGACAATTGTACCACACTTTATAAAAAGAATGATTCATATTCCTCTGTCAGGCCTCTAATCTTTTTGATTCATGTTTTCCTTTTTTACAATCTCATAGGGCGCAATGAGGCTGCCAAACTGGAGCAGACAAACCCCACACAGACCCAAGCCACACCCCCGCAGGATGTGCAGGAAGTGGAAACTGCCACCACATCAGGTCAGTGTCATACAGCACAGCTTCAGGTAATAGATGTAGGCCTGCATAATTGAAATACATGGTTTGTTTCCAAATTTCAGAAGGGAATTCGTGCTGTTGGTGGTGGATTTGACACCTACACCACCCAGGTGTTAATTGGAGAGGTGTTGTCCTGCAGGGCTCAAATTGAGGACTTCCACTGCTTGGGGCAGATGAGAAAAAAAACAAAAACTGTGGAGCGAAAACTAAAGAATTTCATGGATGTTCTGGGGAGGGTTTAAATAAAAAAATGTTTTAAGTTTTTCTTCTTTTTCTATGTATGTTTTGTTTTTGTTTTTTTAAGTGGAATCTCTAGTTTTCTGGCTAAAACGCATGAACAATGACCAATGCTAACAAGTTGGTCATTGTTCATGTGTTTTAACCAGATATTTTTGTAATTTTGTTATTCTCAAAGAAAATACACAAAAAAAAAAAAAAAAGATGTCTAAGAAAAAAAAAAGAAATATCAAAAAAAAAAATACCAACAAAAAATTCTAAAAAACAAAATAAAATTGATGTTGACAAATATTTCTTGCCAAAAATATATTTGTTGATAAAAAAAATTATATTTTTATGTTTTTGGATTTAAAAAAAATGACACATTTTAAATGTGAAACAATAAATATTTTTGGATACTCAACGATGTGTGGCATATTATTATATCAATGCTACCTAAAAGAACAAATCTAGATTTGTGGTGTTTACATTGACAATGATGAGTATTTAGTACAGGAAAATAAACATGACACTATGGTAATCTAGGAGAAGGCTACAGTAAACCCAAATTAGAAAAGAATGAAACAAAGAAAAATACTAGAACAGGGGCAGAAAAATTGGGCTTTAGGCACTGGTGGCGGTGCCACAACACTGCAACCCCTTACAGATACTCTAGTTGGAGCACATTAAAAAGCCCTGCTGCAAAGTATTGCATCAAACATTTTTATTACACGCCCCTATTAAACAGGGGCAGGAAAATTGGGCCTTAGGCACAACACTGCAACCCTTCACAGATTCTATAATTGGAGGGCAGCAAAGAGCCACATGCAAAGTATTGCATAACAAATTGTTATTATCTGCCCCTATTGAACAGGGGCACACAAATTGGGCCTTAGGCACTGGTGACGGTGCCACAACACTGCAACCCCTTACAGATACTCTAGTTGGACCGCATTAATAAGCCCTGCTGCAAAGTATTGCATCAAAAATTGTTATTACACGCCCCTGTTAAACACCCTGTGATCGATCACAAAGCCTCAAGCAGCACTGAATGTGCATTCTGAAAGAACGCTGGATGCAGGACAAGCCAGTAGCTCAATTGCGTACTGTGCAGGCTCTGGCCAGTGTTACATCCTCAAGACCCAGTAAGCCAGAGGATTTTCAGTATGGAAGGTGTCCCAGTCTGATATTGCCCCTAGGTATTCCCACACCATGTAAACCAGACGCTGGCGATGGTTGCTGGAACCGGTCATACCTTTGGGCTGCGGACTAAAAAATTGTCTGAACGCATCGGTCAGACGGCCACCTTCTCCACCGCTCCTTCTGTGACTCACCGAAGCCTCAGCAATACGTTGTCCAGGACCAGGATTTGGTAATCACCAAGGTTCTGGGAACGCGTTGCACAGACCTTTCTGCAAGGCCTCCCAAAGATGTTTCATCTTCTGCTCCCTCTGCGACGGCAAGATAAGGTTCGCAACCTTACTCTTGTAACGTGGATCAAGGAGAGTTGCTAGCCAGTGATGATCCCTTTTCTTTGATACCACGAATACGAGGATCCTTACGCAGGCTTTGCTGAGGCATTCGGAGCACAGTCCTCTGGGTCACTGAGGATGACAGGATCCGCAGCCACCTCATCCCAGCCACGTAAAAGTCCATAGGTTCCTTGGGACTGTAAGTGATCCCTTGAAAACTGCTGCTGCTGATGCTGAGTGCTAGGCTCCACCTCCATGCTGCTGATACAATCCTCCTCCACCTCCTCCTCGTCCTCTTCCTGTGTGCTAGGCGGGCAAGCAGGACCACTGTCTGGATAAAGGGGGCCTTGAGAGGTAAGGAAGTCCTCCTCTTCCTCCCTCTGTTCTTCCTCAAGGGCCCTGTCCATTATTCCACGTAGCGTGTGCTCCAACATGTGAATAAGAGGGACAGTCTCACTGATGCATGCACTGTCACTGCTCACCATCCTCGTGGCCTCCTCAAATGGTGACAGGACAGTGTATGCATCTCTGATCAAGGCCCACTGGCGTGGGGGGAAAAAAACCAAGCTCCCCTGACCCAGTTCTGCTGCCATATTGGCACAGTTACTCATTAATGGCCCTCTGCTGCGTGTGCAGCCGCTGCAGCATGGCCAATGTAGAGTTCCATCTGGTGGGCATGTCACATATTAGGCGGTTCTTGGGCAGGTTGTATTCCCTTTGGAGGTCTGTCAGCCGAGCAGTGGCATTATATGACCTTCGGAAATGCACACAGACTTTCCTGGCCTGCTTCAGGACATCCTGTAAGCCCGGGTACCTGCCCAAGAATGCTGCACCACCAAATTCAGGACATGAGCAAAACAGGGCACATGGGTCAGTTTTCCCTGTCGTAAGCCAGAGAGGGGGTTAGTGCCATTGTCGCTAACCACCATTCCAGGCTTAAGCTGGCGTGGCGTCAACCACCTCTGAGCCTGCCCCTGCAGAGCTGACAGAACCTCTGCCCAGTGTGGCTCCTGTCTCCCAAGCACACCAGCTCTAACACCACATGGCATCTCTTTGCCTGCATTCCTGCGTAGCCCCTTGTACGCCTACGGAGCACGGCTGGTTCCGAGGACACATCAGCACAGGAAGAGGCCACAGAGGAAGAAGAGGAGGGGGTGGAGGAGAGAGGTGTGTCACAACCAGTAGTGGTGTTTTGGATGCGTGGTGGCGGAACCATCTCCAACACTACTGTACCTTGCCCTGCGTACCTTCCCAGCTGCCAGCAGAGTCACCCAATGCCGTGAAAGAGAGGTAACGTCCCTGTCCATGCCTGCTGGACCAGGAGTCAGCGGTAATATGCACCTTACCACTGACCGCCCTGTCCAGCGAGGCATGGACATTGCCTTCCACATGCCCGTAGAGAGCCAGAATCGCCTTCCGTGAGAAAAAGTGGCGTTTGGGAACTTGCCACTGAGGTACCGCACATTCCACAAACTCATGGAAGGGGGCAGAATCTACCAACTGAAAAGGCAGCAGTTGAAGTGCTAGCAATTTCGCTAAGCTAGCATCCAACCGCTTGGCATGTGGATGGCTGGGAGAGTACTTCTTTCGGCGCTGCAGCAGCTGGGGCAGGGAAATTTGTCTGGTATCATCAGTAGATTGCCCGCATGTATTACTAGGTTGTGACACACCTAATTCTACACCTTCAGTCCTATCAGTGCAGGCTTCAGAGAGGACTGAGGGTCTAGTAGGGTTGGAGATCCCAGCTGATGAGGGGCAAGGGGAGGTCCACTTTGTACTTTGGTGTGGGTCTTTCAGGTATGCTTGCCAACGAACTGCATGGCAGGTCGACATATGTCTGGTCAAGCATGTGGTGCCCAAGCGGGTGATGTTTTTGCCACGCGAGATACGCTTGAGACATATGTTGCAAATAGCAACGGTGCGATCTGATGCACATGTCTCAAAAAAGGCCCACACCAAAGAACTTTTGCAGTAACGCTAAAACACAGCAGCGCCCTGCACAGGCGTAGCTCTGCGATGTAATGCAGTTGGTGTGCTGCTCTTAAGCTGTCCCCTGGAGGGAATCCTGCTTCTTTGGAGATGTGCCTGTGCCTCCTCCTCCTCCTCCTCCTCCTCTCTCCTATCAGGCACCCATGTACAGTCAGTGACTTCATCATCCCCTCCCTCCTCATCATTGTCGAAAACCTGGCAGTATGCTCCAGCTGGGGGAACATGACTGCCAGATTGCTGTTCCTCTCAGGCACCCCTACTCTCTGGGCTCACATTACTGCCTTCCTCTATCTGTGTTCCATCATCGGAGCCTTCAAAACGCTGCTCGTAGCTTTAGGTGCAAACTGCAGAGGACACGTGCAGTGCACACCAAGTACGTTTAGGTGCAAACTATACAGCACAAGTGCAGTAAACACCAAGTACGTTTAGATGCAAACTATACGGCACAAGTCCAGTAAACATCAAGTACGTTTAGGTGCAAACTATACGGCACAAGTGCAGTAAGCTCCAAGTAGGTTTAAGTACAAACTATACAGCGCAAGTGCAGTAAACACCAAGTATGTTTAGGTGCAAACTATACGGCACAAGTACAGTAAACACCAAGCTTGTTTAGGTGCAAACTATACGGCACAAGTGCAGTAAACTCCAAGTAGGTTTAAGTACAAACTATACAGCACAAGTGCAGTAAACACCAAGTACGTTTAAGTGCAAACTATACGGCACAAGTGCAGTAAACACCAAGTACGTTTAGGTGAAAACTATATGGCACAAGTGCAATAAACTCAAAGTAGGTTTAAGTACAAACTATGCAGTAAAAAGGCAGTACACACCAAGTACGTTTAGGTACAAACTATACGGCACAAGTGCAGTAAACACGGTGGGCCAGATTCATGAAGGCTCTACGCCGGCGTATCAAAAGATACGATGTCGTAAGTACAAATGTGCGCCGTCGCATCTTTGCGCCGATACACAAAGCAAGATACGTCGAAAAACATAGCTTCAGTCGTCCGACGTAACTTGCCTATGCCGGCGTATCGTGGGCACATTGTTATGCTGGACGCATTCGGCGTTCCCATTATAAATATGCAAATGAGTAAGATACGCCGATTCACGAAAGTAGATGCGCCCAGCCACTTCATATATGTGATTTGTGTAAGGCTTATGTCCGGCGTTAAGTTACACCTGCTATAGCAGGCGCAGCTATTGCAAAGGTATGGGCCAGGGAACGACGCCGTTGAATTTTACGTTGCGTACGCCGTTTACGTAGTACTACGTGAATAGGGCTGTGCGTAAGTGACGTTCACGTCGTAGGCATTGCGTTGACGTGTCTTAGGGAGTATATGCAACGTGATTCTGAGCATGCGCGCGCATGCCCAGTTCGACCGGCCATTCATTAGCATGGGGTCACGCTTAATTTAAATAGATGCCACCCACCTCCTTCCTACTTTGAATTAGGCGGGCTTACGCCAGACAATTTACGCTACGCCGCCGCAACTTACAGAGAAAGTGCTTTGTGAATACTGCACTTGCCTCTCTATGTTACAGCAGCGTAGCGTAAAGAAGATGCGCTACGCCCGCCTAAAGAAGCGCCAATCTACCTGAATCTGACCCCAAGTACGTTTAGGTGCAAACTATACGGCTTGAGTGCAGTAAACACCAAGTATGTTTAGGTGCAAACTATACAGCACAAGTGCAGTAAACTACAAGTAGGTTTAAGTGCAAACTATACGGCACAAGTGCAGTAAACTACAAGTAGGTTTAAGTGCAAACTATACGGCACAAGTGCAGTAAACACCAAGTACGTTTAGGTGCAAACTATACGGCACAAGTGCAGTAAACACCAAGTACGTTTAGGTGCAAATTATATGGCACAAGTGCAGTAAACACCAAGTACGTTTAGGTGCAAACTATACAGCACAAGTGCAGTAAACTACAAGTAGGTTTAAGTGCAAACTATACAGCACATGGCCAATACAACACGTTAGAACACTGCAGCTAGCACAATAAACTGCCTGACAGATTTGGAAGAAGTAATCTAACTAAACTATACAGTGTATAAATATATGTACAACCCCTGGGATGTATATATTATCCTCTACACACTGTACATTTAACTAAACTGACTAGCCTGCCTGCTCTATCTATCTATCTATCTAGAAAAAAATACTCTCTCTCTCTCTCTCTCTCTCTCTAGGACTGATCTTTTCACTAACACCGCCGCAACACACTTGCAGGCGGCCTTTTATAGTGTGGGGCGTGTGCTAAAGCCCTGAGCCATAATTATGGCTCTCCGTTTTTTGCGCTCTGTGATTGGCCAAGCATGCGGGACATAAAGCATGCTTGGCAAATCATCAGCGCGCAATGCCGCAGTGAATTATGGGCCGTGGCGTGTCACTCGAATTTTTGCGCGAACGACCCATTTTGTTCGTATTTCGACAAACAATCGAACAATCAATGTCCGAGTCGAACATACGTTCGAAACGAATATACGTTTGAATCAAACGCGAAGCTCATCCCTATTGTTCATATACAGTATGTATGTGTTGCACATTTGATAAATAAACCCCACATTAGGGGTGTGTGAAATTAGGGTACTTTAATGAGGATTAGCTGCAATGAAATGGAGGACACTCATCACTTTGAGGGAACAGGAGTGCAACTGACAAAATAATAATACAGTGTATAAAACATATGTAGAACCCTCTAGTGTGCAAATAGTTTAGATACATTTATTTTGTTGACTCATGGTAGTTGTGTGAGTCTATAATTGGGTCGGGGTAACTTCAGGTCAGGCTGGAGGGCTCTGCAGAGTTCTCTGGTACCTCAACCTGGTTCTAGAAGCTTGGTAAAGCCTCTGGAAGTTAGTGGGCAAGATGTCCTGATCTGCATACTTGAGGGAATCTGGCCAATCCCCAGACAGAAGGCACTATCAGTGTGGTTGAGTCAGCCCTTAACCATTTCCCTACGGCCGTACGACTATATACGGCCGCAGGGTGGTTCTAATTCTCTGGGGCGCCGTGTTTACACGGCCACCCCTTTCGTCGTTCCCCGCGCGCACTCCAGAGCACGCAGCGGGGAACTTCTGTGCTGGCCGTGTCCCTTGGACACAGCCAATCACAGATCGCCGCGAACGGCCAATCAGAGTGGCCGTTTGCGATGCGATCTGTGCGGCGAATGAGAGATGATCTCATATGTAAACATATGAGATAATTTCTCATTGCCGGCTCTCACAATGACAGCGTCCTGTCAGGGAGAGAGGAGACCGATCTGTGTCTCATGTACATAGGGACACAGATCGGTCACCCCCCAGTCACCCCCCCTCCCCCACAGTTATAACACTATACAGGGAACATATTTAACCCCTACCTCAACCCCTAGTGTTAACCCCTTCCCTGCCAGTCACATTTATACAGTAATTAGTGCATATTTATAGCACTGATTGCAGTATAAATGTGAATGGTGCCAAAAATGTGTCAAAAGTGTCCGATGTGTCCGCCATAATGTCCCAGTCGCAATAAAAATCGCAGATCGCCGCCATTACTAGTAAAAAAAAAATAATAAAAAATAATAATTCTGTCCCTTATTTTGTAGGCGCTATAACTTTTGCGCAAACCAGTCGCTTATTGCGATTTTTTTTTAACCAAAAATATGTAGAAGAATACGTATCGGCCTAGCCCTAGACTGAATTATTATTATTTTTTTAAATTGGGCTATTTTTTATAGCAACAAGTAAAAAATATTGTATTTTTTTTCAAAATTGTCGTTCTTTTTTGTTTATAGCGCAAAAAATAAAAAACGCAGAGGTGACCAAATACCACCAAGAGAAAGCTCTATTTGTGGGGAAAAAAGGATGTCAATTTTGTTTGGGAGCCATATCGTACGACCGCGCAATTGTCAGTTAAAGCGACGCAGTGCCACAAGCTGAAATTTCACCTGGTCAGGAAGGGGGTATACATGCCCAGTAAGGAAGTGGTTAAATATGATGACTCCTGAGCAGCAGGAGAGTCAGGTGGAAGATGGAGTGCTGAGGTTGCTGTTGTGTGGCCTGGAAGGGGATCCCGGGTCTGGGGGCTCTGCCTCTAGACTGGAGCTGGGGAAAGGAAGGAGAGGAAGCCTAAGGCCTCGTACACACGTCCGAGAACCTAGTCGGGCTAAACCCATCGTTCCGCCCGACGAGGTTCCCGATGAGCGGTCGGAAAAGCTTGTCGAGCCAAAGTCCTCATTGAACAACGACGAGCTTCCCGACGGGATTCGGAAGTGTACACACGACCGAGAACCTCGGCAGAATATGTCTCCCAGCGAGCTTCTCGCTGGATTCTGCCGAGAAGCTCGGTCGTGTGTACGGGGCTAAAGAGAGGGATCTTGATTTCCTTTGGGTCTTGTGCAGAAGACATCCTGGCTGGCATGGGAGAATCTGGAAGCCTGAACAGAAGTGTTGCCCTGTGCAGCACGAAGCAAGGGACTGTGAGTACTTCAGCACACCCAGGGGCATACAAGGGGAAAGACTGCAAGACATACCATACTTTCCAGGGCCAGCGTTAAATCTCAATCCCATATCTTGGGACATTCTTCAGAGCAACCAGGTGGGCTGGTAGTCAAGGCAGCCAGGTGGTCTGGTAGTATCTACAAGCGTCAGAATTGTGTGAGGATCTACTGATCAAACTGATGCATACAGTTTAAAACCTTTTGCTATATCACTAACGGGGACTGAGAGCTCCTGGTTTGGAAATAACTTTACTACTTTATTCCAGAGGGAGTACAGATCAGGATCTTCATTTTGTGTATATAGAGAAGGAAGTTTGTCTTCACCTGTTCTTTTTCAAGTCAAGTTGGGCATCCCATAATCCCTATACCCTATCCAAGTTGTTTCCCCTAACAAAAAAAAAACAAAAAACAAGCTCAAGAACTGACTTCTTGTCTCTGAGGATCCGTACACACGACTGAGCTTCTCGGCAGATTCCAGCGAGAAGCTCGCTGGGAGACGTATTCTGCCGAGAAAATTGGTCGTGTGTACACTTTTGACGAGCGTCCCGTTGGGAAGCTCGTCGAGCCAAAATAGAGAGCATGCTCTCTTTTTCCTCGTTGTTCAATGAGGAAATTTGGCTCGACGACCTTTTCGACCACTCATCGGGAACCTCGTTGGGTGGAACGATGAGTTTAGCCCGACGAGGTTCTTGGACGTGTGTACGCGGCTTCAATGCAAGTTGGAAATGCAAATTGTCTGGGTGCTGGTGAATCAAAATCCAGCAGCTCCATCAGGGGTAGCTCTACACATACATACAGACTTGGCAGATACTGTACAGAATGAAGTTCAAAACCCATGTGTGCTCTGTATGCTATTACCATTGTTCTACAAAGCAGAATCATGCAGAGTGTGAACCAGTGGCAGCTGATGCTCAACATTTTTTTTGGGGGGGGGGGGGCAAACAAACTGAAAAAAAAAAACATCAATTGCAGTCACTGTGCCATCAAACGGTGCCACTGTGCCCATCAAACGCAGCCACTGTTCCATCAAATGCATCCACTGTGCCCATCAATTGCCGCTAGTGTGCCCATCAATTGCTGCCAGTGTGCCCATCAATTGCCACTACTGTGCCCATCAAATGCTGCCAGTGGGCATCCCCCAACCGCCCGACACTTACCTATCTCGTTGGAGCAGCTGGTCACGGTGGTTGTGTCCTCGACATTCCTCGATGTCTTCTCACATAGGCATCCAATCACAGCGCCTGTTGTTTCAGCCAATCAGGTGACAGGTAACAGACCCAAGCACCTGATTGGCTGAGAGGCGTTACAGTGTTAGAAAAGTAAATATTCATTTACTTTCCTCACACACCGCTGAGTGAACTGTGAACGCCCAGCATGGCGCCCACTGTTCAAAAGAGTCCAGCGCCTGAATAGGGGGTGGCAGCGGCAACCATAGATAGATGCATGCAATGCATGCATCTATCTATGGTGATAGAGGGTAATAGGGGGTATTAAAGGTGGTGGCAGGAGAGAGGGGCGGCTCCCGCCACAATGGGTGCACCGCAACTGATGTGAACTCCCTTTTAAAGACATATTTTTGTTTTCAGGGTGGCATTACTAGATGTATGTTAGAATTTTATTTTGGGAAAGGGGGGGGGGGTCTATTTCTATACACTTTATATATGTGTTATTTGTTAAAATGAATTCACGGGTAGGTCACATGGAGTTCCTGTACAAGAGAAGATACAGACTATTCATATCACATAATATGTACACATTCATATAGTATACAATGTTAAAAAATATTAAGGATGAGCCCACGGTTCGAATTGAATGTAAGTTTGACTCGAAAATCGGGTGTTCGTTTGTTGTAAAATTAACCAAACACATGGGGCGAAATTTGAGTGCCGCGAAACATCCCATAATGCAATGCTTTGGCCAATCACAGCATGCTGAGAGAGCCATATCATGGCTCAGGGGAACTAAGTCCACACCCCATACTATATAATGCTGCTTACATTGCGGCCATGTATAGTGTGTGGACGGAGATAGATTGAGCTAGATTAGGCAGGCAGCTTTCACATGCTACTCCTTCCAGCCAACCCGATCCGCCTCCTGTCCTGATTGGCCAGGTGGAGAAGCCTGAAGACAATAGCGAAATATTGATTCGCTATTGTCACAAGCGGGTGGGTTCGGGGCGCACTGCTCTGCGTCCCCAACCCAACCTTTTTTAAGCCAATTAGAGCCTCAGGTGCATCCTCACATGCAAACTAGGGAGGGGGGGCGGCGCCCCTGCGCCCCAATGGACTGGCCACTCCTGGCATATAGTTGAAGTGTCCCTGAAGAGACTTTTGTTTCAGTCAAGTGGGCATCACATAAGAATCCCATCCACATCCAAGTTTATAACCCCTAATAAACAAAAAAAATAACAAATCTGCTGGACCCTTTCCTGACTCTAGTGTGCCTGAGGAATTTTGTGTACCTGGCTGTGCCTGCAGCTTCTACAGGAGATGAGCTACATATCCTAATACAGGGTACTCTTTAAGCCATGAATAAGTACTAATCCAGTGCGAAACACGTCGGCTGTTCCCATGTTTCCATTGCTGTAACCCTGTGATGCATTTGCTGTTTTTTCAATAAAGACAACCTCAACGGTTTTTGGAGTGCGGCTATCCATCTTTCATCTTTTTTTCTATGCTTGCCTAGTGCACTGCCAGCACCCTCGGTATCCTGAGCTAGCCTGTGATTGTATAGCAGACCCACCTGGAACGGTGATTTTTCTTCTACAGGGTACTCTTTGGCTACTTTCGCACTAGCGCTGTGCTGGCGTTAGTGGTAAATCGGCGCTCGTTTTAGCAGCTATTATATTTTCGGGCGGTAGTGGGATGCTTTTAACCCCCAAGAAGAGGTTAACAAGGAGTTAAAAAACCTGTGATGCAGCGCTTCTGAAGAGATTTGCAGGTACTTCAGAAGCAGTTCATATTCATTCCAATGGGCAGGAGTGGTTTGGGAGCAGTGTATACACCGCTTCTGTACACCCCCAAAGATGCTGCTTGCAGGACTTTTTTTCCTGTCCTCCAAACGAACCGCCTCAGTGTGAAAGCACTTGACTTTCACACTGGGGTGGCTTATGAGGCAGTTTTCGGGTGTTTTACAGGCGCTATTTTTAGCGCTATAACACCTGAAAATGCCTCAGTGTGAAAGGTTTCTTTAGATTTTCTAAAGATAGAGTACATCAGGGAGTGTTGGCACTACTAATTATAGCAATGTGTAAATGGGAATGTCATTGGAGAGCCATGCCACTTTGTTTTATGTGTGTGTAAGCAGCAGTCTGACTCTTCGTCATAATGCCAGCACAAATTATTTTAACCCTTGCCACAGCAAACAGAATGTTCAAAAAATTTAAAAGATGAGAAGATTAATTACTGTGTATGCTCCATGACTGAATTACAATAATGAGTGGAAAGATGTTCATTTGGGCAAGAATTATCCTAGAAAATTTAATTGTGTATTTTCTACATAGCCACTTCAACAGCTAAGATAAGTGAAGAGAATTTTTACGGTAAAGAATATTGTTTTAGTAAATCATTGCTAATTGGTGAAACAGAAATATATGTGTAAAAAGTATTTTGTAAAATGCATTACACATTTTTCTTTAGAATTATGCCCATTATATGGATGGTGTACATATCATGTCATTTTCAAATCTCATAAAGAAACTCAAACTTGGAAGATATAGTCTTGGAGGTGCTTAGCATTCCTGAGTAATTGAAACAAGTGTCAGTTCTACAGCCATGGGCCCGGATTCACGACGAACTTACGCCGACGTATCTCGAGATGCGCCGCGTAAGTGTAACTATGCGCCGCCGTATCTGTGCACCGTGCCCACAGAACTAGATGCGCTTGAAAATAGGCTTCTTCCGACCGACGTAATTTTCCTACGCCGGCGTATCTTGGGCACATAGTTACGCTGGAAGCCCCATTGCAAATATGCAAATGAGGGAGATACGTTGATTCACAAACCATAGATGCGCCAGGCGGAAAAGATACGCGGTTTGCGTAAGGCTTATGTCCGGCGTAAAGTTATTCCACATATAGGTGGCGCAACCCATGCAAAGGTATGGACGAGAGAACAGCCGTTGTAAGTTACGTAATTTACGTAGTACTACGTGAATAGGGCTGTGCGTAGGTTACGTTTACGTCGGCAGTGTTCGACGTATCTTAGGCAGCTATTTTGACGTAACTGTGAGCATGCGCACTGGGATGCGTCCAAGAGACGACGCATGCGCAGTTAGTTTTTTGAAGCTCAGCCCATCATTTGCATGGGGTCACGCTTCATTATAATATATCACGCCCACTTCCAGCCCACTTCCGCCTACTTTGACTTACATCGGCTTAAGCCGACAACTATACGCTACGCCGGCGCAACATTGAGCGCATATTCTTTGTGAATAGCATGCTTGCCTCTCAACGTTGCGCTGGTGTAGCGTAAAGACGATGCGCTACGCCAGCATAAAGATACGCCTATCTATCTGAATCCGGGCCATCCTGTCTAGCCACAGAGGATATGCCTTCTTTTATAACCTTAATTGCTTACTGGGCACATATACCCCCCTCCTGCCCAGGTGAAATTTCAGCTTCCGGCACTGCGTCGCTTTAACTGACAATTGCGCGGTCGTGCGACATGGCTCCCAAACAAAATTGACGTCCTTTTTTCCCCACAAGTAGAGCTTTTTTTTGGTGGTATTTGATCGCCTGTACAATTTTGAAAAACAATACAATATCTTTTACTTGTTGCTATAATAAATATCCCAATTTAACTGAACTGTCCCCCCTCTACATTGTAAAGTGCTGCGTAAACTCTTGGCTCTAGACAAATAGTGTATAATAATAATAATAATAATAATATAATAACAGTGACTATAACAAGTATGCTTTACTTCAGTGTTTTTCAACTCCAGTCATCAAGGCAGGTCAAGTTTTCAGGATTTCCCTCAGATGAAATGGCTGTGGTGATTACTAAGAGTCGGTTCACACTGGGGCGACTTGGGATCTGACTTGAAGTCGTCTCAAGTCGTCCCAAGTCGCGCTGTCCAGAAAAGCAATGTAAGTGAATGGGAGTGGTGTTAATACACACTACTCATGTCGCTCCGACTTCAGAAGAGGTTCCTCTACTACTTCAATCAGACTTCTAGGCGATTTGTACCCATTGATTTTAATGGAAGTCGCTTCCAAGTCTGATCACTGTTTTAATTGAAGCCACCTTTCAGCAAGATAACATACATTTCTCAGGCAAACCCCTCCCTCCCCTTCCCTCTCCCAGAGCTGATTGTTGTTTTATTGGCCACTGGAATGTCTCCTGACCTCAAAAGGACTTCAAGTTGTGTTGTAAATCGCCCCAGATCGCCCTGTGGTTCATGCTCAAGTCGTTTTGAAGTTGCTTCTGAAAGACGTGCTGGAAGTCGTGTCGCCCCAGTGTGAACCGACTCTAAGTGAAACTGATCAAATCACCTCTGCAAAATAATGGAAAGCCTGAAAACATGACCTGTTGGTGTGCCTTGAGGACTGGAGTTGAAAAACACTGCTTTACTTCATGTACAGACTGATTTTACTGATGTGGGTTTAGTAATACGTTAATGCTGAGTTCCAGCCTTTTTATGTTTATTAAGTGCTTGCCGAGCAGCCCCCGCAGTTTTACGATGGCAGGTAGGCTCTCCTGGGCGAGAGCCCGTAGCTTTACGTCAGGACTTCTGCGGCCACTAGGGGGCGCGTGCGCGCCGCCGGCAGCCCGCGCGCGCCCCCCGCTCGCCCCCCGAGTCCTGTATGAACAGAAGATCAGTGATTTCCCCTAGTGAGGCCACCCCCCCATACAGTTAGAACACACCCAGGAACACACTTAACACTTAACACTTAACCCCTTCCCTGCCAATGGCATTTTTTTAGTAATCCAATGCATTTTTATAGCATTGATCGCTAAAAAAATGCCAATGGTCCCAAAAATGTGTCAAAGGTGTCCGAAGTGTCCACCATAAGGTCGCAGTACTGAAAAAAAGCTGATCGCCGCCATTACTAGTAAAAAAAATAATAATAATAAAATTGCCATAAAACTACCCCCTATTTTGTAAACGCTATAACTTTTGCGCAAACCAATCAATAAACGCTAATTGCAATTTTTTTTATGAAAAATATGTAGAAGAATACGTATCGGCCTAAACTGAGGAAAAAAAAGTTGTTTTATATATTTTTGGGGGATATTTATTACAGAAAAAAGTAAAAAATATTGCATTTTTTTCAAAATAGTCGCTCTATTTTTGTTTATAGCGCAAAAAATAAAAACCGCAGAGATGATCAAATACCACCAAAAGAAAGCTCTATTTGTGGGAAAAAAAGGACGCCAATTTTGTTTGGGAGCCATGTCACACGACGGCGCAATTGTCTGTTAAAGCGACGCAGTGCCGAATCGCAAAAAGTGCTCTGGTCATTGGACAGCAATATGGTCCGGGGGTTAAGTGGTTAAAAGTCAGCAGCTACAAAAAGTGTAGCTGTTGACCTTTAATAAACAGACACTTGCCTGCTCCACGGTCCAGCGACGCGGCCGCCCGGAGCGTCGCTCCTCTGTCTGCTAGTGCCTCCATTCACACTGTGGGCACCCGGCCATGAGTAGACAGGCAGGGAAGAGTCGCATAGGTGGAAGTAGGAAGTGGGACAGGAAGTCCCCCTACTACCGAAGCCCCCACTTCTACAAGAAAAAATTACATGCCAAATGTTGCCTGTAACGGGACGAAAAATCCACTTTTGGGTGGAACTCCGCTTTAATGTTGATTTTTGTCTTGACTATAACTAATACACACACATGCATACAAAACCAATATGTACTCATGTTGAACTATAATTAAAGGATCTTAAAATGGAGCATTATTAAAAATATACACTGTAATACAATGTGTGCTGAATATGTCACACATTTTTCAGTCTACAATAAGTTTAGTTCCTGACATTATGCCTCAGGAGATTAATGTAAAAATGTACATGCTTTATTCCCCCTGTCAGTCCATTTACATTTTACTTCTTTTTTCCCTATGTGAATATTCAACCAGGTACAGTTACATTTCTGTTTATGGATTTTGTACTTGGCAGGACCCCTTCCTCTGGCAAGGCTGCAGAACATGCAGTCCTTTAGAAGAAGCATGGTGTTCTTAGTTTGAAGGTCAGATAGACTTTATAGTAAACCACAGGTATTCACAACAGAAGCAAGCATGGACATAAAGGTCATACAACTTACACATGTCAATACTTAGAAGAGATACAGCGTGATAAAATGTAAAGGGAAAAGATAAAAGACTGAAGGTCATTTACCATAAAGTAAAATAAAGATCATAATCATAAAGAAACACAAATTAGAGTAGCAAAGTGCAGCATGCATTACCATTAAAGGACAGGAAAAAAGGGAACATCTGCTCAGAGCAACCAATCAGGTGTTTGATTTGATTTTCTAACCTGCACTAGCATTCCAGATGATTGCTGGAATGCGGAAAATATTTTTTTATTAAGTAATTCACTGTAAACAAATTTAGGCATGCTCATTTCCTTTAGTGCAGAATGTATGGAGATAATAACATCTATCTCCACTTGTAACTTAATTGTCATTTTAAAAATGAGTTTTGGGTGGAGTCTGGTGAGTTCAATCCTGCTCTGGGATCTTTGATTGCTCTGACCTACTACATAGTTACATAGTTAGTCAGGTTGAACAAAGACACAAGTTCATCAAGTTCAATCATAAGAAATAAAACAATAATATCATACAATCACATACACCCAATTCTATCCCCACAGTTGATCCAGAGGAAGGCAAAAAACTCAGCAAAGCATGATCCAATTTGCTATAGCAGGGGAAGAAAATGTATTCCTGATCCCCTGAGAGGCAATCGGATGTTCCCGGATCAACTTTACCTATAAATGTTAGGACCCAGTTATATTATGTATATTTAGGAAAGTATCCAGGCCTTTCTTAAAGCAATCTTGTCCTCAGTCTTGACTGTAAAGAGAATAACTCAACACCACTATATGGCCCCTAATATATTTGTACATGTTGATTATATCCCCACTTATTCTTCTCTTCTAAAGAGTGAATAAATTCAGTTCCTCTAATCTTTCCTCATAGCTGAGCTCCTCCATGCCTCTTATCAGTTTGGTTGCCCTTCTCTGCACTTTCTCCAGCTCCCCGATATCCCTTTTGAGAACTGGAGCCCAAAACTGAACTGCATATTCCAGATGAGGTCTTACTAATGATTTGTACAGGGGCAAAATTATATCTCTCTCTCTAGAGTCCATACCTCTCTTAATATAAGAAAGGACTTTGCTCGCTTTGGAAACTGACTATTAGCACAACAAGAACATAACGCATGTAGATTCCAGCCAGGGCCAGATTAAGAACATCATGGGCCTGGTGCTGAGGATTTTGGTGGGCCTTTTATAAATAATAAATAAAAATACCCATTTTTTTTTATAACAAATTAAATGAAAGAGAGAGAGAGAGAGAGAGAGAGAGAGAGAGAGAGAGAGAGAGAGAGGGGATGAGAGAGGGGTGAGGGGTAAGGGAGAGAGGATGAGAAACAAAGGGGAGATGAGAGAGAGGTTATGCGCATTAGCATGCTTGAGAATGACATCAGTGCAGCCTGGCCAAGGCAAGGGACCAAAGGCCCAGAACCCAGAAGGAGGACCGGTGAAGATGGAAGCACCTGGGCCCCTCCAGATTGATCATAGAGCATCACTAGAGAGCTAAGTCTAACAATTTAAGTGTACCCTAATGTGCTAATATGCTGTGCATATTTGTACACTATGGCATAACCTTCCTCAGGGCCTCTAAAAAGTAGTAATGTTAGCAAAGTTTACTACCGCTTTAATATCACAGATCCCAAGAGCCTCTCATGGGGCCCCCTACAGACCTGGTGGCCCTTGGGCAGTGCCTAAGTGGATAGTTGCCAAAATGTAAAAAAAAAATTCAGGGACACTTTTTTTTACCAGTGGTATATTTAGAGTAGCTGAGATCCCCTATGTTCCTCTATAGATCACAGTAGTAATCACAACATGAAATAAGTACTAATAATGGGCAGAACAAATATGAGGACTGAGAAGATTTCCTTTAGTTGAACTAACACAAGTGTGCCCATTCTAGAGCTGGTAACATTGAGGATATTCAGTAAAGTTTTAAAGAACTGTTTTTGTGGGTAAGAGGCATAGGGTAGGAGTATGGATTGTATAAACATGGGAAGTATGTGCAGGTGGGGTAGAGGAATGTGGAGGTCTAACAGTGGGCACTATGTACAGGAGAGGAGTGTGGAGGGTATGACAGTGGGCACTATGTACAGGAGAGGGGTGTGGAGGGTATGACAGTGGGCAGTATGTACAGGAGATGAGTGTGAACAGTATGACATTGGGCACTCTGTACAGGAGAGAAGTGTGGAGGGTATGACAGTGGGCAGTATGTACAGGAGAGGAGTGTGGAGGGTATAATGGTGGGCAGTATGTACAAGACAGGAGTGTGGATAGTATGACAGTGGGCAGTATGTACAGGAAAGGAGTGTGGAGGGTAGGACAGTGGGCAGTATGTACAGGAGAGGAGTGCGGAGAGTATGACAGTGGGCAAAATGTACAGGAGAGGAGTGTGGGGGGTATGACAGTGGGCAGTATGTACTGGAGATGAGTGTGGAGGGTATGATAGGGCAGTATGTAGAGAAGAAGAGTTTGGAGAGAAAGATAGTTGGAAGTATGTACAGGAGAGGAGTTTTGGGGGTAAGGTTGGGTTACAGTATGTACAAGAGAGGAGTGTGGATGGTATGCTAGTGGGCAGTATGCACAGGAGAGGAGTGTGGAGGGTATGATGGGGGCAGTATGTAGAGGAGAGGAGCATGTCGATTTTGACAGTGCAGGAGAGGAGTGTGGACGATATGATACTTAGCAGTATGTACATGAGATGTGTGTGGAGGGTAAAACAGGGGGCAGTATGTACAGGAGAGGAGTGTGGAGGGTATGACAGCCAGCACTATGTACAATTAAGGAGTTTATGAAAGTGGGCAGTATGTACATGAGAGGAATGTAGAGGGTAAGACAGTGGGCAGTATGTACAGGAGAGGAATGTGGAGGCTATGACAGTGAGCAGTATGTACAGGAGAGGAGTGTGGAGGGTATGACAGTAAGCAGTATGTACAGGAGAGGAGTGTGGAGGGTATGAGAGTGAGCAGTATGTACAGGAGAGGAGTGTGGAGGGTATGACAGTAAGCAGTATGTACAGGAGAGGAGTGTGGAGGGTATGAGAGTGGGCAGTATGTACAGGAGAGGAGTGTGGACAGTATGATACTGAGCAGTATGTACATGAGATGAGTGTGGAAGGTAAGACAGTGAGCAGTATGTACAAAACAAGAGTAGGAGGATATGACAGTGGGCAATATGTACAGGAGAGGAGGGTGTGACAGTGGGCACTATGTATAGGATGTTTAGGAAATGCGTAGTGGTTAAGTGGGCCATAAATGGATTGAAATTACGTCCATTTAAGCAGAGACCAGCCATAGTCTATTCAAAAAGTATAGGGAGGGGAAAAAACATAAAAGCACTCACATTTTGCCAACATCCGAAATATTTGAGTCAAAAGGGGGAGAAACTACACTGGGTAGCAACAGGGCGGACTTTTCAGGCAATCACAGGGACAAAGGGAGTTATAAAAAGTATAAATTTAATTACAAAAAGTTTCTAACATACAAAATATACAAAAAACAAATCATACAAAAAAACAAAACAAAGGGTTAAAAGGTCATTCACAGGCAATATTATCTTTTCGTCTCGTCTACGCGTTTCGCCTAACGGCTTCTTCAGGACGAGTTTGAGATGATTAACACTAAGGTATTGCTAGTTTCGTGCATCTGGAATAAAAGTTATGACATACATTTAGAAAAACATCAACATAGATTAAAACGCTGAAAACTAGTATACAATAAGGGATCTCCGACAGTACCAGATAGACTGCAAGTCATCCAAATATACACGAGACACAGTGGTCGACGATATGTGAAGGAATGAATAACTTCAAAAAAGAAAGGGGTCTATGTAGCAAAAAGAAAGAAAAAGCAAAATAGTTATGTTATATGCACTCACATAAAATTCTGAGCATATGAATAAAACAGATTGTAATGTATAGCATAAGACCTACCCAGATGGGGAAAAGAATAACATTTCCTATGGTTGACCATCCGATAGTAGTGTGTCAAAGAAAATGAAACAAGCTCTATAAAAGGGAAACGCAATGAATAAATAGATTGATATATAAAGGCTGATATGGATGTTACTGGTGGCTTAAAGAAAGAATAAAATTACCTGCAATATATCAAGAGTTAGAATAAACCGGGACCAAGACAACAGAGAATGTAAGGCAAAAACCAGGGAGGGATATAATCCAGAACCGTGGTAATCCTAATACAATGTCCAATATAGGACAAGCCAACGAATTGGAAGCCTGAGTAAGAGTAAGAGAGAAATAAAGGCAGATAAATATATTGGTCGGACCAATATATTTATCTGCCTTTATTTCTCCGGTTTATTCTAAGGCCTCGTACACACGATCGAATTTGTCCGCTGAAAACGGTCCGATGGACCGTTTCAGCAGACATCTCCGATCGTGTGTATGGGCTAGCGGACAGATTTGTCCACCCGACAGATTTCAAAGCATGCTTTGAAATCAATCCGGTGGGAATCTGTCCGCCCGACATGTCTGCTGGTTAGTACACTTACCAGCAGACATGTCGTCCCGCTCCGCCGCCGCACCGCCGCCGAATGGATTCGGCGCATGCGCGGAAGTGTTTTACTTCCTGGTGCGGTGACGTGGCGGCGTCAACGTCACCACCACGTCACCGCCACGTCACCGCGCCGTCCGCCGGCGGGGAATTTGATCCGATGGTGTGTACACGCCATCGGACCAAATTTCAGATCGGACATATCTGATGGAAACGGTCCGCGGACCGTTTTCATCGGATATGTCCGATCGTGTGTACAAGGCCTAACTCTTGATATATTGCAGGTAATTTTATTTTATTTTCTTTGACACACTACTATCGGATGGTCAACCATAGGAAATGTTATTCTTTTCCCCATCTGGGTAGGTCTTATGCTATACATTACAATCTGTTTTATTCATATGCTCAGAATTTTATGTGAGTGCATATAACATAACTATTTTGCTTTTTCTTTCTTTTTGCTACATAGACCCCTTTCTTTTTTGAAGTTATTCATTCCTTCACATATCGTCGACCACTGTGTCTCGTGTATATTTGGATGACTTGCAGTCTATCTGGTACTGTCGGAGATCCCTTATTGTATACTAGTTTTCAGCGTTTTAATCTATGTTGATGTTTTTCTAAATGTATGTCATAACTTTTATTCCAGATGCACGAAACTAGCAATACCTTAGTGTTAATCATCTCAAACTCGTCCTGAAGAAGCCGTTAGGCGAAACGCGTAGACGAGACGAAAAGATAATATTGCCTGTGAATGACCTTTTAACCCTTTGTTTTGTTTTTTTTGTATGATTTGTTTTTTGTATATTTTGTATGTTTTTTTTTTGTAATTAAATTTATACTTTTTATAACTCCCTTTGTCCCTGTGATTGCCTGAAAAGTCTGCCCTGTTGCTACCCAGTGTAGTTTCTCCCCCTTTTGACAGCCATAGTCGATCTATGTATGGGCTAGCTGGTTTTGCACAAGTCAACCTATTAACCGAATTGAGTACAACCAGCCTGTAAGGTTTTTACCAAAACAATCAGTGCTGCCAGTGAGTGATTTCCCATCCACAGATCAGCAGGTGAGAGGGTGTGTGGGGACAGGCTGGGGAGTGATACTAGTCAGTGGCTGGGTAGGCACTGGCTAGTATCAGAGCCAGGTTACATACCCCACGATCGTTAGCGCGAGAACAATAATTCTACCACTAAACCTCCTCTGTAACTCTAAACATGTAACCTGTTAAAAAATGTAAAGCTTCGCTTAGTATACAAAAAAAAATCGTGCTAACTTTAGTGTTTTTTTTTTAATGAATGAAACAGTTTCTTTCCAAAAAAAAAACATTTGCTGCACAAATACAATGTAACATAAAAAGTTGCAAAGACCATCATGTTATTCCATAGGTTGTCTGCTAAAACAATATATAATGTTTGAGTAATTTTCTAGCAAAAAAATTATGATTTTTACATGTAGGAGAGAAGTGGAGAGAAGTGTCAGAATTGGCCTGGGTGGCAAGTTTTTAATTACCATAAGCAATATACAAATAATTATTATAAGCACTGTGATCTCGTCATCTCGGTCTGCAGAGTGTGTCAGTTTGTAATTAAACTGGCCGCTCTGTATGTAGCTTCTTACAGGCTGCGCAAGCAGCCCCGTATATCCGGAACCATAAATGATAGTGACCCCATATTTCATCCAGTGGTGGTATAGGTCTTCAGCTACATACCCACCCCTGGTCGCCGATCTACAACCGATATTTTTTTTATTTTTGTTTTATTTTATTTTTTACAAATGGGCCTATCTTGAGAAAGGGGCCTGGAGCTGCAGCTCCAATAGCCACTATGTTAATCTGGCCCTGATTCCAGCCAACGCATGTAAAACCATTGCAAAACAACAAGATAAGAGGTAGCTCCAACTCTGTGCATTATCATAGCTCAATTTTGATAAAAAAAAGTAAAAAAAACAAAAAAGTGGGTACTAAACAAAACATGATTTACACAAGCATAGCTAAAGATACAGATGATACTGTCTTCAATCCACCATACTTGGCTGATGGCATGGAATAACCTCTAAACGTTTATAACAGCCAAGCATGCTGTACTAATGTTGTTTATGTAACCAAGGTACGTTTGCCTGTGTGGACGGTAACACCAGGAATCAATACCATGAGTTTAATCACTATATAATCAATAAAGGGTATGACCTATATATATATGTATATATACATTATTACACTTTTGAATTTATGTTGGTACATTGTTTAAAGTGGTTATAAACCCCATTCATGAAATCTGACATACTGTATATCTGTAGTGTTCTCTCCAAAGCTCTAAGTGCCATGTATTTCTGCTGCTCCGTTCCTCAGTTATCAGCAGGGTTACTTCTGACAATTTCACTGACACAGTTCAGAGCCTGCATAGTGGCTCTTTGCACGTTGTCCACACTATCAACATGGGGCCAGATTCTCTAAGAATTCCGGCGGCGTAGCGTAAGCCAGTTACGCTACGCCGCCGCATCGTACTGGAGCAAGTGCTTTATTCTCTAAGCACTTGCTCCGTAGGTTTCGCTTACGTCGCGTAAATCGCGCAGCGTAAACCCGCGCAATTCAAATGGGGCGGCTTGTATTTAAATTAAGCGCGCCCCCGCGTCGAACGAACTGTGCATGCGCCGGCCGGGGAAAAAGCCCAGTGCGCATGCTCCAAAGGACGTCACATTTTCTCAATGTAAACGACGTAATCGCAGCGTACGCCAGCCCCATTGAGAATCGACGTACGCAAACGACGTAAACGACGCACAACACGACGCGGTCCCGAGGCCATACTTAACATGGCATCCGACGGGACACGACGGCATCCGACGGGACCTCGTAAGGTTACTCCACATAGAAGCTGGGGTAACCTTACGCGAACGAAAACGACGTACGCGACGACGGGGCGGCGTAAAAGCGATCGAGAATCGGCGTACTACTTCATTTGCATATGCAAATGAAAAAACAACGTAAAGGCCACCTAGTGGCCGGAGTTGTCATTACACCTACGATCCGAAAGTGTAATTGGATTACACTTGTCGGATGTAGAAGCGTATCTATGCAAAAGTGATGCACAGCATCACACGCATAGATACGACTAAAAAAAAAAGGCGATACGACGGGGTATCTGAGATACTCCGTCGTAACGCCTCTGAGAATCTGGCCCATGGTGTTCATTCAAGCCCTTCCTCATCTTTAGGAATATGAAAAAGTTGCAAGGAGCCAAGTCAGGGCTAAAGAGTGGATGGGGCAGCACTGTGATGTGTTTTTCAACCAAAACCTCTCTGACAGCCAAAGCACTGTGACTCAGTGTGCTGTCGTGATGAAGGATCCAAGTTGAACGGATCTCAGGACACACACAAAAAAATCTTTTTTTCTCAAGCGGCCAAGAACTTCTAGGTAAAATCGTTGATTCATTTTGACCAGTAGGTACAAATTCCTTATGGACAATTTCATGTAAACCACAAAAAAACAATGTCTATTGATTTGACTTTTGATTTCTTAGGGCGTGGTGACGTGGGTGTGAGCCATTCTGAACTTTGTTTCTTCAAACCGGCCAACAGGTCTTGGCAAACAAGTTGACGGTGTTCCTTCTGATCAAGTGACAAGTTCTTTGGAACAAGTTCTGCATGCACTATTTTATGTTAAAATCCTGAGTCATGATTTCATGCACAATTGACTTGGTAATTCCCGTTTTCTCTTCAATTATTCTGATAGTGAGATGTTGGCCACAGTTGAGAACAGACCTCACTGCATCCACATTCAGTCCCGTTTTTTGATGAATCAGAATCAGAATACTTTATTAATCCCAAAAGGAAATTGGTGTGGCACAGTTATGCCGCGTACACACCATCATTTTTCAGCATGAAAATGTAAAAAAAAAACGAAGTTTTTCCAACTTCATCATTAAAACAACGTTGCCCACACACCATCGTTTAAAAAAAAATGCTCTAGCAAAGTACGACGGCACTATAAAGGTGAAGTTCCATTCGCCTTTGGGCTGCTTTAGCTGATTCCGTGTTAGTAAAAGACGATTTGCGCTTTTCTGTCTGTTACAGCGCGATAAATGTGCTTACTCCATTATGTCATGCAGGGAAAAATAAAAACAGTGCTCCAAATGGTGCAGGTCAAAAATAATCTGTGTTTTATTGTAATAAAACCAAACAAAAAATGTCAAACAAAGTGTCCTCCTCTGCTCCCCCTCCGTGTCCTCCTCTGCTCCCCCTCTGTGTCCTCCTCCGCTCCTTCTGCATGTCCTCCTCTGCTGCATCTCCGTGTCCTTCTTCGCTCCTTCGCCACTCCCCCTCCGTGTCCTCCTCTGGTCCCCCCTGCCCCAGATCTGTCAGGATGGAGAGCGGAGGAAGGAGTCGGTAAATCTGTCATATACCAGCTCCCAATGGCGGTGCATCGATAGTGGGCGCAGGAGCGCTGCCCCCTCTCTCCTGTACCGCCACTGAAACAATACATAGATTCATGCATTGCAAGAATCTATGTATTGTCGCCGGCGTCGCTGCCGCTGCCCCCTGGTGAGCAGTGTTGCTCACGAATATTCACATTGCGAATATTCGCTACGAATATTGCATATTCGAGTATTCGCGAATAACTCGAATATTGCGGCGAATATTCGCTATGGCGAATATTCGTATTTTTTCTAATTTATTTTTAAAACAGATCACATCCTAGTGATCTCCATCGATGTCTAAAAGCATTGCTGGTATGATTAGAGAGAGACCCTGGGCCGAGTAGCTGATGCGACTCTTTTATGTTGCCAAAAATTTGCATTGCGAATTGTCGGCAACATAAAAGAATCGCATCAGCTACTCGGCCCTTCTTTTGCATCAGAGCCAATCAGAATAACTTGAATATTCGGCAAAAGGAATATTGCGCGATATTCCTTTTGCCGAATATTCGAGTTATTCTGATTGGCTCTGATGCAAAAGAAGGGCGGAGAAGAAAATCGCGCAATATTCCTTTTGCCGAATATTCGAGTTATTCTGATTGGCTCTGATGCTGCATCAGAGCCAATCAGAATAACTTGAATATTCGGCAAAAGGAATATTGTGCGATTTTCTTCTCCGCCCTTCTTTTGCATCAGAGCCAATCAGAATAACTCGAATATTCGGCAAAAGGAATATCGAGCAATATTCCTTTTGCCGAATATTCAAGTTATTCTGATTGGCTCTGATGCAAAAGAAGGGCGGAGAAGAAAATCGTGCAATAGGAATATTGCGCGATTATCTTCTCCGCCCTTCTTTTGCCCCCTTATTCTCCTTTCTTTTAAGTAGAGTTAGTGTAGAGTTAGTGTTTAGTGCATATTAGTTTAGTAATACAGGAAATGATCTCCGTTTATGAGAATTTCGCAATCATTTTCGCATTAGCGAAATTTCGCAAACATTTTTTTGGATAAAATATCACGAATATTCGATATTAGCGAATATTCGCGAATATTCTTCTATATATTCGCGCAATATCGCGAAATCGAATATGGCGTATTCCGCTCAACACTACTGGTGAGCGCCAGCCATCTGGATAACAGCAGTTAATTGGCTTTGGAAGTGTCTATCAGAGTCAGTGGCTCTGATAGGCTTCCCGATTACAGCCTGAGGGCTGTAATCGGCTTCCAAATAGTTAACCATGGGACGCATGGGGTGTGCGTTTCCTGGTTAACACTTACACACATCTCAGCCAATCAGGTTCACCGGGTCTGGTTACCGGTAACCTGATTGGCTGAAGCGTCATCAAGGGAGAAAACATCGAGAGACAGCGGAGGGAGGATAGCTGACCCGAGAAAGGTAAGTGCCGGGCGGGGGCAATCTGGCAGCATTTTACAGGGCAAACTGGTGGATTATGAGGAGGCAAACTGGCGGCAATTGATGGCACAGTGGCAGCAATTGATGGCACAGTGGCAGCAATTGATGTCACAGTGGTGACAATTGATGGCACAGTGGCGACAATTGATGGCACAGTGGTGACAATTGATGGCACAGTGGCGACAATTGATGGCACAGTGGCGACAATTGATGGGCACAAATAAGACACTCCCTCTGTCGAAGTCTTATGACGAAACGCGTCAGGGAGGGGCTTCTACGACGCTAGGAAGTGACACGTGCGCTTCACCAGAGTCACGTCTGCAACCAGGAAGTGCTGGCAGTCAGCTCATCCATCGGGACAGCACGGCTCGTTTCCCTTACAGGAGAGGGTGATTATAGGCGCTTATTTTGATCTATCTAATGTACATGCATTGATTGAAGGGTTCTTGTATCTGTGGGTTCTCTTGTATGTTACATTAAAACGGAATTACGCTATATGCCCTTTTCCTGTGTTTTTTGTACGAGCTGGAGACCCGTAGACAGGTGACCTGATCCCCTCTGACGTGAAGAGTTGTATCATTTTGTGGATATTCATACACTGCCTGACCTTTTGGGTTTTCCGGTGAGTGCGTACCCCAGAGGGGAATCTATAGTCCCTCGAGGTGATTGAAGATTTGGGTGGAAGGTGCTTGCTGTCCTGCTTTTCACATGTTGCTATCTACGGACTTCCTATTTCCCATTGATACACTCTATCATTGATACTGCACTTAAGTGTAGAGGTGATATCTCTTTCTGGGATCTGCACTGGACTATCACCATTAGCGCTGTTTATGGTTTTAACTGTTGTGACATTTTTAATGTTAGTATATAGTGTATTTACCATTTTTTAAATATAAAGGATTATTGCGCAAAATCTAAACACACTCGATAAGGTCAAAAGTGAAAAAGTAGATAATCATGTAATAGTTGTGACAATGTGAATATATAAAAACAAAGTCCATATAATAATGTAAATAATGTGCCAGTGCACAAATAGATCAATACGTAGTGAGCAGATAAATTGAAAGCAGGATTCCACCCGCAATTTTTTATTTTTTTTAAGTCAGCAGCTACTAACAGTGTAGCTGCTGACTTTTAATAAGGACACTTACCTTGTCCTACTTGCCCGCGCTGATGGCCCCCCTGATGCCGGTCCCACGATCGATCCAGGTCCCGCGCGCCATTCACACTAGGGGAAACAGGCAGTGAAGCCTTACGGCTTCACTGCCCATTTCCTACTGCGCCTGCGTGAGTCTCACGCTGGCTTGTGAATGGGCGGCTGCTCTCTGAGAACACACACAGTTCCCAGAAAGCAGCGCGCCCCATTCACAAGGAGAAAAAGCAGAAGAAAACACACCGCGGTGGGGAAGAGGCAGATTACGGACTTCCGCATAGCAACAGGTATTTCGGGTGAGTATTAATTTCTTTTTTTCACGTTTTTTTTTATTTTATTTTTTTAGGATATATGGCCAAATGTTGTTTTCCTGGATGGAACTCCGCTTGAAGTAAAGAAACAGTGAAATAAGTAGTGTGCAAATGGATGTAAAAATAAATATTCAGCATAGACATATGCAAACTGTATATATGCAATATATTATTGTATGGGCAAAATAAAAACGAGAGATATCACATGCATTCTTTAGAGTATATAGGCATATACAAAGAATACATGTGTCTAATTTTTTTCCGTGCAAAAACTGCTATGCCTGTCGTCAGTCACATAGATTCCAGAAAAAAAGAACGGAATTTGTAGCTACAAACACAGGGGAATCCCACAATATTAGAGAATTTATTGGTTGTCATACGGAGGGAGTTATATACGTATGATAACCAATAAATTCTCAAATGCAGATAACCAACAAAATGGCCGCGCTCATATCGTTATGTTGAACTCCAAGAAAATGGCGGAACATAGACTTCCGCTTTAGACACAGATATAAACACCAAGGACATGTCCAATCAGGTTCCCCAGGTAAAGACAGTTGACAGTGTCGTAATGCGTGGGGATTGGCCGTGGAAAGACGTACACCGGGAGTGACGTGAGGAGGCGTTGTGAACGCTGCTGCTTCTTTTTACAATTGTATTACTGTTTTAAATGTAAGAGCAATATTATTTAACGGTTCCTTGCACTTTACATACTACACTATTGGAGGCTTGTTCTTCTCTTCTCCCCCTGTGTGAGTCTGACTAGATACCTTTTGTGGAGATTATATGAGACTGCAGCACATCTATGGGTCTGGGGTAAGTCCGTAAGTCACTTGTGGAGGTTTGGAACCAGTTTAGAGAGCTCTACTACTGTCCTTGATGCCCATTATATTCTGTATGAGATGAGAGTTTTGAGAGACCGAACACATTGAGGATCCAGATTTTTAGTCTCATTGAGATCTGCAGGCATTCAATTTATATTTATTTTTACATCCTCTTGCACATTACTTATGTAGCACTACCCCATTCAGGAGCCGCTGATTAGGATCGGCGGATTAAGTTACCTCTGTGTGGTGTCTAGGGGTGGATGTAGTGAGCAGAGCAATAACGAATGTCTCTGAGCCATAAGCGCCCACAGTCGGGAACTTCGCGTAGCACGGGCCCCGGCCAGGTAGGCCATAGTGGTGGGGCCCGTGATGTGCACACACCCTGAAGGTGGGTGCCGCACCTGGAACCAGGAACCCGCGAAGAACCCCGAAAAATGGCGTCTGCCACAGATATACCCCTCCCCAGCATGCCCCGCGAGGGAAAAGCTCCTCCAATTGGCTGCTGGGGAAAAGCGGCTCTGCCTGAACCCTTCTGGCACCACCTGCCACCCAGAGATGGGACCACATCTCTGGAGCGCAGAATGACCCACAGGACAATTCAGGGCTGACAGCTGGCGAATTTGAACAAATCAACCTAGGTGAGAGCAGCAAGTCTCTCACCCTACTAACTTTAGCGTGGCGCCCTTTCTGAAAGTAAGGGGGCGCTACACTTATTTACACTGTTTCTTTACTTCAGTTTATCTGCTCACTACGTATTGATTTATTTGTGCACTGGCACGTTATTTACATTATTATATGGACTTTGTTTTTATATATTCACATTGTCACAACTATTACATGATTATCTACTTTTTCATGTTTGACCTTATCGAGTGTGTTTAGATTTTGCGCAAGAATCCTTTATATTTATTTCAGTTTGTGTGCATTGTAATCATCACTAGTTTTTGCTGCAATTTCACTATTGTTACGCTGTGACATCTATTACTCGCAGTAGTGTGAAGGACACTATTTATTCAATTGATGGACACAGTGGCTGCATTTGATGGCACAGTGGCTGCGTTTGATGGCACAGTGGCTGCATTTGATGGGCACAGTGGCTGCAATTTATGGCACAGTGGCGGCAATTGATGGGAACAGTAGCTGCGTTTAATGGGCACAGTGAGGCTGCAATTGTTTGTTTTTTTTCGTTTGTTTGCACCACCCCAAAAATTTTGCGCACCAGCTGCCACTACCAGCTCCTACCTTTTCCAAATGCACAGTCAGTGATCATTGTTGCTGAGAAAGGGACTGGGGAATCTGTGTCCTTCGTCCCTATCTCTGTCTCAAAGGGAAGATGTCAGGGAAAAGGAAAAATTGTAATAATTATTTAAAAGTAAAATTGTAAAAATAATAAAATATATATATAAAAAAAAAAAACACTGGCACTGTCCACCCCTCCTCCCCTCCATTAAAGGATTTATTTTTTTTTGCTGAAATTACTGTTTACAGGGTATAGAGACATAATAGTTAACTGATTCTTTTTAAAAACGATTAAATATAGATAAAAATCAATCATATAATGTACCTCTAGTTTCTAGTTTTGTTTTTGCATGTTTCCTGCTTCTCTGCTGTACAGAGCCACAGAGCCAATACAGGCAGTAATGGTTTAGAAAACTAAACTGATTGGTGCTGTGGGGTTTTAGACACACAGTAATTACACCTCCTTGATTAGTGACCACCGAGAGAAAGGTCCCAGTACTGTGGTTATAAGGAAACAGACAACCAGGAAGTGTGGAGATCAGAGAAGAATTACAGCAACTTGAGAGCAAAAACGAACAATGAGGACATGAAAACTTCACTGCATTAAGGTAAAGGAAGCTATTACGATAAAAAAAAAATCCTTTACAAACCCTTTAAAAATGCATTGTAAAAACAATTAAAGGGGTGTTCCACCCAAATGTAATGTTTATTAAAAGTCAGCAGCTACAAAAAGTGTAGCTGCTGGCTTTTAATAAACAGACACTTACCTTCTCCACGTTCTAGAGACGCGCCGACCGGGGCTCCGCTCCTCTCCCCCCCTCCCTGGCCGGCGGCTGATTGGACAGGCGATCGTCTAGGACCTGTCAGTGTCCTAGACGATTGCCAAATGGAGGGGCTGCAGTAAGGCGATTAGGCCTAATCGCCTTACCAGCCCCTTGGCAAAAGCAGGAAGTGGGACAGGAAGCCGCACTCCTACTGAAGCCCCCACTCCCCCCCCAAAAAAATTACATGCCAAATGTGGCATGTAAGGGGGAGGGGAGGGGATTAAGCGGAAGTTCCATTTTTGGGTGGAACTCCGCTTTAAAAAATATATATAAATTGGAGAACAAAATTGTTAGTAATAACATTTAAAAAGTAAATAAATAAAAAAACTACTGACACAGTCCACGCCTCCTCAGTTCCACCTATTAGTGCCCACCAGTGCTGAATGTTAGTATCGGTAATCAGATTGACGAGTATTTGAAAAAATTATCTGTACTAATTAACATAATACCAACATAAAAATCCTGATCATAAACCAGATTTAAATCTTCACCTCCAGCCCTCACAGAGAAGAACTATGGCCACCACAAAACATCTTCAGCATCCTCCAGCAAATGTTAAAAGACCTCAGTCTCCTCAAAGAATATAGGTGGTTCTGGCCCTTCCTAAAGAGCACCTCAGTATTCTTGTTCCAGTCCAGCATATTATCTATGTGCACCCCAGAAACTTGTAACTCCTCTCCTTGGATGGAGATAGGGGTCACTGATCCTAAAACTGAGGTAAGTAGGGGTGTATTGGTAGGTAGGAAGGGTCTGTGCCTAGACTCCTCACCTTCCCCATCGTCTTCAGGACCTGCGCTGCCTGGTCATGGGTGGCTGTCCTCAGGTTGGTCCCGTTGACAGACAAGATAGCATCTCCCACTCGCAGAGCCCAGCTGTGGTCAGCGGCCAGTCCTGGGAAGATCTAGGAGATGAGGAATGGCATCCTACCAGAACCACTTTAGAGAATACAGTGTTGTCACATACTCACCCCAAATTTGATGACTGCACTCCAGTACATACATTTACAAGAGATTAGCTTGATATAATTTCCTGTCAATATGTATTAATAATTTAGAAACCTAATGTCTCTGTAAAATGTATAATTTTATATGTATGTAGCGGGGTCTCCTTGTCAGGGCCCAATGACAGGCCATCCCCCCTGAGACTATATTCACATCTGTAAATATGTACGTTACCTTTAAGGGAGCTATGCATTGTGGGATGGAAAGTAGCCGGAGATATGGACTCCATAAACTCTTATGAGAAACAGACTACATTTCCCACAACACCCTGCCCTGTTGGAGCATGTGACGCCTCCGCACAGACTTGTGGGGGAGGCTACTTAAGAAGAGGGATTGGCGCTTTTTCTCTCTCTCTCTCGGGACCAGCTTTTCTCCTCTGCGGAGCTGCTGACGGGGACAGCCGTGCTGCTAGGCCCAGAAGCCTGGGCCTAAATTTCCTGAGAGGCCAGCCATCTAGAAGGAAGCAAGCCAGCCTGTGTATCCGGTGATCAGAGAGGAAGCCCAGCTGACGATTGAAACAGTGGAAAACCCTCGTCCGGGATCTTTGTACCGTGGAGCAGTGATTCCCCGACGCGCTTTCCGAGAGGAGATCAGGCGGATCGGCCTGTCGGGTGAGAGGGCACATGCTTAGCTTTTAGCTCTCTCTTTACACAAGACACTTTAGTATCGTCTCACAGGACTCCCGCCTCCCTGCTTGGTTTCCACCTTGAACTTATCAGCTCATCAACATTTAGGTTGACCACGCTTTGTTGGATTAACTCTCCCTTACCTTTCCTTGTTTGTGGATTACAATTTTAAAGTGCACCATCCGGCCGCAAAGGGAACTTCAGCTGTTTGCAGGATCACCTGATAGAGGGAGCGTACAAGCACAGGCTGTTCACCAGTTAGCCGAATGGTACCATTCTTTAGTATAGATCTGTTGCATTTATAAATGCCATTTTTGGATTTCTGCAAGGGCCCTTGCGAAATCACATTGTGTTATTGTCTACAACTGTTCATTTAATGGTGTAAATTAGTGTGTGTTTTCCTTGAGTATTCATTAAGTAAACTCACTCTCTTTGATTTAAATATACCATTGTGCGAGTGTATTCTTCTAGTCAGGAGGGGCCATCCATCATTCAGGTAATACTATCATTATACTGTCATTGAATATTGTATGCCTGTCATTGTGCCTCTGCCCAGCTGGGGGTCACAATACATCCCCCAGACTTCTGTTGTGTCAAGGGAGGGTTCGAGCAAGTTAATAGGGGTGTGTTAAATCAAAAGAGAGTAGATCCCATAACAATTCAGCGGCTACTTCGGGGGGTCGCGCTACACGTACATGGAGATAGCCATGTTTACTGATTACATACACAGGCTCTGCTCTGATGCAATGGTTATGATTTGCGATTTCTTTTAACAGTGCATATCTATGAATGAATGAATGAAAAACTTGTATAGCACTACATATGCGAACTGAATCGCCTCAAGGTGCTTGGTATCCATTTCCTTCTAATTTTGGCCTTCAGAATAGATGGGTCTTGAGTTGGGTCAGGGTCCTTGGACTGCAAATCTCCATTCTCCCTTTGTCTTATAATGGGCCTTTGGAATATGAAGTAGATTTTGGTTGGTTGACCTGAGCACGCAATTGGGGTTGTGGTCTTTTATTTTTTCACATAGGTATTGGGGGGCGGTTCCTTGAACACATTTGTGCGTCAGGCAGAGGGCCTTAAATAAGATCCGGTCCTTCACGGGCAACCAGTGATGAGACCTGAGGGAGGGAGTGATTGATTTCCAGGGTTTTTTCCCTGGGAATCAATCAAGTCGGCAGACTCGCAAAAAGCAAAGCACTTATGTATAAATTAGTGGCTAATTTGCAAATCTGTATATTTAATAGCATAATACAAATATAGAAGAGCAGACATATTAAAATGTGAACAATACCAATGTAAGGGTAAACCCTGTAATAACAACTCAGAATATGTATTTGCTGTAAATACACTATTCTTTAACTTTAAAGCAAGCCATGCATCCATTTTAAACTTCAAAGTTAAAATCCTGTCTAAGAGCAGACACCGGTGCTGCTTTTAATGTTTCTTTTCCAGAAAACCCTGCTTTATATACCCAGCTGATTCAGCTTCACTTTGTTACCTAAGGACTATATTTCTCCAGACTTTGTGTCCAGGGCCCCCTTGAGCAAAACTTCACCAACTATCCCTCCTCTTTAGAAAGGTCCTCTGTTGGCTCCATAAAAACTCTCATAGGCACACCAGGAAGCTTTTGGGGATTGGAATTTCAATCCAGTTACTGAACCAGTGGCGGTGCATCCTTAAAGGGCGCATAGCCACAACCCCCCTTTGAAGCACCTGATTAGAGCCATAGGCTCCAATAGGCATAAAAAAAGGAGGACTCAAAGCGCAGAGCATTGCGTTTGGATCCCACCCAAGTCTGTGAGAAAATCAAATTTATATTTGTTTTTCTAACACTGAACCGCCTCTCCACCATTTAGAAAGCGTGGGTCCAATACCCGTCACTTGATTGGCTGGAGGCACATGCATCCCTATTGGACGCCTAGCAGAACGGAAGTAGAGATGCACAAGAACCATGGAGGACACAAGAGCCATCGCCTGACCCGCTGTAAGTCCCACAGCTCGCCGCCGTCACCCACTGCCTGACCTGCCACCAGGATGGGGTGAGTGCTGGTCAAACAGCGCTCATGCAGGTGGCTGCATTTTAGGGGCACAGAGGCTGCATTTTAGGGGCACAGAGGCTGCATTTTAGGGGCACAGTGGCTACATTTTATGAGCACAGTGGCTGCATATGATGGGCACAGAGGCTGCATTTTAGGGGCACAGAGGCTGCATTTTAGGGGCACAGTGGCTACATTTTATGAGGGCAGTGGCTGCATTTGATGGGCACAGTGGCAGCATTTGATGGCACAGTGGTTGCATAAGATGGGCACAGTGCGGCTGCAATTGATGTTTTTTTTTCAGTATTTCTCAGAATATTTCATTTTATTTGCACCCCTCCCAAAAAAAAAAATTGAGCACCAGCCGCAACTGTACTAAACTATGGAAACTTTATATCTACTGAATTTATAACCCCTGGAAACATTATATCTCCAGAATTCCTTGTCTGGGGATCCAAAATGTAAATTAAACTCATCAAGCATGTGTGTCATGACTTCTCTGTGTCACACACTGCATTATGAGTTGTCGCCACCGAAGAGAGATAAGGAGGAGGACTATGAATGATGTCATTCTTGTGAATGACAGGCTGTCTCTGCATCTGCTGTGCTGCTGATTGGGTTTTTCAACCATAACCTACCCACGCAGCCACCACTGGACTTCTGTGCCTACAGGTTGCCAAACGAGTTATAGACGCTCAAGAGCCTGCTCGGGAACATTTAATGTCCCTGAACCCATGTATCGGCAGGATTGGTAAGCAGGCAGAAGCCCATTTTATCTCTGGCACTTCATGAAAGGACACTACATGCAGACACCTTTATATCTGACAAGTTGGCGGACCTTTGCTAGGGAAGAAATGCAATGTATCCCATTCACTGACTTGTCAATGCACAGTAACATCTTGGGGCCCCATCATAGCTAGCTAAAGACCATGAAAAATCATAACCCAAGGACCATTTTCTCAACAAAGAAGTCTACTCATAGAACCCTGTGGCAGGCCCCCCCCCCCCCCCCCCCCCGTAGCAATACAACCATTCTATTAAAAGGAAACTCCTACATAAGCTGTATAGATTGTTTCTGTTATAGTTCCTATGACATCAGGGTTTAGATGGAGTTGACTAACTAAAAGTCTTCTCTTCCCCCTCTTGCTTCTGGGGTCATAAATCTGCTTAGCACCTGTTCATTATAGATATTTGCCTTATCACTTTTATTATTTCCGGTCTATCCTGGTGATTTTGTTGTACTGGAATATTATTTGGGTTATACCGGTAACCTTTGTAGTCTTGTTGACTTAATCTTCCAGCAAAGTGTTGACTTGCAAATCTTCCTAATTATTGGTGTCTGCATTTGTATGTTTGCTTTAAACATGTCAGAACCTAGAGTGTCAGAGGTGTCAGGGGACTTACAAGATCAGGGCAACCACTGGGGACAAGCAACTTCCAGTGGGGTAGAGCTACACTTGCTTGCTAAATAGCAGTAGTTATATGCGGATGCCTTCCATATCTTCAGTAATTTTTTAGAGTGCCTGTGAATTGCCACTGTATCAGTGTTGTTCCATCACCATGTAGCGGTACTGCTAAGTAATTTTGGCCCACCTGTCACCCTACCCAGCCCGGCATTCACTTCCAGACACTCCAAGACAATGAGCAAGTTCATCATTTTTGTTTTTGTATTTTATTGAGGGATTAGAACTTGGATGGAGTTAAGGAATTCATGGGATGCCCAGGAAAAGATTCTTGCATGGTTTGGGACAATTTAGATACTCTCCTCCTGCACAAGGCAGACCTAAGCAACAGTACCTTATTACAGGTAGGGATCGTGGACCCCTATAGTGTAGCAAAATAAAGTTCTGGTATTATCTGTCCTCTTTGGTAGACTACTGATCCCACTCAGCCCTCTGCAGACCCTGACAGCCCTCCCAGATACAGCAGACAGTCTCTCCCGCTGGCTTTACATTCATCTCAGACTGCACACTCTCAGGCCACGTACACACGACCGAGAAACTCGACGGGTGAAACACATCATTTTCCCTGTCGAGTTCCTTGTTCGGCTGTCAAAAAACTAGTCGAGCCAAATTTTCTCATTGCCCGTCGAGGAAATAGAGAACATGCTCTATTTTTGGCTCGACGAGTTCCTCGACAGTTTTCTCGGCGAAAAGTGTACACACGACCGGTTTCCTCGGCAGAATACGTCTCCCATCGAGTTTCTTGCTGAATTCTGCCGAGGAAACCGGTCGTGTGTACGGGGCCTCAGTCTACTCATGTCTCCCAGCTCTCCTGACTGTGCCTGCCACTCACCAACACCTGGTGGATCCCCCCTGGAGAATTGCCTGGCAGTATTCCCTGCTGTTCTCTCCTGTTCCTGTTCAAGACACCGTTTGGGTTGTATGGGGTTTCTATACAGTTCTTAACCCCTGGCGCAAGGTCAAACGCCCCCCCCCCCCCGACTAGGAAGCTTCACCCAAGGCCCAGACAGCTTATATTCCATCCCCAGTTCTTCCACCCGAACAACTCCTCCCCAGCTAGGCTGAGTCCAGGTATTTGAGGAGGCCTGTTCCCTGCTAATCCAGGTTGGAGATTGGTCAGGGCTCCTTAGAACACCCCAGACAGCTCCACCTCTCTCCGCCTCCTTCCTTCTAGAATCCTTTAGAAGCAGAAGGGAGGTAATGGAAAGATAATGCTATCTGTGAATCACCAGCCTACTCTGAGCCACTCCTAGCCCACACAGATCAAAACAAACAGGCCTAGCTCCTAGCTAGGCCTGCCTAAATTTACCTGCTCTTCCAAAAAAACTCTGTCTAGCACCTACACTAAGTACTACACCCACATACAGTATAACTGTAAGGCCTCGTTCACACGATAGGTTAGCCAGAGGACAACGGTCTGATGGACCGTTTTCATCAGTCAAAATCCATCGTGTGTAGGCCCCATAGGTTGTTTAACTTTAGGTTAAAAAAAGCCAACTTGCTTTAAAAATTAACCTATGGACTCGTAACTGATAGGTCAAAACCGATCGTTAGTAGGCACGACCATCGGTTAAAAACCCGTGCATGCCAGTGGCGGCTGGTGCTCAAAATTTTTGGGGGGGCGCAAACGAAAAAAAAAATATTGCAGCCTCACTGTGCCCATCACATGCAGCCACTGTGCCATGCCACCAAATGCAGCCACTGTGCCATGCCACCAAATGCAGCCACTTTGCCATGCCACCAAATGCAGCCACTGTGCCATCAATTGTCACCACTGCGCCATGCCATCAAACACAGCAACTGTGCCATCAATTGTCACCACTGTGCCATGCCATCAAATGCAGCCACTGTGCCATCAATTGTCACCACTGTGCCATGCAACACAGCAACTGTGCCATCAATTGTCACCACTGTGCCATGCCATCATATGCAGTCACTGTGCCATCAATTGTCACCACTGTGCCATGCCATCAAACGCCACCACTGTGCCATCAATTGTCACCAATGTGCCATGCCATCAAACGCCACCACTGTGCCATCAATTGTCACCAATGTGCCATGCCATCAAACGCAGCTACTGTGCCCATCAATTGTCACCAATGTGCCATGCCATCATATGCAGTCACTGTGCCATCAATTGTCACCACTGTGCCATGCCATCAAATGCAGTCACTGTGCCATCAATTGTCACCACTGTGCCATGCCATCATATGCAGTCACTGTGCCATCAATTGTCACCACTGTGCCATGCCATCATATTCAGTCACTGTGCCATCAATTGTCACCACTGTGCCATGCCATCAAATGCAGTCACTGTGATATCAATTGTCACCACTGTGCCATGCCATCAAATGCAGTCACTGTGCCATCAATTGTCACCACTGTGCCATGCCATCAAACGCCACCACTGTGCCATCAATTGTCACCACTGTGCCATGCCATCATATGCAGTCACTGTGCCATCAATTGTCACCACTGTGCCATGCCATCAAATGCAGTCACTGTGCCATCAATTGTCACCACTGTGCTATGCCATCATATGCAGTCACTGTGCCATCAATTGTCACCACTGTGCCATGCCATCATATTCAGTCACTGTGCCATCAATTGTCACCACTGTGCCGTGCCATCAAACGCCACCACTGTGCCATCAATTGTCACCACTGTGCCATGCCATCATATGCAGTCACTGTGCCATCAATTGTCACCACTGTGCCATGCCATCATATTCAATCACTGTGCCATCAATTGTCACCACTGTGCCCCATGCCACTGTGCTCATTGTCGCATCTGTGCCCCATGATGCCACTGTGCCCCATGCCACTGTGCCCCATGCTGCCACTGTGCCCCATGATGCCAATGCCCCATGATGACCCTTTCCCTGTAAAAAAAACACTTACCTGACGCTTCCATGTCCTCCCTCGATGTCTTCTGCCGCCGTGGAGAAGCTTCAGCCAATCAGGTTCCTGATAACCAGAATCCGGGAACCTGATTGGCTGAAACGGCTGTCAGTCTAATGCAAGGACCGCAGATTGCCTGCGCTCCGAGCATAGACTTCCGAGAGCCGGAGGGCGGCACTGGAAAAGCCTATCAGAGCCGCTGGCTTTGATAGGCAGTTCCCCTCAGCCAACCAGCTGCCGCTATTCGGGTAACCGGCGTCCCATGTCCGGTTATACGAATAGACCAGGCAGCTGGCAACAGTAACTCACGTTCAATGCATTGCATTGAACGTGTGTTACTTGCGAGAGGGGGTGGTGCTGCAGCGCCCTCTATAGACGGCCGCCAGAACTTTAGCCGAATAACAGTTCTTAAAGGGCCCGTTTTTTTTTTTTTTTTTTGTGACTGCGGGAGGGGGGGCGGCGCCCGTGCGCCCATATGGGCGGGCCGCCACTGGTGCATGCTCAGAATCAAGTCGACGCATGCTTGGAAGCATTGAACTTCATTTTTTTCAGCACGTCGTTGTGTTTGACGTCACCGCGTTCTGATACGATCGTTTTTTTAACTGATGGTGTGTAGGCACATCAGACAATCAGTCAGCTTCATCGGTTAACTTAAGACAACTGTCCTATAGACCGTTCTCATCGGATGGACTGATCGTGTGTACAAGGCCTTAGTCTTTAGGTAAATAAGCACACATATTATTTTATATCTCATTTTGCCCATTTGAATAGATAAGCAAAAATATATTTGCCTTAAAATGACAAAACTAAAAAATGTAACAGAACAGAGAGGAAAAGCTTGGTGAGGGTTTATGGAGGGAAGTTCATCAGGCTTATAGTTTTCAATCCTCTCTCGAAAGATATAAAACTTCCAGTATATATGTTTCACAGTTTGAGAAATTCCAAGAAGCTGATGCTGTTCCTAAAGATGTTGACCCATAATCAAAAACAGAGAAGATAACATTGGACTTTAACCCCATAGCAAGAAGGGTATGAATGTGTATTACATGTTTAATTATAACTTGTGCAGCATCATGTTGGAAACAGACAGTGCGGGCATTAAAGTAAAGTCTGCTGAGTAGTTGTGGAAATGCCAGAATGACTGACAGCAGCAGGTCCCCATCCGCTGTTATTATGGCCTGTGATCCCCTGCCAAGTTCAAGAATGTGGGTCAAAGGTCAAAAAAGCACAGCCTGTCCTTGTAACTCCTATTTCTTTAACATGTGCTTCAGTTGGCTTTGCTTTTAAACCTGTGCAAGTTGTACGGACACAACAGAATATTGAGAATATTGGGAGGTTCAACAATATGCCTTAGCTACTCTTTTCAAATGTAACAACATCAAATATTGTGAAATACTGTTCGTTGTATACTGTATTGTGCTTGTAGATGTATTGCATTTTTTTAAATGATTTTAATACACCCTGTTTGCCATGTATTGTAGTCCCACACAAAGTGCTATTATTAACACAATATCAAAAATATCAAATCCATTTCATCACTATTATTATTGTTTGCCTAATAGACGGAGACTGAATGGATCTATAAGTGCTAAGGCCAAGAGTAAGTAAGCCACATCAATGCTGTTAATAAATTGTGTAGCAGTTGGATTTGTTTTTTGGACAGCACTGCTGACTGGACTAAGGGTAACAGGGCAGAAGACTTTCTTCTTTCTTCATTGTTTAATTGCATAATCATTAATCATAGTCATTATATTTGTTCCATAGGATGGTATAAGGTCCACATTTTCCTGCTATAACTGGTACTCAGGGCTGTTGTTAGAAATCATGAAGCGCCATACAGCCTAACTGAAATGACCACTCTTCCCCGTCACAGTGCCCCGCCAATCACAGTCCTAAGTATTGCATAGAATACCCAGAACTTGTAGAGGGGTCTCTGGTGAAGGACAGGCTTTCATTAGACTCTACTCATTAGTGGAGCACAAGCTAATATCTGGTGTATTGTACCCATGTACCTGTGGGTGGGCCCTTCCTATGTGGCCAATGGAACACTCAAGCACTATTCCCAGCCCCAGACACTAGCCACCACTGTGGGCAGCAACAAAGTGTACAGAGTTCCTCTGAAAGTATCATCCCGCGTCACCATACTGGATGGTGCTTATGTATTTTGTGTATGATGCACAAATATAGCCACAGATATATCTGATTGGATCATTGGGGTATACCACTATACTCTAGGAATGTATGTAAACCAATCATAGCAAACTTATTTAAACACAAAAGCAACAAGAATCATGAATATAGTTGGGTGATTAACGATTTGTTATGGAAACAGCAGTGGCAGGTATGTATTGTATAGGAGGATATATAGTGCAGCATTGTCAAGTACAGAATGTACAAGAGAGAATAAAGAGTTACACAGCATGGAATATATAATGAAGCGAGGAGAGTAAACGGTACAGCACAACAAATTATTACAAACCTCTTGCCTTAAAAGCGTCATCACTCTGGGCCCATCCTTACTCCTCAGAGGGAGGCATGTTGCTTATTATTTGTGCAGCTGTGGTAGTTCAAGAAAGGTCTGCCAGCTGTAAAATGGCTTATTCCGCAAAGTATAGCTCCATTATTAGGAATTTTATGTAGTCACTTTACTTCAGAGTCTCCCAATTTTATAAAAGTTCATCTATATTGTTATAGCAAAAAAGGTCTTGGGTTGAAACCTCATTATGACCCTGGACAATGCTTGTTTGGATACCCGCAATGTGATTTAGCTCTGTTCTCTCTTAGTGCACAAGTGTACTGATAGTTACCCTGGAAGATGCTGCTGATGTATGGGTTCCCTTGTTCCTGGTGATAACGACCCTTCAGGCAGTACCTCAACCTCTGATACACCAAGTCTGAAGGAAAGGCCACTTATTCAGGCTTCATGTCCAGCAGAGGAAATAACAGCAACAACAGTAACAAACATTGCAAACAGACACAAATAACACAAAACACCAAAATATATTTGAAAACAAGATATTAATGACTAGTGTTGAGCAGAATATGCCATATTCGAATTCGCGATATATCTCGAATATATAGTCGAATATTCGACATATATTCGCTAAATACGAATATTCGTGATATTTTTGGGAAATTAAATGATTGCGAATTTTCGCGAATTTTTGCGAATGCGAATTGCGAATTGCGAATTGCGAATGCGAATATTCAAGAAATGCGGAATGGAGCACTCTGATTGGCTCAGAATATTCGTGATATATTACAATATAAAATAATTGCGAATATTCGAGAAATGCGGAATGGAGCACTCTGATTGGCTCAGAATATTCGTGATATATTACAATACAAAATAATTGCGAATATTCGAGAAATGCGGAAGGAGCACTCTGATTGGCTCAGAATATTCGTGATATATTACAATACACAATAATTGCGAATATTCGAGAAATGCGGAAGGAGCACTCTGATTGGCTCAGAATATTCGTGATATATTACAATACACAATAATTGCGAATATTCGAGAAATGCGGAAGGAGCACTCTGATTGGCTCAGAATATTCGTGATATATTACAATACACAATAATTGCGAATATTCGAGAAATGCGGAAGGAGCACTCTGATTGGCTCAGAATATTCGTGATATATTACAATACACAAAAATTGCGAATATTCGGCAAATGCGGAAGGAGCACTCTGATTATCTCAGAATATTCGTGATATATTACAATATAAAATAATTGCGAAATTTCGAGAAATGCGGAATAGAGCACTCTGATTGGCTCAGAATATTCGTGATATATTACAATATAAAATAATCGCGCGATATCGCTATTACCGAATAATCGCATTGCGATTTTTCGGCAATATAACATGAGCGCTGCAGCTACTCGGCCCAAGGTCTCTAATCATACCAGCAATGCTTTTAGACGTCGATGGGGATCTCTAGGATGTGATCTGTTCTAAAAAAAAATTTAAAACATTCGAATATTCGAAATAGCGAATATTCGCCGCGATATTCGCGTTATTCGCGAATACTCGAATATGCAATATTCGTAGCGAATATTCGCAATGCGAATATTCGTGAGCAACACTATTAATGACAAAGAACTGTTGGTAATAAAGAAAAATTCTGTCTGAGAGGTTTGATATAGGCAATGGCACAAGGCAAGGCTGTCCCCTAACCCCAATCTTATTTGCTCTCACTCTGGAACCATTTCTATGTAGGGTGAGAGGGAACGGGAGAATAGCGGGAGTGGAAATTGGACAGAGAGAGCATAAAGTGGCAGCATATGCCGATCAGTGGCGGCTGGTGCTCAACATTTTTGGGGGGGCGCAAAGGAAAAAAAAATTGCAGTCTCACTGTGCCCAAACGCAGCCACTGTGCCATGCTATCAAACGCAGCCACCGTGCCATCAATTTGCACCACTGTGCCATGCCATCAAATGCAGCCACTGTTCCATCAATTCGCACCACTGTGCCATGCCATTAAACCAGCCACTGTGCCATCAATTGTCACCACTGTTCCATGCCATTAAACCAGCCACTGTGCCATCAATTGTCACCACTGTTCCATGCCATTAAACCAGCCACTGTGCCATCAATTGTCACCACAGTGCCATGCCATTAAACCAGCCACTGTGCCATCCATTGTCCCCACTGTGCCCTGTAAATTGCTCTCTCCCCCCCCCCCCCCCCCCGCCCGGCACTTACCTTTACTGGAGTCAGGCATCCACGTCCCATGATGTCTTCTCCCGCCCTCGATGACTGACAGGCGTCTCAGCCAATCAGGTTACCGGTAGCCAGAACCGGCCAACCTGATTGGCTGAGACGCCTATCATCTTATCCAAGGGGCGTACAGTCTGTGCGCTCCGAGAATAAGCTTCCGGGACCCGAGGGCTGTACTGGGAAAGCCTATCAGAGCTGTTGGCTCTGATAGAAATTTCCATACAGCCAACCAGCTGGCGTTATTCAGATGGCCGGACATGAGCGCCGACCATCTGAATAACAGCGGCAGCGGCGATAATAACATAGATTTGTGCAACGCATGAATCTATGTTATTAGACTCCGTGGCGGTGAGAGCCAGAGGGGACAGCGCTCCAGCGCCCCCTCTATGGACGAACCGCCACTGATGCCGATGATTTATTGTTTTTTCTCTCAAAACCAGAAGAAACAGTACATGAGCTGATTCAGGAAGTAATAAGATATGGAAAGATATCCAATTTCAAAATAAACATAGAGAAATCAGTAATATTGCCAAGCCATGTACCATTGCCTATAATAGGGACACGCTGTGCTATTTGGGATTGCACATAGCGGCCGATGAAAAGATACTTTATGAACGTAACTATGTAACATTAATTACAGAAATAATGAAAGATCTGAATAGATGGAAGGGAAACACACTAACATGGTTCGGGAGAATTAATACCCTAAAAATGAATGTGGTACCCAGACTGTTATATATTTTGTATACAGTTCCCATACAACTCCCCCAGATATTTTGTAAAAAAAATACAGAAAGCATTCATATAATTTATATGGAAGGAGGGAAATGCTAGGATTGCATATGAAATTCTATGTAAAAGCAAGGAAGAAGGAGGAGTTGGGCTCCCAGATATTGCATCCTATTATAAAGCGATGGCTTGCACTGATGCCATGATGAAGGTAATAGAGCTTGGGTACTAATGGAGACAAATATGGTGGGGAGGAACTTGGCGGGGGCACCATGGATGCCAACAAAGGCCAGGGGATTATCAGAATGGACATCCCCATTAACTCGGAACACACTGGCAGTATGGGATAGGATAAATCAAATTGGCAAATATGCCCCAAAAACATCCCCATTGGCACCACTGGGGGGGTTATCCATGGTTCCCTCCAGGAGAGGAAAAAGGAGCATAAGGCCTCTTTCACACGGACGGATAGAATGGTGCTTTTAGCTGCGGATTTTCTAGTTTTCTACTGCAGCTGCACACAATGCTTTCCTATGGCCCCATTCACACACTGCATTTAGCTGCAGTTTCATTACATGCGGTTTGGTGCAGATAGAAAAAAAAGATTTGACTGCGTCCAGGAACGATTTTGCGCAGCTATCTGCACATAACTGCAGGTAAACGCAGTGCACTGTGTCAGCTGCGGATAGCAGCGTGAACAAAAGAAAAAACAACAGGAAGCACATCAAAATAAAAACGGCCGCTATGGGGATGACAATAATGGCCAACCGCAGCTAAACGTAGCTGCAGGTAAACACAGCTAATCGCAGTGTACAAATGCAGCCGATCGCTGTGCCTGGAGTCTTGAATTTCAAAAGAAAAAAACATGCTTTTAACTGCGGCAGGACAGCCGCCCGTGTGAAAGGCGCCTTAGGCCCATGGGAATCGGAAGGTAACACCATGTGCCTGAGGTATGCACCACTGGGGGTCCTGATTCCTCAGACAAATTTAGTATCATCACAAGGAGATATGGTAATGGCAGGATGGAGATATAGCCAAATGCAAAGTTTTTTTAGAAGATTAGACCCTCAACTAAGAACTTTGAATTCTCTAACCATATTTGAAAAAACATGTAGAAAGATATTAAAACCGGACCACTTACTGTCACAAATGTATAAAATAATATGTCGTGAACAGAATAAAACAACCCCTTACTTTATTAAAGAATGGAAAAAAAGAACTAGGATGCAGATTTCCCCCATCACAATTAAAAAAAAAAATCACAATTACACATGCCACATCCACAAGCTCAGCCATTCAGGAAATGGCATATAAGTTCTTGGTTAGATGGTACCGCACCCTGGTGTGATTAGCTCAAATATATCCAGAGATGAACAATGTTGGAGGGGGTGCGGGGAACAGGGAACATACCTCCACATTTGGTGGGCATTTACAGGGATAAGAATCTTTTGGGAGGAAGTGGATCAGGAAAATGTCGGAGGAAACAATGGAGTTTACACCGTTACAATTCCTGTTCTATGGAACCACAAGAGCTATAAAAAAAAACCTACGCCCAGCCCTATTCACGTACTACGTAAACGACGTAAATTTCGATGGTGTTCGCTCCCTGGTCCATACCTTTGCATGAGTCGCCGAAGGTAACCCTTACGCAAATCGCTTAAAACATGCGCCGGGCGCAAATACGTTCGTGAATCGGCGTATCTCCCTCATTTGCATATTTGCATCATCAATGGGAGTTCCAAATGTGCCCAGCGTAAATATGCGCCCACTATACGCCGATCCCCCAATCGCACAGCACACAGCCTGGGATCCATTCAATAGGACTGGGAACCCAGTAGGTCACTGGGGTCCCCTTTCGCCTCCGGTTGAGGCTCAGCGAAGCCTGTGAGCTTGGCCAGGTGGACAACCTGCCTCCGGGTTCCCCTTGAGCCGATTCCCCAATCACACAGCACACAGCCTGGGATCCATTCAATAGGACTGGGAACCCAGTAGGTCACTGGGGTCCCCTTTCGCCTCCGGTTGAGGCTTGGTGAAGCCTGTGAGCTTGGCCAGGTGGGCCACGCTGCCGGGGTCCATGGATGCGCACACCCTAAAGGTGGATGCCGCACCCGGAACCAGGACCCCGTAAAGAAGGAAGAACCCTGAGCACATGACACCCGTCACAGATATACTCCTCCCCAGCATGCCCCGCGAGGGAAGAACTCCTCCAATTGGCTGCTGGAGAGGACGTGCTCTGCCAGAAATCCCTCTGGCGCCAACTGCCGACCAGAGATGATACTACATCCCTAGAATACAGACTGACCCAGTGGACCTTTCCGGGATTACAGAGGTCATAATTTAGGTAAATCATGACTGGGAGCAATGTAACTCTCCCAGTCCAACTAACTTTAGCGTAGTGCCCATGCTGAAAGCAAGGGGTGTTACATAAGTATGGCTGAACTTCCTAGTTCCTTAAACAATGATGGACGTCTTTCCTGCCCAGGAAAGAAGTCAGTTTTTATTTCCACAGTTCCATTGCAACTCTGTGTTGAGATACACAAACGGGAGCCATGACTGATGGATTAGACCCCCTGTTTTCACAGTTCCAGATAATGCTAAACCCCATGCTTCTGCTAAGAGCTTAACTGCATAAAGGCTTGTTTAACTAGTGTAACTACTCACTTAGTGCTGCATAATTGAGCACATTTGGCTGCTGTTTGGGTCCCAGACAGGCACAAATCCTGGGACCCATCATCCATAGCTCTGTTAAAATAGCAGTGTGGTTTATTCTTTAGTATTCTGCCTTAAACAAAATGTAGTAGCCTTTTTATAAGAGGTTCTAAACTGGTATCTGGCCATTTATTATTATTTTACAGGGTTTATAGAGATCCAACAGTTTGCGCAGTGCTTTACAATATAAAGGGCAGGGTCACCATCAGGGGGGTACAGGCAGTACACCTGTAAGGGTGTCAATTCGTGCCCCCCCGGTTCTCAATTCGCGGCACCCCCCCTTCTTGGTTCTCTGCTCCAGGGGGCTCTGAAGCTGTGTAAGGGGCCCCAATATTCCTATTTACAAGGTGGGGGCGGTGAGGGAAAGAGAGGGGGGCTGTTTGTGTACAGGGAGGGGCCAGAGCCTTGTGTGTTTACAGGTTTGTGTATGCAGTGGTGTATTTTTGGTTAACTAAAATCGGGTGCCCCCCTCCATCTAAAATTGCTTCACCCCTTCCTTCTCAAGTGGCTATTTGGGGCTCCTGGTGGCTGCGTGGGGCCCCTGGTGGCCGTGCAGGTTCCCTGGTTCCTGTGTGTGGTCCCTGTGCAGGGTCCCTGTGTTGGGTCTCAAGTGGCTGTGCGGGGTTCCTGTGCGGGGTCTCTGGTGGCAGTGTGGGGTCCTTGTGCTGGGTCCCTGGTGGCTGTGTGCAGTCAGTCGCTGGTCCCTGTGCGGGTCCTGGGTCCCTGGTGGCTGTGTGGGGTCCCTGGTGGCTGTGTGGGGTCCCTGGTGGTTGTGCGGGGTCCCTGGTGGCTGTGGGGGTCCCTGGTAGCAGAGCAGGGTCCCTGTGTGGTGTCCTGGGTCCTCGGTGGCTGTGCAGTGTCCCTGGTGATTATGCAGAGTCCCTGGAGGCTGTGCAGGGCCCTTGGTGGCTGTGTGGGGCCCCTGGTGGCTGTGTGGGGGCCCCTGGTGGCTGTGCAGAGTCACTGATGGTTGTGTAGGGTCCCTGGTGGATGTGCGGGGTCTCTGGGCTGTGCGGGGTCCCTGGTCCCTGTGCAGGGTCCCTGGTGGTTGTGCGGGGTCCCTGGTGGTTGTGCGGGGTACCCTGGTGGCTGTGCGGAGCCCCTGCTGGATGTGCAGGGTCTCGGGGCTGTCCCCCTAGCAAAAATATTACACCCATACTCCCCCAGAAGCAATATTACACCCATAACCCCCCCCCCCCCCCAGAAGGAATATTAGGCTTCTGCCCTCAGGCACTTCTGCAGTTCTATGCAAACAAACATATAGGTAAATATATCCAGAAAAAACAAGTACATATGTATAGTTTTAATGTATGCAGCATGTGTTAAAACAATATGCCTAAAATATTTGATAATATTTTGAACAGTGCTTCAGTATTCAGGGTGGAAGCGTGCGTTCATGAAAGCATGAGTTCACACAAATATGCTTTTAGGCAAAATATGAAAAGTGTGCTTTGTACACACGCATTCGTGTAGCACGTGTGCCATGGAACAAGCATCTTGCAAAGCAAGCATGCGTTTATGAAAACATGTTATGCAACATTACGCAACACATATCTATGCAGACATATATTCCTATGCGATCATGAGGAATCATGTATATTTAATTAAACCTGTATCAACATGCCTCATTATGCAACCATGCATTTTTAAGCGATCATGCAACCTTAGGAGATCGTGCATCTTTATGTGATCAGCATTTTTATGTGAGCAAGCATCTTTATGATATTAAGGATTTTTATGTGATCAAGCATTTTTTATGCGACTATGAGAAAAACCATGTATATCTAACACAAATATAAACATGCATCTTTATGTGACCATGTATCTTTAAGTGATCCTGTCACCTCATGCAATCACGCGTCTTTATGTGATAAACAATAAACATGTTCTGTTTCTTGTTTTTACACAAACATGTCCCAACATCCATTTGTGCACCCATAATCATGTATTTTCATGCAAACATGTGAACTGGTAAAAACAGTTATGTTGGTTGTGGTCTGATAGGTGTGTTTGTGAGGTGACTGTAAAACCATTGATGAGTGTGGGGTTCATATCTGTGATGGTGTACCACACTGCTGCCTACATGGGAGCTAAATGTGTACCTTCCTAGAGAGTCTCCCTTGGTATGGCCGTTGAGGATGTAGAGGACTAGAGGCCCAGACTGCGACACAAATTCATAAATTTTCTTCCATTTTTGTTGGTTGCACTGTCATAGTTGTTTCTTTGTATCGACTCATGGCCGTAATTTGCATGGCCCAGTATGTAGGTGTTGCCATCAGAACTTGTATAGTCCTTTTCTCTTCCTGTCCTGGCATTAAGGTCTCCACAGGTGAGCACTTGTCCCAGGGAGAGCACAGGGGGGCTGAGAGCACTGGGAGGGGCTGGAAAGCACGGAGGGCTGGAGAGCCCTGGGGGGACCAGAGAGTACTGGGGGGGGCTGATGAGCACAAGGGGGCCTGAGAGCACTGGGAGGTGCTGGAAAGCACAGAGAGCTGGAGAGCACTGGGGGGTGGAGAGTACAGGGGGGCTTGAGAGCACTGGGGGGCTGGAGTGTAGTGGGGGAGCCTGAGAGCAGGGGGGGGTACCTGAGAGCATGGTGGGAGCCTAAGAGCACTAGGGGGCAGTAGAAAGAAGCTGGATAGGCGAGGCAGCTGCATACACACAGTAGAAGAATGCATCTCCTTATTTTTCTCCTACAGCCTATGAATGCCCACGGGAGGGAGAGAGTGAGAAACAGGCAGGCAGGCAGAAAAATGGCTCAAGGAGCTGCACAACTGCCCTTGCCACTCAAGAGAGCATGCTGCCCGGTGGCCCCCGGCCCACCGAGCAAATGCCCGGTGTGCCCTATGGCCAGTCCAGCCTGGCAGGGACAGAGAATTCCCTATAGCCAGTAGGGTACTGATGGTTCATCCTGTGCCCAGGTCCATGTTTCCAAGAGGATTTGTATGTCCATCTCACATACTGTAGTCTTTTCTTACAATCTGGATCATTTACTTTGGATTCGAAGGCTGAAGCGTTCAGACCCTGAATGTTCCAGCTACTGATGATGGCATTTTTTGTTTGTATATTTAAATACCTTGTAATGGGTAAATTTCCTCTGACAAATCAGGTTATGGGTGGTTGTCATTGTCTTTTTTAGCTCAGTTACATAGTGTATTGCATAATGTGTTGAGGAAAGTAAGCTCCGCAGCGGGTTTTCAAACCTCAAGGCAGGCCCCCTTAAAATGTCTGGGGGGCGGGGCTCTCCATTTGGGTAACATCCACGGTGAGGCATCACACAGGCCGTTTTTCTCTGTGCTGCTGCCTCACCTATGGATCGTTTTGAAGGGATGGTTGAGCGCCTGCGGGCTGCTGCGAGGGTCCGTGGAGCGGACTGGTATGCGGAGCAGCTGCTGGAGTGGAGGCCTGAGATAAAATGGAATCAGAAGGATATCGCCTTGTGTATGAGGCTCATGACTCAGGCCAGGGTAGTGCCTCAGCCCTTTTGTGAAGGGGCCGGGGGAGCTCAGTCCCACCCATTGTCGGCCGCAAAACGAAAAGGTTTCTGCTGGCAGTTCAATGAGAGCTCCTGTAAGTTAGGGGGCTCTTGTTGCTGTTTCAAGAAAGGCAGGAAGGCAGGTGACGCTGGAAAAAGGAAAGACGCCGGTGAGGGTGGAAAAGATGGCGCCGTACCTAAGTAGGCCGTGCACTGGGTTCAGCGCTTTGGGCGAGGGGCCTTGTTGGCCAAGACCGATATCGAATCGGCGTTTCGGCTCCTACCAGTTCATCCAGAGAGCGTGCGGTTGTTGGGGTGTTTTTGGGACGGGAAGTTTTTTGTTGATAGGTGCTTGCCCATGGGTTGCGCCATCTCGTGTTCGTATTTTGAGTTGTTCAGTTCCTTTTTGGAATGGGTGGTGCGGGATTTGTCTGGTTTGGCGTCGGTGTTACATTATCTTGATGATTTCTTGGTGGTTGGCCCGCCTAATGACCGGACTTGCAAGATCTTGCTGGCCACGGTTCAGCACGTTTGTGAGGTATTCGGGGTCCCTCTGGCGCGTGACAAGACGGAGGGGCCCGTCACGGAGCTGAAGTTTTTGGGCATAGTTATTGGTTTGGTGCGGATGGAATGCCGACTCCCGGAAGACAAGTTGGTGGACTTGCGGGAGTCCGTCGCAAGGGCGGCCAGCAGTTCAAAGTTGAAATTACGGGAAATGCAGTCATTGTTGGGGAAGCTCAACTTCGCCTGTCGCATAATGCCGATGGGGAGGGTTTTTTGCCGCCGGTTGTCGGCGGCCACAGCAGGGGTTAGGGCCCCTTATCATTCTGTGCGGTTGGGTCGCGAGCATAGGGAGGATCTGAGAGTGTGGGACTCCTTTCTGTGGTTGGCTCCGGTGGTCTCAGCTAGTACATTGGAGCTCTTTACCGATGCGGCTGGTTCGGTGGGTTTCGGGGCCTATTTTCGGGGACAGTGGTGTGCTGGGCGGTGGCCACAGCAGGTAGTGGAGTCGCCGTTGATTCGGAATTTGATGTTACTGGAATTGTTCCCAATCGTGTTGGCGGTGGAACTGTGGGGTCAGGAGTTCAAGGATCGGAGAGTGAGGTTTCACTGCGACAATTTGGGTGTGGTGCAAGCCATTACTTCTTTGTCGGCTTCGTCATTACCGGTGGTTCGTCTACTGCGTGCGTTAGTGCTGAAATGTTTGGCTTGAACATTGTTGTTTGTGCAGTGCATATTCCCGGGGTTGATAATGAGGTGGCTGATGCGCTCTCTCGTTTGCAGTGGGATCGGTTCCGGCGTCTGGCTCCGGAGGCGGAGCAGGAGGGGGTGCCTTGCCCCAGTGGCTTGTGGGACCTCGTTTTGGCCGAGTGATGGCATTGGTGCAAAGGTCAGTGGCTGAATCCACATGGAGGGCGTATGAGCGGGTGTGGTGGGAATGGCACGGCCTGGTAAGTGATCTGGGGGTTGGTTCCTCGGCTGAGGAAGGGTTGCATTTACTGTTGTACTTTTTGGGTAGATGTTGTGAAGACGGGGTGTTGGTCTCTGCCCTGTCCACAAAAATGGCGGCGTTGGCTTTCCTCTTTCAACTTAACAGGGTGGAGGACGTTACTAAGTCGTTTGTTGTCCGCAAGGCTTTGCAGGGATACAGGAAGGGCTGTGTTCGGCCTGATTCCAGGAGGCCGGTTTCGCTGCTTATGTTGCCTCAGGTGTGCTCGTCATCGTTTGAGGTTGGTTTGTTTCGAACGGCATTCCTTTTGGCCTTTTTCGAGGCCTTTCGCGGAGGAGAATTGGTCAGCCCTTCTAAGGCGGTGGCTGGGGGGCTGCACGTGTCTGACGTTACCATACTTTCTGATTCGGTCTCCATATGGCTCCGTAGGTCAAAAACTGACCAGGCGGGGAAGGGGACCAAGGTGGTGCTGGGTAAGGTGTCGAATCTTGGAGTCTGCCCGGTGGAGGGGGTACGGGTGTGGCTTGGCGCCAGGCCTCCTGGTGTCGGTCCGCTGTTGGTCCATGGGAACGGGCTTCCACTGACTAGGTACCAATTTTCGGCTATTTTTAAGCGTTTGGTGGCGGGTGGATTCAACGCCACGGACTACTCTTCCCATTCGTTTAGGATTGGGGCAGCTACGGAAGCCTCGCGCTGGGGCTTAAGCGATGATATCCTGCAGCGGATAGGTCGCTGGGAGTCTCGGCGGTTTAGGTCAATTGTTCGGCCACAGTTGTTGTAGGGGTCCTAGTGGGCCGTAGTCTTGAGCACGTTCAGTGGGGTTTCTGGGGTTTTTGGGAAAAAGGGGGATTGTCTCTGTCTGGTTTCAAATCTCTCTCTGAGTGTGTGGTGTGTTCTGTGTGTTTGGGTTTCTCTTGTATGTAATTTCTTGTTGTTGTCCCCACTATTGTCGTTGCAGGCCCCGTTGGCTTAATTTGGATTTTGGGCCACTCTTATGTTCATTGGGGGGCTAAGAGGGCTCTGGTCAGGAGAGAGGGCAGACAGTTGGGTTTTGCCAGGGAGGAAGCCACGGTCCGATGGATCGGTATCCCCGACTTGCTTTGGTTTAGAGTGATGCCGGAGGTACAGCATTACGCCAGGTTGGACAGGCCTCCGGTTGTGCTTTTGCTGCACGTTGGGGGCAACGATCTTTGCCTAAGGGCTACTCGCGAGTTGATTCGCGACATCAAATGGGACTTCATGCGCCTGCGCAGTGCATTTCCGGACACTGTCTTGGTGTGGTCAGAAATGGTGGGGAGGTTGGCTTGGAGGGGTGCCCGTTCTGTGGACAGGGTCAATAGGGCCCGTATTAAGGCCAATAAGGCAGTGTCCAAATTTAGTATTCACAATGGTGGGCTGGTGGTTCGCCATCGCGAGCTCGAGAGTAACTTCACCTTTATTTAAGGGGTGACGAGGTGCACCTGACCCAGGTTGGCATAGACATGTGGGTTCTGGGGCTCCAGGACGGTCTACAACGGGCCTTAGGGCTGTGGCGGTCCGCCCATGCGTGAGGGGTCACCGTGGGCGTCTGTGGCGTTGGTTCAGGGTTCCTGAGAATTGGGTGGGGTTTGGTACATACATATTAGATGTGTGTACCTGAGATGGTTGGTAGGAGTTGGGGCCTGTAATGGGATGGGCACCTTCCCTATCTGGTTAGTGGGCTAGTGGTATATCGAGCTGAAGAGTCGAACGAAGGAGGAAGTCATGGCCTTGTGAGCTGATGGGAGCACGGCTAGAGGTCGGAATACTTTCTATGGTGTACAGCCGATTACCTGGCACTTTTCTTTTCCTTTCTCAGGAACCTCGTGTCTACAACAGTTTGTGGTTAATTGTTTTTTGTTGGGTTAATTTATTACGTATTGGTTAAAATATATATTTAATGTTAAAAAGTTATATATTTAAAAAGTTGGTTATTTTTTTATAAAGTTATTTATATACTTACCTATTGGATTTTAAATAAAAGGGGCCTTTGGTGGCCATTTAATCCAGAAGGTGTTGCGTGATTAATATGGGTGGTTTTGGGTCTTATGGGTGGTTTTGTTTTTTCCCCCAAGCACTAGGCATACACCAGTCATGTTCTTATCTCTTCCTTTTCTCTGCTCTGTAGAGATCTTAACATCCATCTTGGGGCGGGTGGTTTCTTCCATTCTTGCCATCTTCATGGCCCAGTTCTTTGGCTGAGTTTATTGTTGTTGTGTTGTGTTAGTGGTGACGTTTGGGGTCTTGCAGTTGTAATTGTGTCTGTCTGTGAATGGGTTGTTCAGAGTTGTGAGTTCTCTCAAGAACAATGTCTTCGAATTCTCTTGCCAGACTGACCCCTTGTTTGTTCAGATGTTTGTTGTAATAGAGGTGTTGGGGCATTATAGAATGGTGTTCTGCCAGGTGAATGGAAGGCTCCCTGCCCCCTCTCTCTCTGCCCCTTCCCCTCTCTCTCTCTGCCCCTCCCCCTCTCTCTCTCTCGCTCCCCCTCCCCCTCTCTCTCTGCCCCCTCTCTCTCTGCCCCCGCTCTCTCTGCCTGTCCCCACCTCTCTCCCTGCCCCCACCTCCAAAGCAAACATTTATTTTATTGGAGCTTTATACATTTTAGATGTGGTGGCCGCACTTTTTTTTTTAGTTTTTGTTTTTTCTTTTATCTTCGCCTGGTGATCCTGCTAGTAAGTCTTTTTTTATTTTTTCAAAAGAACGAACTGTCTTGAAGATGTAGCAGTTAGAGGATTGAGACAAACCATTAAACAGTGGCGTTGCTATGGTGGTGCGGGCCGCACCAGGTAACACCCAGACAGGAGGGGCGCAGTGTGATAGCATTGAGGGAAGCACCAGTGGGCAGCGGGCTGCTACAGTGTCAGCATTTGCCGACATCTCCACTGGGGTGTCCTCGGGTCTCCAGCGCAGTGATTGCGGACACTTTAGCAGTTTCTATTTGTCCCAGCCGGCTGCATGTTAGCAGTGTCAGAGCACCAAGGGAAGTTTCCTGCAGGTTCCTCCTCTGCTTTGGTGTGTCTTCTGATGGGACAGAAGGAGGAGCCTGGGAAGGAGATCTCCCGGCGCTCTGACACTGCTAATATGCAGCCGGCTGGGACAGATAGAAGCTGCTTAAGTGTCAGTAATCAATCACTGAGGTCCCGGTAACTCATAACCGGTAAGTCAGTGCTGGGAGCAGGAATCTGAGGATTTGTGCAAAAAGAGAAAGGATTTATGCTGAGAGGGATTGAGTTTTTTTTTATGGGGAAAATCTGGAGGCTAGTGCCTTTGTATTGGGGTGGGGGTTGTGCTTGTAGGGGAGGAAATAAGGATAGGGATTAAATAAGAGGATGTGCGCTGAGTGTGGCTTGGGTGGGGGAATAAGAGAATTTGGGCAAGAAGAGGGGTTTAATACTGAAAAGGGAATATGGGGGTGGGGATTTGTGATCAGAGGGGGGTCCACAAGATCATTTGTGTAAGAAGGAGGGATTTGGGAGGGATTTATGCTAAAGGGTGGGATATGTGCTGAGAGGGGGGTCTGTGCAGGGAGGAGGGAGATAGAGGCATGATTTGTGTTGAGGGGGGATCTGTGCAGGGAGCAGGGAGATGGGGCAGGATTCGTGCTGAGAGGGGGGATTTGTGCAGGGAGGGGGAAATGGGGGGATGATTTGTGCTGAGAGGGGATCTGTGCAGTGAGGGGGAGATGGGGGAATGATTTGTGCTGAGAGGGGAGATTTGGGAGGTAAAAGAATTTGTAAAAGAAAGGGTTTGGGGGGGGGGGGGGGTTATACTGGGAAGAGGGATATGGGGTGCATTTTTTGCTGAGAAGGGTAATTTGTGCTCAAAGAGGGTATATGAGGGTGATGACGTGTGCTGGTAGCGGCAAATGGATGGGAAGTAATGTGCTGAGAGGGGGTATTTGTACTGGAAGGGGGCATATGGGGGGTGAATATTTTAATTATTAGAGGGAATATGGGGGGGGGGGGATTTGTGCTGAGAGGGGGATAAGGGAAGGAGAAAGATGAATTGTGCTAGGAGGGGGTATATGGGGGTGAAGGGCACTCTGCACATAGTTCTTTAGACAATGGGGGGTGGGGTGACACCATGTTTTACTGCACTAGGTGACACCAACCCTAGTGACGCCACTGCCATTAAACACTGGCATATGTGCTTACAATGATCAGTTTCCATTTATTCATGTAAAACCTTTATCCCAAAAGGAAAACAAAATGTTTTATACAACTGATTATAGTATGGCTTCAATTTGTTTAGCAAACCTAAATCTGCCAATAACCCCCCCCCCCCCCCACCTCCCTGCCCCTCAGAATGCTGTCCAAAGATGTCTCCTTCATCCAGAGTGGGGACACTCTATTACAAGAGGTGTGTTACTGATCAGTTCACCAGGGCAAAACAGAAAATTAAAATCCTAACAAAAAAAAGAAAAGAAATGCAGCCACCACATAAGAGTTTTGGTACGCTGTAAATTGTATCCCTCTCCATTCACAGTCGATTTGGTGAGACGGCCAATGGGTGGACCCTGGGGAATGTTGGTGGTCAGGCCCAGGGGGCCCAGTCCTGAAGCTGTGTAAGGGGACCCACAATTTCTGATGGCTTCCCTGATATAGGGAGACAGTACAATTACAATACAGTTCAGTATAGAAGGTGTCCCCTTTCTAATGGAGCTTACAATTTGTTTAAAAACAAATCATTACAACAATTAGTCTTAGGCCGCGTACACATGTCCGAGAACCTCGTCGGGCTAAACCCATCGTTCCACCCGACGAGGTTCTCGGCCGGCAGTCGAGTTCGTCGACCAGGCTGACGAAAAAGGCGTCGAGCCATTAGTCCCGATGGCCCGTCGAGCAAATAGAGAACCTGCTCTCTATTTTGGCTCGACGAGCTTCCCGACGGGACGCTCGACGAAAGTGTACACACGATCGAGCTTCTCGGCAGAATATGGATCCCAGCAAGCTTCTCGCTGGATTCTGCCGAGAAACTTGGTCGTGTGTACGGGGCCTTACAGGGATGGACTGGCCATTGGGACTACAGGGAGTTTCCCGGTGGCTCAGTGGGCCGGCTTCAGTGACAGCGGACCACCGCCCCCCTCCGCTCCTCTGTCTCTCCCTCCCCTTCAGCACTCACCTGGGGGGAACAAAGAAGCAGGGGGAGGACCAGAGTATCAGGGGGGACGACAGAGGAGCATGGGGGGGACGACAGATAGCTAAATCAACAGCTATGGTCTGGGAGTTTCTCACTTCTGCCTAATCTTGTCCCATAAGGGGGGGCACCGAACTGATTCTTTGCCCCAGGTGAAATAATTTTTAGCTTCCCCTCTGGTACTGCCTATAGTACCAGTACCAGCCGTTCTATTCTAATAAAGTAGAACGGCTAGTGGTTAGTGAAGGGGGAGAGGGGGCTTGGGTCGTGGGGGGGTGGGGTGCAGGAGTTGTCCGTCCACCATGGGAGAGACCATCCAAAGTGGGCCAGTCTGGATGAAGTCCTGGGCCAAATTTGTGTCCCAGTCCAGCCCTGGGGCCTTATACTATTAAGGTGCTCTTGGCAATTGCTTAAAGCTGAGTTCCACCCTAAAAATGAACTTTCTATTAACGGCTTGCCTTTAATAAAAAAAAATAAAAAAAAATCTTACTCCTATAAATCCTACTTCTATCTGGCTGTCACTAGGCAGGATTCGTTATCTGCCTAGTTCCTGGTTCTAGGTGGTTCAACTTCTTCTTCCTAAGACCCCATTGCCTCCTGGGAAATGATGACACTCATTTCACAGGAGTCTCTGGGCATTACTGTGCCTAAAAATTGCCCAGCATGCACCTCTCCCTCAAAACCAGGAAGACAAGGGAACTGGGCTTCACATGCCCACACATGAGCTGGAGGATATAAGGCAAGTGTTCGCAATGATTTCTGGAATGATTGGGGATCTATTAACCACTTGCTTACTGGTCACATATACCCCCTTCCTGCCCAGGCGAAATTTCAACTTTAAATTAAAATTGTGCGACGTGCCTCCCAAACAAAATTGACGTCTTTTTTTTTCCCCACAAATAGAGCTTTCTTTTGGTGGTATTTGATCTCGCGGTTTTTATTTTTTGCGCTATAAACAAAAAATGAACGACAATTTTGAAAAAAAAAAACACAATATTTTTTACTTTTTGCTATAATAAATATCTCATATTTTTTTTATATATTTTTTTTCTCAGTTTAGGCCGATATGTATTCTACATATTTTTGGTAAAAAAAAAAATCGCAATAAGCGTATAGTGATTGGTTTGCGCAAAAGTTATAGTGGCTACAAAATAGGGGATAGAATTCTGACATTATTTTTATTATTGTTTTTTTACTAGTAATACGGCGATCTGCAAATTTTGTCAGGACTGCGATATTGCGGCAGACACTTTTGACACATTTTTGGGGCAATTCACATTAATACAGCGAACAGTGCTATAAAAATGCATTGATTGCTGTATAAATGTGACTGGCAGGGAAGGGGCTAACACTAGGGGGCGAGGAAGGGGTTAAATGTGTATCTTGGGTGTGTTCTAACTGTGTGTGGGGACTGACTGGGGAAGGTGACCGATGCTGTGTCCCTATGTACAAGGGACACAGAATCAGTCTCCTCTCCCTGACAGGTCATGGAGCTCTGTGTTTACACACAGAGCTCCACTTCGCTGCTCTGTCCTTGCCGATCGCGGGCAACAGGCGAACATCGCGGCTGCCAGGCACGTGCATCGGCATCTCGGGGACGCGCCGTGTGCGCATCAAAAGACGTCCTCCCGGATTTATAGAGCCACCTTGAGGCCGTCTTTCGACTATGGCCCAGGGCTCAAGTAGTTAATGTTTTAGGGACTATTTAATGTGATTAATTTTAGCTTGCAAAAAAAAATATATATATATATACTGTATATGCCCAGAACCCCGCTTTAATTTAGCTGTATTTAAACAAAGTTGATAGCAAAGTTTGTTGGATAGGTGGATTTCACAACCTAACAAGTTTTTCTTAAACATTTTAAATATTTGTGGCCAAATTTGTTTCTATTTTAACATTTTACAATTTTTTCGAGCTCACTTCCGTTACTAAAGGAAAACATACTAAAGGCAAACATTTTTAATTTTGGATAGTGTAAGGAAGGGTTATAACTAGGATTGTCCCGATACCACTTTTTTGAGACCAAGTACAAGTACCGATACTTTTTTTCAAGCACTCGCCGATACCGATACTTTTTTTTTATGTCATGTGTCTACAATTTGTATTTATTTTTTGTTATGTTTTTTTACAATGCTTTCTTCTAACATCTACCCTTTGAGACAGAGAATAGGACTAGGGACACAGATTCTCCAGTCTCTATCTCTGCAGCCTCAGGTAAAATGAAAGGCGAGAAGACAGCGGCTCCTCTCCATTCATAAACTGAAACATCGTAACACAGGTTATGATGTTTCAGTTATATGTATGAATAACCAGAGTCAGTGATCACTGACTCTGTTCATCCCGCAAAGGTAGAAGCTGGATTTAGGAGCGCGGAGGAGACAGCAGAAGAACGGAGGGGGAGAGTAGCATCACAGAGGGGAGACGGGACACAACGCATGGAGGAGGACAGCAGCACGGAGGGGGGACATGGAGAGCAGCATGGAGGGGAAATGGAGGAGTATACAGGGACAGTCAGCGGTGATCGGTGCGGCTTTGGGGGGAGTTACAAGCACCGTTTACCGCTATAAAAATTTCACTAAAGCAGATAAAAAGGGGGGGAAGGTCCGGTGAAAAGCTGTCAGGCTTTATTGAAATCTATACAGGGAGATTGGTGCTTGTAACTCCCCCCCGCCGCAACGATCATCCCTGACTGCCCAGGTATCGGGTGAAGCAACGGAGCATTTCCCCGAGTACAAGTACTCGGGTAACTGCTCGGTATCGGTTAATGTTTTAGGGACTATTTAATGTGATTAATTTTAGCTTGCTAGTATTGGTATCGGGACAACCCTAGTTATAACCTTTGTCAGTTTTTGTTGTCGCCTATGTCCCATTGGGGATATTTACCTTTGCTTACTGTTCTCAGAAATGAAAGTGAGGGAATCCCTGTTTTTTTACCAGAACTAGTGTACCCATTGTAAGATTTCCACTTTCCCCTTTAAAATTTGGGGTTTTCTTTTACTGAAAGCAAAAAAACCTTGACAGGTTTTCTAATCCCATTTTCACTTTATCTAAATGAAAAAAAGTTTGGGCTTTAGTTATACTTTAAGTCCAAATTTTATAAACTGGAGGAAGACCTATCAAGTTCGAGCAGCAAAATAGCTTGCTGCTCTACTTAGAGTGATTGTATAGTCTTATTTTATTTTAATTAAAATTATAAACAGGGTTATACTTGGCCCTGAGCTTCCTCTTGTGGGGTCCCCTGCTGGCGCTCAGGACTTTTTCACTTCTGTGTCAGCTTGTTATGAAGGCAGACTTGTGGGCTCAATTCCGAGCTGGGTTGTGTGTCTCCATATACACGCATAATGTAGCTCAGATCTGCCCCCTGATCCCTCTTCACTGGATTTGATTGACAGCTTCATGGGCCACTGGCCCCGGCTGCTACAAGCAAAGCCTGTGAGCCCAGAAAGATAGGGAGAGAAGACCAGCAGCCTGGGCGCAGCGCTGGAGGAGTCAGGTAAATGTTGGAGGAGGCAAACATTGAAAGGTTTTTTCCTTTAAGCAGAGAATGCATTAAGGTAAAAAAAAAAAAAACTTTAGAACCACTTTAAGCAGTGGGATCCCTGTGAAATGACCATAAAAAATTAATACAAGTCCCATTTCAAATAGAACATTACATTGTTGTTCGGAAACTATAAAACCACAATATTTTATGATTATATTGTGTTCTAGATACTGTAACTGTCCACCTACAGCCAAAGCAAATTGCAGCACAGCAAGCTAACCTACAGTATACTGCAAAAAACCTGGAGACTTATGATTGTCTTTCTGGACTATAATGTAAGTTTTTATGATTTATATTTCTTCTATCAGTAGGGCTAAGCAACCAAGTTGATTTAATAAAATAAATGATAAGAGACAAGCTTTTACTATTTACATGCCCTTTTTCTGAAAATATTACAAATACAATTTTTCTCCTCGAGCAGTTGTTTTATATATATATATAGATATATATATATATATCTATATATATATATAGATATATATATATTGATCTATATATATATATTTATACACCGATCAGCCATAACATTATGACCACTGACATGTAAAGGGAATATCTCGTTACAATGGCAATTAGGGATGAGCTTCGCGTTCGATACGTACATTGTCTGTTCGTACGTTCAACGAAATTCGAACAAAATCAGTCGTTCGCGCCAAATTTGAGTGATGCAAAACGGCCCATAATCCAATGCGGCATTGCGCGCTGATGATTGGCAAAGCATGCTGTATGTCCCGCATGGCACTGACTCACGGGAGCACGTAGCTCTACGTCCTCTGTTTTTTGGCAACTAGGGGGCGCGCGAGCGCCGCCGGCGGGTACGATCGCCGCCAGGCACCCGCGATTGCTCGTTACAGAGCGGGGAACAGGAGGTATGTGTGTAAACACATACCTCTCGTTCCTGTCAGCGGGGGAAACGCTGATTTTCTGTTCATACATTGTATGAACAGAAGATCAGTGATTTCCCTTAGTAAGGCCACCCCCCCATACAGTTAGAACACAAATAGGAACACACTTAACCCCTTCCCTGCCCCTAGTGTTAACCCCTTCACTGCCAATGGCATTTTTATAGTAATCCAATGCATTTTTATAGCATTGATCGCTATAAAAATGCCAATGGTCCCAAAAATGTGTCAAAAATGTCCGATGTGTCCGCCATAATATCGCAGTACCGAAAAAAAACGCTGATCGCCGCCATTACTAGTAAAAAAAAATATTAATAAAAATGCCATAAAACTACCTCCTTTTTTGTAAACGCTATAAATTTTGCGCTAACCAATCAATAAACGCTAATTGCGATTTTTTTTTACAAAAAATATGTAGAAGAATACGTATCGGCCTAAACTGAGGAAAAAAAATGTTTTTTTATATCTTTTTTGGGGATATTTATTATAGCAAAAAGTAAAAAATATTGCATTTTTTTCAAAATAGTCGCTCTATTTTTGTTTATAGCGCAAAAAATAAAAACCGCAGAGATGATCAAATACCACCAAAAGAAAGCTCTATTTGTGGGAAAAAAAGGATGCCAATTTAGTTTGGGAGCCACTTCGCACGACGCGCAATTGTCAGTTAAAGTGACGCCGTGCCGAATCACAAAAAGTGCTCTGGTCTTTGGACAGCAATATGGTCTGGGGCTAAAGTGGTTAAAGACGTTTTCACAGGCAAACTATAGACACCCAGCAGGTACAATATTTAAAGGAATCTTTCATATATTTTTTTATTTAAACATTATTAAAATCACTGCTCCAGGAGCCTGTTCTCTACAAATCCTGGCCTAGACTGCCAATTTAGACCATTGAATGGCTTTGTCCTGCCACTATATATATATATATATATATATATATATATATATATATATATATATACACTGCTCAAAAAAATGAAAGGAACACTTTTGAATCAGAACTCCTGGGATATTGATCTGGTCAGTTAAGTAGCAGACAGGGAGGGGTGTATACAGGGGGGGTGTTTATCAGTTTCAGCTGCTTTGCTGTTAATTTAACTTAACAACAGGTGCTCTAGATGGGCAACATCGAGACGACCTCCAAAACAGGAATGTTTTTATAGGTGGAGGTGTCTGACATTTTATTTCCCTACTCATGTTTTCTGACTGTTTTTCACTAGATTTGTATTTGGCTAAGGTCATTGTTACTACTTGTAGCACGAGGCGATACTTGGACCCTATAAAGGTTGCACAGGCAGTCCAACTCCTCCAGGATGGCACATCAATACATGTCATTGCCAGAAGGTTTGCAGAGTCTCCCAGCACAGTCTCAAGATCATGGAGGAGATTCCAGGAGACAGGCAGTTACGGTACGCTATTTTGGGTGTTTCCATTATGAAAGCGTGCCGTAAAACTGTACCGTACTGCACCAGCAAGGATCCTGCTTCAGATGAGGGACTAGAGAGAGTGGAACGGTTCGGCTAGGGCAGACCTACAAATACATCTCACTGAGGGTGGTTCCCATCCGGGCCCCTGGGGACCTCCGGGCCCCCTACAGGTGTAATGCCTGTACCCCCCTGATGGCGGCCCTGCCCATAGGTGTTGGATTGAGTTCAGGTCAGGAGATATACTTGGCCACTGAATCCCTTTCATCCTGTTCTTCTTCAGAAATGCAACAGTGGTCTTAGATGTGTGTTTTTGATCATTGTCATGTTGGAAAAGTGCATGACAACCAAGGGCACAGAGTGATGGTAGTAACTTCTCTTTTAATATAGATGATCAGTACATCTGTGATTTCATGATACCATCATTGAAATGCAGTTCCCAGACACCAGCAGCACTTTCCCCACAGAAGGACACTGCCACCACCATGCATTTTTCTTTGTACTCCTCACCTTTGCATCGCCATACAGTTTTCAAGCCATCAGTTCCAAAAACATTTATCTCGATCTCATCAGTCCCAGTAGTCTTCTTCTTTTTCAGCATTGGCCCTGGCAAATTCTAAGTAGGCTTTTTTGTGCATGGGCTTTAGGAGATGCTCCTTGGGGGTTGGGGGGGGGGGGGTGATGCCCAAAACATGCCATTCCTCTGCAGTGTATGCCGTACTGTGTCATGGGAAACAATCAACCCAGGTTGGTGTTCTACTTTTTCATCTAACGGCAGTGAACTTGCATGGCAGTTTCCTTCAACCCTAAGGCCTCATTTCCACTGGCGTTTTTACAGCCACGTTTTTTACAGCTTAAAAACGCCTGTCCATGTTTATTTTAGAGCGTTTGTGCGCGTTTTTGAGCGTTTTTTAATGTCTGGCGTTTTTACAGCTCTATTGCTGGAGCTTCAGAACGCACTGGTCCCGTGTTTTTTTTGCAGCTTAGCCATCTACAGCTCAAAAACGTCATGGTGGGCATGAAGCCATAGACTAACATGGACAGGCGTTTTTAAGCTGCAAAAAACGCTCAGAAAAGTGGCTGTAAAAACGCCAGTGGAAATGAGGCCTTATCTTAACAAAACGCTCCTGTCGAGGTGTTAACTTCCGTGGACGGCCTGGACTTGAGATGGTTGCAGTTCCATCTTGGTTAAAATAAAATGATCACTTTTACTACAGTATTCGAACTGAAAAGTAAAGCTTTGCTTATCCTCTTGTAGCCTTCACCTTTATTGTGTAAAGAAATGATTTTCTTTCTCAGGCATTTCTCTTTCATGTTGTGCCATTGCTGACAGCATGAAATTGGAGGGGTTTTCTTTGTTTAGTAATGCTCTTTTATAATCAACTCTCTGTTGGACACCTGTTTAATGAATAATTAGACTCACCTATACAGGCATACCCCGCTTTTAAGTACACAATGGCGTTTATTTACTAATGCTGGAATCACAATATCAGGCTTCACTTCTGTATAAAAATGAGCTTCTAACCCCAGCTTGTTCAGTTAAGCCTGGTAATAAAACCTGGAAGCTCATTAGTTGTTATGCAGAAGTGAGCCTTATATTGTGCTTTCCAGCTTTAGTAAATAAACCCCATTGTTTACTTAAAAGTGGGGTATGCCTGTACAGTGATTGCGAGTAACGCAGTTAACAAGCGTTTTGCAATATGAGCACTGTTTTAAAAAAAAATCCTGACTCGGTTTGCAAGTGTTGTCTTGCAAAACAAACAGGATTTAAGCCACAGCGGTGTGCAGTACCGTGTTTGGCCTGAGGTGGGGGGACGCCCAGAAATACCTTTTCGAGTGTTTCTGAGGCTCTCGTGTGCCCCCCACCTCTGGCCACATGCAGAATTGCATGCCATAAAAGTCAATGCGGAACAAATTATTTTAGTTTCCAGTGACTTTTATGGGGAAACTCGCTTTGATATGCAAGTCCTTTCGATTATGAGCATTCTTCAGGAATGGATTATGCTCGTAATCCAAGGTTTACTGTAGTTGAATTCTTGTTAATTAGGATTTTGTTGTCTAAAATGTAGCTTTGCTAATAAGACATTTTCATTGGGGTGTATTCATTTTTGCAACATGGTATAGAAATAATTTGTTGAGAAAAATACTCTTTTATGTGTGCAAATTAACAAATATTGGTTGCAATCAATAGCCCACGTTTGTGGGAGTATTTTGTAGTATAGTGTCCCATAGAAAATTTTGATTCTGAAAGAAAAGTAAAGGTATGTATATAGATACAGTTGCAATAAAAAGTATGTGAACCCTTTTGGAATGATATGGATTTCTACACAAATTGGTCATAAAATGTGATCTGATCTTCATCTAAGTCACAACAATAGACAATCACAGTCTGCTTAAACTAATAACACACAAATAATTAAATGTTACCATGTTTTTATTGAACACACCATGTAAACATTCACAGTGCAGGTGTAAAAAGTATGTGAACCCCTAGACTAATGACATCTCCAAGACATATTTAAACTCATGTTGGCTGACACTTCACTCCAATCAATGGGATGAAATGGGAGGTGTTGGTTACAGCTGCTCTGCCCTATAAAAAAAACACACACCAGTTCTGGGTTTGCTTTTCACAAGAAGCATTGCCTGATGTGAATGATGCCTAGCACAAAAGAGCTCTCAAAAGACCTACTATTAAGAATTGTTGACTTGCATAAAGCTGGAAAGGGTTATAAAAGTATCTCCAAAAGCCTTGCTGTTCATCAGTCCACGGTAAGACAATTTGTCTATAAATGGAGAAAGTTCAGCACTGCTGCTACTCTCCCTAGGAGTGGACGTCCTGTAAAGATGACTGCAAGAGCACAGCACAGATTGCTCAATGAGGTAAAGAAGAATCCTACAGTGTCAGCTAAAGACTTACAAAGACTTATAAACGAGTATACTAGTTTATTAAAGTGATAACAAGCCTCAAAACCATAAATGGAATATATTGCTCTTACCAATCATTAGATGTAGTAATGTAGTAGTTTTTATAGGCTTTTTTTTAGGCTTTCTCCCTCTATTTTCCCCTGGTGGTCTGGCCAGTAAATAACCCTTCTGCATTAGAGTGCCCTCACTCTGGATGAATGAGCACAGGGGCAGATTTGGATGTTAGCATTGTCAGTCTACAGCACAGGTGTCAAACACAAGGCCCGCGGTCCGAATCTGGCCCTCCACTTCTGACCCTTACTTTCTTCTTTCAAGCAATGTATCCAGCTTCTTCCTGGCAGCAGCATAAGGAAAGGGGGTGCACTGTGATGTAAGGGAGAGTGGGGGACTCAACTTCTAATGGTGGGGTGGCTCTTGACATCTAATGTAAAGGGGAGGGGATGCGCTGGACATCTAATCTTACAGATAGAACTGGCCCATTTGAGGGCAATCACAATGTTGATGCGGCACACGATGAAATTGAGTTTGACACCCCTGGTCTACATGGAGGGGATTGTTTGAACTAGCAGATTTAAATACAGACACAAATTGAAGCTGAACTCCAAAACATACTTTATATTCAGATACACAAATAGTTTACCTATTGATAAAAAAGGTTTGTACATAAATAAATAAATAAAAGTTGATAATTTTAGGCACCCCTGCCAGTGTTAAATGGTCTATTTCAGCCATGTAACTGCAAGAAAGTAATAGGCCTGGAACTGCATGCACAGTATAGGTGGAGGGCCTGCATGACTGAGTTGCTTGGCAGGCTACAGTCAGGCAGTTAAACATAGGTAGGCTTACATTATTGGATGACCATGGGGGGGTAGGGTGTGGCTGGAGTGTGGCACCGGTCGTCTAACAAGAGGGTGTGAGTTGCTAGCAACTAGTGAGTCAGTGGAAGCCAGATCATCAACAAAGACACCTCCCTGCCCTCCCTCCTCTCAATTTTTCTGGCATTTTTACAAGGGTTGTTTTCCCCTGTGGTTGTTTTTCTTAAAGGGGCAATGGGTGCTGTAGGGTGGCTGTTGCTTGGGGGTGTTTTTGCATATGGGTTTGTGTCATTGTGGGGGGTAATCGGATGGTATGTACTAGAGCAGTGGTCATCAACCCTGTCCTCAGGGCCCACTAACAGGCCAGGTTTGCAAGATAACTGAAAAACATCACAGGTGCTATAATTTTCTGCTCAGTGATTACAATATTCTAGTCTGCATCTCCCCAAGGTAATACATAAAACCTGGCCTGTTAGTGGGCCCTGAGGACAGGGTTGATGACCACTGTACTAGAGTGATAAGGTCATGGCAGCCGCAACATTAGCAATACCTCAGTCAAGCTTTTCTATTTAAAAACAACACACGATCGGGCCTTTGCCCGGCCAAATCACATCGGAATTCTGACAGAATTCCATCGGAGAAAAATAGAACATGTTCTATATCTAAACTCCGATGGAATTCATCGGAATATCCGATGGAAAAAGTCTGTACCCTTTTTTTCGTGGGACTTCCCGTCCTGCTTCCTTCTACCTTTCTTTGGCCGCCTAGACGACTCCTCCTCTCACCCTAGGCGGCCCCTCCCTACCAGCGATCTTCTGGGACACAACACAGGTCCCAGAAGATCGGCGGGCCAATAGGAGAGCGCAGCACAACTCGTGCATGCACAGTGCGCTCCCGGCCATGAAGCCGTAAGCCCACGGTTACCGTGACGGCACCGAGGAGGGGAAGAGGAGCGGGCCCCCGGGCGGCCACATCGCTGGACCGTGGGGCAGGTAAGTGTCGGCTTATTAATACTTTTAATAAATTAAACTTTTAATAAACTTTTAATAAACTAAAAAACGTGTGGAACTTGATAAAATATGGAATTAGTTTAACAATATGCATCTTGTAAAATCACATTTTTAATGAATACACCAACCCCAATTCAAGTACATTCTTCTATTGCAATTGTTTGCAGTACAAAATGGTGTCCCAATAAAAATATTTTTAATGTTGGCAACTATAATACTCCGTGTTATTTAGTCAGTTGTAAATTTTGACTTATCAACAAAGTAAACATACATAAGTATATAATGTAGAGCCTTGCACCCCTTTCCTCCATAAAAGATAAGGTTGATACCATATCTCTATGCTGTTCACTCAAACATTTCTAGATATTGCAGTGCTTTCATCTTAAATTACTGCTCAGAACAAGGAATTCTTACAATTGGTTTGATATTTGTATATTATCAAATTTACAACATTTGGGGCCACTACAGTTATGATCTGCAGTTCATGATCACTCAGAATATCATAAAGTTTTCTAATCCATAAATATTTTTGGGATTCTTACAGCTTCTAAGTAAAAACTTGTATTAGTTTTGGATAGAGTGGGTAAAGGTTAGACTATATGGCAATTTTTTTTATTGCTCTCTGTGTCCCTACTGGGAGTTGCCTTTCTCTTTGTCTTGCTTTGTCACAGAGAATGAAATTGGGGGGAAATCTTAAATCCAAAATGTTTTTCCCGGAATATCAGGTAAAGGGAAATTATTTTCTTTATAAGGGGAAATCCTACAATCGAGTCACCGTTTTTTGGGAAAACTCTAAGGCCGCGTACACACGAGGGGATATGTCCGCTGAAAACGGTCCGATGGACCGTTTCAGCAGACATATCCGCTCGTGTGTATGGGCTAGCGGACAGATTTGTCCACCCGACAGATTTCAAAGCAAGCTTTGAAATCTATCCGGTGGGAATCTGTCCGCCCGACATGTCTGCTGGTTAGTACACTTACCAGCAGACATGTCGGCTCCCACCGCCGCCGCGCTGCTGCCGAATGGATTCGGCGCATGCGCGGAAGTGTTTTACTTCCTGGTGCGGTGACGTAGCGGTGACGCGGCGGCGTCAACGTCACCGCCGCGTCATCGCCACGTCACCGCGCCGTCCGGCGGCGGGGAATTTGATCCGATGGTGTGTACACGCCATCGGATCAAACTCCCGATCGGACATATCCGATGGAAATGGTCCGCGGACCGTTTTCATCGGATATATCCGATCGTGTGTATGGGGCCTAATGCCTCGTACACACGATATGCCATATTTTCTTTTGGTCAGGAAAATCGGCCATGTGTATGCTTCATAACAGTTTTCCCAACAGGAAAACTGCGGTGAAAAAAATTAGAACTGCGAGGGAGCATACACACGGCCGGTTTTCCCGACCAAAGCTCTCCTGGCAGTTTTTCTGACGGGAAAACCGGTCATGCGTACAGGGGAAAAGTGACTGAGCCGGTTCTCGGTTTTCCGCACGGTTTTCGACCGCTGGGAAAACCAATGGTGTGTACGAGGCATAAGAGCTGAATTCCCTAATTCCTTCTTACTTCTTGTTGCATCTCTTGAAATTAAGTGCATGTAAATTTCTACAGTGGTACACAGACACCAAAAAATAAACTGACACTAGTTCTAACCATTCCCTGCTCAATTGAAAACAAATGAAAAAAAGTTTTGGCTATAAATGCACTTTAACCACTTAAGACCCGGACCAATATGCAGGCTAAAGACCCATGGTGTTTTTACAATTTGCCACTGCGTCGCTTTAACTGGTAATTGCGCGGTCATGCAATGTTATACCGAAACAAAATTTGCGTCCTTTTCTTCCCACAAATAGAGCTTTCTTTTGATGGTATTTGATCGCATCTGCGATTTTTTTTTTTGCGATATAAACGCAAAAAGACAGAAAATTTTGAAAAAAAATGATTTTTCTTATAACAACAAGTAAAAAATATCGAATAAACTAAATTTTAGTCAAACATTTAGGCCAAAATGTATTCAGCCACATGTCTTTAGTAAAAAAAAAATCGCAATAAGCGTATATTTATTCGTTTTCGCAAAAGTTATAGCGTCTACAAGCTAGGGTACATTTTCTGGAATTTACACAGCTTTTATTTTATGACTGCCTATCTCATTTCTTGAGGTGCTAAAATGGCAGGGCAGTACAAAACCCCCCCAAATGACCCCATTTTAGAAAGTAGACACCCCAAGGAAACTGCTGAGAGGCATGTTGAGTCCATTGAATATTTTTTTTTTTGGTCCCAAGTGATTGAATAATGACAAAAAAAAAAAAGTTTACAAAAAGTTGTCACTAAACGATATATTGCTCACACATGCCATGGTTATATATGGAGTTGCACCCCAAAATACATTCTGCTGCTTCTTCTGAGTATGGGGATACCACATGTTTGGGACTTTTTGGGAGCCTAGCCACGTATGGGGCCCCAAACTCCAAGCACCGCCTTCAGCATTTCTAAGGGCGCAAAATTTTGATTTCACTCCTCACTACCTATCACAGTTTCGAAGGCCATAAAATGCCAAAATAGCACAAAACCCCCCCAAATGACCCCATTTTGGAAAGAAGACACCCCAAGCTATTTGCTGAGAGGCATGTTGAGTCCATGGAATATTTAATTTTTTTGCCCCAAGTCATTGAATAATGACCTGAAAAAAAAATTACAAAACTTTGTCACTAAATGATATATTTCTCACACATGCCATGGGCATATGTGGAATTGCACCCCAAAATACATTCTGCTGCTTCTCCTGAGTACGGGGATACCACATGTGTGGGACTTTTTGGGAGCCTAGCCGCGTACGGGGCCCCGAAAACCAATCACCGCCTTCAAGATTTGTGTGAGTGAAATCAAAAATTTATGTCCTTAGAAATCTTGAAGGCGGTGCTTGGTTTTCGTGGTCCCGTACGGGGCTAGGCTCCCAAAAAGTCCCACACATGTGGTATCCCCGTACTCAGGAGAAGCAGCAGAATGTATTTTGGGGTGCAATTCCACATATAACCATGGCATGTTTGAGAAATATATAATTTAGTGACAATGTTTTGTACATTTTTTTTTTTTGGTCATTATTCAATCACTTGGGGCAAAAAAATTAAATATTCCATGGACTCAACATGCCTCTCAGCAAATAGCTTGGGGTGTTTACTTTCCAAAATGGGGTCATTTGGGGGGGGTTTTGTGCTATTTTGGCATTTTATGGCCTTTGAAACTGTGATAGGTAGTGAGGAGTGAAATCAAAAATTTGCGCCCTTAGAAATGCTGAAGGCGTTGCTTGGTTTTCGGGGTCCCGTACGCGGCTAGGCTCCCAAAAAGTCCCAAACATGTGGTATCCCCGTACTCAGGAGAAGCAGCAGAATGTATTTTGGGGTGCAACTCCACATATAACCATGGCATGTGTGAGCAATATATCATTTAGTGACAACTTTTTGATTTTTTTTTTTTTTTTGTCATTATTCAATCACTTTGGACAAAACAAAAAAATCTATGGACTCAACATGCCTCTCAGCAGTTTCCTTGGGGTGTCTACTTTCCAAAATGGGGTCATTTGTTTTTTTTTTGTGCTATTTTGACATTTTATGGCTTTCGAAACTGTGATAGGTATTGAGGAGTGAAAGCAAAAATTTACACCCTTAGAAAGCCTGAAGGCGGTGATTGGTTTTTGGGGTCCCGTACGCGGCTAGGCTCCCAAAAAGTCCCACACATGTGGTATCCCCATACTCAGGAGAAGCAGCAGCATGTATTTTGGGGTGCAATTCCACATATAACCATGGCATGTGTGAGAAATATATCATTTAGTGACAATGTTTTGTACATTTTTTTTTTTTGGTCATTATTCAATCACTTGGGGCAAAAAAATTAAATATTCCATGGACTCAAAATGCCTCTCAGCAAATAGCTTGGGGTGTCTACTTTCCAAAATGGGGTCATTTGGGGGGGTTTTGTGCTATTTTGGCATTTTATGGCCTTTGAAACTGTGATAGGTAGTGGGGAGTGAAATCAAAAATTTGCGCCCTTAGAAATGCTGAAGGCATTGTTTGGTTTTCGGGGTCCCGTACGCGGCTAGGCTCCCAAAAAGTCCCAAACATGTGGTATCTCCATACTCAGGAGAAGCAGCAGAATGTATTTTAGGGTGCAACTCCACATATAACCATGGCATGTGTGAGCAATATATCATTTAGTGACAACTTTTTGAATTTTTTTTTTTGTCATTATTCAATCACTTTGGACAAAAAATAAATAAATCTATGGACTCAACATGCCTCTCAGCAGTTTCCTTGGGGTGTCTACTTTCCAAAATGGGGTCATTTTTTTTTTTTTTGTGCTATTTTGACATTTTATGGCCTTCGAAACTGTGATAGGTAGTGAGGAGTGAAAGCAAAAATTTACACCCTTAGAAAGCCTGAAGGCGGTGATTGGTTTTTGGGGTCCCGTACGCGGCTAGGCTCCCAAAAAGTCCCACACATGTGGTATCCCCATACTCAGGAGAAGCAGCAGCATGTATTTTGGGGTGCAATTCCACATATAACCATGGCATGTGTGAGAAATATATCATTTAGTGACAATGTTTTGTACATTTTTTTTTTTTGGTCATTATTCAATCACTTGGGGCAAAAAAATTAAATATTCCATGGACTCAAAATGCCTCTCAGCAAATAGCTTGGGGTGTCTACTTTCCAAAATGGGGTCATTTGGGGGGGTTTTGTGCTATTTTGGCATTTTATGGCCTTTGAAACTGTGATAGGTAGTGGGGAGTGAAATCAAAAATTTGCGCCCTTAGAAATGCTGAAGGCAGTGTTTGGTTTTCGGGGTCCCGTACGCGGCTAGGCTCCCAAAAAGTCCCAAACATGTGGTATCCCCATACTCAGGAGAAGCAGCAGAATGTATTTTAGGGTGCAACTCCACATATAACCATGGCATGTGTGAGCAATATATCATTTAGTGACAACTTTTTGAATTTTTTTTTTTGTCATTATTCAATCACTTTGGACAAAAAATAAATAAATCTATGGACTCAACATGCCTCTCAGCAGTTTCCTTGGGGTGTCTACTTTCCAAAATGGGGTCATTTGTTTTTTTTTTGTGCTATTTTGACATTTTATGGCCTTCGAAACTGTGATAGGTAGTGAGGAGTGAAATCAAAAATTTACACCATTAGAAAGAGTGAAGGCGGTGATTGTTTTTTGGGGTTCCATAAGTGGCTAGGCTCCCAAAAAGTCTCACATGTGGTATCCCCGTTCTCAGGAGAAGCAGCGTAATGTATTTTGGGGTGTAATTCCACATATGGATTGATCGGTGGGTATGCCCACCATTAGAATACCTCCCTTCATCCACCCACTTCTAATGATGGGCATACATGCACCATTTATATATGCCAAAGCATGGGGGCATCCTCCCGCAAAAAAGTTATGCCGCGTACACGCGGTCGGACTTTTCTATGCCGTGTACACATGGTCAGACTTTTCCACGGGTAAGGCCTCCGTAGGAGGGTCAACCGTATGTACGCGGCATTAGGAACAAAATCGCTCCTCCACCCCTAATGCCCCCATGCTTCGGCATATATGCTCTTTTTTGGACTGTGGTGGTGAAATCACCTCCTACAGCGTTGGAGTCGCAGCTTTATATATATCGTGGGAGCAAACGCTGTTGCTGTCACGCTAAATAAATCTGTGCTGCAACTGAATGGCGTACCTGCTAAGCAAATGATGGTTAACATTAAAACAAAGTAACATTACAGTATAACAGTAAGATCTTACCATACCATACCTGCAAAGCAAATACCAATAAAAAAAACATAGTAAAAAATAAAACATTTTTTAACGCAACCTGTGCCTAATATATATATGCCGAAGCATGGGGGCATCCTCCCGCAAAAAAGTTATGCCGCGTACACACGGTTGGACTTTTCTATGCCGTGTACACATGGTCAGACTTTTCTATGCCGTGTACACATGGTTAGACTTTTCCACGGGAAAGCCTCCGTAGGAATGTCAACCGTATGTACGCGGCATTAGGAGCAAAATCGCTCCTCCGCCCCTAATGCCCCCATGCTTCGGCATATATGCTCTTTTTTTAACTGTGGTGGTGAAATCACCTCCTACAGCACTGGAGTCACGGCTTTATATATCGTGGGAGCAAACGCTGTTGCTGTCAAGATAAATAAGTCCGCGCAACAGCTGAATGGCGTACCTGAAAACAGTAAAGTAAATTACATACCTGAAAAGCAAGCATGAAAAAACATAACAATAAAACTTTGCAGAATAAAACAGAGTAAAAAAGAGCAGAACAATAGAGTGAGAATAGAGAGGGAGAGAACAATAAAACGACAACTATTTTTGTTTTTTTTTATTTTATATATTTTTTGTGTTTTTTTACTTTTTCCTTTTTTACACTTTTTTTTTGTAACTGTTCAACTTTTCGGTTCCAGGTTTGGGTCTCTCAAAATGCGACAGCATCTTGGGAGACCCTGTGTACGTGTGCCTAGCCTGTGATATGTTTTGCCCTACGCTAATACTTCACTAGTGTGTGGAAGCGTTCAAAACATTTGCCAATACAAAGACCAGGATCGGCAGGACATCGGGGACAAAAATAACGGGTGTCACACCTAAATCCGCGCTTGCTACAGACACGACATCTTCTTTGGGGGGCTTTTTGGGTAGGTGTACTCTCGAGGGCATATATAAAATGCCTCTCATGCAGTCGGCTTACTGCATTTGGTAGGGGACGGTGAGGTGCAGAACCGCCTGGATACAGGAGTTCTGTGACGATATCCTTCTGGAATTGGAGGAAGGGTCCGTTCTGTCCTGAAGTTTTGTATAACACAAAAGCATTCAGCAAAGTCAATTGGAATAAATGTAGAGACACTTTTTTGTACCAGCGTCTCGATTTACGGGCAATATGATACGGCGCCATCAACTGGTCGTTGAGGTCCACCCCTCCCATATTTTGGTTATATTTGTGGACACAGAGGGGTTTCTCCACAACACCAGTCGCCGTTTGAATTTGTACTGTCGTGTCTGCGTGAAGGGTGGTAAGCATGAAAACATTCTTATTGTCCCGCCACTTCACAGCGAGCAAATTATTACATCTGCAGCAGGCTCTCGCCCCCAGCTTAAGACGGGCATCTACAAGCCGCTGGGGAAAGCCCCGGCGATTAGGTCGCACGGTGCCACATGCTCCAATCTGATGATCAAACAAGTGACTAAAAAGTGGCACGCTGCTGTAATAATTGTCCACATACAAGTGGTACCCCTTTCCGAATAAGGGTGACACCAAGTCCCAGACAATCTTGCCAGCGCTCCCCATGTAATCTGGGCATCCTTCCGGCTCTACGTGACTATCTTTGCCCTCATAAACCCTAAAGCTCCATGTGTAGCCTGTTGCCCTGTCACAAAGCTTATAGAGCTTGACCCCGTATCTGGCAGGCTTGCTGGGAAGGAACTGCTTGAAAGACAAGCGGCCAGCAAATTTAATCAGGGACTCGTCAACGCAGACAACTTGCTGAGGATTAAACAAGGCTGCATAACGTTTATTGAAATGGTTTATGAGGGGCCGAATTTTGTAGAGCCGGTCAAATTCAGGGTCTCCACGTGGACGACAGAGTGCATTGTCACTGAAATGCAGGAACCGCAGGATCATCTCGTATCGTTTCCTGGCCATGTGAGCAGAGAATATGGGCATTTGGTCAATTGGATGTGTGGACCAATACATGCGCAATTGAGGAAATGGATGTATGCCCATATTGAGGGTAAGGCCCAGAAAGGTCTTAAATTCGGAAACCGTAAGAGGTCTCCATTCTTTGGAAAGGACGGACTGGGGATTAGCGGCGATGTAGGTACCAGCATACAAATTACTCTGGTCCACAATAGATCTATAGAGATCTTCCGTGAAATACAGCGAATAAAAATCAAGTGGCGTAAAATTCGCTGTATCCACCTGAATTCCGGGTTGGCCAGTGAATGGGGGAAGTACAGGTGCTGCAGAAGTGGCGGGGACCCAATCAGGATAGGCGAGATCTGCAGGAAGGGCACTATGGGCACGACGGGCCTGTCTTTTTCTTCTTGGTGGCAGCGGGACACTACTTGTGCTTGCCACCTTGCCAGCTTGAACTGCACTTATGGGATTCGCCACGTCACCACGTGATACTGCAGTGCTGGATGAACGACCAGGGTGTACTAGGCCGCTGGTGCTTGCCAATCCACCAAAAGGAATAGCGGCGCTAGTACTCGCTCTCTGCTCCATACAAGGGTCCTGCGGTTCTTGCTCCTCAACAACCTCAGAACGGGGTCGGGTACGCCTGGCCTTAGCAGGGACCACCACTCCGTCGTCAGAGCTATCTGACATGGAGCCGCTGTCGCAAACAGGATCGTATTCTGAGCCCGAATCTGTCAGATGCGTGACCTCCTCATCATCATCTGACGACATGCACATGATCCTAACAGCCTCTTCACCAGTGTACATCCGCTTTGCCATTTTGGGCTCTAAATTTAGTCGTAGACTGGTGATGATTCACGGGTAAAAAAAGCACCTGGCTATAGAAAGGCAAATGTAGAAAACGCTTAAAAAAAAACTGTTAGCGATCGCAGGGATCAGGCCTGTCTCTGCGAACGCTGCAGTTGTGTGTGATGTGTTTTTGAAGTGACAGTGATCGATCGATACTGCACTTGGGTGGGTTGGGCTGGGCGGAGGGGCAAAACGCAAGTGCTAGCGGGTATCTGGGCTGATTCCGCTAACAATGCGTTTTTGGGTACCCTAAACTGCTGGGTACGCTAGTATAGATCTGATCAGATCAGGTATCGATCTGTTCAGATACTATACCACTAAGGGGGGTGTATGCTTTGCGAGTGGGTGTAAGCGTTACTGGCACTAACCTAACGCTGCCTGGGGCGACGCAGACCCTGACTGACGCAAAAATTTAATTTATATCACCCGCCGGGCGATCAGGGGGTTAAACTTTTATTGGGTTATATACGGCGGGTGCCCTGATGCTATAAACAGCAAACTAACTAACCAGCATCAACCGTAACACTTATACTGTGTGAAAGGGTTAACTAGGGGGCAATCAGGGGGTTAAAACCTTTATTAGGTAATATATGGGGGTACCTAACGCTTTCTAAAAACCTAAATAACTAACTGGCTAACCTGAGTCACCACTGACACTTATATGGTGATCACTGGTGAAAGGGTTAACTCTAGGGGCAATCAGGGGTTAAAAACTTTATTTATGGGGGTACCTAGCGCTATAGAACCTGGCGGCGAACCTCAAAAAAAACTAACTGCCTAGCGGCAACAGTGACACTAATGCAGCGATCAGAAAATCGATCGCTTAGTGACACTGGCAATAGGGGGTGAAAGGGTTAACTAAGGCAGTGATCAAGGGGTTAAACCTTTATTAGGGGGGGTAGGGGGCTACCCTAGACCTAAAGGGGGCTAAGACTAACTGCCCTGACACTTTTTACTGTAACACTGACACTAAATGCAGTTATCAAAAAAAAAATGATTACTGCATTTAGTGACACAATGGGGCTGATTTACTAATGAATCTGCGCTGCGCCGGTACATGCCTTAATTAGTGCGCTGGATGAATCCCTAATTAGGCGCATGAACCGGCGGCAGCAGCAGCGCGATGTGATTGATAAGTAAAGCCGCCGCCGAACTCCCTGTATAAGTCTATGGGGGGAAATCTTAATAGTGAATTTTAAAGGCTAATCTGCAAGTTTTGTCCTAAAAAGTGTTTGGGGACCTCAGTCCTGCCCCAGGGGACATGTACCAATGCTTTTTTTATTTTTTAAAACGGCCGTTTTTTCGGGAGCAGTGATTTTAATAATGCTAAAAGTGCAATAATAAAAGTGTAATTTTCCTTTAAATTTCGTACCATGGGGGGCTCTAATGTCAGCATGTGAAAAAGCGCATGTTTCCCGTGGTTAGAACTGTCTCTGCACAAAATGTCATTTTTCAAAGGAAAAAAGCCATTTAAAACTGACTCGCGGCAATAATGAATTGTCGGCTCCCGGCAATTGCAGGAGAATTTATTCATTAAAAAAAGGAAAAAAAAAGCGTGGGGGTCCCCCCAAATTCAATAACCAGACCCTTTAGGTCTGGTATGGATATTAAGGGGAACCCCGCCGTCAATTTAAAAAAAAAAATGACGTGGGGTTCCCCCCAAATATCCATAACCAGACCCTTCGGGTCTGGTGTGGAATTTAAGGGGAACTCCACTCCAACTTAAAAAAAAAAATGGCGTGGAGTCCCCCCTAAAATCCACACCAGACCCCTTATCCGAGCACGTTGACCTGGCCGGCCGCAGAAAAGAGGGGGGGACAGAGCGCGGCCCCCCCCTCTCCTGAACCGCACCAGGCCACATGCCCTCAACATTGGGAGGGTGTTTTGGGGTGCCCCCCAAAACACCTTGTCCCCATGTTGATGAGGACAAGGGTCTCTTCCCCACAACCCTTGCCCGGTGGTTGTGGGGGTCTGCGGGCAGGAGGCTTATCGAAATCTGGAAGACCCCTTTAACAAACGGGCCCCCCAGATCCCGACCCCCCCCCTGTGTGAAATGGTAATGGGGTACCTTGTACCTCTACCATTTCACGAGTAAAAAAAAAGTGTCAGTGTAAAAAAAGACAAGAGCCGGTTTTTGACAAGTCCTTTATTATCTTCTTTCTTCTTTCCTTCGGGTTTCTTCTTCCTCCTCCTTCTTCTTCCTCTGCTTCTGTCTTGGGTCTTCTATTCCCGCATCTTGCCCGGCGTGTTCTTCCATCTTCTTCCGCTGTCCTTCTCGTCCGCATCTTCTCCTTCTTCTTCTTCGCCGGAGCGGCCGCTTCCAATTGAAATCCCCGCTGTCTGCCGGACCACGCCCCCCCTCTGACGCCACGGGCGAGCTCTTAGGAAAGTCCCCGTGTGGTGCCAGTGCGTCAGAGGGGGGCGTGGTCACATGTTCCAGAAAGCGGGCAATTCAATTGGAAGCGGCGACTCCTGCAAAGAAAAAGCCGCGCACGAGCTTCAAATTGAATTGCCCGCCCTCTCACTTGTGACCACGCCCCCCTCGGACGCACTTGCAGCACACTCCTAAGAGCTTGCCCGAGGCGTCAGAGGGGGGGGCGTGGTCCGGCAGACAGCGGGGATTTCAATTGGAAGCGGCCGCTCCGGCGAAGAAGAACAAGAAGGAGAAGAAGATGCGGACGAGAAGGACAGCGGGAGGAACAGAAGATGGAAGAACACGCCGGGCAAGATGCGGGAATAGAAGACCCAAGACAGAAGCAGAGGAAGAAGAAGGAGGAGGAAGAAGAAACCCGAAGAAAAGAAGAAAGAAGATAATAAAGGACTTGTCAAAAACCGGCTCTTGTCTTTTTTAACCCTTTACATTTTTTTTACTCGTGAAATGGTAGAGGTACAAGGTACCCCATTACCATTTCACACAGGGGGGGGGGCCGGGATCTGGGGGGCCCCTTTGTTAAAGGGGTCTTCCAGATTTCGATAAGCCTCCTGCCCGCAGACCCCCACAACCACCGGGCAAGGGTTGTGGGGAAGAGACCCTTGTCCTCATCAACATGGGGACAAGGTGTTTTGGGGGGCACCCCAAAACACCCTCCCAATGTTGAGGGCATGTGGCCTGGTGCGGTTCAGGAGAGGGGGGGGGCCGCGCTCTGTCCCCCCCTCTTTTCTGCGGCCGGCCAGGTCAACGTGCTCGGATAAGGGGTCTGGTGTGGATTTTAGGGGGGACTCCACGCCATTTTTTTTTAATTTGGAGTGGAGTTCCCCTTAAATTCCACACCAGACCTGAAGGGTCTGGTTATGGATATTTGGGGGGAACCCCACGTCATTTTTTTTAAAATTGATGGCGGGGTTCCCCTTAATATCCATACCAGACCTAAAGGGTCTGGTTATTGAATTTGGGGGGACCCCCACGCTTTTTTTTTGGTGTTTTTAATGAATGAATTCTCCTGCAATTTCCAGGAGCTGACAATTCATTATTGCCGCGAGTCAGTTTTAAATGGCTTTTTTCCTTCAGAATGTCATTTTTCACATGCTGACATTACACCCAGGGCCGCCATCAGGGGGGTACAGGCAGTACACCTGCAGGGCCGCCATTAGGGGGGTACAGGCATTACACCGCCCGGGGGTCCCCAGGGGCCCCCAGGGGCCCGGATGGGAACCACCCTAAAACAAAAAAAAATATTTTTTATTTTTTATTTTTTTTAAGGGCTCCGAAGGTCCCCAGGGGCCCGGAGGCCACTAAGGGCCCCAGATGGCAAGCCCTTTTTTTTAAATAAAAGATATATATTTAAAAAAATATATATATTTTTTTAATATATTTGTTTTTATTTTTTTTAAGGAAAGGGCCCAGAGGTCCCCAGGGCCCTGGAAGGCTACCCCCTTGTTTTTTTACTTTTTTTCGATAAATGTTATATTTAAAAAATATATATATATGTATTTTCTCTCTTTTTTATTTTTATTTTATAAAGAGCACAGAGGTCCCCAGGGCCCCGGATGGCTACCCCCCTTTTTTATATATATTTTTCTTTATTTCTTATTTCTGTCAAAATTTTTGTAAAGGGCCCCCCCGCTCCTCAATTTGTGGCACCACCCCCCCCCCCGCTTCTCAATTTCATGCGGCAGCACCCCCCCCCCCACCCCGGTTCTCTGCTCCAGGGGGCCCATGCCTGAAGCTGTGTAAGGGGCCCCAAAATTCATGATGGCGGCCCTGTACACCTGTAAGGGGCCCGGGGGTCCGGAGGTGCCCAGATGCCTGGAGGCCCCCCAGCGCCCCAGATGGTAACCCCCCTCTTTTTTTTTTTGTATATATATTTGTTAGTTGGTTTTTGTAGGATTTTTTATTAAAGGGCCAATTTTTGGAATTTAATATTTTTTAGCAGTCTGGAGGTCCCCAGGGCCCCGGGTGGCAACCCCCCAAATTTTTTGTTATTAAAGGGCCAATGTTTTGTTTTAGGGGTCTGGAGGTCCCCAGTGGCCCGGAGATCCCCAGGGCTCCAGATGACAACCCCCCACCTTTACAAAAAAAAACAAAAAAAAAAAAATTATATATTTTTTGGTTATTTTTTAAACATATATATATATAATATAATTTTGAAAGCTCCCAGAGGGCCCCAGATGACAACCTTTTTGCTTCTAAAAATGTTATAAACATTTTCCCCAGGTTTGTTACTTTTTACTTTAATTTCTTTTTTAAAGTGTATTTTGTGCGTGAAGTCGAGAGAGAGGAGCTGGACTTGCAATCGCCATCCTTCTCCATGCCCCCGGTGGCAATGGTGGGTGTGAGGGGGGCCTGTCCCCGATGGGACAGAGGGACTCCCCCTATGAAGGAGTGTAGCCCACCCAGCCAGCCCTGTAGGTCCTTCGCCTCCCTTTATTTTAGGAGACCTCATGGCCAAAGTGTGTGCAAGTGTGGTGTTTTTTTTTTGGGGGGGGGGGGTGGGCATACTAAGCACAGGCGTACCTTGCATAGCACACCCCACTGGGAGCCAAACTCAATTCACATGTAGCCGAGACCGGGATCCGAACCCTTGGCTGCAGAGGTGAACGGCTTGTCAGCGCAGTGCCATTCACGTTGAGCCACCACAGCTCCCACCCAATGTTATTTTTTTTTTTAGATTTTTGGTAGTTATTTTTTAGTAAAGGGCCCAGAGCTCCCAAGGCAACCCCCTTTTTTATTATTTTATATATGTAGATATTGTAATTTATTTTTCATTAAAGAGCCCAGAAGTTTCTTTTTATTAAAGGGCCCAGTGGTCCCCAGGGCCCCCGGATGGCTACCACCCTTTTTAATATATATTTTTCTATATGTATTTTTTGGTAAAGGAACCCCCCGCTTATCAAATTGCGGCAGCCCCCCCCCTTCTTAATATCAGGCGGCACCCCCCCCCCTATTCTCTGCTCCAGGGGGCCCATGCCTGAAGCTGTGTAAGGGGCCCCATAATTCCTGATGGCGCCCCTAATTGCCTCCCCCCCCCCCATGGTACGAAATTTCAAGGAATTTTTCACTTTTATTGTTGCACTTTAACCACTTCCATACCGCGCCTATTCTGGCACTTCTCTCCTTCATGTAACAATTATATTTTCTTCCTTGAAACTTACTCAGGACCCCCAAACATTATATATATTTTATTAACAAACACCCTAGGGAATAAAGTGGCGGCCATTTTTTCGGACACATTTCCAACAGTATTTGTGCCAAAAATTTGCAAACGTTTTTTTTTTTTTTTTGGCTTTCAAAAAAAATACCTGTTTCATGAATGACAAAATAAGAAAGCAGTAAAGCTAGCCCAATTTTTAGGGATAAGGTGAAAGATGATGTTCCCCGAGTAAATAGATACCTAACTTGTCACGCATTCATATTGCGCACACTCATGGAATGGCGCTAAACTTCGTTATTAAAAATCTCCATAGGCAACGCTTGACTTTTTTTCTCAGGTTACCACTTTTGAGTTACAGAGGAGGTCTAGTGCTAAAATTATTGCTCTCGCTCTAACGCACGCTATGATACCTCACATGTGGGGTTTGAAGGATGTTTACATATGTGGGTGGGACTTGCATGCGTGTTCGCTTCTGAGTGCGAGCTACTAGGGACAGGAGCATTTAAATTCCTTTGTTATTTTATTTTTTTACTTAATATTTTAATTTTTGCACTTGTTTGTCCCTTTGTTTGTATTATTTTTCACTTTTCTTCCTATTACAAGGAATGTAAACATCCCTTGTAATAGGACTAGTGTGTGACAGGTCCTCTTTATAGAGAAAGGCGGGGTCAATTAGACCCCACATCTGTCCTCCAGGCTGGAAAGCATGTAATTGGTTTAAAAAAAAAACATCTCATGCTTTCAGCTGCAATCATGTTCGTTCAGCACAGTAGCGTAGTGTGTAGCATGTTCACCTAGCAGCAAAAGGGTTGCTGGTTCGAATCCCGCCCGTGACACTATCTGCCTGGAGTTTGCATGTTCTCCCTGTGCGGGTTTCCTCCCACAATCTAAAAACATGCTGTAAATTGGATCCTGTCTAAATAAGCCCTAATATGCAGTAGGATATTTAGGTTTTGTGCTGCCCTAGGCCTGACCAAATTTTGGCACCCCCCTAATAGAAAAATGACCCACCCTTCCTGTCAAGGCCACACCCTGTTTTTTTATGACCCACCCAGGAATTTTCAGGGGACACACACAAGTTCTGTGGGGGGGGGGGGGCACAGGAGACCCTTAATTTGCCTAGTTTTTCGATCACTTCCTGTTTGGCTATGGGGCAGGAAGTGAAGGCCAATCTCCCCAAACGGACAGGGATAATACAAAATAAACTGACAGAGCTTCTAACCCCCCCCCCCCCCCCCCAACTCTATCCAAAATGAAAGAAATCCAAAAAATAAAAGTGATGATTATTGTTCCAGTTTAACCCCAAATTTCAGATCATTTTATTGAGAGGCTTAAGAAAATATAACCATGCCAATAGGCCAGGATCCAGCGTTGCTAATATGTATGAATGTGTGTTAGGGACCCCCACAAACACCACCCAATGTTAAATCAACTATTTTCTTGTTTGTTTTGGGGATGCCTGCACCCCTGATAGGGTAAAGACACCTCACAAATGTTGTCACTTTCTACTTAATTCATTCACTTCCTGCCACACAGCCAAACAGGAAGTGAGGGAAACACCTGAGTAATGTTTTGTTGGGGACACACAGATCAATATAAATAGTTTCCCATTTTGGAAATGGCATTTTGCTGTGTACACCCCAAATTAGTAGGAATCTTGGACTTTGGGGTCCATTTACTAAAGGCAAATCCACTTTGCACTACAAGTGGACAAGCAAGGAAGAAAACTCAAAACTTGGCGGGATTGGAAGTAAAAACCATCAGTGCTTCCCTTCTGATTTTCATTGCCTACGCTTCTACTGCAGAGCGGCTTTGCCTTTACTAAACCCCAAAATAACTAATCATTTGGGGTGTACACTGCAGTGCAATTTGCTTAATGGTGACACTAGTTAGATTGACCTGTGTCCCAAAGAAAAGACCATTGGTAGGGTTTTAACCTCACTTCCTGTTCAGCTGTGTGACAGGAAGTGAAGCCAATTTTAGGAAAAGGGACACAAAGCCCAGCCTAAAAACACTAGCAGGGGTTCTAACACTCAATTGGCTTCCCTCAAACAACCCACAATTAGAATAGGATTGTCTTGTGCTAGTTTCAAGCACAGCGCTGTAAATCAGCACTTCAAGCCTGTCCACCAATACACCACCCCCCCCCTCCAACAGGCCCTGTATGCAGCTTTTCCTACATCTTGCACATGTGCTTTAAAAAGTCAGTCTGGACATCAGTTCTAGGAAACAATACTTACCGCTTTGTCCTTCCTTTTCTGGTGACTAAACATTTCATGCATACACACCAGGAAAGAGCTTAGAGACAAATCACACTTGATGGTTTAGGCCCAAACTAGTTCAGCTGCAGCGGTTGAAATCCATAGCAGGAAAAAAATATCACAAAACAAACTTCAAAATTTGAAAGTAATTTTATTGGTCCACAAAACAAGGAAAGCAAAACAAAAAATTACAAATAAACACACCAAAAATATATAAAAACACCTAAAAACAAAAAAGACCAACGTTTATTTCACAGTCATTGGAAAATAAATCATGCTTTTGAAATAACAGGATAGACCCACAGGATTAAAACATTAGTCATTAACATCTTGAGAAACATTTAGCAAAATTATGTAGCAGAGAAAACATCAAAAAATACAAAACTTGCTCCAAAACATCTCTGTTTCACTCCGCCATTCCTTCCAGCCAGCAAATCTGCCCCCTCTGAGGGGCAGCTGACACGTGCAGTATCCACGCTTTTTATAACATGTGTGCTAATGAACCAATTGGAAACACATGAAGAAATGTCAGCCTCTAGTTTGTGTGCACTTGGAACTGCTTACACCTGTTAAGGATGTCCTTAAATTACTAAGCCAAAAAAAGAGCTTTCTGAGCATGCTCAGAAAGATGCAAGTCATTTTCAGGATGAAACTTCCAACTTCTTTTTCTAACTGTTCGAGCATGCCCAGTTCACTCGAAATGCAGTACCAGAATCAAATCTGCAATGGCGGATGAAAGCATTAGAGGTGTTAAATTTTTTTTTGGTCCCCATGAAGTGATGCTTTACAAGCTGAACGGGAGGTCTTATAGAATTTTTACGTAACAAACCTAAATAGTAATAATTTAAAAGCCCCTGTCCCTAGTAGCTCGCAGTCAGAAGCGAACAAGCAGCATTTTTATTGTTTCCGGTTACCAGTTTAGATTTACAGATGAGGTCTAGTGCTATAAATATTCCTCTTGCTGTTACGCACGCTATGATACCTCACATGTGTGGTTTGAAGAATGTTTCCATATATGGGGGCGGGCCTTAAATGTGTAAGCCCCGCCCACATATTGAACCCCCGTTCAAACCCCACATGTGAGGTATCATAGCGTACGTTAGAGCGAGAGCAATACTTTTAGCACTAGACCTCCTCTGTAAATCTAAACTGGTAACCTGAAACACATAAAAAAGCGTTGCCTATGGGTATTTTCAAGTACTGAAGTTTGGCGCCATTCCATGAGTGTGTGCAATATTAAAGTGTAACATGTTGGGTATCTATTTACTCGGTGTAACATCATCTTTCACATTATGGCCATAAATTGGGCTAACTTTAGTGTATTCTTAATTTGTAACCACTTGAGCCCCAGAGCATATTACTGGTCACTGACGGGGCCATTTTTTGCATTTCAACACTGCGTCATTTTGACTGACAATTGCGTGGTTGTGCGACGTGGCCCCCAAAAAAATTGGGCGTCCTCATCCTCCCCCCCCCCCCCCCCTAAAATTTTTTTTTTTTTTTTTTGGTGGTATTTGATCACCTCTGCGTTTTTTCTTATTTTTGCTTGACCCAAAAATATAGCGACAATTTGGTAACTAAAAAAACATCTTTTTTACTGTTTGCTATAATAAATCTCCCCCAAAATATATTCAAAAAATGTTTGCCCTCAGTTTAGGCCGATAAGTATTCTTGGACATATTTTTGGTTGCAAAAAATCACAATAAGCGTTTGATTGGTTTGGGCAAAAGTTCTAAGTAGGGGTTGGTCTTATGGGTTTTTTTTGGAATAATTTTTTGTTTTACTAGTAATGGTGGCTATCATTGTTTTTTCTGTCTAATGCGACATTGTGGCGGACACATTTTTGTGAGATTTGGCATTTTTGTAGCGAGCAATGGTATATAAATGCATTGCTTACTATAAAAATGACACTGGCAGGGAAGGGGTTAACACTAGGGGCGCGGAAGGGGTTGAATATGTTACCTGGGTGTGTTCTAACTGTAAAGGGGGTGGGACTGTGTAGGGGAAATGACAGATCGCTGTTCATACATTGTAGGGACAGACGAGCAGGCATTCCCCCCCCCCCCTGACAGGACCGGGATAAAGGGGAACTCCACCCCAAATTACAAAAAAAAACGGCGTGGGGGTCCCCCTTCAGGTGCACAACAGGCTCTTAGATTTGATCTGGAACATAAGGGGTTAAACCCACGCCAAAAAACGGCGTGGGGTTCCCCCTCAGATCCAGACCAAACCCTTCTCCCAGGCACGCAGTCTGGCCGGACAGGAATGGGGGTGGGGACGAGCGAGCGCCCCCCCCCCTCCTGAGCCGTACCAGACCACATGCCCTCGACATGGGGGAGTGTGTGCTGTGGGGGAGGGGGGCACTGCCCCCCCACCCCAAAGCACTCTTGTCCCCATGTCGATCGGGACAAGAGCCTCTTCCCGACAACCCTGGCCGTTGGTTGTCGGGGTATGCGGGCGGGGGGCTTATCAGAATCTGAGAGCCCCCTATATTAAGGGGGCCCCCAGATTCTGGCCACCCACCCTATGTGAATGAGTATGGGGTACATCGTACCCCTACCCATTCACCGGGTGGAAAAGTGTAAACACCAAAAAAAAACACACAGAAAAAAATAATTTATTAGTCAGCTCCGGGGGTCTTCTGCCGGGACCCCCCACCACCAGCCCATTGGGCCCCGGGCTTCGCCGTCTTCTGCCGGGGGGGGACACCCACCGATGATCTCCGCCATGTCCAGCCAGGCCCCCACCCCAAAATAAGCTCTTTCACATTCGGGGGGGGCCGGCCGAAAAAAGCAGAGAACAACGGGGGCGGAGCCCCTCGGTCTTCCAGACGTTTTCTGCCGGGGGGGCTCCAGCCCCGCACCGGTCTTCGCCGCCGCCTTCCGCCGGGGGGGGACACCCACCGATGCTCTCGGCCATGTTCGGCCAGGCCCCCTACCCCAAATCAAGCTCTTTTACATCCGGGGGGGGCCGGCGGAAATGGCGGAGAACAACGGGGGCGAAACCCCTCCTCGGTCTCAGTGCAGCTCCACCCACTGGCAGTAGTTCCGGCTCCTCCCACAGAGCTCATTCTGCTTCCTGCTGGAGAGGAGAGAAGACCTGTCTTCCAGAGCTCCTGTGTTCCAGCCTACCAGGACCAGCCTCCAGCCCCCAGCCCCCTGCCCCGGAAGAGGGGTGGGATGGCCTCCCTCAGCCCCGGAGGTGGACCGGCTTCCGGCCTCCGGAGGAGTCAACAGCACCTGCCCTCCAGCCAGACCACCGCCACCACCATCAGCAGGGAGGACCGTCTCTTCCTGGAGACCCAGGTGGGTCTCTCAGACTGGACAGCCCCTCAGCCAGGTGAGAATGAAGCAAGAACCAGGAGGAGGCGGGATAAAATCAAATCCCTGCTGGTGAGGATATCTCAGGCCTGCGTGGAAAAGATGACTACTCTCGCAGGCCTGAGGGAAAAGAGGGACAGGTGCTCCAGTAATAAAAGATCTGAATTCAAGGGGGCCATCACCACCCTAGGACTAGAAGTAAAAGAAATATGGGAATACCTGGGGGGCTTTTGCCAACGTGGGGCTGGAGAGGCGAACTTCCTAGAGGAGCTCCGGAAGACCCTCCAGCAGGCCAACCGGGAAGGGAGCCAGGCAGCAAGGAGGAGTGGGCGGTCTAAGAAGGGGTCCCAACCCCCCAAACAGCCAGGAGAGTCAGGGGAGCCTGGGTGCAGTGGGGGGGGGGCGAGTGCCGGTGGTGCAGGGCCCAGTATGGCCATAAAACCTGGGGAGGGTTCCCGGGAGCCGATCCCTCGGTCCGTGGAAGGGACTGAGGGGTTGGCGAAGTCCGGGGAGTCCAGTGATCCAGGAGGTCGCCGGGCCCAGGTGCCGCCGGCGGTACCCCCCCGCCATCTTCAGGTCAGCATACCCAGGCTCCCCCAGGATGGTCGCACTGCCACAGCTGAAGCCCGCCATGTGTCGGCTTCCATGACCCCTCAGCTTGCAGAGGAGCGGGAGGATCTGGCCATGGAAAGGCCAGGGACTGCTCCTGCGGCTGCTATGTCATCGGGAGAGAGGCAGACACATGGTGGAGGCATTGTGCTGCGGTCATCTGGAGGGAAACAGCTTGTGTGCAGTGTGGCCAAGATGGCGCCGGCTGTTGGGGGTGGAGTAGACCGGGACCCGGAAGTGCCCCAGCCGGAACCGGAAGTGCCCCAGCCGGAACCGGAAGTGCCCCAGCCGGAACCGGAAGTGACCAGACCGAAACCGGAAGTGACCATACCGAAACCGGAAGTGCCCGTCCCGCGACCGGAAGTGCCCCCCCGCGAGTTTGCGGTGGTCGGTGGGGGCTCAGGGGACCTGGGGGATGAGAGGCCGGGGGTACAGGGGTGCCCAGCCCCGGACGCTGCAGCAGGCACCTCCAGGCACCCCCGGCAGGAGATGGACAGAGACGTTGAGGACGGTAAATTGGACGGTAAGCTGCCACCCCCCCAGGTCCCCATGGACACTGCCACAGGCCCCGAGGGGCTCCCTGCAGCACAGGCGGGGTGGGGGGAAAGTCAGGTGGGACCCCTCCCAGTGGACTGTATAGCATACGATTATATCCGGCAGTTGGAGGGGTCCCAGGGGGGCTCCCCCCCAGTACAGGTGGAGTCCCAAGGGGCTGGTGTGGTCGCGGAGGGGTCTGGGTGGGGGAGTTTGGTGGGGGTGGTACCCCCCTCTGCTGTGGTCCCGGGGGGGGGGGAGCCTGTAGTCAGGCCAAAGGTGGTGGGTCAGGGTGGTCAGGGTATATCAGCGGGGGTGGGTGCAACACCACCGGCAGGGATGGGGGCCCCCCCGTCCCCCCCCACTTCTGGGGGTGCTGAGGGGGGTGCCCCACTTCCGGAGAACATCTTTCGGGGGTCTCCGGAGGCCAACTTATTGTCTGCCCTAAAGGGGGGTCGCTCTTTCGCCCAGGTGTTGGGCTCTCGTGCCCCTCTGGACCACCTGTACAGCCGGTTTGGCGCCCAGAATTTCCGCGCCCCCCCTGCTGACCAGGAGAGGACGCAGGGGTCGGCGTGGACGAGGGGTACAGGTGGTCCAGAGAGGAGGCGTAGGAATGTTGTCCAGCTTCGGTACGAGGGTCCGGACCCCTGCCCCGCTCGAGGTGAGGTGGTGGGCCTGGTACTCTCCTTGGGTTTTGGGGTGGATGACCTTTTTGCTGTCATCCATCCCACCAACACACGGGAGTTTGATATAAGTTTTGTCACTCCCGTGTGTATGGAACGCTTTATCACCGGCTTTGGGTTGGTGAGGGGCGTTGACCCTTGGAAGAGGTACAGGCTCATTCCCATCTCCAGGCAGGAGGAGGTTAAGAACATCACCATCCTGGTGAGGAATGAGTCGCTCCCTCCGGAGGACATTGCCACCTGGCTCGGGAGGTACGGGCAGTTGCAGACCCCCCTGAGGAAGAACCTTGATGAGCGCGGGGTCTGGACCGGGGCTTGGCTGACCAGGATCCGGCTCAAGAGGGAGGGCAACAGTGTTGCCCACCTCCCTGGCAGCGCCTTTCTAGGCAGAGACCGGATCCTGGCGTTCTACCCGGGACAGCCCCGTCGTTGCTTCAAGTGCGGCAGCCCGACCCACATGAGCTCGGACTGCACGGTGGTCAGATGTGGCCGGTGCCACGAGTTTGGCCACCAGTCCGAGTCATGTGGGAAGATATGCTGCAACTTGTGTGGTGAGATGGGGCACCCATTTAGCAGGTGTCCCAAAGCATATCGGGGTTCTTCCTCAGGGGGGGGACCTCCCGGGCCGGGAGCGGCCGAAGCCCCCCCGGCGAGTGATGGCCGGGGGGGTGGGGATCCTGGAGCCCCTAGTACTACTCCGGAGGGACCAACAGGCCCATTGCCTCAAAGAAGGCGGAGCAGGCGTGGGCGTGGGGCTCCCCCCCCGGGGGACACGGGCTCGGTTGGCCAGGAGGCTCCCGATCCTCCGGAGGGCGGAGCCGGTGGGGAGGAGTTGGGGAGGCCTGGGGGTCCCGGGCCTGAGGGTCCGGGGCCAGGGCCTTCCTCTCCTAATGTTGCAGGGCCGATCCCCATCCCCCTTCCCTTTCCCCCTCCTCACCATTGCCCCTCCCCTCCACCTGGCCCTCCATCTGTTTCCCCATGCCCTCCTCCCTCATCTTCCCCTCCTCGTACCCCCCCCCCCTCGCCCCCCCCCTCCCAAGTCCCGTCCCCCCCCTTCCCCTTCTTCTTCCCGTCCAGCTAAGTCTGGTCCCCCCCCTGTCCTCTCCCCTGTCTCTGGCCCCCCTCCTGCCTCTTCCATTCCCCCCCCTTCTGGACCCAGAGTCTCCTCTGGCCCTGTGGCCATGGAGATGGAAGCTGCTCGAGCCTCATCCAAGAGGGAAATCTCGAGCAGCGGGTCCGAGGAGGGGGGTGGTGTAGTCATCTCGGAGAGGTGGCAGGAGTGGGAGCAGGTGAGACGCAAAAAGAAGAAGGGGAAGGCTGCCAGATCTGGGGGCGGGAAGTCCCCAGTGAAGGGTGGGGTTCCCCCAGGGGCACGAAGTGGGGTGTCCCTGGGGAACCCGTTTGGTATCTTCTCCTCCTCCTCGGGCTCAGAGGAGGAGGAAGTGTAGATATGTAAATATGTTTTTGTGTTTGTAGTATGAAGGAGAACATGACCACTTTCAATCATTCTGATGGCGGTACCCTCTCCAATACGGCTTGCGACCATTAATGTCGCAAGTATTCGTTCTGCGGGAGCTCGTTTTATGGCCTTCGATTTTCTCAGCCGTGTTGAAGCTGACATTTTGTTTTTGCAGGAGACCTGGCTGGCATCTGTGGCAGAGATGCATCTAGCAAAGAGGGAGTGGAGATGTGGGCCCTCCCTCTGGTCTCTTGCGGCCGAGCCCTGCAGTGGGGTTGCGGTCCTTTTTAAGACTGGTCCGGTGGCTTGCCGGCGAGTGATTGAAGTGGAGATCGGTAGATGTCTGGTGGTGGACGCTGTCGTGAGGGGGCAATTCCTCCGGCTCATAAATTTTTATGGGCCTCAAACTAGGAGGGAGAGGAGGAGCCTCCTTACGGCGGTTAAGCCTTATCTTTTTACGTCCCAGCAGGTGATTTTTGGTGGCGATTTCAATATGATCACTAGGCCCAAAGACCGGGCAGGTGCCGCCAACCCTCTGGGATATGATAGTATTTTTTTGAATAACGTAGTGAGGGAGGCCAGGTTGGTGGATGTGCACGTTCGTCACCTCCCCAACCTCACTGGTTTCACATTTTCCCGAGGTAGTAGTAAGAGTAGATTAGATAGGTTTTTTTTAAAGGAGGACTCTGTCTGCTCGGCTCCTGAGCTGCAGTCGGTAGAGTTCTCCGATCACTGTATGGTATCTGTGGCCCTGAATGTCGCTGACACTCCTCAGAAAGGGAGGGGTTTGTGGCGCCTGAATGGGTCGCTACTGGAGGATCCTGAGGTTAGGGAAGCCTATGAGGTTTTCTTCCTGGGCCAGACCTCGCTCCTTGAGGGCAACTGCTCCCGCCTTGAGTGGTGGGAAGTAGTTAAAAAGAGGTCTGGCGACTTTTTCCGGGAAATCTCTGGGTACAGGGCAGCTTCCAAGTACCAGGCTTACCAGAGACTACGCAGGCAGCTTGACCGCCTGGTGTCCTCTGGGGGCTCTCAGGAACAGATATCCGGTCTGAAGGCGCAGATGAAGGAGTGTCAGTACGACCGTCTCGCCTCCCTGGTTTTTGAGAGGGATTATGGGAAGTTTATCTCTCCTGATCCCTACAGGAGCTGTGGTGAGGTGGCGAGGTCGAAGGTCGTACATGGCCTGAAGGATGCCTCAGGATCTCTGGTCCGGTCCAGATCGGGGATCCTGGGTGTCGTCAGAGACCACTTTTCGGACCTCCTGAAGAAGCGGCCTCTAGACATGGAGAAAGTCAGGGAATTCCTTGATGAGACCCCGCTGGAAGTGGGGTCTGACCTTCCTGACTCTCTGACAGAAGAGATCTCGGTAGCTGAAGTTGAGCAGGCTATTAGCTCTTTAGCTTCTAAAAAGTCACCTGGGCCCGATGGGCTCACGGCCGAGTTCTACAAAACCTTTAAGAGCCTCTTGGCTCCTCATCTGAGGGACGTGTTTAGTGAATGTTTGGCCTATGGCCTGCTGCCTCCCTCAATGAGAAGGTCAGCTCTGATCCTACTGTCAAAGGGGAAAGATCCGTCTGTGGTGGAGAATTGGCGTCCGATCGCCCTTCTTACCACAGATAGGAAGATACTGGCAAAGATCTTGTTTACACGTCTGTCTGCTTTGGCGGGCAGGATGCTGTCTCCCTCTCAGCACTGCACAATTCCTGGCCGGGGCACTTTTAGTGCCGTCCTGAGCGTCCGGGAGGCTGTGGAAAGGTGCAGGGCTGATGGCAGCGAGCGGTATCTGCTTGCATTGGATCAGGCTAAGGCGTTTGATCGGGTGAACCACGAGTACCTTTGGCTGCTTCTGAGGAGATACGGTCTGCCTGATCAATTCGTTGATTGGCTGCAGGTATTGTATAGGGGAGCTGAGAGCTTCCCTCTTGTCAACGGTTGGGTGGGCCGGGCCTTTGCCGTGGACTCTGGCGTCCGGCAGGGGTGCCCGCTGAGCCCCCTCCTGTACATCTTTGCGGTCGACCCCTTCGTAAGGAGGCTAGACTGCGGGCGTCTGGGGGGGGTTCCGGTGGGACCTGTCGGGGGTCCGGTTTCGGCGGTGAGGGTTGTGGCCTATGCGGACGACGTCTCGGTGGTGGTATCTGGTCGTGAGGAGGCCCATTATGTGGAGTCCCAGATCGGGTGCTACTCTGAGGCGTCAGGCTCGCTGGTCAATTGGGACAAGAGTGAAGTTTTCTGGTTGGGGAAGGAGGGGGAGCAGTTCCCCCTTCCGGACGTGTTCCCCACGCCCGTACCAGAGATTCGAGTTCTTGGCATTCATTTCGGCCCGGGTGATTATCCCAAGCTAAACTGGGAGCGCAGGCTGGTGAGTGCCACTCGGAAGGTGAAGGCCTGGAAAGGTTGGAAACTTTCCCTGAGGGAAAGGGTAAGCTTGGTCAAGACGTACTTATTGCCTGAGTTTCTCTTTGTAAGCTATGTGTGTCTTTTGCCAGCATCTCTCTATGCTCGGGTCTATGGTCTGTTCTTCCTGCTGTTGTGGGGAAGCAGACTGAACCTGATCAAGAGGGAGGTCACATACCGCCAGCGACGGCAAGGTGGGTTGGACATGGTCAACCCGGTGGTGTTCTTTGTCACCATCTTTGTTAAATACAATTTGCAGTCCATATTTGTGGACGAGCCTTCCTGGTGGGAGTGTTCATGCAAGGACTGGCTCTTGCTGTTCTTGAGGCAGTGGGGGGAGGGGGGGAGGCCCGGCGATCTGAGGAGATCGCATGGGTATCTCCCTTCCTATGTCCCCCTGGCATTAAAGGTACTGAGGCAGTGGCGGATAACTGCCCTGGAGGTGGGCTCTTTGGGTCGGCGGGAGCTGTACCTGAGGGTCATGGCCTCGGACATTTTGAAGCCCCTGTCTTTGAGGGACTGCCCTGAGAGGGTCCTCACGGAGGGGCTAGCCCTCTTGAATTCTTCTAGAATTCCAAGTAAGTTTTGGGATCTCGCATGGAGGTCGTTCCATGGACGACTCTATGTCCGTGCGAATCTCAAATACAGGAACCTGGGGGACAGGGACTGCCCCCGTCAGGAATGTGGTGGGACATTGGAGACCATGGACCATTTTCTGGTCCAATGTCCCTTCAACATGGAGGTTCTTACGAAGGTAGGGGGTGCCATTGGCTACCCCCGCCTTCCGGCCCTGACCTATGCTGAGCGAGTGTATGGTGATTTTGGGGTCCGCAGGGGATTTGAGTTATCGTCACTTTATTTAGTCAGCCTAGTTGTGCTTTATTACACTTGGCACGCTCGGTGTTTGGTGTCCACTAGGGACAAAATCCTGCCTGTGCATGAGGTGGTGGGCGGTATCTTTCGGGAGTTGGTGAAGGTGCGGGATCTGGAAAGGAGCAGGGTCGGGCCTGAGAGGTGTGCCCATTTATGGAGGGGGTTCCTCTTCCAGCCCCCTTAGGTCACGGCTCTGCCCCTCTCCATGGGTAGGGGCATCTATCCTTTTTCACCCCCTTAGATTTTGTTTATGGTATTTTTTTTGAAATAAGGCTACAGACATGTCTGACTATCATGTTCTTGCTCATACGTGGGTTGTAGGTATTTGTTGTTGTGATGGTGGGGTGTGTTGTGGGTTGGCGATGATCTGGACAGTAGTGGTTTCTATGGACTTTAATATCTCCCTACTGTACCAGTGAGCCGTTTTAAGTGGTGTTTTTTTTGGCAATGATCTGGGCAAGCTTTTCTGATGGACTATAAAGACTTTCTCTTGTACCAGTGAGCCTGTTGTAAATACCTGTTCTGGTGCTATTTTTTTTTTTTTTTTCTTTATAGTTATTTCTTGGTGGGTGGAGGTCGGTGATTTGATGGTTTGTGTTTTATTGTTTGTTTTTGTGTTATTTGGTTTATTTAGTTATTTTGTTTATTTTATATATTTGTTAACCTTTTGGTCGTAGTTTTATAAATAAAAAATTACCCCTCCTCGGTCTTCGCCTTCCGCCGGGGGGGTACACCTACCCCCCCCCCGGTCTTCGCCGCCGCCTTCCGCCGGGGAGAGAGACACCCACCGATGCTCTCCGCCATGTTCGGCCAGGCCCCCTACCCCAAATCAAGCTCTTTTACATCCGGGGGGGGCCGGCGGAAATGGCGGAGAACAACGGGGGCGTCGCCACTCCTCGGTCTTCTAGCCGTCTTCTGCCGGGGGGGGGAAACACCCACCCATGCTCTCCGCCATGCTCGACTGTGCCCCCACCCCAAAATGAAGCTCTTTTACATCCGGGGGCGGCCGGCCGAAAACAGCGGAGAACAACGGGGGTGTCGCCCCACCTCGGGCTCCTCCGCTTCTGCCTGGCTCCTCCCAGGGCTTCTTTCGCCGTCTTCCGCCGGAGGGCGCCACTCTCCGGGCTTCTCGACGTTGTCTTCCGCCGCGGGGGCCAGGCCTTCTTCTTTGCCGCCCCCTTCGAATTTTTCGGCCTGGACGGGGGTCGCACATCCCATCCAGGACTTGGACGTGGCGGGCTTCTCGTCGCCGTCTTCTGCCGCTGCCCCCTTCACCACGAAGCTCCGTGCTTGTTTGATGAGGGCAGCGGGCTTCCGTCGTCTTCTCCGGGGCGAGGGTCGTACATCCCACCCCGGATTTTGTCGCCGTCTTCTGCCGCTGCCCCCTTCACCACGAAGCTCCGTGCTTGTTTGATGAGGGCAGCGGGCTTCCGTCGCAGTCTTCCGCCGCGGGGTGACACTCGCGGGCTTCTTCTTCCATTCGATGTTGACACGGCGAGGTCCGGCGCTGAAATGCCTTCTGAGCGGCGGGCAAGGACTTATATTGGCATTGGGCGTGGGCGTGGTTATGCCAACATGTGACCTTAACCCATGTGACAGTGATGTGACGTGACAAACACTGCTACGCCGCCTGGTATTTACCAAGGATTTCCCGGCGTACTGAAGAGGCGCGCGGTGAGCTCCGATTTTTCCCTCTGCGCATGCCCAGTATGCAAGTGAACCTTCCGAGGTTCTAGCATACTTTGCAAGGGCACGGGGATCGGGTCCCAAAAGTCACTTTCCCTTTCAAATCGGCCCGCCACACAAGTTGAAACACATGTCACTACACTTCCCCTGCATCACCCCCCTCCCTCCCCTCATAAACTCCCGCCCGAATCCCCGATGTTTACATTACTAAATGCCGCACGCCAGCTCTGTACTGGCGTGCTGTGCGCCCTCTTCTGGGCGCATTAGGCACTTTAGTAAATGAGGAAACACGCTGCACTGGCAGCGTGTTTCTTTGGTAAATGTCAAAAACAGGTTTACTCCTGCTTGTGCACCATGAGTCTTGGCGCACAGGCTTGGTAAATCAGCCCAAATGTTACAGTGGACTGGGGGGGGTGATCGGTGGTGACAGGAAGGGGTTAAGTGTGCCTATGTGTACCTGTGTCAGTGTACTGTTAGGTGCAACTTACTTGGTGATGTGTTCTCTCCTCGGCGTCGGACGAAAAGACCGACACGAGGAGGAACACAGCACTTCCCTCTTCCTGTGTTTACACTTAGCACAGGAAGAGGCGGCGGCGGGCGCACGCATTGGCTGGGAGCGATCGCGAGGGGGTGGCTGAAAACGAATCGCCGCCCCCTCATCTCGGATCGCTCCCGGAGCTAAAGGAACCGCCGCATGTACGGGGGGGGGGGGTCCGATCGGACCCCCGAACCCCCTCAAGGCACCAACGTATATATACGTTGATGTGCCTGTCGGTGCCATTGTGCCGACGTAAATGTACATGCGGCGGTCCTTAAGTGGTTAAATTAAATAATATGGTATCTGTGTTAAAGAATTGGAGCTTGAGAGCTCATTCACACGGGTGCAGAGGACTGAACACCAACAGAATTAAACAACCCTGTACCGGCTGCTGGGCATGGCTGCATGCAATAGACATGTGCAATTTGTTTAGTTCCAAATTAGTTTAACGAATTTCAAAAAATGTGTTAATTCGGAAACATCTAAATGAACGAAAGCCTGTTTAACAAATTTTTCCGAATATTCGTAAATTCGAAAATTTGTAAATTCAAAAATTTGTAATTACGAAATTCTGAAAAAAAACGAAAATTTGAAAATCTGAAATGATAATTAAATTAGAGGTGTTTGAATTTCCTTTCAAATTTGGCTGTTAGGGAACATAACGAATACGAAGGTATGAATTATCCAAAATAACGAATGTTGTATCTAAACAAATAGAACATAACAAATTATTAATAATAAATAAATTAATAATAATATGTTTTTATTATTATTATTATTAATTCAATATATTCCATTTGTTTAGATGTGGTATTCCTTATTTCAGATAATTTGTAACTTCGGAAAAATTCATATTTGTTACGTTCTCTGACATCCAAATTTAAAAGGAAATTCCAATACCTATAATTTAATAGGTATTATTATTTAGTTACTTAGTTATTTATAATTTTTGTACTTTCGTTCCTATTTTGTATTTTAAAATTTTAGAATTTTTCAGATTTTCGAATTTTCAGATTTTCGAACTGCGATCATAACAAATGGCCCGAAAAATCTAAAAAGAAACGAATGAAACAAAAAATTAAAACATTTTCAGCAGTGCACGTGTCTAGTATGAAAACAATTGTGACTCCTGGGCACAGAAATACCCTTCATTTTGTTGGTGTACAGTCCTCTATGCCTGTGTGAATGAGCCCTTAAAATTACCACACGGGGATCTAAAATGTACTTTAATTAAAGCTCAACTCCATCTTTTGACATATTTTACAGCTTGGCCAAGTGAACTATGTTCCACACTGAAGCCGCGTACACTCGATCGGTTCAAACCGATGAAAACGGACTGAAGTTCGTTTTCATCGGTCCAAACCTATCGTGTGTAGGCCCGATCGGTCCGTTATCCTTCGGTCCAAAAACAGGTGGCTTGCTTTAAAATCGAACCGATGGGCGGCTGAGGTCAAAACAGATCGTTAGTATGCACGAGCATCAGTTAAAAATCCAATGCTCAGAATCAAGTCGACGCATGCTTGGAAGCATTCAACTTAGTTTTTTTCATCACGTCGTTGTGTTTTACGTCACCGCGTTCTGACACGATCGGTTCATGAACCGATGGTGTGTAGGCACATCAGTTCATCAGTCAGCTTCATCGGTAAACCGATGAAAACGGTCCGTCGGACCGTTCTCATCGGATGGACCGATCATGTGTACAGGGCTTAACATGTGAGGCCTCTGGATGTGCTGTATAAACTGTATGTAGCTGTTCCAGGTTTAATGTAGAACAAGAGGAGATTGGGACTTTGGATGAAACAGTGGGCTAATGGGGGTAAAAAAATGAAATGAACCATTGAAATTCACAATTCATACATCAACGTAACATGTAATTATAGATGAAGTGTCATGGCATGACCAGAATTACATCCATAATACAAATGTTAACACTTATCAATGAGTTGATCATTTCAATTAATAAATATGGACACATAGGAACAATTATAGTTTACAATTTATGTTACAATTTTCATTGTGTTCTGCCCAGTTCCTATGTGTCCATATTTATTGATTGAAATGAACAACACATTGCTATGTGTTAACATTTGTATTATGGATGTAATTCTGGTCATGCCATGTGTCACTGTACACGCTGCCTGTTTTTACTGTGTAGATATTTTATCTATTTAATACATGTATACTACTTTCAATGGTTCATTTTACTTTTTTACCCCCATTAGCCCACTGTTTCATCCAAAGTCCCAATCTCCTCTTGTTCTACATTGAATCCGGGATGGAGATACATTTCATATGTAATCTCACTCAAAGTCCCAAAACACCAATCGGTGTCCCCCCTCTCTTTCTACATGTTCCAAGTTCGAGCTGAGAAAACAGTAGAGTCTATCACAGCTGCTCTCAGCCATTCAGAGTAAGCAATGTATTCTCAGGTCTGTCAGAGATTGTGACATCACCAGTCCGCCTCTCTGACTCAGCTAATCAGAGGAAGCTTTGTATTTAGACCCCTTTCACACTCGGGCGCTTTGCAGGTGCTATTGCGCTAAAAATAGCGCCTGCAAACCAGCCTGAAACAGCGGCTGCTGTTTCTCCGGTGTGAAAGCCCCATGGGCTTTCACACTGGAGCGGTGTGCTGGCAGGATGGAAAGAAAAGTCCTGCTAGCCACATCTTTGAAGCGGTGAAGGAGCGGTGTGTATACCGCTCCTGCACATTGAAATCAAAAGGACACCGCGGCTATACCGCTGGTAATGCGCTTCTGCAGAGGCAAATTGTGGGGGGTTTGAACCCTTTCTCGGCTTCTAGCGGGGGCCGAATAGTGCCGTGAAATTAGCGGTAAGGCACCGCTAAAAATAGTGATGCTTTACCGCCACCCCACCTCCACCCCAGTGTGAAAGGGGCCTTATTTATAGCGGCCTCACACGTTGGACCAAAAAAAATATGTAAAGTATGTCAAAAGATGGAGTTATCTTTTTAGGTTTAGTAGTCCACCCAAATTGCTGTTGAATAAGGTAAGATAATACAAATACCTATAGTAATTTCCATGCCATATGAAAGAACTGGAGTTGTGTAAAGACACTGGCTTGCTGCCTCTGCCTAAGCAACCAAACAGTGCCTCTGCCTTGCTAGTCATGGTCAAACCCATAACGTAGCTGTGACAAGGAAGCATTGTTTTACTGATACCTGATGTAAGGCTGGTATATTTTTTAATGGAGTCACAAAGGAAAGGGTTACTAAATTGAAAGTAGGGTTTAGATCCTTTTTGGAAAAAAAATTAAGTGGTCCCAGAATTTAAATAAATTCCACAGTGCCCTATGACTGATTATTTTTCCAGTATTTACCTTATAATGTTTTTTTATTTCTTTTAGTTCTTCAAACTAAATGAGGTGACCTGACAATTACATCCACCTTCTTGTGACGTTATTAGCAGAACGGAAAGGCTAGGAAAAAAGAATCCTGACAAATTGGTCAAATTGTAACATTTCTACTGTGTGGTGTTGTTTTGTTGTACAGCAATAAAGGTCTCAAAAGAGATTTGTGGGATGGTTCCATGCTGTTAAGCTGAATGCTGTCCTGTTTATTCAAGACGTCTAGGCACCTATATGTATGCTGTATTTTTAGCACCCCGGTAGCCTGAAATGCTGGGTGTAACTAGAGTTTGTATGTTCACCATGCAGCCTCACCATTTCCTGTTGACTTCTGCATCCTGTTGAGATTGGTGGCCTCAGTAGGTAGAAGGGAGAGATAATATCACATGATGTAGCACCCCTCTGACACCCCAAAGGCAGGATAGCACCTTCAGAGGCCAGGAGTGAACTATCATTTGACTTCAGGGCTACAATGGCCGACTGAGAAAAGCTATTGGGCACCAGTCACTTTTGTATTTTTTTAAAGTTTTATTGAAGAACAAATAAGAAGGTGAGGGTTTGGGATACCAGATACTGTAGCAAGTCATTTACAGACTCCCCATATTCAGATCAGTGTCCAGGTTCACAGTGTCAGAACTTTTAGGCTAACCCAGCAACACTGTAAACACGTTCCAAAATTTCAGTACACCCTCCAGGTGAGTCACCAGACCCTTCTGAGAAACCAACCTTCTTCCTGCCTTTCTCCAGTTAGGGGCCTCCCCTGGGTCATCTCCTTGGCACAGCTTCCTCCAGACCAGGCAGGACAACCTCAGGACCACTTGAGCATAAGTTAGGCCTCAAAACAGGCCATTGGGTCTAACAGCAAGGCTTCATCCAACAGCTCTTCGCTAGGCTTCAGCCCAGAGAGCAACCACATGGCATGTCCCAAATATTTATATCCTGCCACAGCATGCACCAGTAGCATCAAATTGGCTGAAAAATATAAATATTCATAACTTAGTTTTGTTTGTGAAATCTTATATGATGATCACTGATACTACTACTGAGTGATCCCCAGCCAACTTAAGCTTAGGGAAAAAAACAGGTGAAAATTATACAATCATTCTGAGCTAACTACAGTCCAGCTAAAACTTAATTGGCATAGCAGCCCTTGTTTAGGTCACGGGGGCTACAATAGGAACTATGCAAACTGTGCAAAAGGTTGCAAAGCAGTAAGGTGTGCTTGATAAACTGGTACTATATGGTAATACTAAGGAATCGAATAACATAAACTAGAATAAATACGCAAGCTGATAAAGTGGTATTCACATATACGACTGACTTTAATGTACTTTATTTTTGTTCCAATGAGAAATATATAGCTGTGCTTTCTAGTTAGTCAAACAGATGAAAAAGATGAACTGGATTTTTCATTACTTACTCATATATCCTGTCATCATATCTTCCTGTCTATATTCTGTATGTATGTGTTATGTTTAACAGTATCTAGGGAAATATGAGCAACATCATTTTCTCAGAAGTTCTTACCAGTGGAAGAGAATTATTCAGTATTTTTTAGTATACTCTTAATGCACTTTATGGAAAAAAACAGGAAGAACCTTAATGTGTACCACTGCAAATTGGGTGTACTGTGTATGCAGAGTAGTTGAGAGTGATGACTGATAACAGTCGTGTTATACACTTCCCATGTCTAATATTGTTGTAGGAACCATAATTGTAGTAGACACAACACAGAATGTGTCCCGTTTGCTCTGCATAAGCGGAGCATACACAGACAAGCCATCCACCTGCTCAGCGGGGATCAGCAGAGAGATTCCCCGCTGACCAGACGGACTCTGGAGGTGTCCGCCTCATATGAAAAGGGCCTAACTGTGCTAAAAAAATTAAGAAAAAATATTGTAAAAAACATTTATTGTAGCACTGTGATCACAGTGAATACAGAAGTGTATTACAGGGAAATATGTAAAAAGAAGTAATGAAAAAGAGAGTTTGAAAGAATTTTGATAACAATAATATGTAATATACAATAATAACAAAAATCAGCTAGCTTATTTTTTTCATTTTTTTTCTCTGCAAACGTGTCAGGTAGAGGGGCTGGCATAAAGCATGTCCAAACCCCTCGGACTGGGGGGAACTTATATTGGTCAGCTTTAATGATGTGGTTTCACCTTTTTTACAAACTGAAACTGGGTCTGTAACTGCTTATAATTTTTTGGCTGTATCTGGGCTTTTTTTTTCTTGTATTTAAAGTGCACCTGAACCTTAAAAATTTATTTATCCACAATGCCTATAGTTTCAGAGGCAACTAAAGTGCTTGTAATGCTTATTTAAATTAAGGAAATATTTAAATGTGCATAGTCTGGGCACAGGTTTACTTTAAAGCCCATTTAAAACTACATGTCCATTGAGGACTACCTTATCTACAGGATTCTAATGCTGCTTTGTAATGTCACTGCAGAAGAAACAACATTGTCTCCTTGTTAAAGGAAGTAGAAAATGAATGGATCTTCATTAATCAATAATGGATCTTTACGGGTAGTAAAAGACTGCATTATTTATATATTCCACTTTAAACAGTAAAGTTTTTTTACAAAAATTTGTGAGTTTATAATCTGGGACTCTGCCTTGGGTTGATAATGGCCTGACCATTGTCGGTTATCGCCTAAGTGCCTTTGATTTCATGGATTACAAGGGCCATGTGGAAATTATGTTTGCATGCAGAGGAACCTACATTATCATCTCATTGCTAGATTCCTATATTTATTCAGCCTACAGGCAGGGGTGTATTTAGGCTTTGTCCTCCCCTAAGCCTGACTAAACTCGTGCACCCCCTAATTTAAATTTGACCCACCCCTTCCTGTTAAGGCCACACCCCTTGCTGTTTAAGACCCACCCTGAAATTTTCAAGTGGGGACACTAGTTCTGATAGCCTGTGAGGGGGGGGGGGGCAATGTTTTCCCTTAATTTGCATAGATTTTCCTCTCACTTCCTATTTAGCTATGGAACATGAAGTGAAGGGAAATCTCTGCAATGGGACAGGGATGGTAAAAAAATAGAAGCGCCCCCTGCCCCCCCAAAGTTGCAGAATGCCAACCACCCACATACTGGAAGCAGTGCGGACGATTTATGAGGGCGCTAAACTAATTTGCCTAACATTGTAGTGCAAGCCGGCAGGGACACTCTCTGTGCTGCCCCCTTGCAAAGTGCTGCCCTAGGCCTGGGCCTTGTTGGCCTAGGCCAGGATACAGCATTGCCTACAGGTTCCCTTTAGGGATTAACATTCAGTTGACTGAGCTGGCTGTGGCTATAAACCGCAATAGAAATAAAGCAGCACAGGCTTATAACAGTCCCCTACTTCCCCATAACTTTGATGATAAACTCTTCCCTCAAAATAGGTATTAAACAAAGTTCATATACATTGTAATGTCTTCCAAGTATGCAAGAAAAGAATGCTATTGTAAAAATAAGTAAACTCTATGGTATTATATGGCTGTGCAAATCACTCCTTATGGGCACATTTTGCTATCATTTAGTTTCTCTACAAATCATTAACAGAAAATGAGTTTCTTTATATTCTGCTTTGCTTTGTACATTCTGTGTTGCTATATAGCAAATATTTTGGAAGCTGTTTGTTATGTCTGTACATTGAGTACTAAGCAATATATACTCTTAGTAAATCATAAAGCTAATGATTGTATTCACTAGCAGCAACTGGGGCACAGGCGTCACACACTGGCAGCCACTGTCCCTGGTTTGACCTTAACCTACACACGACCTGCGCCCAATCTGGTTACATGCCTAATCCTATCCCTGTGCCTCCTGCTGTAGGAATACTAACAGGGCAGGGAGGATATATTGAGAGAAACATATGGAGAGATCAAAATATTATGTCCATTCATATCAGATAACAGATGACAGCTATGCAGGCAGATGCAGCTTGATGAAAAGTTCATAAACATTATCAAATGCAAAGTTAATTACACCATGATGTATTTCTAATGCCGCGTACACACGATCATTTTTCAGCATGAAAAAAAAAGTTGTTTTTCAGCATGTCCAAAAAACAACGTTTTCCCAACTTCATCATTGAAAACGATGTTGCCCACACACCATCGTTTTAAAAAAATGATCTAGCAAAGCGCGGTGACGTACAACACGTATGACGGCACTATAAAGGGGAAGTTCCATTCGCCTTGGGGCTGCTTTAGCTGATTCAGTGTTAGTAAAAGACGATTCGCGCTTTTCTGTCTGTTACAGTGTGATGAATGTGCTTACTCCATTATGAACGGTAACTTTACCAGAACTAGCGCTCTAGTATCATAACTTGCTTCTGAGCATGCGTGGCTTTTTTACGTCGTTTTAACCACTTAAGACCCGGACCTTTAGTCAGCTAAAGGACCCGGCCAGGTTTTGCGAATCGGCACTGCGTCGCTTTAACAGACAATTTGCGCGGTCATGCGACGTGGCTCCCAAACAAAATTGGCGTCCTTTTTTTCCCACAAATAGAGCTTTCCTTTGGTGGTACTTGATCACCTCTGCGGTTTTTATTTTTTGCGCTATAAACAAAAATAGAGCGACAATTTAAAAAATATTTTTTACTTTTTGCTATAATAAATATCCCCCAATAATATATATAAAAAAATATTTTTTTTCCTCAGTTTAGGCCGATACGTATTTGTCTACCTATTTTTGGTAAAAAAAACGCAATAAGCGTTTATCGGTTGGTTTGCGCAAAAATTTATAGCGTTTTCAAAATAGGGGATAGTTTTATTGCATTTTTATTAATTTGTGTTTTTTTTTTTACTACTAATGGCGGCGATCAGCGACTTTTTTCGTGACTGCGACTTTATGGCAGACACTTCGGACAATTTTGACACATTTTTGGGACAATTGTCATTTTCACAGCAAAAAATGCATTTAACCACTTGCCGACCGCGCTATAGCAAAAATACTGCTACAGCGCGGTCGAGCTACTGTGACACGACGTCCCTGGGACGTCGTCCTTCACTTCTGCGATTGCGCATCCCCTGGGACGCGCTCGCGGAAGTGTCCGTGCTCGCCGGGTCTAGAAGACCCGGCGCATCACGGATCACGGTAAATTGCCGCTGATAGCGGCCGTTTACCACGTGATCGCGCCGTCGAATGACGGCGCGATCACTTGTAAACAAACCGGCGTCATTTGATGACGCCGGTTCCTCCCTCTCCTGCGTCTCCTCTCTGTACTGTTCGGTACAGTGTGCGAGGAGAGGAGGGGGAGCGGGGTGTCAGCAGCTGAGCTGTGGCTGGATCTGTGACAAATGCAGTCACAGATCCAGGCATCCCTTAATCCATCCCAGCTCTGCAGTACCCCAGTACCCTGCAATCCCCAGTACCCAGCAATCCCCCAATACCCAGCAATCCCCCAGTACCCAGCAATACCCCAATACTCAGCAATACCCCAATACTCAGCAATACCCCAATACTCAACAATACCCCAGTACTCAACAATACCCCAATACTCGGCAATACCCCAATACTCTGCAATACCCCAGTACTCGGCAATACCCCAGTACTCGGCAATACCCCAGTACTCGGCAATACCCCAATACTCGGCAATACCCCAATACTCTGCAATACCCCAATACCCTGCATGATACTTTGCAATACCCCAATACTCTGCAATACCGCCTATGGGGATTTTTAAGTAGCGAAGTTTGGCGCCATTCCACGAGTGTGCGCAATTTTGAAGGGTGACATGTTGGGTATCTATTTACTTGGCGTAACCTCATCTTTCACATTAAAATTGGGCTAACTTTACTGTTTTGTTGTGTTTTAAGCACAAAACAGTTTTTAAAAAAAAACACCCGTTCAATAAATTTCTGCGAAAATACCGTGCGAGATAAAAAGTTGTAACGGCCGCCATTGTATTCTCTAGGGTCTTTGCTAAAAAAGCATATATAATGTTTTGAGGTTCTATGTAATTTTCTAGCAAATAAATTATGATTTTTCCATGTAGGAGAGAAATGTCAGAATTGGTCTGGGTGTTCCAGAACGCCTGATGGTGCTCCCTGCATGTTGGGCCTCTGTGTGTAGCCACACTGTGTAAAAGTCTCACACATGGGGTATCGCCATACTCGGGAGGAATAGCAGAATGTGTTTTGGAGTGTAGTTTGTGGTATGCGTATGCTGCGTTTGAGAAATAACCTGCTAATATGACAGAAACAAGTTTTTTTACAGAATTTTTAGTCGTTTTTCTTTTATAGCGCAAAAAATAAAAAACCCAGAGGTGATCAAATACCACCAAAAGAAAGCTCTATTTGTGTGAAAAAAAGGACAAAAATTTCAAATGGGTACAATGTTGTATGACTGAGTAATTGTCATTCAAATTGTGAGAGCACCGAAAGCTGAAAATTGGTCTGGTTAGGAAGGGGGTTTAAGTGCCCAGTGGTCAAGTGGTTAAATTGTGTGTAGCCCACACACGATCATTTTAAATGACGTTTTTGAAAAAGACATTTTTTTTTCATGCTAAAAAATTATCATGTGTACGCGGCATTAGGCTTCATGCACATGGACATATTAAAATAGTCCCTTCTAACAGGAGCTGGCAGAAATATCCAGCACAAAAAATGCTAATTTTGGTGCACAATTATGTGTAATAATGCAAATTTACAGACATGTATAGCTTTTGATATGGGAAAGAGGGACACCTATAAGCACAACACGGTGTGACAATTTAAAGTGATTGTAAAGTCAATTTTTTTTTTTAACCACTTAAGACACGGACCAATACGCTGGCAAATGACCCAAGGGGTTTTTGCGATTCGGCACTGCGTCGCTTTAACAGACAATTGCGCGGTCGTGCGACGTGGCTCCCAAACAAAATTCGCGTCCTTTTTTTCCCACAAATAGCGCTTTCTTTTGGTGGTATTTGATCGCCTCTGCGATTTTTATTTTTTGCGCTATATACAAAAATAGAGCGACATTTTTGAAAAAAAATCAATTTTTTTTACTTTTTGTTATAATAAAAAAACAATAAACTAAATTTTAGTCAAACATTTAGGCCAAAATTTATTTAGCCACATGTCTTTAGTAAAAAAAAAATCGCACTAAAAAAAAATTAGCTACCTAGCGGGAACAGCGACACTAATACAGCGATCAGAAAAATGATCGCTTAGTGATGCTGGCAATAGGGAGTGAAAGGGTTAACTAGGGCAGTGATCAAGGGGTTAAAACTTTATTGGGGGGGGTGGGGGGGCTTCCCTGACACTAACACTAACTGACTGTCACACAGTCTGTCACACTGACACTAAATACAGTAATCATACATGTATGATTACTGCATTCAGTGACATTGTGACCGGGGGGAGGGGGGGGGGGGCGATCGCGGGGGTTAAATGTGTTTTTGTGTGTGTGTAAGTGTGCTGTTGGTGCAGACTTACTTGCTGTGTTGTGATCTCTCCTCAGCGGCGCTTGAAACAAACGCCGAGGGAGAGATCAGAGGAGGAAGTGACAGGGCGGGGGGGCGCGCGCATTGGCTGGGAGCGATCCGGAGGGGGCGGGTGAAAACGGATAGCCGCCCCCTCTTGTCGGATCGCTCCTGCAGCCACGCGGACCGCCGCATGTACGGGGGGGGGGTCCGATCGGACCCCCGATCCCCCCCAAGGCACCAACGTATATATACGTTGATGTGCCTGTCGGTGCCATTCTGCCGACGTAAATGTACATGCGGCGGTCCTTAAGTGGTTAAATAACAAACAGGTTATACTTACCTGCTCTCTTGCAGTGGATTTGCACAGAGCAGCCCAGTCCAGATCCTCCTCTTCTCAGGTCCCTCTTTGGCTCTCCTGGCCCCTCTCTCCTGTCGAGTGCCCTCACAGCAAGCAGCTTGCTATGGGAGCACTTGAGCCGAGTCACAGCCCCGTGTGCCCATTCAGACCCTGCCCCTCTCTCTCCTGATTGGCTGACCGACTTTGATTGACAGCAATGTGAGCCAATGGCACTGCTGCTGTGTCTCAGCCAATGAGGAGGAGAGTCCCGGAATGCCAAGACACTCGTGGACATTGCTGTAGAGGGATGGGGCTCGGGTAAGTAAATTAGGGGTGCTGGGGTGGCTGCTGCACACAGGATGTTTTTTTTTATCTTAAAGGGGTTGTAAACCTTCCTGTTTTTTCACCTTAATGCATCCTATGCATTAAGGTGAAAAAACATCCAATAATTACAGGCCCCACAGCCCCCCGGTTTACTTACCTGTCGAGAACGCGCTGGATCTTGGTCCGGTCTTCTTGGCTCTTCATTGGATAGATTGATAGCAGCGCAACCATTGCCTCCCGCTGCTGTCAATCAAATCCAATGACGCGGGCACCGGCATTCGTGTCTATGGATGTAAATGCAGGACTCGGGCGCGTGCCCGCATGATAACCACCTTGGGAAATCGCTTTCCAGAGAGGGTTATCTGAGGTGGGGAGGAGCCGAGACAGCCACTGAGGGACCCCAGAGGTCGAAGATCGGGGTCACTCTGTGCAAAACGAACTGCACAGTGGAGGTAAGTATGAAATGTTTGTTATTTTTATTTTTTTTATATATATTCAAACCTTTGCAATCATTTTAATTCATTATGATAGAAAAAAAACTTCTGACTTTTCAACTAAACTTTAATTCCAGAATGCCCGCAGCTTGGCACTATGGTGGTGAGTCACACGGCCATTCTCACTTGAGCGTATTCTGACATATTCTAACTTGCCTTCACTGGGGTGACAGACCAGATCAGTCTTTTCGGAGTAGTAGAATAAATAACACACGCGTGTGCATTGTGCTAATGGTGAAAAATGAGTAACAGGAATCTGGAACAGCAGATTAAAGGCCTGTACACACGATTCCGGTTTTTCGTCCGACAAAAGCTGGATGTGCAGACTATAAAATTTTTGTCGTACATCAACTCAACTTCTGATTTCTCATGCTCAGAGATGAAAGAATACATACAAAACTATTCAATACATTACATCACTTCTGTAGTTGTATTCTGTCGTACGAGAATTTTCATATGCTGAGTAACCTCTTGACTTTTGACATGAGATTATGATTCAACAAAAAATGGACGAACGGTCATCTGAAAATCTGATTGTGTGTACGAGGCTTAATATTAGATTTTGCGTAAAAATTGGCAAAAGTGTGAGTGAAACTTTAGCTCTGTTACAACAAGCTTATGTTGAACATTCCATAAAGAAATCAAGTGTTGTTGATGGCATAGAAGGTTTAGGGCGCGGTGGGAAGATTTCCACAACGTCATAAAAAGTGGGCAGCCAAAAACACAATGGATGGATATAAACATGGACAGATTGCAGGTGATTTACTAAAAATGAGTGGGAAATCTGGTGCAGCTGTGCATGGTAGCCAATCAGCTTCTAACTTCAGTAGATTCAATTAAAGGGGAGGTTCACCTAAAAATAAACTTTTAACATTGTCATTAATGTCATAAATGTCATTAGAATCGGCCGTTTTTAAAAAAAATACGTCTGTACATACCGATTCCTATATGCCTTCTCATCGCCGCTTCCGGGTATGTTCGTCGAGGCTGGGCGTGCCTAATTGATTGACAGGCATCCGACCAACGCATACAGCGCGTCACGAGATGCCGAAAGAAGCCTAACGTCGGTGCGGCTCTATATGGCACCTTTGCACCGACGTTCAGCTTCTTTTGGCATCTTGTGATGCGCTTGTATGCGTCGGTCGGATGCCTGTCAATCAATTAGGCACGCCCATCCCCGACCATCATACCCGGAAGCGGCGATGTAGGAATCGGTATGTACGGACGTATTTTTTTTCTAAAAAAAATGGCCGATTCTAATTGCATTTATGACATTAATGACAATGTTAAAAGTTTATTTTTAGGTGAACCTCCCCTTTAAGCTTTGACAATAAGCCCCCGTTGACATCAGTGCGATTTGACATGGGATTTGACATGTCAAATTGAATGCCAAATCACAGCCTTTGCCGGCAACAGCACTGTCCCAATCGATGCCACGCCGACTTCGATGCGGCGCTGCACCGATTTCCAAAAGTAGTTCCTGCACTACTTTTGACGACTTTGGGGGCAATTTCAATAGACATCTGTACATAAACCCACACAGATGTCTTTCAAACCACCCATGAACTTGCACTGAAATGCGTGTTTGAAATGTTGCAAGTTCAGCTGGAATTGCACGATATCAAACCCGTATTCAGTGTGAACGAGGGCTAAAACCTGGAAGCTGATTGGCTTCTATGCACAGTTGCACCAGATTTTGAACTCTCCAGTTTTAGTAAATTAACCCCAGTATGAACCCATGTACTCTTAGATCGAAGATTAGAAACTGGATGCAAGGTTTAGCACTGTAAAACACTTTTTGGTAGATGAATAGTGCATTTTATATACAGGTGTATATACACCAGATCAAAATGAAAGGCTTTGTTCCAAATGTCCCTCCAAATCAGGCACGGTTGGGAGCTGCTATGGCTTCAACTCATTGTAATGGCTAGAATATTAATTTGCTACTGCCACTAAAATGAATATACATGCATACGCATGCATTTACAAGCTTTATGTGTGTTTACATGTATATTTGCCGTAATTATGCCAGTATGCTCATCTTCAAAAGCAGATTTGGGGCTTTTTTTGCCACTAAGCCCTTCTTCAAAATGTGAATATAAATGCCATGTGGATACATGGCTGAAATAAAGCTGTGTGAGTAATAAACCTCCTAGGGAGGATCCCAGGGGCGGCGTGACCGGAAGATGGTGGAGTAGAGACAGACAAGCTCCACAAGCTCCGCTCCTCCACCCGACTCATAATGACAGAGGGATAGTGGTTGCATTTCCCAGAGAATTGGAGATACCACAGCGCTGCAGAGACTGGTAGGAGAGGCCATGTAAACTCCACCAGGGGATGAGGAAGAAAAAGGAAGTGAGCACAATACCTGGAGGGCGAGAGCACAGTGAACCGTCACAGCCGCTCCAGCCGACCCGTCCGCTGCGTCCATCCCAGCCGGAGATCCAACGATATTTCCCCCTGACGCGGTCAGCGGCGATCAGATATCGCGAGAGTGGGTCTAGTGACACAGAGACGCGCGGGGGCGCATTGGAGCGAGTATCCTCTCTCTCCACAACAGCGTCTCCGGTAAAGCTGCGCTCAGCTCCCAAGATGCAGCCCTCTCTATGCGGTGAAGAGCAGGGAGGACAAATAAGAGGGGGCGAGAAACCCCATATAGATCATCTACAGGGAGAGCAAGAAACGGAACTGAGTATATTGAAAGCCATGCTGCAAGCCCTACCTACACGGATGGACATGGAGATGCTGGTAAAGCGCATGGAGGAGTCCCATCGCAAAGAGATCGAGAGCGTTCGGGAGGAAGTCGTACAGATTTCAGATAAGTTGGATAAAGATGAAATGTTGTTGACTAATTTAGACGCTCGTGTCTCTTCTATAGAACAGATATATATGGTGAAAGTAGCCCAGGTTGATCGCATGCAATTGCGATTAGAAGAGATGGAAGATCGCAGCAGGCGCAGGAACTTAAGATTTAGAGGGGTTCCTGAAACAGTTGAAAAGGACGCCCTACAGTCAACTATCAATAGGATCTGTAACCAATTAACCCCCTCCATGCCCTCCCAGGGGTTTGAATTTGAAAGACTACATAGAGCGTTGGGCCCCCGCTCATCAAATACGAATAGGCCGAGGGATATAATTGGCTGCTTCCATCGTTATGCGCATAAGGAGATGATTAGCCGAGCAGCATGGGAGAGGGGGGACATTGAGCTAGATGGGGCTCAAATAAAGACCCTACCAGACTTATCCAGGGCCACACTACAGCGGAGAGCCATGTTGCGCCCCTTATTGGAGAGGATAAGGGCCTCTGGGGGGACATATCGATGGGGGTACCCAATCTCCGTTACTATCAGAAAAGGAGCAGACTCCTTCCTGTTACAGCAGCCTACGGAACTCCCTGACCTATTTAGATTCCTGGGAACAGAGCCTGTTGAGGTTCCAGACTGGTTACAGCAGCTACCATGAATAAGAAGATAAGGACAGATAAGAGACTCTGGAACTAAAGGGATGAGGATTTTTCCCCCCGGGCCCCTTGGCTCCCTCCCTCCCCCCTTGCGGTCTCTCCCCCCGGTTTCCCCCCCTGATTTCCCCTCCTGTTGGGGTCCCCCCATTCTGTGGGGGGTCCCCCCCCCTCCCAGCCCCCGGCCCTCCCACATGAAGGGGTAATAGGGCACCTATTAAAAAGTAGATATAAATAATGCAGACGACAGAAGTCTGAGGATAAATGGACACAATTTTTTTTTTTTCTTCACTTAAATGTTTTTTCTTCACTTTTTCCACTTTCACTATGAATTTTTTTTGGATGCGAGTCACAAAGAAGTACTGAGATGTACAAGCCATGGGCTTCTATAAGAACACTAATCACTTATGTTTTTTTTTTTGTTTTTTTTTTATATATATATGCACATATGCACATATATGCACATATGCTCTCAATATGTAGTCATTAAGTAGTTGTTTAGGTATTTACCTATGTATTTTTGTTAGTTTGGAAATCACAGGAGTGCACTTGAGTGGAAAACATTGAGGATAATTATGCAACTTAGAGGTGTATGTGTGGGGGTGGGGGGGTGGGGGGGGGCGGGGGGGGGGGTACTCGTGGTGGGGGGGGTGGGTTCGGAGAGGAGGAATTTGGAGCGAGGTCTGCCACCTCTGGCTCCTCAAACCATGGGCACCTTTGGAGGGTTGTCTTTGGGGGTGCTGAGGGTGGTCTGAATGAAGGAATAGGGAAGGCAGCATAAGTAGAGCTGAAAGTTGCCTCCTCTAGAATAGGCTGGCGCACAATAGGTACTCAGAGTGGGTAATCTCAGCACAGAATAAGCTGGCATTTAAGAAAGGGGGCTCAGCAGTGGGTGGTTCTAGAGTAGTTATACTGGTTGTTTCCTTCTCTCACTCCTATAAAAGTTGACCACTTGGACCCTATTGGAATCCTAGATGGACTTTTTCCCTACCCTGTCCCGCTCGAGACTATGGGGACCGAGATAGGGGAATAGGGGGGGGGGGAATCAGCTGAGAAGAAGTGAGAGGGAGAAGGGTGGTGAGGGGGGGAAAAAAAAAAAAAAAAGAAAAAAAAATGTGTGGGCCTGTACGGGGGCGTGAATAGGAGGGAGAGAAGACAACAAGTAGTCTCTGGGAGAGGCAGAGATTGAACTGGAGTCGGGGGGGGGTAGAAGGAGACGGGGTGGGAGCCACCTGACCGGTCTTGTTACTTCCCCTATAGTAGGCATACACCCACGGTGGTGATTGGAGGAAGGATCCAGTCCAGGGTGTTGTTTTTCCCATTAGGGACATAGAAGGGGGAGGGGGATAGATTAAGGGAGGGAGGGGGGTGGTTGGGTTTTTTTTTTTTTTTCTCTCTCTTTTGGGTTTTTTTCCTAGCTATCTTTCTCCGTTTTTTCTATCTACCAGACTCCTACCTGAATCTGGAGATGGAGGCATTAAAAGTAACTTCATTGAATGCCAAAGGATTAAATATTCCAGAAAAGCGCAGGATGATGCTGAAAGACCTAAGGAATTGGGGGACAGACGTAGCATACGTGCAAGAGACCCACTTCAGGGCAGGGGACCTACAATTTTTACAGAATAGATTCTTCCCATGCGTATACCATGCGATGAATCAGGAGGCAAAGTCTAAGGGAGTTTCTATTCTGATCTCCAACCGAGTGGCCTGGAGGCTACAAGATAAATATCTAGATCCCAATGGTAGGTTCCTTTCCCTGAAGGGGAATATAGGAGATGTCAAAGTGACTCTGGCTACCATGTATGTACCAAACACTAATCAGGATGTATTTATTAGAAGAGCCCTAACAGAGCTAAGAGATTTCGCAGAGGGTAAATTAATATTGGGGGGCGACTTTAACATCATGCTTGATCCTAGACTAGACACATCCTCGGGGACATCATCAATCCCAGGGAATACTAGAAGGGGGATAATAAGGAAATTACACGATGAGCAGCTAGTAGACGCCTGGAGGATATTACATCCAGATGAAAAGGATTATACCTTTTTCTCAAACCCGTACCAGAGATACTCCCGAATTGATCTTTTCCTGATTCCCCACTATTTGATTACAGCAGTTAAGGATATAACAATTGGAAACATAACGTGGTCAGATCATGCCCCGATTAGTCTGTGTCTCTCTCTCTCCAGTGCAGTATTCATTCAAGATAGATACTGGCGGATGAATGAAAGTCTGCTGCATAATCCAGAGGTTAAAAAGGATGTGGCAAAGGAGATTGAGGCATACTTTCAGGTCAATGACACGCCAGGAAGTGATCCAGGAATGGTGTGGGAGGCACACAAGACAGTCATCAGGGGAATCTTGATAAAACATGGATCATACTTGAAAAAAAAACGGGAGAAACAGATCAGGGAAATATTACTGGAGATCCAAAGACTGGAACTCCAACATAAAAAAATACAACTACCTACAGTAGGGAGGGAATTAGGTCAATTAAGAAGACAGTTCTCAGAGATTATGCGATTTAAAGCCAAAGCCACTATACAAAGAGGTAAAAAGATGAATTATGAGCTGGGGGATAAATGCAGTAAATTACTGGCAGGGAAACTAAAGGAAAAGAACAGGGCAACTTATGTACCGCAAATCAAAGGAAAAGGGGGACAGTTAGTAAAAAAAAACAAGAGAAATAGCCCAGATATTCGGGGATTTTTATTCCTCATTATATAACCTGCCTCCAGCAGACAATATAAAGGGGGGGATAAAAGAATACCTCTCCGAGGCAGGAATTTCTAGACTGCCACCCCCAGCCCGGGACTGTTTAGAGAGTCCTATCACCGCGGTAGAGGTTGAGGAAACCCTTAAAAAGGTAAAATCCGGGAAATCCCCAGGGCCTGACGGTTTCCCAATAAGTTGCTATAAAGAATTCCCCACGATTCTAACAGGACAGATGTCAAAATTTTACAATGAGTTGGGCTGTGCTGCGGCATTCCCTCCGGATGCACTTTTAGCCCATATCACCGTGATTCCTAAAGACGGGAAGGATCCGGCGGAATGCGGCAGCTACAGGCCAATTTCATTGTTAAACGCGGACTTAAAACTTTTTTCAAAAATTATTGCCTCTAGACTCCAACCATGGATAACACAGTTAGTAGATCTAGACCAGGTAGGGTTTGTCCCTGGACGTGAAGCCAGGGACAACACGATTAAAACTCTTAACTTGGTGCACTGGGCTGGAGAAAAAAAGATCCCCTGTGTATTTTTGGCCTACTGCAGGCGAATCAGGCCCTGCACTCCTCCATGGCACAATTCCCCACCACGGGCCAACCAGTGGTAGATACCACGCTGAAGGACATGCTACTGTCCCTCCAGTCCTCCCTGATGACAGACCTCTCCTCAGTTTTCTCAAAACTCACTACATAAATGCAAGGGCTGGATAGCAGAGTCTCACACCTAAAGAACAGTATGGGAGACTGCACAACCACAGTGAACAATCGTATTGACTCCTATGATGACATACAAAATGAACAGAAATGGATGAGGGCCAAGCTGGCAGATTTAGAGGACAGGTCCAGGAGGAATAATTTGAAACTGCGGGGGGTCCCTGAATCCATATTGCCAGCAGACCTTCCCAAATATGCCAGGGAACTCCTTCATGCCATACTGCCTGACGCCTCTCCCAGGGATCTTATAATTGACAGGATCCACCGCATAGCCAAACCCTCGCACCTAGCTGCCACGGTACCGAGGGACGTCCTGATGAGAATTCATTTCTTTCACGTCAAGGAACGGCTACTAGAAACCGTCAGGGGAGGCCCACCGCTGCAAGCCCCGTTCGAAGGGGTCCTGCTATTCCCGGACCTATCAAAATATACTCTACAACTCAGACGCCAACTCAACCCAGTCACGAAGGGTCTCCACAACAACAAAGTACAGTACAAATGGCGCTACCCAGCTACCCTGCTTGTAACGAAAAATGGCTCCACACATGTGATCCAGGACCTGCAGAAAGGTCTACAGATGCTACATTCATGGGGCATCCGTCTGCTCTGAAAGCTCAAAGAGGACCCAGACCTGCACGTCGTGCCCCCGTGACCCAAGAGGATGATACGGAACAGATGAACTGATTATTCCGAGCTTGCTTTTCCATATCTACTTAACAGATGCTCTCCCTGGCATCCAGCCGTATACTGTTTTCTCTTTTTTTTTTTTGGTTTGTTTCACTTGTTTCAGCCTTGGGACTTTTACCCCCCAAACCGGCGGTTTAGTTGACCATTTGGTCCCTGCACTCCGCTTCCTAACTGTATTGGTGGCTCAGCCACTCCGTATCGCTCTCAGCAACACCACCAGTTGTTTCTTGTCTGTTCAGTTATTTAACTCTTGATTCTCAGTTGCAGCACCTCCTCTACCTCCACAGAGACTCGCACGGGGCAGACCCTTGACCAACGACTTCCTGCCAGACGGTACTGCGTTCTACACTCAGATAAGCTCACCCTGCTCTCCAAACTGTAAGTGACCTTGGTTATCCTACATGTTCCCCGGCCGTTTTTCCCCAATGGCGACTAAGATCCTGTCCCTTAATGTAAATGGGTTAAACCACCCTGCAAAAAGGCACTCCTTATGGAAAACTGCGCTGGACCTAAACTGCGATATACTGTGTATCCAAGAAACCCACCTTCTGTCCCATGGGACACCTCTGTGCTCCAACAGACGCTTTCCCCATGTTTTTGCAGCCCCTTTCACTTCCAAAAAAAGGGGAGTGATCATCGCAATTAGAGATACGGTCAAATTCCTCCTGCACTCTGTGGTAACCGACCCGGATGGGCGTTATGTCATTCTTTTATGTAATGTCAATGGTACAGATTATACCTTGGTTAACATTTACGCTCCCAACGTCAAACAGATCGGCTTCCTTCGAAAACTAAAGAAAATTGTTCACCCCATTAAAAGGGGCCACCTGATTATATGTGGAGATTTTAATTTAGTACCCGATATAACTATGGACTCTACCTCCACCTCGAAACGTAGAGAATCCCCTCTAAAGCGATTCATAAAATCAATCGACCTGTTTGACGTTTGGAGGTGCCATCACGGATCAGAACGTGATTACACTTTCCTTTCCCCCCTTCACAAAACGTACTCACGTATTGACATGTTTCTTGCTGACAAATGGCTGTTGCAATCTATCAGCGCATCTGTGATCCACACTGCGACCTGGTCGGACCATGCCCCTATCACCATCACCATTTCGGACTCTCCTAGCACAAGGCCCACGTATGTGTGGCGGGCCAACAACTATATTTTACAACATCCTTCCTACTCCCCAACTATCTCTGACCACCTGTCAGAATATTTTGACCTAAATACGGGAACCGTGTCCGATCCAGGCGTGGTGTGGAACGCGCACAAAGCGTTTGTAAGAGGGATTTTGATTAAACTCAGCGCATCACACAAGAGACGCAGAGCTGCAAAATTAGACACTCTGGTCTCCCAGATAGACTCCTGCGAACAACTAAACAAAACCAATCCAGACCCAACTAGGACAGCCCTTATCCTCTCCCTACGCCAGGAGCTGAGACTCCTTCTCCTCCACTCCTTTGAACACTGTCAAAGGAAGTGGAAAGCGAATACCTACTCCACGTCCAACAAAGCAGGCAAAGCTCTAGCACAACGCATTAAAAGGCGTCAAGCTAAAAGCAAAATCGATTATCTTTACCACCCCCACACGAATGCAAAACTCACAAACCCTCAAGAAATAGCCGACGCGTTCAGCGCATACTATGGGGACCTATACAACCTTCGCAACGACCGTGACACTCACCAACCTTCCTTGACTGAAATAGACAATTTCCTTAATCACGTTAGTCTGCCATCCCTCACAACGGACCAATTGGCCCGACTTAATGAGCCCTTCACTGCTCCTGAAATCCTAGCAACCATAAAATCCCTGCCAATGGGCAAATCCCCTGGTCCGGATGGTCTCTCGGGGGAATATTTCAAACAATTTGCCCAACAGCTGGCACCTACTTTAACCGCACTTTTTAATACCGCGATCACCTCTTCCAAATTCCCTGCGGAATCTCTACAAGCACTAGTGGTTACATTGCCCAAACCGGGCAAGGACCCGACCTCCCCCCAAAATTTTCGCCCAATATCGCTCCTCAACGTAGACCTAAAAATCTATGCTAAAACGATTGCTACGAGACTTATCAACATCATGCCCACATTGGTTCATAGAGACCAGTCCGGGTTCACGATAGGTAGACAAGCGTCGGATGCTACAAGACGGGTGATAGACATTCTACATCATGCGGAGTCTAGCGGAACGCCTTCTCTGCTCCTATCGTTGGATGCAGAGAAGGCGTTCGACAGAATCCACTGGGGGTACCTACGACGTGTACTTGAAAAATTTGGATTCCAGGGTCATATACTCACAGCTCTACTGGCTTTGTACACAACCCCTTCGGCAAGAGTGTTCTCAGCCGATATGATCTCCCAACCATTCATCATATCCAATGGCACCAGACAGGGCTGCCCGCTATCCCCACTGATTTTCAATCTTCTCATAGAACCACTGGCGGAACACATTAGACAAAATCCACGGATCTCTGGGTTTAAATTGGGCCCCACCACTCATAAGATCAGTTTGTTCGCGGACGACGTTGTGCTCATGCTCACCGACCCGACAACGTACCTAGTCGAAGCCAATAAAACCCTCCATTGGTTCAGTGAAGTGTCATATTATAAGGTTAACGCTAACAAATCCTTCATACTAGACTTGGGTCTTGACGCCACTTCTAAAAACCTGCTACAAGTACAATTTCCCTATACGTGGGCGGAAGATCTCTTATCTGGGAATCCGACTGACTCGCTCCACCAAACATCTATTTAAATACAACTTCATACCCTTCCTTGACAAACTCCAGAAGGACATTCAGGACCTGGCCAAACATGAGCTCTCCTGGTCTGGGAGGCTCGCAGCATTTAAAATGATGCATCTGCCGCAGCTCCTCTACCTATTCCGGACAATTCCCATTCCTATTCCAGGATCCTACTTCCATTCCCTACAAACCACCCTGAACACACTGCTATGGCAAGGCAAGAAGCCCCGCTGTGCGGCACATCTGCTCTCCAGGCATAAACATGCCGGGGGGGCAGGATCCATTGACTTTAAGGAATACTACTGGGCCACGATCCTTACACAACTCTCAGACTGGTTCCAGCCGGCTCCTCTTACATTGTGGGGACAGCTGGAATCCACTTTGATAAACCCTAACAATCTCCGTGAATGGATCCTGGGAGTACCACACGGAGCACTGGTGTCTAATTCACTCCCTCCTACAATGCGAGCATCAGCCTTAGCTTGGAAGTTTTTAGTTCACCAAGGTGAACTCCATCCTCTGCCGTTCCATCCTCCCATACCACTGCAGTGCCTCCGGCACTGTACTATTGATCTAGATCTGAAACGCTGGACATCCAGCGGTATATCTCTCCTTCAAGACATTATGCATGGGGAAACGTTGCTTACATTTCCCCAAATACAAACCAAATTCCACCTGGCCCATTCGGAAGTCTTTACCTACCTTAGAATCAGACACTGCCTATCTCGGATACCCAACCCGTGCTACCCTATCCCCCCTTCTACGTGGTCTTTCCTGACTTCTGCCCCATCCAAAAAAAAAGGAATTTCCCTCTTCTACAATTCTTTCCGCCAAAAAACGGTATTAGCGAAATCCAAACCACACTTCCAATGGGACGCAGACTTGGGACAAACTCTGTCTGCAGACCAATGGCATTCTGCACTTCGGTCCATCTATGCAGCTACATGTAATGCGGCACTAAGGGAACTTACTATGAAATTGTCGTTACGCTGGTACCTCACCCCGGCTAGGTTAGCTAAATTTAGCAGCAATAGCCCCGACACCTGCTGGAGATGTGGAAATGCCAAGGGTGATTTAATGCACATATTCTGGTCCTGTCCGTCCATTACCAGGTATTGGACTACCATCTTCCGAATACTCTCGGACCTAGCAAGGCACCCTATACTCCCATCAGCACCTCTGGCACTTCTGAACATAGACATTGACCAAACACCAAGGGACACACAACTAGTAGTCACTAACATCCTGCTGGCAGCTCGGCTGAGCATTGCCAGACTCTGGAAATCGACCGAGTCCCCGAAAATAGAAAATGTTATTGACCTAGTGAACCTCCACCACAACTTTGAGCTCACGCTGGCCTCCAGCAAGGGTCGTCTGGCGGAAGCCCAAAAGAGGTGGCATGCATGGGCACATTGGCCTAACGTAGCACTGTTTTTGTGACTCCGGAGGTCGGTTTAGACCGCCCGGACTACCAGGGTTCTAGCTTCAAAATACCTCCTTATACCTTGTATGTTTGAGAAATGTTCTGTGAAACCTAACACTGTTGCTGTGTCTGGCTTAAGCTGCCAAATTGTAATGTTTGACAATATGCTGTTTGCTGTTTCTGACTCTGTGTAACCATTCTTGACGAAAAACTGGAATGTACTCATTTGTTCTACTTGTAAACCGAAATACTCAATAAAAAAATATTGAAGAAAAAAAAAAGAGTTTAGGAGCGATTGATGTTTTTACAGCTCCTAAACTTCTCCAGAAAAAAAAAAAAAAAGGTTGGTAGACTGGTGCAGACATGGGGAGGGTAAACGTTGGGTTGAAATAGAGCAATATGTCAGCCAGGTTCCTTTGAATAGAGCACCATGGTGCTATGAAGCACTCCCGGGGGACCTTAGGAGCAAAAATATGCAGAAACAAGAAATTCTCATCAGGTAAATCACCATTATTACCTATAATAGGAAATCCCAACTTCCCACCAGGGATGGAGAGGGACACAGCTGGGAAGTTTAGAGAGAAAGGCCTTAGCCAGGCCTCAGATTTTGTGATATCGGGTTTGTGGCCTTCCATAGGGGAGCTAATGAGGGTTGGTGGCCCATTTGAGCTTAGGATGTGGCAGGCACTGCAGGTTAGCCATTTCCTGAGATCATTGGGCCGTGCAACGGAATTTCAAAGGCAATTGACGCCACTGGAGAGAAGCTGTAGTGGGGTGGAGCCACTCTCAGGAGTGTTATCCAAAATGTACGGGTTTTTGAACACACCCCCAGAAGAATATGTGATGCCGAGCATTAGTAAGTGGGAGAGGGATCTGGGGAGAAGTTTCAGTCCAGACCAGCATAAGCAAATAATTGCTCTGGCTCTTAACACCTCAAGATGTTCGAAAACCCAAGAAGCTAACTACAAGCTTCTCACCCAGTGGTATTATACCCCAGAAAGGCTACATAAATTCAATAACGAAGTAGAGGAAAACTGCTGGAGATGTGAGGAGGAACAAGGAACGCTTTTACATGTGTTTTGGTCATGCCGAAAGGTCAGACAGTATTGGGAAGAAGTACGGAGAATCTCCCAAAAATTTATTGAAGATCGAATCCCAGATGATCCTGCCTTCTTCTTGCTGCACTTATCACAGATTCCGGGGCAGAAGTATAGGAAGTCAGTAGTGTGCCATCTGGTTAATACAGCAAGGGCGGGTATTACCTTGAGGTGGAGGGACCCAAGGCCCCGAACTGTCGCGGGATGGCTTAATCGGACCCAGGAGGTAGGAGCAATGGAAGACCTGGTTCTTTCTGCTCATAACAGGAGGACGCAATATAAAGAAACTTGGTCAAATTGGAATCATTTTACAAGAACAGAGGAAGGGAGGAGACTTATGATGGAGGAATGAGGGGAGAGGTGGCAGGGAGAGAACCTAGGATTGATATAATAAATTATTAATTTTTTTTTTTTTTTTTTTTTGGGGGGGGGGGGGGGGTGGGGGGCGGGCGGAGAGGGGGGTAATTTAAGAGAATAAGGGAATAGAAAGGATAAATGTATAGACCAATATTAGGTATATGGTGAAGTATAAGGAATTGGTATTTTGGTTTGTAAATGTATGTATATCAGCTATAAGATGTTGTATACTATTGTTTCTTTTTCTTGAAAACTAAAATAAAGGATAAGCAAAAGAAATAAAGCTGTGTTCAGAAGCCTAAGAAATACTTATAAAAACTTCAATTTTTCTGCCCATGGGCATGAGGCATAAGATGTTTGAGTGGAAATCTAGGGAGAAAAATAAAATCTTTGTTGTACATAGGGTTGCCACCTGTCTGGAATTCACCTGGACAGTTCGGGTTTGGAATTATGCCTCCGTGTTTTAGTCTGGCTGAAACCCAGACACGTTATTCAGACTGGGCTGTGGCTCCTCAAGTAACTGAGATAGTTACACAAAAATCTGTTACCATCCGGGAGTCGTGGGCCACTGTCTGGGGGCAGGTTTGGCATCAATGGGGAACTGGGAGGGGGGGTGGGCGATGATGTCAGCAAGAACAGTTTGGCCCCATCCCCTGTTTGCCACAGGGCTCTGTATTATGATTCTTCTTGGAGCACCCAAAGATGTTCTCACGTCTTTTATGTTCCTACAGTGTATACTATGAAAAAAAATGTGCCCTGTGCCGATAAGTGTTTGGGTTTGGCTTGAAGAAAAGGTGGCAACCCTAGTTGTAAATAGGGATTTACTAAATATGAATCAGCAAATTGATTGTTAGAGTTGGAACATACAGCAAATCTAAACAATTAGCTTGCTTCAACATTCACAAATAACAAGTGACCTGCATGATCTGCCATTTCTGAATAATTTGTGCTTTCAATGTCACATTGATGGGTCTCTGTAATCGGTGCAGGACCAGGCAGTAATCCACATGCAGATATGATTCTGACTTAATTATTTCATGTGCCTACATAATTTGTAGAAAGATAATTTTCTTTTGACAAACATTTCTTGCTGTTTAAGTCTTAAATCCAATAATAAATATTCAATCTCACTGTACCTAAAAGTTGTGTTACTTAGCGGAAAAAATTGCTTTTTTTTTACAGAATACATTGTTAAACCCAATGCAGAATTCTGTTTACAGTCCAAGGTGCTTGCAATCTATGCCCAAACTCTCTGTAGTAATTTAGGGTCAAGGTTTAGTCCCAGGTGTTGACAACTTATTTGAGAACTAAATAAGAGGCTACTCCCCAGAAAACTGCGGAGTGTTAGATAGGCGGGATGCGAGAGGCACGGCCAAACGCCAGTCGCCTACCGCCATAGAGGTCCACCTATCCCCCCTCTCTCCTCATTCCTATTCCTCCCCCCTTTTCCTCAACCCTCCCTTCCCTTTTTTCCCCCCTTCCACTTTTACCCTTCCTCCCTTTTCCCCCTTTCTTCCCTTCCCCCTTCTTTTCATTTCCCCCCTATCTCTTTTTTCTTCCCCCTATTTCCTTCTCCCTCATTCACATTTTTCCACCATCCACTTTACTTTTCCATCACAATTCAGTGATCATGCATGTTGCACTAACCCCCTCCTTGATTAAGGCTCGGTTCTGGATATTAATTATCCCTTTTACTCCTCATGTACCCATTAAGTAGGTCCTTCTACATATATGTCCTCCGATGGCCACCGCAGGGGACCTTCATACGGGTACCTTCGCCGCTCTCACTTGGCAGGATTTTTTTTAGGTAAGCGACTGAGCCCTGTGTTCCCCCAATCTATCCATATATACCTTTGTTTCTTTTAGAATCTTATTGTTTGTTCATTCATTATTTTTAAATATGCTCCTGATGAAGCAGCATATGCCGCGAAACTAGTCGAGATTGCTGTGACCTTCAACCCACTGTGTCATCCCCCCACTGGGAATTTTATTCTGGTGTTGTGTATAGTTATCACCATTTTAATTTTGTATTTTTATTGCTGTTGTATTCAATAAACTTCATTATGTTTTAATTTCAGTATTTTGATGTTGTTATCCCTGTACCAGTACCACAATAGTACCCTCTCTTCCCCCTCTTGGCTCTTCGGTTCGGGGACCTTAGACCCACTTATTTCTACTAAACTTTTAGGATGATGGTACTTTTCACTCCAATGCTTATGCATCTTACCCCAGAGGCTCTCATTTACATGCTATAAATTCTGAAGGGTGCCCAAACTTTTGTTTTCTGTCATTTTGAAAGTGTAAATGATGGAAATAAAATCTAACTTTTTTTGACATATTATAAGAATGTCTAATCTGTAATTTGATGCCTTTTGGAGATTGTTCCATCTTTCCTTGGCTTCGTTATGCACATTAATATATTATATATATAATATATACTGTATAATCCAAAAGAGAAAGGAGCACTAACGGGTCTTAAAAAGTGAACTCCCAGTGAAGATTTTATTTAGACGTTTCGATGAGGCAGATTTTATTTTATTTAGACGTTGTGTCTCAACGAAACATCAAAATAAAATCTTTAACCTTTCAAGGCACATGAGTGCCGTTCTATCTTTTGAATCATATGTATTACAGTCTTTGCTGATATGTATGCAGTGGCAATCATATGTATATATACTGTGAGAAATATTAGTAAGCCCTGGCACCAACCAAAAATGACAATATGCTAAAAAATGTGAAGCTGTCCCTTTAAGTGAATATGCCACCTCTGAAAAGCAAACCAATGAAAAGCAAGGAGCTAACACATATGTGATGATTGTATGTGAACAAAGGATAAAATAATCCAAATATATTTGAGATTCCAAAGGTGAAATTATTTTTATTTATAATAAATATTAATAAATATTGCACATTCCAAAAAAATAAAAATACATAATTAGTGAAGAAAGCTCAAATCACTGTGCTCCTGATCTCAAAGGGGTTGTTAAGGTAAATGTTTTTTCACCTTAATGCATTCTATGCATTAAGGTGAAAAGAAATCCGACAATACCGCCCCCCAGCCCCATTTATACTTACTTGACCCCTCGAAAGTCTTGCGCTCGCCCCAGACATCCTCTTCACCGCTCAGCCTGGCTGTTGATTGGTTACAGTGGATGGATTGAAAGCAGCACAGCCATTAGCTTGCGCTGCTGTCAATCACATCCAGTGATGTGGCGCACTGGGGGCGGGGCCGAGTGATACAGTGAGCGGCTATGGTCGCTGGCTGTATCACGGGAGTGCGCCCGCAAGAACTCAACACCATGCGAGCACGAAGGTGTTGAGTCCTTGCGGGGGAAGCCGAGACAGCCACCAAGGGACCCCAGAAGACCAGGTTCGGGGTCACTCTGTGCAAAACGAGCTGCACAGAGGAGGTAAGTATAACATGTTTGTTATTTCATTTTTTTTTTAATCTTTAGTGATTCTTTAAAGGTGCCTCAGATACTCCTTACATAAGTGATGGTCAGCAGCAGTTACCAAACCTTGCTTTTCATTGGTTTGCTTTTCAGAGGTGGTTATTTCACCTAAATGGGCAGCTTCACATTTTTCAGCATTTTGTCATTTTTGGTTGGTGCCAGGGCTTACAAAAATTTCTGTTTATTATGAGTTTGTGTTTATTAAAAGTCAGCAGCTACACTTTTTGTAGCTGCTGACTTTTAATAAACACAAAAACTACTGGAACTTCTCTTTAACATTATACTATCCTCATACACGTTAGCACGGTGTGTAATCTGACATGTAGCTAAACCGATTCTGTCTTCAGGAAGAGAAACTGTACTGCTTTAAATTCCTCTTTTATTGATAGTAGAATGACAGGAAAGCGGTGAAACTACAGAATAAAACAGTAGCATTTAGAACATAAGATCCATGGTACATGGCCTAAGACACATAATTATCTGCTATACATGCGGCACATGGTAATACGATGATAGTAACTAGCTATGCAAAACAAGTAACACATATAAGCCAAGATAAATGTCATAAGATAGTATTCTTACCGACTATGCTTGAAAACAATAGCAGATGATGGTCGGGAACAGAGTGATAATGTTTAGGCTCCTGAGACACATGGTGACCATTTGCTGAACAGGAAATGACTAACAAAAAGAACCAGGAAGTTCCCACAATGCCCTGGGATTTCCACAATACAGTGAGAAAAATAAGCTGAAGGAAATATATAAATCGGTCAGTAGATGGTGCTGTTACCACACAATATAATACACATGAATTTCAAGACAGGGAAAAAAGGTGCAATGTCAACTGATATCACACAAACAACTCAACCTATATCTAGGGACAAAACATACATATTTATCCACCTCCAGGTTTTTAACATTTTCCCCATTTTTTTTTAGGTTCCAGCCCCAGGTGTTGATTAGAGACCTTGTTGATATCCTAATCACCTCTTCCCAATATGGGTTGCAAAAGTGGATATGTCCAAACCATATGTTAATACTGTATGTTTCCATTTGGCATATGTGACAAAGGACTAGATGTTGGATATACAGGCAGTCCTTGGGTTACAAACAAGATGGGGTCTGTAGGTTTGTTCTTAAGTCGAATCTGTTTGTAAGTCGGAACAGGTACATTTTTTAAGTGAAGCTCCAGCCAAAAATAACTATTTGTAAGCTTCTTGGAAAGCATAGGAAAGGGTTATCACCTAACATTTGTTTTGCTGTCTGTGCCCCTGTTCAGAAGATTTTGCCTCACTTACTGTCCCTATGATGATTGGATTTTGAAAATTTTGGGTCGTTGTGGAAACAAGCCTTGGTGATAAAGCATCAGTGGAGACACCTTTTCCCATAATAACTCTCTTATGCCTCGTACATGTGATCGGGTTTCCCGGCTGACTTTTTAACACCAGGAAACCCGAGGGGAAAGCTGAAAAACCAGCTCGGCATCTTTTTCCCCCTACACACGGACGGTTTTCCTGGCAGGAAAACTGCCATGAGAGCTTTGGTCGGGAAACCCGGCACTGTGTATGCTCGGGGGCCCCATGAGTTGTCAGTCCTATAGGAAAACTGCCAGGAAAAAGACCGCCGGGAATCGCGGCCAGTTTTCCCGGCCAAAAGCTGTCACGGCAGTTTACTCGATGGGAAAACTGGTCATGTGTACGAGGCATTACAGGGGAGAATTTCCCTTTCTAGGTGTAGATTTCCTCTCACTTCCTCTTGTCTCCTGTTTGTAAGTAGGAGTTGTTTGTAAGTCGGATGTTTGTAACTAGGGGACTGCCTGTATATTGTCTATATACTGTATATATTGTAATAAACCTTGTGAAGAAATTTCAACTGAGTGAAGCAGTCTTTTGCAGAGATCATATTGGTGAGGTAAGTGGTCACACAGTCATCCCAGTCAGCAGTAGCAGTAAGTCATCTGCCTGGTCCATTAACCACTTCTGATGTATCATTTCTAAGTTAGTACAGAAAGCATTAGAAAACTTAAGATAATTGGAAAGTAGGGGTTTCCCCATCACTCATGAAACCAGCAATCGTTTAAGAGGGTCAGAATTCAGAGTGAGAGGCAGTGTGAATGGGTGGGGAGACAAGGCATGCTTCAATTGCAGAGAATGAAATAACATCCAAGTTAACAGCCTGGAGTGTATTACAGGGAGTGCAGAATTATTAGGCAAATTAGTATTTTGACCACATCATCCTCTTTATGCATGTTGTCTTACTCCAAGCTGTATAGGCTCGAAAGCCTACTACCAATTAAGCATATTAGGTGATGTGCATCTCTGTAATGAGAAGGGGTGTGGTCTAATGACATCAACACCCTATATCAGGTGTGCATAATTATTAGGCAACTTCCTTTCCTTTGGCAAAATGGGTCAAAAGAAGGACTTGACAGGCTCAGAAAAGTCAAAAATAGTGAGATATCTTGCAGAGGGATGCAGCACTCTTAAAATTGCAAAGCTTCTGAAGCGTAATCATCGAACAATCAAGCGTTTCATTCAAAAGAGTCAACAGGGTCGGAAGAAGCGTGTGGAAAAACCAAGGCGCAAAATAACTGCCCATGAACTGAGAAAAGTCAAGCGTGCAGCTGCCAAGATGCCACTTGCCACCAGTTTGGCCATATTTCAGAGCTGCAACATCACTGGAGTGCCCAAAAGCACAAGGTGTGCAATACTCAGAGACATGGCCAAGGTAAGAAAGGCTGAAAGACGACCACCACTGAACAAGACACACAAGCTGAAACGTCAAGACTGGGCCAAGAAATATCTCAAGACTGATTTTTCTAAGGTTTTATGGACTGATGAAATGAGAGTGAGTCTTGATGGGCCAGGTGGATGGGCCCGTGGCTGGATTGGTAAAGGGCTGAGAGCTCCAGTCCGACTCAGACGCCAGCAAGGTGGAGGTGGAGTACTGGTTTGGGCTGGTATCATCAAAGATGAGCTTGTGGGGCCTTTTCGGGTTGAGGATGGACTCGAGCTTAACTCCCAGTCCTACTGCCAGTTTCTGGAAGACACCTTCTTCAAGCAGTGGTACAGGAAGAAGTCTGCATCCTTCAAGAAAAACATGATTTTCATGCAGGACAATGCTCCATCACACGCGTCCAAGTACTCCACAGCGTGGCTGGCAAGAAAGGGTATAAAAGAAGAAAAACTAATGACATGGCCTCCTTGTTCACCTGATCTGAACCCCATTGAGAACCTGTGGTCCATCATCAAATGTGAGATTTACAAGGAGGGAAAACAGTACACCTCTCTGAACAGTGTCTGGGAGGCTGCGGTTGCTGCTGCACGCAATGTTGATGGTGAACAGATCAAAACACTGACAGAATCCCTGGATGGCAGGCTGCATGAGTGTCCTTGCAAAGAAAGGTGGCTATATTGGTCACTTATTTGTTTTTGTTTTGTTTTTGAATGTCAGAAATGTATATTTGTGAATGTTGAGATGTTATATTGGTTTCACTGGTAAAAATAAATAATTGAAATGGGTATATATTTGTTTTTTGTTAAGTTGCCTAATAATTATGCACAGTAATAGTCACCTGCACACACAGATACCCCCCTAAAATAGCTAAAACTAAAAACAAACTAAAAACTACTTCCAAAAATATTCAGCTTTGATATTAATGAGTTTTTTGGGTTCATTGAGAACATGGTTGTTGTTCAATAATAAAATGAATCCTCAAAAATACAACTTGCCTAATAATTCTGCACTCCCTGTAAAGTCTAGTACTTTCCACTGGTGGAAGTGCTTCAGAGTGGTGATGCCCCTAATGGCCCAGAAATGTGGGTCTGATATCTGTTTGAAATGGGAAAGATTATTTAATATATTTCTTCAAATAACAAACATGTTATACTTACCTCCACTGTGCAGCTCGTTTTGTCCCTGAACCTGGTCTTCTGGGGTCCCTCGGTGGCTGTCTTGGCTCCCCCCCCCGCAAGAGCTTTCCACCCTTATGCGAGCGAGCTTGCATGATGAAAAGCTCTTACGGGCGTGCTCCCGTGATACAGTGGCGTCCATAGCCGCCGACTGTATCACTCGTCCCCGCCCCGCGGTGCACAGTGCATTGGATGCGAAAGACAGCAGCGCCAGCCAATGGCTGCGGTGCTTTCAATGCATTCCGTGTAGCCAATCAATGGCTAGGCTGAGAACCGAGAAAGATGACGGGGAGAAGCGTGGGACTTTCGAGGGGTCAGGTAAGTAAAACGGGGGCTCGGGGGGCGGTACTTTTGGATGTTTTTTCACCTTAATGCATAGGATGCATTAACCACTTGACAACCGAGGATGTTATATGACGTCCTTGGCTTTGTGCAGTGATATCTGAATGATGCCTGCAGCTACGGGCATCATTCAGATATCACCGTCTTCAGACGGCGATTCTCTGCACGATAAGAATGATCAAATCGGCAGTTCCGCTGCTTGATTGTTCTTATAGGCAGTGGGAGGGGGGACCATCCGGTGCTTCTCCGGGCTCTCCCGTGCCATCGGGGGCCCGGAGAGCAAATCGGCCGATGCTGGCTCACGACGATAGAGATAACTGGTGACCACATAGTCACCAGTCATCTCTATGACTGTCGGAGGCCCGGGCGCGACGTTGTGACATCACGCCCGGTACCTGGAAATAAACAGCCGCAATCGGCATGAGATTGGTGATTTTTTTTTTAATGATCTCATGCTTGTAAGCCTGGAGGAGAGATGTGGGGTCTTATTGAACCCACATCTCTCCATAAAGAGGACCTATTACAGTGATTCCTATTACACGGGATGTTTACATTCCCTGTAATAGGAATAAAAGTGATCAAACCATAAATAAAAAAAGTGTAAAAAAAAAAAAAAAAAAAAAGTAAAATAAAAATTACATTAAAACATTTTTTGGGGGGAAAACGCCCCTGTCCCCGGTAGCTCGCGCTCAGAAGCAAACACGCATGGAAGTCCACATATGTAAACGCTGTTCAAACCCAATATATGAGGTATTCTAGCACTAGACTCTGTAACTCGAAAATAGTAACCTGTAAAAAAAATTAAAGCGTCGCCTATGGAGATTTTTAAGTACCGAAGTTTGGCGCCATTCCATGAGTGTGCGCAATTTTAAAGCGTGACAAGTTAGGTATCTATTTACTCGGCATAACATCATCTTTCACATTATACATAAAAATTGGGTTAACTTTACTGTTTTGTAATTTTTTAATTCATGATTGCAATGACCGCCATTTTATTCCCTAGGGTGTCTGCTAAAAAAATATATAAATGTTTGGGGGTTCTGATTAATTTTCTAGCAACATTTTTTTTATTTTTACATGAAGGAGAGAAGTGCCAAAATAGGCCCAGTGGACAAGTAGTTAAGGTGAAAAAACATTTACCTTTACAACCCCTTTAAGGTTTCCTCATAAGGAAGTACTTGTATTCCGCTATCTCTCCCTGGCGTGGTGCCATGCAGGGACGGACTGACAACTCATGGGGCCCCCAGGCAATAAGAGATTATCGGCCCCTGGGCAATAGGAGATTATAGGGCCCCTGGGCAATAGGAGATTATGGGGCCACACAGTATACACACACACACAGTATACATACACAGTATACATACACACAGAATACACATACACACACTGAAAATGTACTGGAGAGACGGGGCAGCTATAATCTTGGGATTTTTTTTTAAAACACAGATTTTTATATACTATCCCTGGTTTTACTGAGGCTGGCAACCCTGATGGGGCCCCTAGTGGCACGGGGCCCACGGACAGTACCAAGTGCCCGAATGGTCAGTCCGCCCCTGGTGCCATGCTAGCAGGGTAGTATGCATTAAAGAGTGATGGCAGAGTGAGAACGCCCCCCAGTGTCACTGCTAGATTAGGTTATCCTAATACCAGAATTAGGCCAGATCTCTTAATAACATAATTAACTGGGACCTTGAGATCTTATTACTCTTTAAATAAAATACAAAACACCCAAATGAATTTACTTTTTTATATACTTTAAAGAATTTATGAAGTTTAAGTTCTGCATTAACAACTGTTATTGAGTGTTTTTGGTAGCTTTTGTTTCAATAGAATTTCAGCTACAATGGCTGTCATGTTCAAATGATGGTGTCAATGATTCCCACATGAAATGTTAATACAGTAATTCAGGAATCCAGCTGCAAGAGAATGAGGTAATTTTTAGGTAGTGGCAAACACATGTAGCCAGGTGCTGGGCTACAGCAATATGGAGATGGAAACATTGCCCTATTCTTCTCTCCCTCTACTGAGATACTAATGTTATGCTGCACCATCTTCCTCCGGCCAGCAGGGGGAGAGCTAAAGCCAAGCAAGCCTATACAGTAGATGTCTATGCAGAGCCCAAAGACTTCTGGAAGTTGTAGTTTGAGACATCAATCATATAATGGCTACACTATAATTTTTACACTACAAATTACAATGTGCACTGTGCAGTAGGAGGAGAAGAGAGAGGATTATTTTTTTATGAAACGGCCCAGGAAAGTTTTTCCTTGTGGCACCAAGGCAGTTAGAAAAAGAGCACCACTGTCTGAATATTTGCCTGCCAGCTGGAGAACATACCAGTGGAGATCCAAGCCTGAAACTGGGAGTAAAGACGGGGCAGTGCAACACTGGCCACATCACTGCACCTGCACCACAGCCGCAGGTAGACTGGAGTGTCCACTTGCCCTCTGCTTCCCAACACTGATCACCGGAGGCTTTCGGGGAGAGACTGAGGAGGCCCCCTCTTCTACAGTTAGAGTTCACTGCAGCATCCCAGGTATTGGTGAGAAAGTTATTGTTGATACTGCTAGCAGGGACTGAGACACTCAGAGCAGGACATTAAGTGTACCCAATCCATACGGCACCTATATTGAACCCTACAGTTTATCACACTTGCTCCAAACCTAGATTGCACCTATGCCAACCCTATACCGCAATATACCAGATCTTTACCATATCTGAACGGCATCTACCTCGCACCTGTGTTGAGACTATGCCATGCTATACTGTACCTCTACTGCATGCAGGCTTACTGGGACTGTTAAGTGCACCAACGCTCTTCAAGAAGAACATCACAAAGGACTGCCCCTCACAATGTATTTATTCTGCAAGCCCTATTGTTCCTCTGTTCCCTCTGGTAGTATCATCCTTTTCTTTTGGACAGTGCATACCCAGTTAGTCAAGAGCTAGCATACCCACCATTATTTGTAAAATCCAGCAGGCTGGTTGTACCCAGGTTGATTGATTGATACATTCAGAAAACAAAAGGTTAATTAAGCTCACTCCGGATATAGTTATAAGAAATACTACTACAGTATAAAAGGGACAGTGGATAGAATGGATATTCAGGGGAAGCTATAAATATTAGTCCATTGTAGTGTGTCCATATCAGGAGTCAAGTCCTGGGGGAAAAAGTGTGGGAACTCCCACCCAAGATCCACTCGCCCATCAAAAAAAAATAAAAAAATGATACGCTCATATGCATAATTACTAAACCGCATTTTTTTTCGATCCACTGTACCTTAGTAATCCTTTATGTTACTGGCTGCTTCCCTGTATATGGATTCATCGGGTAGTGTGCGGGTATTCCGTCACTTCCTCGATGCCGCAATGTTAAGCAAGTTCTTTCTAAATCCTGCGATAACTCGCAGCAGACCTCTGCAATGTCTCCTGGGAACAATGACAAAAGCTCCCAGGAGACATTGCGGCATCGAGGAAGTGACGGAATACCCGCACACTACCCGATGAATCCATATACAGGAAGCAGCCAGTAACATAAAGGATTACTAAGGTTCCCCTGCCCCTGACAGTGACTCGTGCTGGGCATCGCCGCTTAGTGAAGGATCGGCTCGAGCGGCTCGGCTGCTCTAGTCCTGCAAAGGGCACTGCGTTCCTGTTGTGAAAAAAGTGCAGGGACTCTGTTCCCACGCGTTTCCACAGGACTTGAGCCCTGGTCCATATAGCTAAAACTTGCGCAAAGGTGGCTGCCAGCTTGCAGATTGAAGGTAAATCTGGAAGAAGCGGCGCCTTCTAAGCTTAGTAAATACAAAGTTTATTAAAATGTAATAGAAAACATAGGAAATACACTCACAAAGGAGCTATAAATAGGGGCTTATATGTATAGTAATTCATCCGCTTTATCCCGGGTACTGGTTGCGCTGCTTGTGCCTATATGTTAGGACAGGATGGATCGCTGTAGCTTCCTTGCCTCTGTCGGCAGCAGTGGGGGGACCCATCGCTCTCGATGAATGGAGAAGGAGGACAGAGATCCCGAGAGCACTGCCGTAGATGATGTCACTTCAGGATGTAAGGCCGGCGGGGAGGTGCACGCGTTCGATGCATGCGTGCTTCTTTGTCAGGCTCTATGGTCACCATTCAGTCTAACCATACATGGTTCGAGTCTATGGCCAGCTTTAGAGGGGCTGATGGTTGAGGACCCATCCTAATCAGCAGGGGTAACACTACACACACAAACAAATACATATTTTGTCACTGGGATTTTTCAGATGTAAAATAAGACAGCACATGATTCAACCTAATAACTACACAAATACTGAAATATGTGTTTTGGTTGGAGTTAAATAAGTCTTTAACACTTTTTCTATACATACCTTTTTAAAAGAAAAAACATACCTAAACTACATACCTCTGTCAGTGTTTTTTGTTTCAGTTACACGCCTATGCATGACAGCATGTTTTCTCTGTTCTTGCTAGCTTCATTATTAGTACTTGGCTTTAAGACATACTTATTGGTAGTGTCTGACAGTGTGGAATTTCCCAGGCTTAATACCATCATTACTACCATTATGAAGGTCACAGACATTTTCTGTCTCTGCAGTGTATTTCAATGTCAGGTGATAAAAGCGAATGTAGACAGAATCCCATCAAGGCGTGTGCAGACTGTAGGTAAATACACGCCCAATTATGCAACTCACCTTGTAAAATAACACAAAGGAAGGAAATGGAGTTTGACCTATATATCAGAATGAACTGGTGCTTCATGGGAACATAAAAATGCCATTAATGATCGCCAACTTTTTTGCCGCTAAAAAGATACAGAGTGAAAGTAAAGCACAATATAAGCCTGCTAGACACTTAAGTTAGTAATATCATAAATCATTTTAAGAGCAAAACATAAAGTATAAACCTTCTAGGGCCATTCAGGACCTTTAGGAAAGGGATGGACCATCATTTACATACAGTAAATGATGGTCCTTGATTATGGATGTAGCAATATCCTAAACTCCCACATACTTACCAGCTTCAGTGAATAGTGCCTGCATTGCTGTTTGCATTATCCTTACGCTGATGTAGATGTATTGTAATTGCACTGTATAATAGATTGTGTCTTGGATATTTTTAAAAGATGATCAGTGATGACAGGAAGAAACCAAAGAGTTATCTTCTATTTTCTTGTACAGATGAGTTACAGATCTGCCTTTAGTTAGAGCAGCCATTCTCAACCAGGGTTCTGTGGGACCCTGGGGTTCCTCCAGAGGTGGCTAGGGGTTTCTTGAGCTGTGGCTGATTTACCTCCTGTTTGATGGTGCCTACATAGTTCTGAGCCAATTTCACTTGGGGGTGGTATTACACCAATGATTTTCATAGTTCTCTGTAAGGGGGGCATTATTACCACTACTGTAAAAAAGGGTATTCTTCTCACTGACCACCAAAGTAAGGGGCATTGTTCCCACTGACCCCCATTGAATGGGTTTTATCAGGGGTTCCCCGAGACCTAAACATTATTTTTAGGGTTCCCCTGGGGTAAAAAGGTTGAGAAAGACTGAGTTAGAGTATATCCAAACAAAAAAATTATTTAATGCAGCTTACCATTCCTTGGATGTGGTGGTTTTATTCATCCTTTATGGTCCTGTGAATACCATACATCCAGGCTGCTATGGGGACATAGCAGGAAAGGCACATGGCAGGATGGGTTGAAACCCAAGAAATCACTACAAATGGGTGTGGAAGATTTACTGTAAGTATATGACAAAGAGAGCAGGGGAGAAGTCTATAGAGGTTGGTGTGACCCTGACAATAAACAGACACCAAGATTAGTGTTGCTCACGAATATTCGCATTGCGAATATTCGCTACGAATATTGCATATTCGAGTATTCGCGAATAACTCGAATATTGCGGCGAATATTCGCGATGGCGAATATTCGTATTTTTTCAAATTTATTTGTAAAACAGATCACATTCTAGTGATCTCCATCGACGTCTAAAAGCATTGCTGGTATGATTAGAGAGAGACCCTGGGCCGAGTAGCTGATGCGATTCTTTTATGTTGCCGAAAATTCGCATTGCGAATTTTCGGCAACATAAAAGAATCGCATCAGCTACTAGGCCCTTCTTTTGCATCAGAGCCAATCAGAATAACTCGAATATTCGGCAAAAGGAATATCGCGCAATATTCCTTTTGCCGAATATTCGAGTTATTCTAATTGGCTCTGATGCAAAAGAAGGGCGGAGAAGATAATCGCGCAATATTCCTTTTGCCGAATATTCGAGTTATTCTGATTGGCTCTGATGCGCCCTTCTTTTGCATCAGAGCCAATCAGAATAACTCGAATATTCGGCAAACGGAATATTGCGCGATTATCTTCTCCGCCCTTCTTTTGCATCAGAGCCAATCAGAATAACTCGAATATTCGGGAAAAGGAATATTGCGCGATATTCCTTTTGCCGAATATTCGAGTTATTCTGATTGGCTCTGATGCAAAATAAGGGCGGAGAAGATAATCGCGTAATAGGAATATTGCGCGATTATCTTCTCCGCCCTTCTTTTGCCCCCTTATTCTCCTTTCTTTTAAGTAGAGTTAGTGTAGAGTTAGTGTTTAGTGCATATTAGTTTAGTAATACAGGAAATGATCTCCGTTTATGAGAATTTCGCAATCATTTTCGCATTAGCGAAATTTTGCAACATTTTTTTTGGATAAAATATCACGAATATTCGATATTAGCAAATATTCGCGAATATTCTTCTATATATTCGCGCAATATCGCGAAATCGAATATGGCGTATTCCGCTCAACACTAACCAAGATAAGCAATATGGCCCACCTGCTCACCTTTTTAATAATGGTGTGGCTAATGGGTGTGTTTAGAGGTGGATAAGAATAAGAACATTGGGCCAGATTCAGGAACACTTGCGCTGGAGTATTTCGATATGCGCCGCGTAACTGTGATGATGCGCCGTCGTTTCTATGTGCCCGTACCCACCAAACTAGATGCGCCCAATAACGGGTCATTTGCGACTGGCGGAACGTTCCGACGCCAGAGTATCGTCAGCGCTTAATTTCGTTGGGCGCATCAGTCGCGCCTATTGATTTCCCCTGCAAATATGCAAATGAGGGATTTTTCACAATTCACGAACGGATTAGCACCATACGCTGGCTACATGCGCCGCGCGTATCTCGTCCGTCCGGCGCAAAGTTATTTCTACAAAAGGCTGCTTTATCTTTACTCCAGATGGCCACAGGTCAGCAGGAGAGCAGCTACAGCAGCGTTACCGACGATAAGAGCTAGCTGAGCACCCCCACTTGCAGGACAACACCTCTGTCCATGCTTGTCTGTCAAATTTTACAGCCATGGAGGAAGACATCATAGGTCTCCATAGCCGAGATGACGGCTGACAGCTCCTGGCCATTAAAGTTCAGCTTTCTCCTGTGTGTTTGCGGGGAACGGGAGCAGCCATCTCAAAACAAAAGTAACATCACTGCGGGGAGGGGGAGCAGGATATACTTTAGTGCCGAAATGGCGCTTCTACGGGCGCATTTAAACGCCCAACGGAAGGCATTGCGCTGACGTTTCCCGTGAAGTGGTGCCGACGGAAGTTGTGAGCATGCGCACAAAGGGGGCGAGTGGAGCCGCACTCACTGCGCATGCTCCGTGGTTGATGCGCTGAACGTAAGCCTCTGCGCTGGGCTCCGCCCATCATTTACATATGATCACACCCACTTCCACTTGCGTCGGGTTACGCCAGCGCATTATCGTTACTCTGGCGCAAGTTTACGCGCAACTGCTATGTGAATTACAGGACTTGCGCTGAAAGGGTCTTCAGAGTAACGTAAATGAGAAGCGTTACTCTGGAGCAAAGATGCTCTCATCTACCTGAATCTGGCCCATTAAGGTATGGGAAAAGGTGGGGGATTTGTGGGGCATATTGAAGCTTTGTCTCAGCATCAGAGGGTCCTTGATGGTGTAAAAAAAAAGATAACTAATTTGTAATGTTTGTACAGGTACTTTAACCTTAAAGTGGTAGTAAAAATGTATTTTTTGTTGTAACAAGAAATACATTTTTTTTTCTCTCTGCATACTAACACATTATGAAAGACTTACTTTAGAACAAAGCCCTCCAGCGGCATGATGTCACAGCTGACAGGGCTTCCATCTTCACCCGGTCTTCCTTCTGGTTCGCAGGCTTCGGCTGTTTGACTGGCCGAGCAACAATGCATGCAGGAGTCATGGCTACGGCACAGCTCTCTCAATTGACGGCATGCTGTCCATTGAGTCTGCAGTGTGCATTGTCCTGTGACGTTTCTGGCTGCTAATAGTAAATATCTCCTAAATAGTGCACATTTAGGAAATATTTACTGTACCCACAGTTAAGTCTTATTTTAGGCTTCCCTGTAGGTACAAGTTAACAATATGCCATTTACTTTAACCAGTTCCCACCCAGCCTATAGCAATTTGACGGCTGAGCATGACCTTCATCATTCCCGGTGGATGTCATATGACATCCTCCTAGAACGAGCCTCGCATGCTGCCGTGCGGCTTTGCTGTCAGTGTACCTGCCCGCTGACAGTACCATGTGACCTCTGAGACCAATTACAGAAGATCTGTCAGGAACCATGAATCAGACTGAGACAGAAGTGCAGTAAAAATCACACTTATTTAATAAAATGGAAAAATTGGTCTGAACAGAGCAAACGTAGTTAAAACATAGCCAGAGTTAGGTAAACCAGGATAGGTAGTCAGAACAAGCCAGAGAAACAGAAGTCCGAGAAGCCAATTAATTCAAGACATTCATTGTTATAATTGTGTCATTAGCTGTGATTGGTCACAGTGATCACATGGTGCAGACAGGGCTAATCGCAGCCCATCTGTACCATGTGATTATCTATGGCCAATCACAGCTAAACAAAACAAACTGAATTAATTTCATTCAGTAAAATGCTTGATTATAGCAATGAAATTCACAGCCATAAGCAATCATAATGTGAAAACAAAAAACTGATCACAAAAAATAATAATTAAAAAACTAAATAAACTTTTACTTTTGTACTGCCACCAGTCAGTGTCTCTGATCATCGCCATACCTGTCTTATAATGAAGTCGTACTGTGCTGGTGACAGTCTGTAAAAAAAATTAAAAGAATGTGAATTTGTTTTTTTTTTATTAAATTTTTCAAAAAACGATGACAAAAAACTCCCCATACCTCTTACAAAATACCTTTAACTGTTTATTAGGGTTGAGCGAACCCGAACTGTAAAGTTCGGGTTCGTACCGGACTTTTAGATTTTTGGTACCGTACCCGGACCCGAACCCGAATAATTTACTGTAAGTTCGGGTTTGAGTTCGGTGTTTGGCAATGTAATGGCGTGCTGCAGGGCAGCGAATAAACATTTGTTTAACTCGTGTGACCTAGAAGCCATCACAGCCATGCCTACTAATGGCATGGCTGTGATTGGACAGTGCAGCATATGACCCAGCCTCTATGTAAGCTAGAGACACATAGCACAGCACGTCACTCTGCTTTAGATAGGGTAGGGAAAGGCTGGCGCTGCTGCTGCTCTGATGGAGAGAATTATAAATAAAAATAACAATACAAGCAATGAGCTCCAGAGCAGTAACATATCATCAGGAGAGTGTGGCGCAGCACACCCAGAAGCGGAAAAACAAAAAAAGGACATGGTAAAACTTTATATACAAATATACGCCCCCAACTCTCTCTCCCAGCATTTCATGGACAGTAACTCAAACACAAGTCTCCACCCCCCCCCATGCCGAAACGTAAATATATATATTTTAAGCATATCATTTGTGTCACTTGTCTTCAAAATAGCACAGATAAAGGAACTTGAATTACTTGTTTGTATTTGTGGAAAAATGTAAAGTCTCCCAAAACTGAGATTTGCATGATTTCATAAATACAATACTGTTTTATTATTTCAGTATAAACATTCTGACAATACAGTAAAACCTTGGATTGTGAGCATAATTTGTTCCAGAAACATGCTTGTAATCCAAACAGTTGTATATCAAAGCAAATTTCCCCATAGGAAATAATGGAAACTCAGATGATTTGTTCCACAACCATTTATTCATAAGTCTTTCAGGCATCCAGGTAAAGCTGTCCACATAGACCATCCTCCGCATTGCCAGATATCATCACTGTCAGTCTGCAATCATGACCGGGAAAAATACCCTGAAGTAGGGCAATCTAAAAGCGAGGCTTGAAGTGCTCATGGAGCACAGCATGGAAGGGATGAAATCAATGATGATGAGGAGGATGGTCTATGTGGACACCTTTACCCTGAATGCCTGCATACTTAGATGTCCCTGTTTTAATCATCAACAATGTGAGTTGCTAAATGTTGTATCTTCATTAAATGTAACCATATTGTTACACTTAGAGGCGCCTCTCTACTCTCTCTTCATTATGACCTGACGCTACTCGTATATAAATACATTGCTCGTTTATCAAGTCAAGAGTTATAAAAAAATCTAGCTTGTCTTGCAAAACACTCTCAGACCAAGTTACTCTCAATCCAAAGTTTTACTGTATCTATAGTGCCTTGCAAAAGTATTTTTTATCTGAATTATTTGTGGTTGATCAGAACACAATAGTCTAAGTTGGTGAAATAAAATTAGAAAAAAAAATACATAAAACTATTTTTTAGAAATAAAAAAATATAATAATTGGCATGTGCATGTGTATTCACCCCCTTTGTTATGAAGCCCATTAAAAGAACTGGTGCAATCAATTACCTTCAGAAGTCACATAATTAGTGAAATGATGTCCACCTGTGTGCAATCTAAGTGTCACATGATCTGTCATTACATATACACACCTTTTTGAAAAGCCCCAGAGGCTGCAACACCTAAGCAAGAGGCACCACTAACCAAACACTGCCATGATGACCAATGAACTCTCCAAACAAGTAAGGGACAATGTTGTGGAGAAGAACAAGTCAGAGGTAGGTAATAAAAAATATCCAAATCTTTGAGGATCCCTAGGACCAACATCAAATCTATCATAACCAAATGGAAATAACATGGCACAACAGCAAACCTGCCAAGAGACGGCAGCACACCAAAACTCACGGACCGGGCAATGAGGGCATTAAACAGAGAGGCAGCACAGAGACCTAAGGTGACCCTGGAGAAGCTGCAGAGTTCAACAGCAGAGACTATAGTATCTGTAAATAGGACGACAATAAGCAATACACTCCATAGAGTTAGGGGCAGATTCACGTAGATCGGCGCATTATCATTCCGGCGTAGCGCACCACTTTTCCGTTAGACTTGCGCAATCTAGCCGCGTAATCCGGCGATTCACGTAGCTTTTACGCAAGAGCTTGCGCAAACGTAAGGTTTTTTCCGGAGGCGTAAGGAGGAGTAATACAAATTGGGAGGGACGTGGGCGTGTTACATTGAAATGAGCCGTGACCCCATGCAAATGAAGGGCCGGCCGACTCGCGCATGCGCGCGTGAAGGAAACCATGTCAGCTCCGTTGTGCGCATGCTCACAACTCGGGAGCGGCGCAATCATTGAAATTGGAAATGGACTAGGGCAACGTTGTGAACTACGCAGACAGCATAAATAGACACACACAAACGCCCTTCCATTGCAAAAGTACATCCCTTTGTGTCCCTTCCCATTGAATCAAGTGCTTTTGCTCTGTTGTTCGTTAGAGTGTGTTTTGTAGTTGTGAGATTAGTGTTCTGTGTGATCTTGTGCTTGTTGGTAGTTTTGTGAAAGTGTATTTTGATAAGTGTTTGAGACTGTTTGTTTGATTGATATATTTCTGAGCGTTTGTTTTCTTGCTTTATTTTTTCATCTGATTTTTTTGTGTGTGTTTCTTGCTGAGTGCTAGTGTGATTTTTGGCTGTTCTTTTTCTCTTTGTGTGTGTTCTTGTCTGATTGGTTGTGCTTGTATTTGTGACAGATTTTTGGTGACTGCTAGTGAGTTTGTTTGGAAGTATGACTGAGAGAAAAAGAAAGCTCAATTTTACTGTGGGGGAAAAAAGAATTCTTGCCCGGGCCATTACCGACTATGGGCGTTTTCTCCACGGCCCGCAGAGTGCCACCACCACCCCGGCCAGGAGGAGGGAGATCTTGGATATGATCACAGAGCAGGTCAATTCATCGGGGGAGGGGGAGACACGGACCCGCTCTGGGATAGAAAAGAAAATAAATGACCTCCGGCGTGAGGTGAAAAAAAAACTGGCCGCAATAAATGCCCATGCCAGGGGCACAGGAGGGCGCCCACCATGCCGGGTTAGATTTTCAGAGACGGAGCGTGTGGTGGCCCTGACCTTTCACCGGCATGAAGTGGAGGGCCTGCCAGGCTTTGACACAAGTCCGGTCCCCGCGGTGCCAGGTAAGGTTTTTATTTCTCTCAGGTGTGTAGCATGTGTGGGGGAGGGGGTGAAAGGGAATATGTGGCAAGTGTGTGGATCCTCCAACCTGTGAATGTTTTGTGTCATCCACAGCTGTGCAGGAGGGTGCAGGGCCATCTGGACTGACCGCTCCAACCCCAGGACAGCAGCCTAATGAGGCCCCCCCAACAAGGCCAGAGTCCGCAGAGGAGGAACAAGAGGAGGGGGAGGATCATGCGGAGGACGATCATGAGGAGGAGCAGAATCATGAGGAGGAGGAGTCCATGGAAGGCACTGGCCCTTTGGTTTCTGCGGACTCTTCCCCTCTGGCTGCAAGAAGCCTGCCCTCCCTAAGGGTCAGCCCCCCCCCCCTCCTCCCCCAACATGGCTCCCCTCACAAGGGCCTCCCCTTCTCCCCGGCCACAACCATCAGCTGGAGCCAGGAGGTCATCCCAAAGCACCAGGGGGGCGCCCAATCTCATGCCCGCCTGTCTGAGAAGGAACCTGGCCACCCAGACCCGCCTTCTGAGACAGCTCTGCCAGACTATGGGGCGGGTGGATCAGAGCCTGTCCTCCATTAATGATAGCCTGGGTAACCTGGACTCCCACTCCCGGGCCTCCACAACCTGCCTAAATGACCTGCAAACTACAGCAGCAGGCGTTGGGCAGGATGTGAGGGCCCTTACCCAGGCTATCCAGGGCAACACGGCAACACTTGGTGCTGCCCTGGACAGAATAGCCGTGGCCTTGGAGGGCAGGCCGCCAGGTGGGCAGATCTCAGGGGCTGCTCCTCCTTCCCCGGCTTTTCCCCTCCCCCATGCGTCTCCCCTGAGGGTCCGGGGCCGTGGCCGGGGGCGCCCCAGGCGTGGCTCAGGCAGAGGGCAATAATTTTTTTTTCCCCCTTTTGTTTGTTTTGAAAGCTTTTTTATTTTTGTTCTCTGCTTTTTTTTGTTTTTTCTAAGCAATTTTTTTTTTACTATGCATTTTTTGTTTCTATGCATTTTTGTTTGTTTGACTTTTTTGGCATATTTTGGGTTGTGAATGATGTTTGAATGTGGGGGTGACATTCCTGCTGGAAAAGGGGTGTCACCCTCAATTTTGGTGGAGAAGGGTTCCCCAGGACCAGGGAGAAGTGATTCCCAGGTCCGTGTGAATGGTGTATGAATGTACAGTGACATAATTGGAGCCTTGACGTGGCGTTACTGCTCACCAGTCTTGCATGGTGGACTGGTGCCAATCCAATTTGATGAGGATGTGGGGTGTGTGTGCTAGGGACCATAGTGGTGTGCATGCATGCATTCTCATTGTGCCATGATTAATGTGTGTGTTTAACGTGCAAAGATGCCCAATATGAGCTGCCTCCTGACTGCTCTTCCCTCAGAAGACGGGGTATCCTCGGTTAGGGGTTGATTTTCTGGTTGGGGGTCAGATCATCACGTAGCTCAACCTGCAGGCCCTTCCTCACTGCGAGATTGTGTAGCATGCAACATGCAGCGATGATATGGCACACGAAGTTTGGGGAATACAACAGTGTACCCCCAGACTTATCCAGGCATCGGAAACGTGACTTCAGGAGGCCAAAGGTGCGCTCCACCACTGCACGGGTTTTGATGTGTGCTTCATTGTATCGTTCCTCTCCTGGGGTTTGGGGGTTCCGGATAGGAGTCATGAGATGGGGTCCCAGTGCATATGCAGAGTCACCTGTAAAGGAAAAGACAGGAGAATGTTAGTCATGCATGTGCCACTTCTGTTGTGCATCACGGGAGGGGATAGTCATGCCTGACTCCCATGTCACTCACCAACCAGCCAGGTGTTCCCATACACGTTCTGTTCGAATTCTGTTCGGATGTGGCTTTGATTGTAGATGTAGCTGTCATGGCTGGACCCTGGGTGTTTGGCACGGACGTGCCATATGAGGCCTTGGGCATCAACTATCACCTGTACGTTGATGGAGTGCCAATTCTTCCGATTGCGGTACATGTGCTCGGTCTCATGGGGGGGCTGGAGTGCCACATGTGTGCAATCTATGGCCCCGATGGTGCGTGGGAATCTGGCAATTCGGTAGAAATCTGCCATTGCCTTGATTCGAAGCTCCTCAGTGGTGGGTTTGATGATTTGGTTGGCCAAGCGTGTGAGGATTGCAGGGACAACCTGGTGCACACATCTGCTCATGGAGGATTGTGACATCCCAGCCACCACTCCACTTGTACGCTGAAAAGAGCCACTGGCAAGGACATGGAGTGTTGCCAGGACCTTCACCAGTGGCTGCACTGCATGTGAGCGTTGTGTTGGGCTGGTGATGTCCTCCTGCAAGGTTGTGGTTAATTCCAGGATGGCATGAGGGGGGAATCTGAAGATGCGAAAGACCTCTGAATCATTCATGCCAAACAGGTGTATGCGGGTGCGGTATACCCTCTCCCGTGCCATCCTCCGTGCCCTCCTCCTTCTTTGGTCATCTATATTCACTAGTGCAGCTATGAGCGACGATGCCCCTAGCATGTTGGCAGTCAAATTGTAGTGCAACACGTGTGTGTGGTCTGCTCCTCAGTAACGGTGTTGCTTTATCTGACAATTAGACTTTTTTTCAAAAGTTAGATCAGCTTTTATGTGCTCTAACTTTAGACAGGACATTTTGCAGTTGCGCACATCGCGTAGCCTGCGCAGCAACTGCGTTTTTTTGTGGATCCCCGTAACTCCCTCATTAGCATATTTGACTAGCAAATCAATGGTGTGTCTAGCGCAGTTTTGCGCGAAGGGAAGCGAATGTCTAACTCAATTACGCCGGACCAAAAAACGTAGATTTCTGGCGTATATTGTTTTGTGAATCGCGTCCAACTATACGCACGCGCACATTTAGACTTACGCACGCGCAACAGCAGTTGCGCACGCGTAATCGCTCTGTGAATCTGGGCCTTAGGATTTATGGCAGAGTGGCCAGAAGAAAGCCATTACTTTCAGCAAAAAACAAAATCGGTGCTCTGGTTTGATGAAACTAAAATTTTACCTTTTGGCCATCAAAGAAAACGCTATGTCTGGTGCAAACACAACACATCACATCACCCAAAAAACACCATCCCCACAGTGAAACATGGTGGTGGCAGCATCATGCTGTGGGGATGTTTTTGTCAGCAGTCGGGACTGGGAAACTGGTCAAAGTTGATGGAAAGATGGATGGTGCTAAACACAGGGATATTCTTGAGAAAAATCTGTACCACTCTGTGTGTGATTTGGGGCTAGGACAGAGGTTCACCTTCCAGCAGGAGAATGACCCCAAACACATTGCTAAAGCAACACTTGAGTGGTTTAAGGGGAAACATGTAAATGTGTTGGAATGGCCTAGACCTCAATCCAATAGAAAATCTGTGGTCAGACAGATTGCTGTTTACAAGTGCAAACCATCCAACTTGAAGGAGCTGAAGCAGTTTTGCAAGGAGCAATGGGCAAAAATCCCAGTGGTAAGATGTGGCAAGTTCATAGAGACTTATCCAAAGCGACTTGGAGCTGTGATAGCCGCAAAAGGTGGCTCTACAAAGTATTGACTTTAGGGCGGTGAATAGTTATGCACATTGATTTTGTCCTATTTGTTGTTTGCTTCACAATAAAAAAAATATTAAATTATGCAAATCCTCAAACAATCCACATTGTGAGCCAATAAAACATGTAAAATGCCAAGGGGGTGGGTGAACACTTTTGCAAGGCACTGTTTATAACCAGTCATATGTAGTTTTGTATACAGCAGCTGTTTGAGTTCTGAAAATAATCTTCAGAAAATTATTGAAAATTAAATGTTGTTTATGAGCTCACCGTGCAAGTTTGTAAGGGTGTGTGTATGATTGGGAATAGCAACTGTATTTTGCCTCCTGCACAGAATGGCCTGCATAAACACCTTCTGTATAGAATAAGTGGTTTGCATAACACAACCAAATCAAGGAATTTAGGAAGACAACTAGAGTGCAAAAAGTCTTCAAATCCTGTTATATAATCTAGTAAATTAAGCCTATTTGGAGCAGTACTTGGTTGCAGTGATCAAACAATGCCAGTTGATGATGGAAAGAAGTATAATACAGACCAGGGAACTGGAATGTATGGATCTGTATGTGAGATATACTGTATATTGACAGTCTAGTATTTAAAGAAAACCTGTGCTGTTTTAATAAACACAAAGGGCCAGATTCATGTACATCGGTGCATATATAGACCGGCGTAGAGCATCTCCTTTATGTTAGACCGGCTCAATTTCGAGCCGCAAGTGCCGTATCCACAGAGTATTTGAGCCCAAATTTGCACCAGCGCAACTTAAATTCCAAGGCGTAAGGCGGTGTAATTTAAAGTGGGAAGGACGTGGGCGTGTTTCATTGAAATGAGCCGTGACCCCATGCAAATGAAGGGCCGGCCAGACTGGGCATGTGCATGACGCTGACTATGGTTAGTACCTCTCTGCACATGCTCACTACTCGGCCCGGAGCAATCAGTGAGATAGGAACTAGGCCCGGCAGACTTAGTGAGATAAGCCCAGTGCATAAATAGGCCCAGACATACGCCCATCCATTGCAAAAGTACATCCATTTTTTACCCTCCCTGAAGCAAGGTGCTTTTGTTCCGTTGTCTGTTGCTGTTTGTAGGTTTGTGTCGTGTCGGTGTGTTCCATTATTTTGAGTGTCATCTCCCAATTTATATACACACATACATATATATATATTTAAAAAAAAATTGATAATAATAAATAATATAATTATAATAATATTTAAAATATTAAATATATATTAGATATAAAAAATTATATATTTTTTATATTAACTAATTTAAAATATATGAAAAAGGGGGGAGGGTTTTTTGGGACTTTAAATGAGGAAATGGGTTAATTACCTCCATCCCTGGTGTTTGTTATAGAGAAAGGAGCAAGCGGGACTTTAAATGAAGCATGTGCAGGAAAGGTTTGCACTAAGTTGGGGGGTATAAATAATGGTAATAAATCTGGAATATGTTAAATATTTGAAGAAAATAGATAAACATATGTAGTTCACAGATTGGTGGGGGGGAAGGTTTATATAGGCAGTAACCCAAGTGTATACACTAATTACTGCAGTACAGTTTGTTGTACCTTTTGTATGTATACACTTGGGTTACTGCCTATATAAACCTTTCCCCCCCACCAATCTGTGAACTACATATGTTTATCTATTTTCTTTAAATATTTAACGTATTCCAGATTTATTACCATTATTTATATCCCCCAACTTAGTGCAAACCTTTCCCGCACATGCTTCATTTAAAGTCCCACTTGCTCCTTTCTCTATGATTTAAAATATATACTAAACAGAAAAAATGTCTATAAAATATATATTTAGCCATTAGGGTGAAAAGAGCCACTGGCAAGGAAATGGAGTGTTGCCAGTACCTTGCCCAGTGGCGGTCGGCAGATCCTCTCCCGTGCCCTCCTCCTTCTGCGCTCATCTAAAGTCAGTAGTATAGCTATGAGCAAGGCTGCCCCTGGCATGGTGGCATACAGATTGTTGTCCTGCAAGTGTGGCTGCTCAGCTCGTCCCTAACGGTGTTGCTTTTGCTGACATGTAGACGGATTGTCTAATTTTAAGCAAGCTTTTATATTGCCTAATTTTAGACCGGACGTGCAGCTGATGCGCACAGCGCGTAGCCTGCGCTGCACCAACTTACTTTTGTGGATCGGCGTATCTCCCTCATTTGCATATTTGCATAGCAAATCAATGGTGTGGACGGAATAAATGTGCACCTAGGATGTGCAGGCGTAGGCAAGTTAGGCCAGTCGGGAATAGCCTATTTTGGTGCGTATCTAGTTCTGTGGGTACGGTGCATAGATATTCCGGCGCAAATTTAGACTTACGCCGGAGTATCTCGAGATACTCGGGCATAAGTGCTTTGTGAATCTGGTCCAAGGTTTCTAAGAAAAAGTGTAGTGCCTACCCTGATATTCAGGGAGCCTGATGGTGACTACCAGAAGTAGGGAGGGCTGACATAATTCCTTGGGGTGCAGGTTACCAGGCATGATGGATGATGAACAAGAAAGAAAGTTGGGCGCCAGTCAGTTTTATGCTTAAACAAGAGAGAAGTTTATTTCTCAAACAGGAAAAATGTGGAAGAGGGGAATAGGGCACAGGACACCCTTAGTAAAGATCAGCAACAGGCAGATTGGCAGACTCCTTAGAGAATAATAGATGAGATAAGGCAGACAGCAGTACAAGAAAAAGAGCCTTTAACCTGAACCAGCACATCTGTACTTTGTAGGATAGACTATCTCCTATAGTAACTGAACTTTACTCACAGTGTCATACACAGATTCCCTTCGATGAGTTCTCTCTTGAAGTCCTTCCAGCCACTTAATAGCCTCCAGCTCATGAAGAGTCCCCTCTGGTGCTTCCCTAGAATTCTCAGAATCATTTCTGGATCTTTAGCAGGCTTTTCTCCACAGAAACTTGCATGAATCTAATTATTATTCATATAGAGAGGTGGCTGGAGAGAGGGGGCGGCACCCGTGCGCCATTAATGGACACACCGCGACTGATTCTCCTCCCGGCCAATCGGAGGAGATGCAATGGAATTTGCTGCCCGTAGAAGTGCTGTGCGGGCCAACTAGGGGGAGGGTTGTTTGCCACCATTTGCCACCATTTGCCACCCCCCCAAAAAAAACACCAGCCGCCATTACATCTAATATATCAACATCCAAATATCAGGTTGATTTTAAAAAACGATATAACATTTTAACGATAAGCAATCAAAATATATATAAGTGCACCTGCAAAAATAAGATACTCGTTTGATTTTGATCCAGGTGTTCACTCTCTTCTGGTATGAAATGCAATGTTAGCTCACTGTGGCCCTGCATTTTCTCATTTTATACACAAAAACTTTAGCAGAGTATAAAGATATATCACTGTATGTGCCATTTAGTGCTCTTTACCTGGTCTGACAAGACAAAAAGTTGTAGCCTATGTAGAGATCATAATAATGCTTGGAGTGCATGAGTGCTTCTAATCAAATTGCCACTATATTGGGCCATAAGGTTAAAAATAACAGATGATGGCTGACTTTTACAAGAGAGAACAGAATTTGTAATAAAACAAATAAATAGTCTCTTACTTGACTAGTATATTGTAGTGCTTCTAATAAAATGTATTCAAGCTGAGATTGTACTTGTTTATAGAAATCGTTTTTTACTGTCAACATATTTGTAGTTTCATGAGTGTCTAAATAAAAAACTTTGACAAGGTTCCTCAAATAGGTAGTAAGCGACACGATAATACGCAAAGTATGCTTAAAGCGTTTGTTTCCCCAACACTTCCTAATATATGCCTGCTGTACCATGTACTTATATGATACAGTATCCTGTTCTCTATGTATTGCTTCCTTGTGAGATCCTTGTGAAATCCCTGGTGGTCCTGCTATTCCACTTGCTTTTCTAATAAGAAACTGACCACACTAAGCAGGTGAACCCACTGTGGGCAGTTCTCTAGCTATGCTGGGAACTCAGTATGCTCTCCTCCAATGATCAGATCAATGACTTGTCCCGACACCCCCCCACTGCACAGCCATTCACTGGGAAGCTCAGTGTGTTGCTGCGTCTTCTCACCCAACATTTATGCAGCTGAGAACAGAGGGAATGTGATTACTTATAAAAAAAGGGGAAAGGGGTATTTATAATGTTTTTTTTTTATATCTATACAAAAATGTTTTTCCTTTCATTTCTATTTTAAACTGAATGGGTTGTTTTACAGGGTAAGGGTTTACACGTTAAGGGAAACAATATTTTAAGGCGTATTTGGATCATTATTTACGTTAAAGTAGAATTCAAGCCTAACATTAATTATTCTTAGCCTTTTCTGTGTAAAAAAAAAAAGATCTGTATACTTACCAGTTGTTTAGTCTGGCCTGGTCATGGTTACATGATCCTGCAGCTACAGCTCACCTGTGTCAGTGAGTGTCAGCTTTGCAGTTGAGCGCCGACAATGGCTAGGCCATGGAAGACTAAGGCCCCGTACACACGAGCAAATAGATTCAGGCCTCGTACACACGATCGGACATATCCGATGAAAACGGTCCGCGGACCATTTTTTCGTGTGTACGCGGCCTAAGGGTGATGTCATGGCTCTGAGAACTCCCAGTTATTGTTGAGTGCTCCATGACACAGGAGAGCCAGAGTTGCTGAACTAGGTGACTGGACCGGACTGAAAGAAAAAGAAGTATACTGATCTTATTTACACAGGATAGGTAGTAGGAGGGGGAGGGAACATTTTTAAGAATAGTTAGTGTTAGGCTTGAGTTCCACTTTAGGAAGATTTGGATAGGACTGTCATATTTTATGAGCTTGCTCTTCATAATTTTGTTTTTGTATTACATAGATGTGTAAAGGTTTGAAGAGATTTGCAGTTTAGCCACTAAAGATAACATTCAGTGGTTCCATTCCGTTGCTTCATCTCACTGAAAGCAAACCTGTCTCAAAACTAAAATTGGCATAAAAATCGTACCTGCAAAAAGCAAGGGAATACTTGCCCCTCCTACTGAACACCACTATGAGCTATAGAAACCCTTGGCTAAAGACTTCTGATAAAATGAACAACACTTCTAGAAGTATTGATGTCTTGGTCCCCTGAAGCACTCAGGCCGCGTACACACGAGGGGATATGTCCGCTGAAAACGTTCCGATGGACCGCTTCAGCAGACATCTCCGCTCGTGTGTATGGGCTAGCGGACAGATTTCGACCCACCCGACAGATTTCAAAGCATGCTTTGAAATCCATCCGGTGGGAATCTGTCCGCCCGACATGTCTGCTGGTTAGTACACTTACCAGCAGACATGTCGTCCCCCACCGCCGCCGCGCCGCCGCCGAATGGATTCGGCGCATGCGCGGAAGTGTTTTACTTCCTGGTGCGGTGAAGTGGCGATGACGCGGCGGCGTCAACGTCACCGCCGTGTCACCGTGCCGTGCGGCGGGGGGGAATTTTATCCGATGGTGTGTACACGCCATCGGATCAAACTCCCGATCGGACATATCCGATGGAAATGGTCCGCGGACCGTTTTCATCGGATATGTCCGATCGTGTGTACGAGGCCTCAATGTTTTTTTCTGTCGACATTGAGGTTACTACAGGACACAGTATTGACATGGGGGTCAGAAGAATAAACTAATAATGCCGCGTACACACGATCACTTTTTGCGATGAAAAAAAAACGACGTTTTCAAAAACGTCATTTAAAATGACCGTGTGTGGGCAAAACGTTGTTTTATGTCTTCAAAAAAACGACCAAAAAAAATTTGAACATGCTTGAATTTTTTGTGTCGTTTTTCAGAACGTCGTTTTTTGTGTCATAAAAAGTGATGGTGTGTGAGCAAAACGATGTTGAAAACGACGTTTTTAAACCCGCGCATGCTCAGAAGCAAGTTATGAGACGGAGCTTCAATGGAACAGAGTGCCGTCGAACGTGGTGTACGTCACCGCGCTTTGCTAGAGCTTTGTTGAAAATCGATGGTGTGTATGCACCGTAGTTTTGGAAAATTAAGTTTGAAAAACGTTGTTTTGTTTCGTGAGATAAAATGACGTTTTTTTTCATCACAAAAAGTGATCGTGTGTACGCGGCATTAGTTCTGTGGGGAAGCAGGAGATCAACAGTATTTGTTTCTGCAGAAGGCTTTTTTTGGATGAGAGAAAGCTGTGTTTGGTGAAACAGGTGGCAGAATAGGTAAGTATTTTCCCATTTCTTTACAGCTTTTATGGTAAATATTAATTTTGATTGAGGGTTTTTTTGACTGTTGGAATAACATAGACATATAGGCCCAGATTCACGTAGATCGGCGCATTATCATTCCGGCGTAGCGCACCACTTTTCCGTTAGACTTGCGCAATCTAGCCGCGTAATCCGGCGATTCACGTAGCTTTTACGCAAGAGATTGCGCAAGCGTAAGGTTTTTTCCTGAGGCGTAAGGAGGAGTAATACAAATTGGGAGGGACGTGGGCGTGTTACATTGAAATGAGCCGTGACCCCATGCAAATGAAGGGCCGGCCGACTCGCGCATGCGCGCGTGAAGGAAACCATGTCAGCTCCGTTGTGCGCATGCTCACAACTCGGGAGCGGCGCAATCAGTGAAATTGGAAATGGACTAGGGCAATGTTGTGAACTACGCAGACAGCATAAATAGACACACACAAACGCCCTTCCATTGCAAAAGTACATCCCTTTGTGTCCCTTCCCATTGAATCAAGTGCTTTTGCTCTGTTGTTCGTTAGAGTGTGTTTTGTACAGTAGTTGTGAGATTAGTGTTCTGTGTGATCTAGTGCTTGTTGGTAGTTTTGTGAAAGTGTATTTTGATAAGTGTTTGAGACTGTTTGTTTGATTGATATATTTCTGAGCGTTTGTTTTCTTGCTTTATTTTTTCATCTGATTTTTTTGTGTCTGTTTCTTGCTGAGTGCTAGTGTGATTTTTGGCTGTTCTTTTTCTCTTTGTGTGTGTTCTTGTCTGATTGGTTGTGCTTGTATTTGTGACAGATTTTTGGTGACTGCTAGTGAGTTTGTTTGGAAGTATGACTGAGAGAAAAAGAAAGCTGAATTTTACAGTGGGGGAAAAAAGAATTCTTGCCCGGGCCATTACCGACTATGGGCGTTTTCTCCACGGCCCGCAGAGTGCCACCACCACCCCGGCCAGGAGGAGGGAGATATTGGATATGATCACGGAGCAGGTCAATTCATCGGGGGAGGGGGAGACACGGACCCGCTCTGGGATTGAAAAGAAAATAAATGACCTCCGGCGTGAGGTGAAAAAAAAACTGGCCGCAATAAATGCCCATGCCAGGGGCACAGGAGGGGGCCCACCATGCCGGGTTAGATTTACAGCGACGGAGCGTGTGGTGGCCCTGACCTTTCACCGGCATGAAGTGGAGGGCCTGCCAGGCTTTGACACAAGTCCGGTCCCCGCGGTGCCAGGTAAGGTTTTTATTTCTCTCAGGTGTGTAGCATGTGTGGGGGAGGGGGTGAAAGGGAATATGTGGCAAGTGTGTGGATCCTCCAACCTGTGAATGGTTTGTGTCATCCACAGATGTGCAGGAGGGTGCAGGGCCATCTGGCCTGACCGCTCCAACGCCAGGACAGCAGCCTAATGAGGCCCCCCCAACAAGGCCAGAGTCCGCGGAGGAGGAACAAGAGGAGGAGGATGATCATGCGGAGGACGATCATGAGGAGGAGGAGAATCATGAGGAGGAGGAGTCCATGGCAGGCACTGGACGTTTGGTTTCTGCGGACTCTTCCCCTCTGGCTGCAAGAAGCCTGCCCTCCCTAAGGGTGAGGCCCCCCCCTCCTCCCCCAACATGGCTCCCCTCACAAGGGCCTCCCCTTCTCCCCGGCCACAACCATCAGCTGGAGCCAGGAGGTCATCCCAGAGCACCAGGGGGGCGCCCAATCTCCTGCCCGCCTGTCTGAGAAGGAACCTGGCCACCCAGACCCGCCTTCTGAGACAGCTCTGCCAGACTATGGGGCGGGTGGATCAGAGCCTGTCCTCCATTAACGATAGCCTGGGTAACCTGGACTCCCACTCCCGGGCCTCCACAACCTGCCTAAATGACCTGCAAACTACAGCAGCAGGCGTTGGGCAGGATGTGAGGGCCCTTACCCAGGCTATCCAGGGCAACACGGCAACACTTGGTGCTGCCCTGGACAGAATAGCCGTGGCCTTGGAGGGCAGGCCGCCAGGTGGGCAGATCTCAGGGGCTGCTCCTCCTTCCCCGGCTTTTCCCCTCCCCCATGCGTCTCCCCTGAGGGTCCGGGGCCGTGGCCGGGGGCGCCCCAGGCGTGGCTCAGGCAGAGGGCATTAATTTTATTTTCCCCCTTTTGTTTGTTTTGAAAGCATTTTTATTTTTGTTCTCTGCTTATTTATTTTTTTCTATGCAATTTTTGTTTCTATGCATTTTTTTTTTTCCTGACATTTTTGGCATATTTTGGGTTGTGAATGATGTTTGAATGTGGGGGTGACATTCCTGCTGGAAAAGGGGTGTCATCCTCAATTTTGGTGGAGAAGGGTTCCCCAGGACCAGGGAGAAGTGATCTCCAGGTCCGTGTGAATGGTGTATGAATGTACAGTGACATAATTGGAGCCTTGACGTGGCGTTACTGCTCACCAGTCTTGCATGGTGGACTGGTGCCAATCCAATTTGATGAGGATGTGGGGTGTGTGTGCTAGGGACCATAGTGGTGTGCATGCATGCATTCTCATTGTGCCATGATTCATGTGTGTGTTTAACGTGCAAAGATGCCCAATATGAGCTGTCTCCTGACTGCTCTTCCCTCAGAAGACGGGGTATCCTCGGTTAGGGGTTGATTGTCTGGTTGGGGGGTTAGGTCATCACGTTCCTCTATCTGCAGGCCCTTCCTCACTGCGAGATTGTGCAGCATGCAACATGCAACGATGATATGGCACACAAAGTTTGGGGAATACAACAGTGTACCCCCAGACTTATCCAGGCATCGGAAACGTGACTTCAGGAGGCCAAAGGTGCGCTCCACCACTGCACGGGTTTTGATGTGTGCTTCATTGCATCGTTCCTCTCCTGGGGTTTGGGGGTTCCGGATAGGAGTCATGAGATGGGGTCCCAGGGCATATGCAGAGTCACCTGTAAAGGAAAAGACAGGAGAATGTTAGTCATGCATGTGCCACTTCTGTTGTGCATCACGGGAGGGGATAGTCATGCCTGACTCCCATGTCACTCACCAACCAGCCAGGTGTTCCCATACACGTTCTGTTCGAATTCCGTTCGGATGTGGCATTGATTGTAGATGTAGCTGTCATGGGTGGATCCGGGGTGTTTGGCACGAACGTGCCATATGAGGCCTTGGGCATCGACTATCACCTGTACGTTGATGGAATGCCAATTCTTCCGATTGCGGTACATGTGCTCGGTCTCATGGGGGGGCTGGAGTGCCACATGTGTGCAATCTATGGCCCCGATGGTGCGTGGGAATCTGGCAATTCGGTAGAAATCTGCCATTGCCTTGATTCGCAGCTCCTCAGTGGTTGGTTTTATGATTTGGTTGGCAAAGCGTGTGAGGATTGCAGGGACAACCTGGTGCACACATCTGCTCATGGAGGATTGTGACATCCCAGCCACCACTCCACTTGTACGCTGAAAAGAGCCACTGGCAAGGAAATGGAGTGTTGCCAGTACCTTGACCAGTGGCTGCACTGCATGTGAGCGTTGTGTTGGGCTGGTGATGTCCTCCTGCAAGGTTGTGGTTAATTCCAGGATGGCATGAGGGGTGAATCTGAAGATGCGAAAGACCTCAGAATCATTCATGCCAAACAGGTGTATGCGGGTGCGGTATACCCTCTCCCGTGCCATCCTCCATGCCCTCCTCCTTCTTTGGTCATCTATATTCACTAGTGCAGCTATGAGCGACGATGCCCCTAGCATGTTGGCAGTCAAATTGTAGTGCAACACGTGTGTGTGGTCTGCTCCTCAGTAACGGTGTTGCTTTCTGTGAGATGTAGACGTTTTTTCAAAAGTTAGACCAGCTTTTAGGTGCTCTAACTTTAGACAGGACATTTTGCAGTTGCGCACATCGCGTAGCCTGCGCAGCAACTGCGTTTTTTTGTGGATCCCCGTAACTCCCTCATTAGCATATTTGACTAGCAAATCAATGGTGTGTCTAGCGCAGTTTTGCGCGAAGGGAAGCGCATGTCTAACTCAATTACGCCGGACAAAAAAACGTAGATTTCTGGTGTATATTGTTTTGTGAATCGCGTCCAACTATACGCACGCGCACATTTAGACTTACGCACGCGCAACAGCAGTTGCGCACGCGTAATCGCTCTGTGAATCTGGGCCATAGAGATTACATTGTTTTCACTACATTAAGCTGGTGTGTCCACAACCCAATTTAGCGTTTGCAGTTAGGTGGTGGTCAATCTAAAGTTTGTTTATCATATATATATATATATATATATATATATATATATATATGTAGCGGCCTGCTCCTGTTGAACAAAAAGGAAGTATCGGTGTTCTCTATCTGTAGATGCAAAAAATTGCAAAAGCACCCGACAACTCAACACATCCCTGAATAAGCCAATTGCTATACCCCCAAAGGGGGTGTGTTTCCTCGGTGGGACTTTAAGTGTGTAAGGCGGGTTCGAGTATAGGACTAAATTAGTCAACAAGTAGGTATCAAAAGTATTCAAAATGTATTGGTTTAAATAATGTTGCTCATTCGAACAACGTATCAAAAGAAGGTTTGTTAACAGCATAGATTACAAAGCAATTTCCCAAATGACCAGTAAAGAACAAGAGAGCGCGACCTGGGGGGGACAATTAACAACGGTACCTCACATTATACATGGTGAGACAAGACAATCAAAATTGTATATACGTGTACATGCGACAAAGGAGCAACAGGAAAAGCCCTCAAGACTGTCTCATGGGTATAGACAGGGATGCCAACGTTTCGAGGCTTTTTTTCTAGACCGAGTATCGCCTCTTCATCAGGACGAGGGCGGTGCGCAAAGTGTCGCTGTACCGTCTAAAACAGGAGTCTCCAAACTACGGCCCTCCAGGTGTTCAGGAACTTCAATTCCCATCATGCCTAGTCATGTCTACGAATGTCAGAGTTTTACAATGCCTCATGGGAAGTGTAGTTCCACAGCAGCTGGAGGGCCGTAGTTTGGAGATCCCTGGTAAAATAAGATAAAATAAAATAAAATAAATGCAAAGTTCATGACAGACACATGTGTAGTTGAAACATTCATTTACACAATTTTTTACATACAGAGAAAGGTACATATAAGTAACCACGATTTTAATCCTCATCATGACTCCCGCCGTGTCTAGGGTGGTACCCGGACTAGCCCTGTGTGTATGGGTCTGGACTCAAAAATATTATGCACATATATATGCTTAAACACTAATTGCCAAGTATATAAGTAACTACTAACCGGTAAGTTCGAAGGTAGGTATATAAGTCTCAGATGGAGACCATGAAAATTGATTGGTCGGTTGTAGCAGAAATATGTCCTGGGTCATTAAAAGTACGGATTATTCACAAGGTATTGCCATACGATGTGACCTATGATGTGAGGAATATAAAGAGGCAAGAAGGAAAAAAGCACAATGTATCAAGTGTATCAAAATGCCAGACAAGAGAGCACATCTAATGCACATTGTCAGGGACAGCCAAGACAAAAATGTGCATTAGATGTGCTCACTTGTCTGGCACTCGGTCTAGAAAAAAAGTCTCGAAACGTTGGCATCCCTGTCTATACCCATGAGACAGTCTTGAGGGCTTTTCCTGTTGCTCCTTTGTCGCATGTACACGTATATACAATTTTGATTGTCTTGTCTCACCATGTATAATGTGAGGTACCGTTGTTAATTGTCCCCCCCAGGTCGCGCTCTCTTGTTCTTTACTGGTCATTTGGGAAATTGCTTTGTAATCTATGCTGTTAACAAACCTTCTTTTGATACGTTGTTCGAATGAGCAACATTATTTAACCACTTTGCAACCGCCCTATACCGAAAGTACGGCTATAGGGCGGTTGCTTGATTCTAAGTGGCCGTTAATTAACGGCCTTTTAGAATCGCGCTCCCGCGCGCCCCCTGAGGCGCTCACACGGGAACATCCGTGACCGCCGGGTCCAGAGGACCCGGCGCATCACGGATCACAGTAAATCGCCGCTGATAGCGGCGGTTTACCACGTGATCGCGCCGTCCAATGACGGCGCGATCACTTGTCAACAAAGCGGCGTCATGTGCTGACGCCGGTTCCTCCCTCCTCTCTCTGTACCGATCGGTACAGTGTGAGAGGAGAGGGGAGGGAGCGGATGGCAGCGGCAGTGCTGCGGGCTGGATCTGTGACAAATGTAGTCACAAATCCATCCATCCATCCCTCCCTGCTCAGCCATCCCTGCTGCAATACTCTGCAATACTCGGCAATACCTCAGCTGGGCATACTCTGCAATACTCTGGGCATACTCTGGCCATACTCTGGCAATACTCTGGCAATACTCTGACAATACTCTGGGCATACTCTGGGCATACTATGCAATACTCTGGGCATACTCTGGGCATACTCTGGCAATACTCTGGGCATACTCTGCAATACTCTGGGCATACTCTGGGCATACTCTGCAATACTCTGGGCATACTCTGCAATACTCTGGGCATACTCTGGCAATACTCTGGCAATACTCTGGCAATACTCTGGGCATACTCTGGCAATACTCTGGGTATACTCTGGCAATACTCTGGGCATACTCTGCAATACTCTGGGCATACTCTGCAATACTCTGGGCATACTCTGGGCATACTCTGGCAATACTCTGGGCATACTCTGGCAATACTCTGGGCATACTCTGGCAATACTCTGGGCATACTCTACAATACTCTGGGCATACTCTGGCAATACTCTGGGCATACTCTGCAATACTCTGGGCATACTCTGCAATACTCTGGGCATACTCTGCAATAATCTGGGCAATACTCTGGCAATACTCTGGGCATACTCTGCAATACTCTGGGCATACTCTGCAATACTCTGGGCATACTCTGGGCATACTCTGGCAATACTCTGGGCATACTCTGGCAATACTCTGGGCATACTCTGGCAATACTCTGGGCATACTCTGGGCAATACTCTGGGCATACTCCGCAATACTCTGGGCATACAGCGCCCCTGTCCCCGTGAGCTCGCATGCAGAAGCGAATGCATACGCAAGTCCCGCCCACATATAAAAACGGTGTTCAAACCACACATGTGAGGTATCTTTATATCATGTTTTGGGGTTTTATGTAATTTTCTAGCAAATAAATGATAATTTTTACATGTAGGAGAGAAATGTCAGAATTGGCCTGGGTGCTCCCTGCATGTTGGGCCTCTGTATGTGGCCACACTGTGTAAAAGTCTCACACATGTGGTATCGCAATACTCGGGAGGAATAGCAGAATGTGTTTTGGGGTGTAATTTGTGGTATGCATATGCTGTGTGTGAGAAATAACCTAATAATATGAAAATTTGATGGAAAAAAAAATCTTGATTTTGCAAAGAATTGTGGGAAAAAATGTCAACTTTAAAAAACTCACCAGGCCTCTTTCTAAATACCTTGGAATGTCTTCTTTCCAAAAAGGGGTAATTTGGGGGGTATTTGTACTTTTCTGGCATGTTGGGGTCTCAAGAAATGAGAGAGGCTGTCAGTACATTAGGTGTGATGAAATTCATCAATTTTCAGTAATTGGTACCATAGTTTGTAGACCCCATAACTTTCACCCAGACTAAATAATATCCAACATTTTTTATTTTATTTTACCAAAGATATGTAGCAGTATACATTTTAGGCCAAATTTATGAAGAAAAATTACTTTTTTGCAAAATTTTATAATAGAAATGAAGAAAAATTATTATTTTTTGCAAAATTTTCGTTCTTTTTTCATTTATAGCAAAAAAAACGCAGAGGTGATCAAATACCACCAAAAGAAAGCTCTATTTGTGGGAAAAAAAGGACAAAAATTTAATTTGGTTATAGTGTTGTATGACCGAGTTATTGTCATTCAAACTGTGAAAGCACCGAAAGCTGAAAATTGGTCTGGTTATTAAGGGTGTTTAAGTGCCCAGTGGTCAAGTGGTTAAACCAATACATTTTGAATACTTTTGATACCTACTTGTTGACTAATTTAGTCCTATACTCGAACCCGCCTTACACACTTAAAGTCCCACCGAGGAAACACACCCTCTTCGGGGGTATAGCAATTGGCTCCTGTTGAACATGCGCTGCTCTAAATTTAGAGGGGGTCTGAGTCGTTATTTGGCTCAGACAAGTGTAATTATGGGCAATTTAGCCTCTGTTCTAGCCATGGCTGTGCTGGGAGTAACCACCATTGTTTATCTGGGGTGTTATTACCCTCCCAGGCCAAGGGTGGCAGCAGCAGAGTCAGGGTCTGTTGGGTGTCCCCCTCGGCAGCGAAGCAGTGGGAGTGATCGTTCCGCTGTGCATGCTGGGGAGGGGTAGTTAAGGGGCAGACGCCATTAGGATGAGGTTGTCGTTGTGGGTGGCTGTCGTCCCGCATGCCTCGTGGTCCGCCTGGCCTGGTGTGCGTGCTCCAGAATCCTGACTTCGGGACCATGTTGGTCCGGGGTTGTGGTGTAGCTTAGTAGGCCCAGTAGTCAGACTAGGTCTGCACTTTCAAGGTGATCCTGTGCTGTCTGTCCTGAGGGAGGAAGCCGCTGGATAAAGGGAGCCAGGGAGGACCTATCCTGGAGAGGACCATGCAAGAGGCTGGTATCTTGGGAGAGGGCCTGAAAACTTCATTGACGGATGCACCATACACTGAGAGGCTAGAAGGTGATCGCCTGTCAGATATAAGTTCTAGAAGAGTTAATTTGGAGAGATCCAGGTGCTGAATCCTGTGTCAAGGGATTTTGGACCAGTAGTGTCTCCTTGTAAAGGAACGTCTGTGGCAGAGACTGTGCTTTATTCTGTGCACTATTACGGCTGCTAGGCCAGTGAGAGGGACCTATCCGGGTGAGCAATACACACTCTGGCAAAAGTGATGATGAGAACTGTGTGCTGGAAGCAGAAGTGTTTCCTACTTGATTATACACCTGAATCTACCTACCTATTTACCCGTCCACTCCTCCAACTTATTTTCTACTAAGTTCTGCAAATAAATCCTACAAAAATAAGTGTACAGTGTGGACATTTTCAACTTCTATTACTCTGAACAGCGAGAAGATAAAGGTAACATGCCGCCCAAAATATCCAGCAGCTCCTTCGGGGGTTAGTGCTACATATATTTACTGGGTTTCTCCTGAGCTTGCTACCTTCTAGATGGGTCCTTGCTGCTGAAGTCTTTACCTTCCATGCCCTTTGTCTGGGAAAGGAAGCCAACAAGTGGAAGGGTTTTGTTACACAGGTACATAGTTGGTAAGGTTGAAAAAAGGCTCAAGTCCATCAAGTCCAACCTGTGTGTGTGTGCTTTTATGTCAATATTACATTGTAAATCCCTGTATGTTGTGGTATTTTTCCCTGTATGTTGTGGTCATTTAGGTGCCTTTATAATAGTTTTTTTAAATGATCTATGCTCCCTGCTGAAACCAGAACTTGTGAAAGTGAATTCCACATTCGTTCCGCTTTTACCATAAAGAACCCTTTACGCAGTTTCCGGTTAAATCGATTTTCCTCTAATTTTTGTGAATGGCCGCAAGTTTTTTTAACCCCCGGACCATATTGCTGACCAGAGCACTTTTTGTGATTCGGCACTGCGTCGCTTTAACTGACAATTGCGCGGTCGTGCGACGTGGCTCCCAAACAAAATTGGCGTCCTTTTTTTCCCACAAATAGAGCTTTCTTTTGGTGGTATTTGATCATCTCTGCGGTTTTTATTTTTTGCGCTATAAACAAAAATAGAGTGACTATTTTGAAAAAAATGCAATATTTTTTACATTTTGCTATAATAAATATCCCCAAAAAATATATAAAAAAAACATTTTTTTTCCTCAGTTTAGGCCGATACGTATTCTTCTACATATTTTTCATAAAAACATTTTTTTATTGATTGGTTTGCGCAAAATATATAGTGTTTACAAAAAAGGGGGTCGTTTTATGGCATTTTTATTAATATATATTTTTTTACTAGTAATGGCGGCTATCAGCGTTTTTTTCAGTACTGCGACATTATGGCGGACACATCGGACAATTTTGACAAATTTTTGGGATCATTGGCATTATTATAGCGATCAGTGCTATAAAAATGCATTGGATTACTATAAAAATGCCAACGGCTTCCCCGTTCTTCACTGTGGCGGCAGCATCGATCGTGTCATCCCTCTTATAGGGGGACACAATCGATGATGTCACACCTACAGCCACACCCCCTACAGTTGTAAACACACTTCAGGTCACACATATCCCCATCAGCGCCCCCTTGTGGTTAACTCCCAAACTGCAACTGTCATTTCCACAGTAAACAATGCATTTTAAATGCATTTTTTGCTGTGAAAATGACAATGGTCCCAAAAATGTGTCAAAATTGTCCGAAGTATCCAACATAATGTCGCAGTCACGAAAAAAATCGCTGATCGCCGCCATTAGTAATGAAAATGCAATAAAACTATCCCCTATTTTGTAAACGCTATACATTTTGCGCAAACCAATCGATAAACGCTTATTTTTTTTTAAATATGTAGAAGAATACGTATCAGCCTAAAAAAAATGTTATATATATTTTTGGGGGATATTTATTATAGCAAAAAGTAAAAAAATTGCATTTTTTTCAAAATTGTCGCTCTATTTTTGTTTATAGCGCAATAAAAAAACGCACCACCAAAAAAGCTGTATTTGTTGGAAAAAAAGGACACCAATTTTGTTTGGGAGGCAAGTCGCACGACCGCTCAATTGTCAGTTAAAGTGACGCAGTGCCGAATCGCAAAAAGGGGCAAGGTCCTTTAGCAGCATTTCGGTCCGGGTCTTAAGTGGTTAAACCTCATTTGCCATGTAGTTGGCAACCCTATTAATTTGTTCAGATCTTCTTGCAAGGTTTCCACATCCTGTGGAGAAGCTATTGCCCTTTTTAGGTAAATATCGTCAGCAAATACCAAGAATGGGCTGTTTATCCCATCCTCCTCCAGGTGAAAAAAATAAATAGGATTGGTCACAGGACAGGACCCCGAGGGACCCCACTTTTCACATTGGAACATTCCGAGTACTCCCCATTTTTCACTACCCTCTGAACTCGCCCTTGTAGCCAGTTTTTAAGCCAGGTACTCACCCTTTGGTCCATGCCGACAGACCTTAGCTTGTATAGTAAACGTTTGTGGGGAACTCTATCAAATGCCTTTGCAAAATCCAGATACAGGCCTTCCTTCATCTAGATGGCAGCTCACCTCCTCATAGAAGGTTAGTAGATTTGTTTGGCAAGAATCCATGCTGATTACTACTAATACAGTTTTCATTACTACAATCTTGTATATAGTCCCTTATCATGCCTTCAAAGAGCTTGCATACTATTGAGTTAGGCTAACTGGTCTGTAGTTCTCAGGGATATATCTTGGGAACAATGGCTTTTCTTCAATCAGCTGGTACCATACCAGTAAGTAGACTGTAACAATTAGGAACAACGGTCTGACAATTGCTTGATGGTGCTCCTTAAGGACCCTTGGGTGCAAGCCATCTGTCCCGGTGACTTATTTATGTTAAGTTTTTCAAGTCTGTTTATGATTTCATCCCCTGTTAACCATGGTGGTGCTTCCTGTGATGTGCCATGAGGATAACCATTGCAGTTTTGGTTACTGAAGCCCCCTGTTTCCCTTATGAAGACTGAAGCGAAGAATACATTCAAAACCTTTACCATCTCACCGTCCTTTGTAACCAACATCCCTTATTCATTCTTTATGGGGCCAATATGATCTGTCCTCCCTCTTTTACTATTTATGTACTTAAAGAACTTTGGCCCAGATTCACGTACATCGGCGCATTATTGGACCGGCGTAGCGCACCACTTTTCCGTTAGACTTGCGCAATCTAGCCGCGTAATCCCGCGATTCACGAAGCTTTTGCGCAAGAGATTGCGCAAGCGTAATGTTTTTTCCTGAGGCGTAAGGAGGAGTAATACAAATTGGGAGGGACGTGGGCGTGTTACATTGAAATGAGCCGTGACCCCATGCAAATGAAGGGCCGGCCGACTCGCGCATGCGCGCGTGAAGGAAACCATGTCAGCTCCGTTGTGCGCATGCTCACAACTCGGGAGCGGCTCAATCAGTGAAATTGGAAATGGACTAGGGCAACGTTGTGAACTACGCAGACAGCATAAATAGACACACACAAACGCACTTCCATTGCAAAAGTACATCCCTTTGTGTCCCTTCCCATTGAATCAAGTGCTTTTGCTCTGTTGTTCGTTAGAGTGTGTTTTGTAGTTGTCAGATTAGTGTTCTGTGTGATCTAGTGCTTGTTGGTATTTTTGTGAAAGTGAGTTTTGATAAGTGTTTGAGACTGTTTGTTTGATTGATAGATTTCTGAGCGTTTGTTTTCTTGCTTTATTTTTTCATCTGATTTTTTTGTGACTGTTTCTTGCTGAGTGCTAGTGTGATTTTTGGGTGTTCTTTTTCTCTTTGTGTGTGTTCTTGTCTGATTGGTTGTGCTTGTATTTGTGACAGATTTTTGGTGACTGCTAGTGAGTTTGTTTGGAAGTATGACAGAGAGAAAAAGAAAGCTTAATTTTACAGTGGGGGAAAAAAGAATTCTTGCCCGGGCCATTAGCGAGTATGGGCGTTTTCTCCACGGCCTGCAGAGTGCCACCACCACCCCGGCCAGGAGGAGGGAGATATTGGATATGATCACGGAGCAGGTCAATTCATCGGGGGAGGGGGAGACACGGACCCGGTCTGGGATTGAAAAGAAAATAAATGACCTCCGGCGTGAGGTGAAAAAAAAAATGGCCGCAATAAATGCCCATGCCAGGGGCACAGGAGGGGGCCCACCACGCCGGATTAGATTTACAGCGACGGAGCGTGTGGTGGCCCTGACCTTTCACTGGCATGAAGTGGAGGGCCTGCCAGGCTTTGACACAAGTCCGGTCCCCGCGGTGCCAGGTAAGGTTTTTATTTCTCTCAGGTGTGTAGCATGTGTGGGGGAGGGGGTGAAAGGGAATATGTGGCAAGTGTGTGGATCCTCCAACCTGTGAATTGTTTGTGTCATCCACAGCTGTGCAGGAGGGTGCAGGGCCATCTGGCCTGACCGCTCCAACGCCAGGACAGCAGCCTAATGAGGCCCCCCCAACAAGGCCAGAGTCCGCGGAGGAGGAACAAGAGGAGGAGGATGATCATGCGGAGGACGATCATGAGGAGGAGGAGAATCATGAGGAGGAGGAGTCCATGGCAGGCACTGGACAATTGGTTTCTGTGGACTCTTCCCCTCTGGCTGCAAGAAGCCTGCCCTCCCTAAGGGGGAGCCCCCCCCTCCTCCCCCAACATGGCTCCCCTCACAAGGGCCTCCCCTTCTCCCCGGCCACAACCATCAGCTGGAGCCAGGAGGTCATCCCAGAGCACCAGGGGGGCGCCCAATCTCCTGCCCGCCAGTCTGAGAAGGAACCTGGCCACCCAGACCCGCCTTCTGAGACAGCTCTGCCAGACTATGGGTGGGTGGATCAGAGCCTGTCCTCCATCAACGATAGGCTGGGTAACCTGGACTCCCACTCCCGGGCCTCCACAACCTGCCTAAATGACCTGCAAACTACAGCAGCAGGCGTTGGGCAGGATGTGAGGGCCCTTACCCAGGCTATCCAGGGCAACACGGCAACACTTGGTGCTGCCCTGGACAGAATAGCCGTGGCCTTGGAGGGCAGGCCGCCAGGTGGGCAGATCTCAGGGGCTGCTCCTCCTTCCCCGGCTTTTCCCCTCCCCCATGCGTCTCCCCTGAGGGTCCGGGGCCGTGGCCGGGGGCGCCCCAGGCGTGGCTCAGGCAGAGGGCATTAATTTTTTTTTCCCCCTTTTTTTGGTTTGAAAGCATTTTTATTTTTGTTCTCTGCCTTTTTTTTTTTCTATGCATTTTTATTTTTTTTGCTGACATTTTTGGCATTTTTTGGGTTGTGAATGATGTTTGAATGTGGGGGTGACATTCCTGCTGGAAAAGGGGTGTCATCCTCAATTTGGGTGGAGAAGGGTTCCCCAGGACCAGGGAGAAGTGATTCCCAGGTCCGTGTGAATGGTGTATGAATGTACAGTGACATAATTGGAGCCTTGACGTGGCGTTACTGCTCACCAGTCTTGCATGGTGGACTGGTGCCAATCCAATTTGATGAGGATGTGGGGTGTGTGTGCTAGGGACCACAGTGGTGTGCATGCATGCATTCTCATTGTGCCATGATTAATGTGTGTGTTTAACGTGCAAAGATGCATAATGTGAGCTGGCATGAGATGGGGTCATGAGATGGGGTACCAGTGCATATGCAGAGTCACCTTGAAGGGAAAAGACAGGAGGATGTTAGTCATGCATGTGCCACTTGTGATGTGCATCACGGGAGGGGATAGTCATGCCTGACTCCCATGTCACTCACCAACCAGCCAGCTGTCCCCATACATGTTCTGTTCGAAATCTGTGGGGATGGGGCTCTGATTGTATATGTAGCTGTCATGGGTGTCATGGGTGGTGCCATGTGTTGGGCTGGTGATGTCCTCCTGCAGGGTTGTGGTTAATTCCAGGATGGCATGAGGGGTGAATCTGAAGATGCGAGACACCTCAGAATCACTCATGCCAAAGATGTCTATGCGTGTGTGATATATCAAGTGAAGAGTGAGGGGCTTGTATCAGATAAGAATATTGTATTAGATTAATTTAAATTGTACATTTTATATAAGCAAATAAAAAATAAAAAAAACATCTCTTGTGCCCTCCTTAGTGCCATCCTCCGTGCCCTCCTCCTTCTTTGTTCATCTAAAGTCAGTAGTATAGCTATGCGCGACGATGCCCCTGGCATGTTGGCATACAGATTGTTGGGCAACACGTGTGACTGCTGAACTCCTCACTAACAGTGTTGCTTTATCTGACAATTAGACTTTTTTTTCAAAATTTAGACCAGCTTTTAGGTCCTCTAACTTTAGACAGGACATTTTGCTGTTGCGCACATCGCGTAGCCTGCGCAGCAACTGCGTTTTTTTGTGAATCCCCGTAACTCCCTCATTAGCATATTTGACTAGCAAATCAATGGTGTGTCTAGCGCAGTTTTGCGCGAAGGGAAGTGAAGGTCTAACTCAATTACGCCGGACCAAAAAACGTAGATTTCTGGCGTATATTGTTTTGTGAATCGCGTGCAACTATACGCACGCGCACATTTAGACTTACGCACGCGCAACAGCAGTTGCGCACGCGTAATCGCTTTGTGAATCTGGGCCTTTCTTCCTAAGATTTTTTCCCATTTAGTATCTTTACCTCTAACTGTTTCTTTACAAGTTATTGAGCAAATAATCTTTAGAACCTAGAGAGCCTGAAGCCTACCAGTGGGTCAGTGTGTTGTTGGGCACAGTTAGAAAATTGGACACTGTTAGGAAGGCAGGAAAATAAATCCAGCAACTCCTTTAGGGGTGAGTTCTACATGTTATTAAATATATAAATATAGGCACATTAACATAATAAGGTGATCTCTTATGTATGGTTAAAAATGTATTGAAAGAATTATATATTCATTTAAACAAGAAATGTTATACTGTAGATTTAAGTAAAGTTTAAGCTGAAAGTTGTGTATCTGCAATTAAAATGCTAAATAGGCACAACAGGATATACCATTGGACATTGGTATAAGAAGAAGCATTGTTAAATATGTGAAATATCTATTTATATAAAGCACCTTCTCCTATTGCTTTTCAAGTTACAGTAAGCCCATAGCTGTGTAACAGGACCCTCTTACTATTAGCTTGCCGGTCTGCTCTCGCCCTACCAAAATATAATCTGCAAATATTCACGTTGTGAAAGTCAGTATTTGCATATACTATGGCGCACCCACTGCTGCCCTGTAACAGAGCTCAGATCTGGCAACATGTTACTCAGGTACCAAGCACCATTTATTTTAATTACAAAAATGATGTTTATGGGATTTTGTGTTTTCAAAAGGGTATAAAATATAAAATGTATTTGGTAGTGCCAACAAAGTCTATATTTAAGTAAACGTTTTCTGTGAAGCAGATGTGTGGAACTCTGTTTCTTCCCCCTAGCATGAGCAACGTCTAGATCTTTGTTGTGAAACTTTTTAAGGTGTCCTTATTTTCTGGTGGGCTACTATGCAGTTCAGACACACTCAAGTAATGTGTTTGATGTCAAATATTGGGGTACATTTTAATTCTACACAGTGCATTGTGAGAGTACCTGTGAACAATGACTCATGGTAGCACCATAGTAGCAGGCTAGCCGCAGAAAATATTTTAATCCCCCGATTGGGAGTAAGAAGGAACCAGAAAGGTATATCAATACTGCATAATACTCAATAGCAGAAGTCTGTAGAAAAATGTTCAAATTCATAACAAGCGGCAGCATATGGTATTTTGAAAAAAGTGACATATGCTGTTTAACTGTTTAACGCATTTGTGCTGATAATTAATTTTATTGCAGTGTTAATACAAGTGCCTGTGAACCAGTGTTTCAAATTTCAGACTAGGATGGATCAGTATGTAAATCACTGTCCAAAAGGAAAAATCCAAAAGGGAGCAGCTACTGCTGAACTGTCATCTTAGAAAGCCCAAATTGCTTGGCAAATAGTCATGAAGTCACATTGCATTACCCCTTGAAGACAGATAGTTTTTTTTCACTTTTTGTTTACATGTTTAAATCAGTATTTTTTGATAAAAAATTACTTATAACCTCCTAACATTACATATATATATATATATATATATATATATATATATATATATATATATATATATATATATATATATATATATATATATATATATATGTGTGTATATATATATATATATATATATATATATATATATATATATATTGTGGTGGTGGGACTCTGTGCGATCTTAAAAATTGCTGGTTTACGCCATATTTTGGAGAGAAAGACACACTAAATAGCTGAACACACAATTAGTGCGTCTTTCTCTCCAAAATATGGTATAAATAATAATAATAATATATATATATATATATCCCATTTTTTTGTATACTATGAAAGATGATGTTATGCTGAGTAAATATATACCTAACATGTCACGCTTTAAAATTGTGCACACTCGCGAAATGGAGACAAACTATGATATTTTAAAATATCCATAGGTGATACTTAAAACACCTTTACCGAGGGAGCTGTGGTGGCTCAACGTGATTGGCACTGCGCTGACAAGCCATTCACCTCTGCAGCCAAGGGTTCGGATCCCGGTCTCGGCTACATGTGAATTGAGTTTGGTGGTCTCAGCCCGGCTCCCGGTGGGTGTGCTATGCAAGGTACGCCTGTGCTTAGTACGCCCACCCCCCCCCCCCACAAAAACCACCACACTTGCACGCACACAAAATTGGTTTAAAAAACACATGCACTTTGGCCATGCGGTCTCTTAAAATAAAGAGAGGCGAAGGACCTACGGGGCTGGGTGGGCTAGGCCCCCTCACTCCCTCATAGGGGGAGTCCCTCTGCCCCATTGGGGTCCTGTTGGACCCCAGTTGGGCTCCCAAGAGGAGCAGGTAGGGCGGGGTGAGTGGGAGGCCCCCCTTCACACCCGCCATTGCCACCAGGGGCATGGAGAAGGATGGCGATTGCCTCCGGGGGGAGGGTCTGCCTACTCCCAACTCCTGCAGTCCGGCTCCTCTCTCTCGAGTTCACGCACAAAAATACACTTTAAAAAAAAAAAAAAAAAAAAAAAAAAAACACCTTTACCGATTACCTGTTCAGAGTTACAGAGGAGGTCTAGCACTAGAGTTATTGCTCTCGCTCTACCATTTGCTGCGATGCCTCAAATGTGTGATGCAAACACTGTTTACATATGCGTGCATGAATTGCGCTAATTTTTTTCTGTGTGTGAGCATGGAGGGATGGTGCGCTTACATTTCTATTTATTTTTTACAGCGTACCTTTTTTTGCACAGCTACATTCCTATTACAAGGAATGTAAATGTAAATATCTCTTATAATAAAAAATAAGAATGACAGGTAATCTTTATGAAGAGATCTTGGATAAAAAAGACCATAAATATTTTCCTTACTTAAAAACATTGTTTTGATCTTTTGTTTAAAAAAAAAAAAATGTTTATTTCCACCCTGATCCCCACTGAGCAGACGGATGACAGGTCCATCTCCGCTCACTATGCTGAGATAAAACTGTCAAAGTCCTGCTCTCCTCTATGGGGAGATCGGAAGAAAACTGACATCCCATCCAATCCATTCCACTGAACGCATCGCCATCCATCTGTTTCAGCAGATTTTGATGGATCAGATGTCAGCAGACACATGTCTGCTGACATCCAACCCCCCATAGAGGACAATAGGTGGCCCGATCGGATCTGCCTGAAAAACATACAGGCGAACCCGATCGGTCCGATCGCGTGAAAGGGGCCTCAGGCTGGTCACACTCAGAATTTGTTTGAATTTGCTTTGATTATGATCTGTCAAGATAACAATATTTACCATACACTGTCATGCCAGAGTGCACCAAAACAAATTATGTTCGGTCAAGCCATTATTGTCAAGAATTGCTTATTAGCCCTAAAGAGGTAAATAAATCCCACCGCCCTTCCTCCTTAATGCTTTTACCTAAATATATTAATGAAAGCAGTAAAATTACTTGAATAAAAAGTAAAAGGGCGCAACAAGATAAGAGGTAGAGTGCATAAATTGCCGAAATATATATAAATCAAATGTCCATGATTGAAGAAGATATTGTAAAACTTCTATATAGGGTATATACAGTAATAAAAACGGGTCTTCTAATGATTCAACACTGTGCCTCCTATAAAGTGCAACACAAATGTGCTCACCAGATCTCCAAGGCCATAAATGACCACCAGGCATATAGGAGAAACTTTCTCCAGAGTGCTTTCTTAATCAATTTCTTAATTGATTTCAGGATATTTCAGGGTATCTTAATCCAACATTATTATTGCTCTTCACAAGCTTGGCAAAAGACATTTTTATTTCCCCTTGTTCCTTTCCAATCTGGAAAAATGTTTGGCTCGAACAAAGAGAGCCACAAGGAAGCAAAGATAGTGTAGTACAGTCTTGGTTTATTCAGTAAAAACAACACTTACAAGGCTTTAATCTTGTGTCAGGTTACAGCAGGTAATTGTAGCAGCTTGAGGGAAGGCAGGGGCTGATCCTGTCACTGGCGAGTGATACTAAGCGATACGGCATGCGTCTCAGCTGATAAAATAGGACAAGAGGCTCTTGTATCAGGCATGCTGTACAGCAGTCTCTCTATGCATTTTACGCTCGTGCGTGCGTCATCAGGAAAATGGCCATTTATGGTGAGCGCATTTGTGTGGCACTACGGGTGAAGCACTTTAATTGATGCACGTTGCACTTTATAGGAGGCACAGTGTTGGATCATTAGAAGACCCGTTTTTATTACTGTATATACACTATATAGAATTGTTACATTATCTGCTTCAATCATGGACATTTGATTTATATATATTTTGACACTTTATGCACTCTGATGCTGCGTACACACAACCGTTTTTCGGGTTGTAAAAAATTACGTTTTTAATAGTCTAGAAAAAACAATGTTTTTTCAACTTGATCGTTAAAATGGCTCTTGCAAAGCGCGGCGAAGTACAACATGTACGACGCCACTATAAAGGGGAAGTTCCATTCGGATGGCGCCACCCTTTGGGCTGCTTTTGCTGATTTTGAGTTAGTAAAAGATGATTTGCGCTTTTCAGACTGTTACAGCGTGATGAATGTGCTATCTCCATTACGAACGCTAGTTTTACCAGAACGAGCGCTCCCGTCTCATAACTTGCTTCTGAGCATGCGTGTTTTTTTTCACATCGTTAAAGCCCACACACGTCCATTTTTTTACGACGTTAAAAATGACAATGTTAAAAACCTTGTGAAAAATTAGATTCCCATTTTTTACATCGTGAAAAATGCCCTGGAGCCCACACACGATCGTTTAAAAAAATAACAACCCGAAAAATGGTCCTGTGTACGCGGCATAACTTTTATCTTGTTGTGCCCTTTCACTTTTTTTTCATTGGTTATTAGTAATACTAGTTTTGGAGCTACACTTGATACACAAGAGTATTTATTGATTTAATGTAAATTTATAATTTTTGATTGGCGCCGTTCCCTATTCACTTATATTTACTAAAATTACTTACCTGTCATCTAGGATGGTCTTACCCTATGTTCTAGTACAGGGGTCTCCAAACTTTCCAAACCGGGGGCCAGTTTACTTTTTTTTAAACATTAGGGGGGCCGGACTGTGGCCATTGGGAGTAGAAAGTGACCCAACATCAGTGGGAGTAGTTGTGCCCCATCGTTGGTTTCAATGGTAGGAATTGTACCCCATCATTGGTGTCCTTTTGCCCAATTGTTGGTGTCATTGGGAGGAATTGTGCCCCATTGTTGGTGTAATTGTGAGGAATTGGGCCCCTTCAATGGTCTCAGTGGGGGAGGGGGAATTAATGTTGGTATTAGTGGATGAAATGGACCAAGGGCCTGATAAAAGCAAGCAAAGGGCCGCATCTGGCCCCCGGGCCGCAGTTTGGAGACCACTGTTCTAGTATACCTCTATGTGTGGTGAGTAGCAGGCTTTATGTGAATCAGAAAGGCTGATTGGTCTGTCTGAGCATCTGCTGTACACAAAACCCACTAGTTGGCAGTCAAACACTGAAATATTAGAGAATCAATGCTTTAGCTGACATATAATTATTATTAATTATCTTATATTATTAATTATAACTATTGCTATTTTTAGGTAATTAGCAGCAAGAGAATGAGTGGTGGAAATGTAATAATTGGTTTATGTCCATTTTAAAGGATTGGTTTCTGCATAGTGTTTTATCATTTCATAAGTCTGGGTATAAGCCTATTTGTCTTGCATGTGAATAATTGTGGTTTAGTGCAGTGTTCATCAACCCTGTCCTCAGGGCCCACTAACAGGTCATGTTTGCAATATAACTGAAATACATCACAGGTGATATAATTTGCTGCTCAGTGATTGCAGTATTCTAGTCTGCTCCTCCCCAAGGTAATACATAAAATTGGACCTGTTAGTGGGCCCTACAGGACGGGGTTGATGACCACTGGTTTAGTGTGTCATAGACAAAATAGCCCTATCATTTACAGCAGACCTTTGTTTAGAAATGCAGAAAGCAACTTGACCTTATTAATGGCTATGTGGAAAGGCAGCATGGTACTGAAAATAAACACTGTTTTGCGAGACATGGCGTTTTAAATTGACACTGTATTTGTGTGGTGTCTCCAGCTAGAGAATTTGAGCACCAAATCCTTTGTGACCTTGTAGATCTAAAGTTAGCTGCAACTGGCAGTGCCAAATGTGTAGACTATTTACAGTATACACTAGTGTGAGTTGACATATATTTGTTATTTTATCTTCAGAATGTTCAGTTAACAAGCTCATAAATCTTTCATGTTTGTGGTGTTATTTTCCCTCATGAAAAAGATTCAAATGCTTAAAGTTAGTTTCTCGTGAATTTGTATTTTATGCTAGGAATTGTGATGTAATGGCATTGTACACTTTCAAATGCTCTTATTATTTTAACTAGGTATTGGTGTAGTTATATTTCCTCTGTCGCTTGTTTGCCATACCTTGTAATGTTGTGGCTGCAATTTGTAGCATCATGGCTGATTATTTCCCCTTTGTCCATATATTCATTCACCTTGCTTGTCCCTATTCGTTTAACATGCAACTTCTTGTTCTGGGTCACACAGCATACCATGCATGACAAGCCATTTCCTCTGTGTTGCATCACAAGTTTTAGAGTGCAAATGACATGAAACTGCATGGTGAGCTCTGCCTGTGTGTGTCTGATAAAACTAATTACAATTTAGATTGTACCCTACAAAAGGGAAAATCTTGAGGAAATGGGAATATTTGTGGCCAGAGTCGGTATGTGAGAAGAAAAGCGAAACATTCCTCCATGATGTGACACTTCACATGATGCCCCTTTCTATCAAGTCCGGAAGCCAAAACGCAAACAGCAAAGTACAATCCTTCACAGAAGCCACAATGAGGCAATGGCAACAAATGGATCCTGAAGAAGCCTTAGAAAAGGTGAAAAACATGTTGATCCTTCAGATACATGTTCATGCTGTTTTAATTGGATATACAGTACTGTTTTAAGCTTTGGATATTGCCATAGTCAATATGTGTTTTTATGTATAAAACAATGTTTTCGTACAATAATAAATACTTGTTTGTATGCACTTTATTGCTGCTTTCTTTTTGTTGTTTTTTTTTCCCGGTACTTTAAGGCTGCATTCACACTATAACACGGCATACGCAGCGTATTTTGCCGCAATTTGTAAACTTTTTTTTTTTTTTTCACAAAACATTTTACATTGATGTCTACGCCGAACGCCGAAAGACGCCTGAAAAAAAGGGTCCGGGACTTGTTTTCAGGCGGCAGGCGTACAGCGTTTCGGCATTCAGCCTGAGATGTGAACCATCTCATAGACATCAATGTAAATTCGCCCCTCCAGCGGCACGAGCGTCGCGCTTCAGGCGTATATACGCATAGGTGTGAATGGAGCCTAAATATCCCTTATTTCCTTATGATTTTTCACTTTTGTAGGGCACATGAGGAAATGTATCTATTTCCATATTTCCATATTTGGCAAATTAGCTCAGTATAAGATTGTAAGGTCTCCTACATACCATTCTAATTACAATTTAGCTCACACCTGAAGAGGTTGTGCATTAATCTTTACAGTGCCATGCCTTGCCTCATATTTGAACACAAACAGAAACAAGAATGTAAAGATTTACTCTGCACTGTGCGTACAGGACAATAATTAAAACTACATGATCAATGCACATCTTATGCAGGTCAAAAATACAAAGTGTAGGTAAGAAGGTTTATAATGCATTTAAAGTACATGTAAACCCAATGATTAAAATGTTATGCAAGTTTAAAAATATTAAACTCAAAAGTATTTTTTAATCATTTTTACGTTTGTAAATTTCAGACAATAGTTAAAATAATACCTGATGATCCTGACATGAATACCCTTGTTGATGCGCTTCCTGTTGGTGGAGTGGAACACCATGTCCCTGTATCATTATTTCTGTCCTGTATTATCCACTTCCCAAACATCAGGAAAACATAAAAGTTATTTGGTAAGCAGCTGACCTGTCATCAAGTACTTAGTGTAAGTTTGCATTAACATCACATACATACATTAGATTGAAAACCCAAGAAAGGAGAGCAAGTGCTTCATCCACCCTCACTTTACATTTACATTTTTGCAGCGTGGCAGTGGAACTTGTGGCTTTGGCCATTTACCATCCAAGAAAAACATACCTAAGTGGCATTGTCATGCACCATTCACAGTTTTCCACCAAAAGAACAATATTACTGAGGAAACAACATAGTGCTAGAGGCGCTATTGTTAAAAAAAAGCACTGTCCATATTTCATGAGGCCGCATACACACGGAGGGACATGTCTGCTGAAACTGTCCGACGGACTGTTTCCAGCGGACATGTCTCCTCCGGATTTTCATCCGACGGCGTGCACACACCATCGGATCAAAATCCCCGCCGGCAGACAGCGCAGTGACGTGGCGGTGACGTTGACGCCACCACGTCACCGCTCCAGGAAGTAAAAAACTTCCACGCATGCGTCAAATCCATTCGACGCATGTGCGGGCAGATATGTCCGCTGGTTAGTGTACTAACCAGCGGACATATCCGACGGACATGTCTCCGGCGGACAAATTTTAAAGCATGCTTTAAAATTTTTCCGCCGGTCAGACATGTTCGCTAGCCCATACACACAATCGGATTTGTCTGCTGAAATGGTCCGTTGGACCAGTTTCAGCGGACAAATTTGATCGTGTGTACGCGGCCTTATACTGCCATTGCATAGCAGACATCCTCCCAGATCTTATTTTAACAGAAAGTTTTGTACCATCAAAGAGTTAAAATGCTAGCTGCACAATTTGGGTCCATTTGTAAAGTCTGTGGTGTTTCAACTTTCCGTCTACCCATTCATCCCTTCATGTATCTCCATTGTTGCCTCCATTCTTTCATCAAATCATCCCTCCTTCCATCCACCCATCTAGGACAACATTACCTTTTTCCTGAACACTGAGCTTATGTAATGTTAGTATCTTCACATATACTGTATAATATATCACAGTACATGGCCAATATCGACCTCCATTTGTAAAGTCTGTGGTGTTTCAACTTTCCGTCTACCCATTTATCCCTCCATGTATCTCCAGTGTTGTCTCCATTCTTTCATCAAATCATCCCTCCTTCCATCCACCCATCTAGGACAACATTACATTTTTCCTGAACACTGAGCTAATGTAATGTTATTATCTTCACATATACTGTATAATATATCACAGTACATGGCCAATATCGACCTCTATCACCACCCATTTACCAACCGATTTGTCCTCTTATCATCCTCTTTTACACTGTTTAGAGTAATAATGAAGATAGAAAGAAAAAAATGGAAAAAAAAAAAACATTTTGCAGTACTTTAGTAGACTGGGGATTTGGTAGCTGTAACTGATATTTTTTTGGTTTGTGTAACAAGGACATTAAGCCATTAGAATATTAACTTGGAAGAAACACCTTGACTGACAAAGAGTCAAACCTCAGCATTAAGGAAAGGAAAAATGATAGTGTGAGGGAATTCTCTTCTCTCTGGATCGATTAAGCGGGGTACCCTAGGGTTCTGTCCAATCCTATTTAATGTATTCATAAATGATCTGGAGGATGGAATAGTCAGCTCAATCTCTGTATTTGCAGACAATACTAAGCTAAGCAGGGAAATAACTTCTACGCAGGGTGTGGAAACCTTGCAAGAAGATCTAAACAAATTATTAAGGTGGGCAACTACGTGGCAAATGAGGTTTAATAATGAAAATGTTTAAATAATGCATTTGGGTGGCAATAATATGAATGCAATCTACCAGGCCCGGACTGGGACAAAAAATAGGCCCAGGCATTCATGGGCGTCCGCTCCATAGGGCAAGGGAGGGCTTTTGCCCCCCCCCCCCCCCAGAAATCAGTGTAATGAATCTCGGGGAGGAAAACAGTGGGCAGGAAGCAAGGCGGCGGCATGACACATTTAATTAGAGCTGATCTCTCTCTCTCTCTCTCTCTCTCTCTCTCTCTCTCTGTTTCTTCTAGCTTCAGCTGACAGAGAGGGGGAGGGGGCGATCGGGGAAGATATACAGTACAGACAGCCCGCGGCTCTCCTCTCCCTGTCACAGCGGCGCTTCTCCATTTAGCGGCTGGCAGTTTAAAAAAAAAATGCTTAAAAAACACTTTAAGTTCTTTCTATGAAGCATATAGGTTTCCCTAAAACTATAAGTACTCTTTTATGTTACCCAGATGCCAATGTGTTTATTCAATAATTTCTTCCTACTGTGCATTAAGCTGTGAACTTTAAAAATATGTTTAAAAATACATATTCCACATCCATCACTCCAAGCCACAGTATATTTATAAACAGCTCTGCCATTTAAAACCGTTAGAACGTGTTTGTTTAGACTGAAGGGTTTACATACTACCAAGGATACTATCTGCAGTTAGTTTGTATTTTTCTCCTGTGTTTATGCAGGCTTCCTCCAACAATGCAAAAACATAGTGATATGTTAATTGTTTGCCACCCAGACTGGTTCTTTGTATGATCAAAAGAAAAGTACTGGTTCTTTGGTGTGCATATTGCTCCTCTAGGGTCAGGGACTGGTTCTATGACTGATTCCATGTTATCGATCAATTCTCACTACACAAACTGGAATTACAAACCTTACACTTGCACTCAGACAAAACAATGGCTAATTGTAGGCAGTTACTAGGATGCATCTTGCAGTTTCCTAGCGTACATCAGCTGTTAATAACTACTTGTCCTCACTACAAACTAAAAGAATTTGAAAAGTTAGCAAGTGAATAATGGATAGTTTTACTTTGTTCAAAGAGTTTTATTCAGCTGTTTAACAGTTGAATAACAACATTTACTGTATGTAGCATATAAAAGTTGTACTTATAGAATCAATTTCCTTGCAAAGAGCAATGAGGTACATTAGACACATAGATAAGGTAAAATATGTAGAAGTCAACTTTAGAAAGAAAGAGAAAAAAAACTGTTTAACAGAAGGGACTCAATTGTCCTAAGAGGGAGAGTGCTCCTTCCCAGCCATAGGTCGACAGTTCAGTGGGGCAAGAAGCTCTCCAGTGCAGTGTTTCTCAACTCCAGTCCTTAAAGGGGTTGTAAAGGTACAATTTTTTCCCCAAATAGCTTCCTTTATCTGAGTGCAGTCCTCCTATCCTTACCTCATCCTTTGATTTTGCTTTTAAATGTCCTTATGTCTTCTGAGAAATCCTCACTTCCCGTTATTCTGTCTGTAACTCCACACAGTAATGCAAGGCTTTCTCCCTGGTGTGGAGTGTCGTGCTCGCCCCCTCCCTTGGACTGCAGGTTAGACAGGACGCTCTCTACGTTGCAGATAGAGAAAGGAGCTGTGTGTTAGTGGGCGTCCTGACTCTCCCCCACCCTGGGGGATTCCCAGGGTGGGGTGTAGTAGCATTTCCTATGGATCATAGTATGAAGGTAAATGTCCTCTGAGGTTCAAGGTTCTAATAAGAGTGTGGGAAATTGTCAATACAACTGCAAGACTTTCTGGTATTTGCGGATTTTATCCTGTAGGGTTGCCTCAAGTTTTGCAAGGGCCATTGCCTGCATAATCCTGAGTTTGGTTGCTAAGATACAGTGGTTGGAAGTTTTCCAAGAGCTGGCTATAGTTTGCTTGGTAGTCATTGTTACATATAGCAACAGTTGAAATTGGTTTCTAGTCAAGTCTGTTGCATTATGATTTTAAGGCACTACTTGTTGATCTTGTAGAAGCGTGGTGTTGAATTAGCAACTGAGAATAAAAATATTTCAGACCAACAGTCTCCTACTAACGAACAAGCCCACCAGATGTGTATATGTGTGCTGACTTATTAAAACCACTAAAACACGTGGGTTTGTAGTTAGGACATATTTGGCTATTCTCATGGGTACCAAGTACCATCTAGATAACATCTTATAGGCCATCTCTAGGGCTAACAAGTTCTGTGATGTTCTATGTGTGGCCAGCCAAATTGGAGTCCTATCCTATGTTTCCAAGGAGTGACGGAAATCAGCTGTCCACCAAGCGACATAGGTTGGAGGAGTAGATGTCAAATTAACTAGTAAAGCTTTTGGGAGATTACCACTTGCACATGTGGGTTAGTGATACATACATTTTCGAACGATGTCCTTTGTCATGGTCTGAGTCAGTGTCTGTGTGTGTTTGGTGTCGTATTTGCAGGTATCAGAATAGCTCAGAATTCAGAAGGTGGTGTGTTTCCTGTAAAGAGGCAAAAGATTTGAAACCAGTTGAGGTAACCAGTTGGTAGTGTCTAGTTAAGTATGCTTGAGACCAGTGATTAAACAATGATTGGGAGGCTTGCATCGGTTAAAAAGAGAGACTACAGACTGGAGGAAGAGAGAGGGAAGTTGCAGCGCTGAGTGCAGTAGTGACTCTAAAAAACACACTTTAAGGCCCTGTACACACGATCTGTCCAAACTGATGAAAACGGACTGAAGTTCATTTTCATCGGTTCACAGACTGATGGTCTGATGGTCTGATGGTTCGTACACACCATCAGTTCAAAAACCGATTGTGTCAGAACGCAGTGACGTAAAACACAACGACGTGCTGAAAAAAAAACAAAGTTAAATGCTTCCAAGCATGCGCCGACTTGATTCTGAGCATGTGCGGGTTTTTGAACCGATGCTTTTGCGTACTAACGATCAGTTTGGACCGATGGTCAGGCGTCCTTCAGTCCAATTTTAAAGTAAGTTTTAAAACTTTGGACTGAAGGACAACAGACTGATTGGCTATACACACGGTCGGTTTGGACCGATGAAACTGGACTTCAGTCCGTTTTCATCAGTTTGGACTGATCGTGTGTACGCGGCCTTACAGTGGCCGTCTACACGGAAAAAACAAAGTAAGGAGGAGTTGCCTTTTCAATGTGCTGTTTTACTGGCCACCTCACTATATCACAACAGAAGCACCACAACAGTTCTTGGTGTGTTGTTTTGCTGGCTGTTTCCCTGGACTGCAATTTGTGGGGAAAGGTGAGAGGTGCTTTTGGGTTTTTATTGCTGCTTATGACCATTCTGGGGAGAAATAACTTCACTTTCTGTCTGGGTGACACCAGGATAGGAAGAAAGGGCGTGGGTGTCACTTGAACAGGAAAGCATTATGCCACGTACACACGATAATTTTTTGTGATGAAAAAAAAAGACGTTTTCAATCATGAAAAAAACGACGTTTTTCAAACTTCATTTTCCAAAACGACGTTGCGTACACACCATCGTTTTTCCAAAATGCTCTAGCAAAGCATGATTAGGTAAGACACGTTCGACGGCACTCTGTTCCATTGAAGCTCCGTCTCATAACTTGCCTCTGAGCATGCGCGACTTTAAAAACGTTGTTTTCAACATCGTTTTGCCCACACACCATCACTTTTTATGACACAAAAAAACGACGTTTTGAAAAACGACACAAAAAATTCAAGCATGTTGGAATTTGTTTTTGGTCGTTTTTTTGAAGACAAAAAACAACATTTTGCCCACACACGATCAATTTAAATGACGTTTTAAAAAACAACGTTTTTTTTCATCGCAAAAAAACAACCGTGTGTACGCGGCATTAGAATAAAAAAAAAAAAAACAAGGGGTTCTAACAGTTTCCCCAATACAAAAAATGTCCCATCACCAGCACAGGAAAATCCCTGATAGAGACACAGACCGTAATAAAAACTGCCAGAGGCACACTTCTAACATTGTCCAACTCAATACAAAACAGAAGAAAGTTTTCGGTGGACTTAGGCTTCAATAATTGTTACACAAAGGGGTCAATTCACAAAGCTTTATTTTCAGATTGCGGGTGTTATTTTAACGATTTTGCACGTTATTGAAGCTAGTTCAATTCACTAAACGATTTAACGCTTTGAAAAATCATCAAATAAAGTTTCACTACACAGAACCGATATTTTAAGGTGTGGATCCTTATTAAAGAGTCAAATCGTTATTTTAAAGAGTCAAATCGTTATTTTAAAGAGTCAAATCGTTAAATATGTACAGAAGTGCAATTCACAAAGATTTTTTTGACAGTTATCAATCGTTAAGCAATCGTTAAATTAACACCTCCCTCAGGGTGGCGTTATGACATTTCCCAGGCGATATTTTGTTGTTAGAGGAAGCTTTTGGCGATTTTTGTAGTGTAGTGAAGTTTTTAGTAGTGTTGGGCAAGATAAAATGAGGAAATACACATGGCTTTAGAAAGCGAAGTTAAGCGAAATGGGCGAGACGGGCCAGAAAGACTCTGTGTCCTGGGTAACGAGTACACAGGCCAAAGCCATTACAGAGACTGTTACAGAGACTGTTTCAGAGACTGCTCCAGTTAACGCAGTCTCCGTCTGGCATGCCACTGTTGGAGAGGGATCTCTCCGACAACTCAGCTGTAGCGACTGGAAGCTACCTAACCGTCCGGACTTGTCTGTTGTCCCGGCTGGGACTCGCAACTACCTACCCACCGAGGAGTATAATTCCTCAGACTTAAAAATAGGTAGATGGCTCACGATTAAAAAGGCACAATCGATAATAAAATTAAATAATAAAATAAAATGTAACACATCATAAGGTCCATGTCAATACCAGGAAGCAATATTCAGAGAAATGAACGAACGAATAAATGACCATACAATAATAGTCAAATAAAAGTCCAATGAAAATTCAATAATAGTCCAATAACACTAGTGGCAGCACAATCCTAAAGCAGAAGCAGACTCTGAAAGATATATACAAACAAGAAGGACATTCGCTGGCTGGCTGGCTTTATACCATGGAGTCGTGGGAGATGTAAGTACCCATCTTGTGGAAGTCTTAGGCCTCGTACACACGAGGGGATATGTCCGCTGAAAACGGTCCGATGGACCGTTTCAGCAGACATCTCCGCTCGTGTGTATGGGCTAGCGGACAGATTTCTCCACCCGACAGATTTCAAAGCATGCTTTGAAATCTATCCGGTGGGAATCTGTCCGCCCGACATGTCTGCTGGTTAGTACACTTACCAGCAGACATGTCGTCCCCCACCGCCGCCGCGCCGCCGCCGAATGGATTCAGCGCATGCGCGGAAGTGTTTAACTTCCTGGTGCGGTGACGTGGCGTTGACGTGGCGGCGTCAACGTCAACGCCGCGTCACCGCCACGTCACCGCGCCGTCCGGCGGCGGGGAATTTGATCCGATGGTGTGTACACGCCATCGGATCAAACTCCCGATCGGACATATCCGATGGAAATGGTCCGCGGACCGTTTTCATCGGATATGTCCGATCGTGTGTACGAGGCCTTAGAGAGACAACAGGAGATCCAGGAGCCATGGATACTGCTACAAAGCGGTGTGCGTTCCAGCGTGGAGTGCTGTCCGTCACCGTACCACTGGAAGTGACGTGGGACCTCAGGCCAGCCAATGGAATATGGTGTACTCCATGGTATGAAGCCAGCCAGTGTGAGCCCCTGCAGCTGCAGATGATAGGTTGTGACACCGGACCAGCCGTTTACCCTTATTTGCCCATGTTATCACTTTGTTTGTGAGTAGCCAATTTATTGTTTATAAAATTACTTTTATTAAATCTCGGCTTACTGCACTTAGTTTGGCGCATGTCCTTCTTGTTTGTATAATTCCTCAGACTTGGATTCTTCTTCAGATGTCGGAGATGACCACTATTTTGAACCCATGTTCCCGGAATCTCAGGGCTACAGAGGATTTCGAGCCCCCCGCACAAGACGGAAGAAACACTCCAGCCGGAACACACAGCGTGGGTCCGCTACATCGAAACAGGATTTTCCGCAGCTTAACTGGGGAGCCGGTGAGTCTGTTTTTGATCTCCCCGCTCCCATCCCTGCTGCCGTGCCTGCGCTTAGACGGGCACAGGACACTCTTCTATTGCCGGGACGCGGAGACCCACGCCTGTTGCCCAACTTGGCCCGTTTGCAGCGCGTGGTGATACGCAAAGTTGCTGCCAACTATGGATATGAATATCCGTATGTGCCATCCCCTCTCCTTTACCAGATTGACCAGGAGAGAGAGAGATGGTACCGAGAAGCTATATGGGAACGTTTGAATGTTCCAAAGAAGGAGCGTGAGTCGCAATATGCTCTGATTTGTCACGGAGACCGTTTAGAGGCCTGCCTTTAGGAGTGGAGTTGGGGCCGTCATATTTTTCACGACCTAGTGGTCTTGAGATGTCCTGGGAGAGAGGATCAGATTTTCTCAGTGACATCCACAACAGCCACAGGAGACGTTGTTTCACCCCCCGATCCACGTTTCTACAAATGAACCTGATGCCTTTGATTCCGTGCTTGTAATTACTTTTAAGAAGACTTGGACAAGGGTTCTGCCCCCACTTCTGTTTTTTTTTTCTCCTACCTACTTCTCCGGGTCCACATTTGGGACCCCTTTGTGAAGAACTTTGGGGGTGGGATTTTAGTTAGTTAGAGTGGGGCCTTGCCAGCTTCTTTTCATCAGGAGAGACTTCACTAGAGGGAATGTAATTTATTTTCCCTCCTGCTGCTTTACAGTTTAAAATGACTAATGGGACTGCCATGTAGTACCAGCGCACTGACCGCTAGGGGCAGTGTTCTGCAATGTTATATTGCAGGAATTTAATGTATCTTTTGTTTTTTTTACTTGTTCTATTTCTTGCAACAGAGTAAAGAAATGCTAAGCACTTATGGTAACTCCCTGGGAGGAGGGGAGACTTGGAAATAATATATATATATATATATATATATATATATATATATATATATATATATATTGTGGCAGAGCGTGGCTCTGTCACTATAAAAATGATATGAAATGGACACACGGTCTGCATATAGCCAGATTGCAGAGGGTAAATTTAAAAACAGAGAAAACTGCGCTGGCAGTTTTCTCATATTTTTCCTATTGCTACACGGGATCTCCAACCTGTGTCCAGGTTTTTAAGATAGCCTGCAAGCTGCCTTCCCAGGTGCAGACAGCTCATTAAAGGAAGGGCTGGGGAGAGCAGATGGAGAGGAAGGTGGAGTTGGAGCAGTGGCTGCTGGTGAGTGTCTCTGTGTGAGGACAAACGCTGTGTGCGTTGAAGGGCTTCAAAGCTGTGTGCGCCCAAGAAGCCTAAAGCTGTGTGCATTAAGGGACTTCAAGCTGTGTGCGTTTAAGAAGCCCAACACTTGTGCATCCAGGACTGTGGGTCTGGAGGAGCTTATGGTTTGAGGAACCAATACCTATAACAGCAGTGCTGTTGAAGAGTAGCCAGGTGGGCTGGTAGTTTCATTTATCTTTGGATAACGTTTAAACCCCTGCGTGGGATTCCTGAATGGACTTTTGTTTCTTTTTTCTCCTTTAATAAACGTGGGCTACCAGGCCCTTAACATCATATGCCTGTTTGGTGTTGACTCACTGCACAAAAAACGCATCTGCCACAAGAGTTAATTACCCCAAACGTTTACAGTGGTGGAGAATGCGGGCATCTAAACGGTGGAATCCGGGTCCTTGCTACAGTGGTGAGTCGCATCAGGAACTGCTGCTAGCTGTGTGTGGCAGCCAGGCAAACAGCATTGCACAGAAATTTGATGGACTGTGTTGCATTCAGGTTGTGTACCTGTGAAAGGGGAATCACATTTTTTTTCCCTCTTCTCTGCTGTGAACTGTGTTACTGGTTGCTGTGTGCAACACCGCAAGGATGGGGCGGTCAAAACAGTAAAAGGAGGTGTTTCTTGCTGAAGCCAGAGATAGAGCTCTGTGGCTGGAGGGGTTGTTACCGCCTGATAGAACCCCATACATGCCTGGACAAAGTTTTCCAAGTGAAAAGAGGGCTGCTGTCGCCCCTAGCAACATGGCTGCAATGAGTGCATATGGAATTGCTAGTGTGGAGCATCCACCAGCATTTGAATCTGCAGTGGATTGGTGCAAGCGGCACCTGGCAGGAATGGACAAAACTGAAGTGGAGGGCAAGCCAACCTTCGCTACAAAGAGAGGTGTTGTTGCCCCTGGCAACGCTGCTGCAGTTAAACAAGCAGCTATTGCAAAAAGTGTGAAAGCGACACAGCTTAAGACAGGATCCAGCGGAGGGAAGCCTGTGTTCTGTGCCAGAAGAGAAGCTGACCAAAGGCCAGGATGGGGAGTGGTTGCCCATAGCAACACAGATGAGGCCAGTGGGGCTATCTGTGCACCATGGGGTGTGCCTGCCAAGCGTCATGACAAGTGGCTTCCGGAGGAGCCAATACAGCCTGTTGGAGAGAGGCAACAATGCTTTGCTGGGAGAGTGCGATCTCCCCTGGCAACAGAGAGCCAGGGATTGAGGAGATGCCAAGAAATTAAATTTCAGCGTCCAGTACCGTGCCTGGAATGTGGCCGAGTGGGACATGGCATCTTTACTTGCCCAAAGTTCTAGAACACCGCTGAGGAATCTGGAAAGGCTGCAGTGTCCTCCTGTGGCCCCAAAGAGACAGTAGCTGGTATAGATGCAGCTCAGAGACAGCGCACTCAAGTGAAGACTATGATACCAGCCACTGAGAATGGTAAGACTGTTTCAATGTATCGCAGTGAAGTGGGAGTGTGTCCAGCGGAGAGATGTGCACTACAAATGGACATGGACTTGCTGCAGAGCAGTGGGATGGCATATGGGGAAGCCCAGCTGACAGCAAGGTTAAAGATTCAAATGGACATGGGGACTGTGCATGCACCTGCTATAATCCAGCAGAGTACTGGGAAAGTTGAACTAGGGGTGACCAAAAGTGTCTTTGTGCCATGTTCCCTAGTGACAGGTGCTGCAGAGTTGCCCAGGGAAACCTCCAATGAGCTTGCAGTGGCTAAGCAGGGCGTTTCCCAGGTCAGCTTTGGAGCTGCTCAAGGAGCAAAGAGTTCCCCTTTAAAAATAGTGCTGTGAGGAGAGGCTCACAGGCTGTGGTGGGTAATGGACAATCCGCAAAAGTAGAAGTTATGTCTAAGCGTAATGAAAATTCTGATTGTTATGCTGATAAAAGGGTAAGTGTTGGCAAATGTGATGGTATTGGTGATGATGACATTGAAAAATGTGTTTCCTTTAATGTCATGTCTTCAAAGGTTGAAAATGTGTTTACTACCAATAGTGGGAGGAGGATATCTCCCATAGCAACCGGACGCACAGGATTGTCCAGGGAAGTCTCATGGGATCTCCATGGGTTGGAGCCAGAGGTTTTCCAGGATGGTTGTGGTGCTACTCTGGTGAAACAAGGGAAGACTGTGTCACACCGTGAGTGTGTGTGGGCGGAGCCCCACAACCCTAAGTGTAACCCAGTTGTCAAGGGGTTAATTCAGCCTGCAAAAGCTGAAAGTGCAGAGCTGTGTGTGTCAGTAGCGCCCCCAGAGCTGGTAGGGCAAAAGCATGTATTACAGCCTGCCTTGTCAGATAATGTGTCATCCCAAGGGGATATGTATAGAAATGACCCAGGTGATGTTGTGGCTAGTGAATCCCAGGTTCCTTTGGTGCCTCTTGGGACAGGTGATGCAGCGCTGCAGAATGCCTGTCAGGGAAGTACCACAGACTGGGAAGCATGGTGCAAGGAAACAGTCGCAACGCTAAACAAAGTAACCATAAGTTATAAAGCAATGATGGGAGACAAGTGTGTGGACACAACATCTGTTATGCCAGACAGAGGGTTTGCAGAGTGGCCGGTGCTCAAGGGCATGTCAGCCCCTGTGAAGGTTGATCCCCTCCAGTCTAAAGGAGCGGTTCTTGGCATAGACATGGCAGATGTGTTGTCCACAACCCAGCAATTAAGTGGTAGCAAGTGTCAAGGTGACAATGTGACTTGTAATGACCTGCAGAGGCTCATTGACACTGGTGCAGGAGGGAAAAGTGTGAGACATGTGTCTGACAGCGCTCCAGGGGAGCAACAGGTGGTGATGATGGGTACCTCCAAGGAGGTGGACGTCTCTTTATATGTCTCAACCTTTCAACCTGCAGTGGATGAGCCCCTCCATGTCTTGGACAGGAAAAAGGTCCCTAGAAAGGTCTGGTATTTAGACATGGGTTGCATAGAGATGACACAAACTTTATTAGAAATGTTGGAGTCGATAAAAATGCACTCGCTGTACACTTGGGTGTCTCCACCGCAGATGGACCAGGTTGTGCTGCGTAGTACCAATAGGTGGGGCCAAGTGGTACAGGCTGTGCAGGGAAACTTTGATCAAGAGTTGTATTGGTGGGTCCAATGCTTATTAACAATGTGGCGAATAGTCCTGAGGTTCTCTAAGAGGGTAACCCCAGTTACTGAATGGTGTGGAAAGTGCTCCGAACTGTTGGAGACATCAAAGGCCTCTCCGGCTGGTGTAGTGACTGGAAACATCCCTGCTGGTGTGGTCCGAGGTGCAGCTGAGCAGAGGTCAGTGGAGGGCGCAGATACTGTCTCACCAGCTAAACCTCATGAGAAGGAAGGGCCCAGAATAGACGCAGCACTAGCAGAGATGCTTTCTAACACTCAGAAAGAGGTACAACTTAAAGTACCCGGAGACGCTGTGAGAATTACTAATGTTGGTTTCTGCAACAATGTAATGTGTACATCAGAAAGAAGTAGTTTATGCGTGGATCAGTGTCATTTGTTAGATCAGTTGCCCATGGAGTGTTGGACAACAGGTGAGGTGGAGATTTGCTATGGACCAGTGGGTTGTAGTCACTTACCTGTGTGTGTTCCCTCCTCGGGTCTAGTTCTAACAAACACTGAGATGGATGACACTGATTGTGTTGGACTGGGTGACATTAAAATGTCTGATTGGCTAATGAGTGGTGCTGTTAAAAGTAATGTGGTTGCCGTGGGTAACCAGAGAGAGGTTCTTGAACCTGAAAGACCTGTGGCGAAAGATAAAACTTGCTTCCGTAAACTAAAAGGTAGGATTAGGGAAGGCAGAGTTCCCCCAAGAGAGGAGTGTATGCTCAGGGACCCCAAGAGAAGAGCGAGAAGGCAGAGTATACAAACTTATAGGACCATGTTAAAGTCCAAGCTGGGACGTACCTGGAAACACACCCGGAAAAAAGGTTGGGCCTACGTGGCTGATGGCAAACACAGAGGTGTCCCAACTGCTATGGTGGATGCAGGTGTTTCTCCCTCCGGATCAAAACAAGAGGGGGGGGGGGGTATGTGGCAGAGCGTGGCTCTGTCACTATAAAAATGATATGAAATGGACACGCGGTCTGCATATAGCCAGATTGCAGAGGGTAAATTTAAAAACAGAGAAAACTGCGCTGGCAGTTTTCTCATATTTTTCCTATTGCTACACGGGATCTCCAACCTGTGTCCAGGTTTTTAACTGCAAGCTGCCTTCCCAGGTGCAGACAGCTCATTAAAGGAAGGGCTGGTGAGAGCAGATGGAGAGGAAAGTGGAGTTGGAGCAGTGGCTGCTGGTGAGTGTCTCTGTGTGAGGACAAACGCTGTGTGCGTTGAAGGGCTTCAAAGCTGTGTGCGCCCAAGAAGCCTAAAGCTGTGTGCATTAAGGGACTTCAAGCTGTGTGCGTTTAAGAAGCCCAAAACTTGTGCATCCAGGACTGTGGGTCTGGAGGAGCTTATGGTTTGAGGAACCAATACCTATAACAGCAGTGCTGTTGAAGAGTAGCCAGGTGGGCTGGTAGTTTTATTTATTTTTGGATAACGTTTAAACCCCTGCGTGGGATTCCTGAATGGACTTTTGTTTCTTTTTTCTCCTTTAATAAACGTGGGCTACCAGGCCCTTAACATCATATGCCTGTTTGGTGTTGACTCACTGCACAAAAAACGCATCTGCCACAAGAGTTAATTACCCCAAATGTTTACAATATATATATATATATGAGTGTATATTTTGTATGTATGTTTTTTTTTATATTTCCTATACAGGTTATTGGACCCACCTACTATCAACACTGTCGGAGAATGAGCAGCATAGATAGTTAGGGATGTGTATGTTATTGTAGTGTTGTGTAATACCATAGATTTTCCTATAGTATTCAAGGAAACTAATACTTGTACCTCAAAGTTTTGCAACTGTTTATTTTCTCTTTTTCCTACTTTCCTTTACTGTATAGCAGATCCAGGCCGGCATTCAGGCTTGAATGCCTTTGGACACTGGGGACAGTGTCATTTCAAGTGGGGGGAGTGTGTAACGCCCCCTTACTTTCAGAAGGGACGCTATTGTAAATTTATTGGGGTGAGAGACTTACCTGATCTCACCCAGGTTGATTTGTGGTAAATTTGGGCTGCTGTCAGCCCTGAATTCTGTGCTCCAGAGATGCAGTCTCATCTCTGGGCAGCAGGTGGCACCAAAGGGGTTCAGGCAGAGCCACTTTTCCTCAGCAGCCAATTAGAGGAGTGTTTCCCTCGCGGGGCATGCTGGGGGAGGGTATATCTGTGACAGACGCCATTTTCCGGGGTTCTTTGTGGGTTCCTGATTCCAGGTGCGGCACCCACCTTCAGGGTGTCCCCACCATCATGGCCTACCTGGTCGGGGCCCGTGCTATGCGAAGTTCCAAACTCTGGGCCCTCGTGGCTCAGAGAAACTGAAATTGCCAAGGGGCCCCAGTGACTTACTGGGGTTCCACACCGAAAGGATCCCAAGCTGGATGTGCTGTTCGGTGGGGAGTCGATCTGAGGTGAACCCGGAGGCAGGTGAACCAATAGGGCGCAGACAAAACCATCGGGGATCTGAGTGACCAGACACTGACAGGTTGTATGCAGCAAACTGTCAGTCGGTGGCTCCTTAATTATTGACCGAAAGGATTTGCTCTATCGTTCTTAAGTAACGGACCTGTGGCAGAGGTCTTTACTAATTTATCAGAGCCAAGTCGGTGGCAGAGACTTGTTCCTTCTCAGCATTCTCAGTGACTTTCTGGCTGCCATGTCTGTGAGAGGGACCTGTCCAGGGGTGCTATACCCACTCCGGCTGGAGTGGCGACGAGACAATCACATTCGTTGGAGGCAGGACTGCTTCTTTTATCCACAGCCTGTATCTGCAAGGTTACTTTTTTTCACCGATCTACTCTACCTCGAGTTGACTGTTGGTCGTGTTGGACCAGAAATAAAGCATTGAAAACGTCAACCAACAATCTGGACATTCTATTACTGCTCTCATCACTATGATCACCCCTAGACACCATCACAGAGGTAACTTAAATACGCCAATCCCAAATCTAACCAGCGGCTCCTTCGGGGGTAAGCGCTACATTTACTTATCTGGAAAATATACTGTAGCGCAGGCATTTTTGTCTTTTAAATGTTATATTAATGTTGTGTAATGTTGTTCTATGACTGCTGCTATAAATTGGTATTTGGCACCATCTAGTGGTTAAAATGAACACTCAGGCTGAAGTGCATGCTGGGTAGGAGATAAAAGGCCCTGCAGTGGCCATCTTGGGTCTCTTGTTCCTGAGGCACATGGCTTGCCTGCAGAGCTCTGTATGTGTTCCTTAGAGCTCTGGCCTATATCGTGCTGGAGCAGCAGTGTGACAGACCAGCGACCCTTGGAGGAGGTAACTGAGAGCTCCCGGTCATCTGTGAAACAGTACAGCATGACAGTGTTGTCGCAGCAAACGGACTGAGATCCTGTGGAGCGGAGGCATCCATCTGTCCGGACATTGTGTGGTGAGAGGGCTGATGCCCAGAACTTTGTACTGCTTTTCACACACCTAGACTGATTGCGTAGTGTTGCTGGGACCGGTAGTTCCACGGAACAGTTCAGTTCAATAGAGTCACCTGCGCATAGGCCTCAAGCCTGATTTGATTGTTTGGTGACTGCCACTGGAAGTACGTTTCTAGGAAGAAGTGTGCAGATACGTTTCACAATTTAAGCTGCTGATTTGTGTTGTTCTACATTGCTTTATTGATCGGAGAACCCTTTGGATTACAATCTTTATTTCACCATAGCTAGCAGAAGAAAGAAGACCACTTACTAGAGACTGTAGGGGGAATATTGAGTTAATTATACTGTGATATATCATTCTTGCTAAATACTGTGTGCCACATAGTGGGTATCATAGTGTCCATATGGTGTGCTGGAAGTGGGAAGGTGCCCAGTGCTGAGGTTGTTGCCTGAGCATTAGTCCCACTTGGAGACACTCTTGCTAAAGCAATACAGGTGGCTCTCAGGTGATTGCCTCTTATAACCTTTTGTCTCATTATTGTATACCAATTGTGATTCCATGTTAGCGATAAAACCTGTTCTAGTAAAATTACCTTTTGCTTTAACACAATCTGTTGTGAGGCTTGTTAATTCTCCAAGCAGGTGTAACAGTGTATGCCCGGGTGACAACACAGGTAAAGTGAATATAATCTGTGTCTATTTACCTGTCTTTTATTATTGAGCTTCACATTAGCACTGCACCACAGCTGTGTAAAGGGGAGTGAGGCCAAATTATTGGGGGTGTTAGAGCAGAGTACAGGCCCAATCAATTACCAGCGGCTCCTTCGGGGGTAGCGCTACATACTATTCAGTCTTGTCCAGGTATTGTCCACTGAGTTGTTACTGAGGCCTGGTTTACTAATGTATTTCTTTTTTTTTAAACAATTTTTATTGAGTATTTAACAAATATCCAGTTACAAAACAGAAGTCAATAAGGGTTATACATTCAGTGTCATCAGAGCATGTACAAATAATCATAGGTACAACAGGTAAGATAAAACACAGCAAATATGCAGTATGAATCAATGAACAATAAGCAATTGTCGCCTGAAGAATAAGAGTTATTCTAGGCTCTCCCTAAAATATGAACCAAAACACCTTGGCATGGTGGAGGGAGACATAGTATATATAACGAGATCAGGAACCAGTACGGGTCGTCCCTAAGCCCGCCCACCCCTATTGGGAACATTCTGTGAGCGGAAATAGCCCAAAAGAGATCAATTTGACACAAAATTAGGTGTGGCTCAGTATGGAAATGAAACTTGTCATCTCCAGTGCAAACAAAACATATTTCAGAGATGATGGTATCAGGGGTTCAACAAGCAGTCCCTTAACGGTCCAACGTCAAGGGGCTCTGATAATACTAAAGAGAGCTCCGGTGTTGTAACACTGAAGAATTCTAGGCTTGTGTGTGAGAGAGTGTGAGTGGTGAGTGTAGAAGGAGAGGGCAGGGAGAGGAAAGGGAGGGAGGAAGGTAAAAGGGGCGATGGGGGGTATGGTTGAATCAGGAACCGGACACCCAGTCGGAATCTGTAGGGGAAGTGTCAGAGACAGATGGGTCTGCGGAGCCCAAAGAATCCCTGTACTGAATCCAGCAGGCCCATGTGCATCTGAATTTGTCGTGAGTATCATTGGCTTGGTGAATGAGCCTTTCCATGTCCTCAATTTTATTGACTCGTGAGTGCCAGTCTTCAATAGTGGGTGGAATTGTGTTTTTCCACCGTAATGGAATGCATTGGGTGGCCGCATTTCTCAGGTGTAGTGTCATTGATTTATGATACGTCGACCTCGGCAGGGATGTGTGGTGCAGTAGATACTGTGCCGGGGTAAACTCAATGGTGAAAGTGGTGATTTTGGCAATAAGTTTGTGCACTCCCTTCCAGAACGGTTGCAACCGGGGGCAATCCCACCAAATGTGGATGAGCGAGCCTGTTGCCGAGCTGCATCTCCAACATTCAGGGGGAACAGTGGGGAAGATTTTATGCAGCTTGCCAGGAGTCCGGTACCATCTTGAACAGAGTTTAAACCTGTTCTCCTCCGCTGACACATTAATGAACCCTTTGTGTATGTGCTCCCAGACACGGTCCCACTCCCAATCATCATCAGTTAAGGTAACCGATAAATCTCTGTCCCATAATGCGCAGGTTTTAGTGTTGGAAGCCATCTAAGAGACGAGTAAAGAGTATAAGGAGGAAATTAAGTGGTTTTGGGGTTCCCGAGTACTACAGATGTGTTCAAGAGGTGTGAGGTCTCTAGACCAATGTGAAGGTGTTGGGGCACTGTTGAAAAAATGCCTTAGTTGTAAGAATTTAAAGAACGGTAGGTTCAGGTTTGGGAGGGTAGAGAACATCACCGAATGGGTGAGAAGAGTGCCACCGTTGAAAAAATGATGAGCACTGACCTGCATAATGTCAGAGTCTACAGTCGGGTCTGTTGCTTTAATGTCTGGTGGGAAGGCTGGGTTTTGTATAAGAGGTGTCATAGGCCTGGGTGAGGGGACCACTTTGAGAGTTCGGCATGCCGACCTAAAGTTAAGAAGGTAGCAGGTCATTGTTGGAAGAGGTGGAGGTCGGGAGAGCGTTAAACGCTTTAAAACATTTTGGGACCAATATGTCAGCAAAGGTTTTATAATAACTGGCCGGCAGGCCATCTGGGCCTAGGCTTTTTTTTCCTTCTTTCAATTGTTTCAATGCTAGGAGGGCCTCTCCGGACGTGATGGGTGAGTCTAAGGCCACGTACACACGATCGGTTTAAACCGATGAAAACTGACTGAAGTTCGTTTTCATCGGTCCAAATAGAGTGTGTAGGCCCCATGGGTCTGTTATCCTTCGGTCAAAAAACAGAGGGCTTGCTTTATAATTGAACCAATGGACGGCTAACCAATAGGTCAAAACCGATTGTTAGTATGCAAAAGCATCAGTTAAAAGGCTGCGCATACTCAGAATCAGGATCGTTTTTTAACTGATGGTCTGTAGGCACATCAGTCCATCAGTCAGCTTCATCGGTGAACCGATGAAACCAGTCCGTCGGACCGTTCTCATCGGATGGACCGATCGTGTGTACGCAGCCTAAGTGTGTCATGTCTTCCAATGAGGCGGGTGTAGGGCCGTAGGCAGTCAAAAAGTCATTAATGAGTGTCATCCTGTCTGGGGGGGTGGCGTTTCCGAAGGTTTGGGAAAGTTGTACAGGTCAGAGAAGTAACGGACGAAGTGTTTAGCAATATCTTCAGTTTTTGTGACAGTTTCCCCTGGAGGAGAAGTAAAAGCATGTATAACGTGGGACGATTTATTTTTTTGTAGTGCCGCTGCCAAGAGTTTCCCTGCCTTATTCCCGAATTCATAGAATAGTTTATTTGTAAGGGTATATTTACGTTTCAGTGTTTTCTGGAGTTCCTCTAGGAGATCTTCCCTTGCCTTCAGGAGGTCAAAGTGGGTCTGGTTCGCCAGTGTAAGCTTGTGTGCACGTTCGAGCGTCTTGACACGTTTGGACAGTTCCGTTATACGGCTTTCCTAAGTTTAGTTCGCCTAGCCATTAAGGAGATGAATTCGCCTCTGACCACGCATTTATGAGCCATCCAAACAATGGTCGGGAAAGTGTCTTCTGTATCATTTTCTACAAAATAGTGGGATAGGAGGTCAGAAACTAATCTAGAGTTTTCGGAATCTAGCAGAAGGGAATCATCTAGTCTCCAGATCATAGATCTGGCACAGTGTGTTGGGATCACCAGTGACCTAGTAATTGGATGATGGTCCGACAGTAGCGTGGGTTCGATAGTGGCCTCCGTAGGCAAAGTGAGATCATTCTGTGTGAGGAAGAAGTGGTCAATCCTGGAATATTTCTTATGCATAGGGGAGTAAAAAGTGAAGTCCTTCACATTCGGGTGCAACGTGCGCCACGTGTCGTGTAGGGCCAGCGTAGTCAATAGCATAGGTGTGCGCACAGGGTGTGCCAGGTGTGCCTGGGCACACCCTAATCATTCTGTATGGTGCAGATTGCACCGAAATATACTGCGTTAAATGTGCACAGAAAAATACAGCATTAAATGGCACAGAACACACTGAAATATACAATGTTAAACATGCACATAAATATACTGCAATAAACATGCAGTAATGCACTGAAATATACTGCTTTAAACATGCACTAATACACAGAAATATGTTGCATTAAACGTGCAGTAACGCACTGGAATATACAGTGTTAAACATGCAGTAGCGCACAGAAATATACTGCGTTAAATGTGCACTAATACACAGAAATATGTTGCATTAAATGTGCAGTAACGCACTGGAATATACAGTGTTAAACATGCAGTAGCGCACAGAAATATACTGCGTTAAACATGCAGTAATGCACAGAAATATACTGCGTTAAACGTGCACTAAAGCACAGAAATATACTGCGTTAAACGTGCACTAAAGCACAGAAATATGCTGCATTAAACGTGCAGTATTGCACTGGAATATACAGCGTTAAACATGCAGTAGCACACAGAAATATACTGCATTATATGTGCAGTAACGCACAGAAATAGATCCCTGATATTTCACCAAAGCTCCCTAATGGGGCTCCTAAAATAAAAAAATGGATTAAAAATAAAAACTACTGACACCGTCCACCGCTCTGCTGACACCGTCCACCGCTCTGCTGACACCATCAGTATACTGTATATACACATGCACACACATGCAAATATGTTTGAGCTTTGGGGTGCACACCCTAATGCCAAAGGCTGCACACACCAAGGTCAATAGGGACTTTATCACGCGTAGGGCTCTATAAGTTAAGCACATGGATCCATTGGATGTGTCCAGGGAGGGTGTTAAAGGGACGTTGAAGTCACCGCCTACAATTAAGCGTACCCGTTTGGAAGGCAGTCAGATGGTAAAACACTTTACGAAAGAAAGGCACTTGTTGTGAATTTGGGGCGTAGATGTTTGCGATCGTGAATGGTAAGTCATGTAGTGTGCCCTTGATAAAAAGGTATCTACCCTGTGAGTCTCGTTGAGCTTCAGTGACCTGAAAAGGGCAATGTCTCGAGATCAGGATAGATACCCCCTTAGATTTAGCTGCGTCATTGGAAGCATGGTAAAAAGTTGGAAAGTTATGGTCATAAAGTTTAGGAACGTTGTCAGATCTGAAGTGGGTCTCCTGAAGCAGTACAATGTGCGGTTTCTCTTTCCTGAGCGTGTATAGAAGACGTGAACGTTTTTCAGGGGTGTTAAGACCGCGAATGTTCAGCGAATATAGTTTGAATCGTGTAAGGGGTTGTCCTGATCGTGTGCCAGTATCTGCCATAGTATACGTGGGCGGGGGGCAATGTACAGGGTGGGACAAAAACGAAGGAGAAAAAAAACAGAAAGGGGGGGGGGAGAATACAACGGGTATAAGGGTAGGGGAGCACAGGGAAGAGAAGTATCTCTCGGCCCACTAATAAAATAACCGATTAAGTGGTAGGACAGAGTCCACTCACTTGTAACGTGTGAAACTAATCAGAGAAGTACAGTGCGCACAGGGCCTTCACACTCCTAAGGGAGCACAAAAACTGCGGTACACAACTGTTGGGGGGTTGATCAGGGCCCCATCAGTAAACAAACAAATAACAATTAAATAAAACAGAACATAACAGTAGCGCTACACCAACCCAGAACGGTCTCATTGTTGTATATTTAACTTGGGGAGACAGACCCCTAAAACCAGACTAAGCAAGAGGGGATTTAAAAGGCTCTGCCCATATGTACCATGCGATTAGGGTCTATTAAAACTGCAATGTGGAGTATCTGGAACGAGATGGCCTAGGAGTGGCAGCAGAATAATTCCATATGCGTTGTTCCATTTCCACTCTCCGATGCCCTCACACTGCATTCGTTGGGAGGTGGGCAGCCCAGGTACTTTAATCTAGCCTGTAGAGGGACGTACGCATCCCAATATTGTGCAAAGTGACGTGGGGCAAAAGAGAATGGAACGGAACGGCTGTGAGATCAAGGCATGTCGCTCAGACCACTCAAAAGATAAGGGCCCAACATTTAGTGGATACAGTCAGAATCGTGAACATTGACCCGACAAGCATATCATAAACAACTGTAAGAACAGGAACAACATTAGCAATTACATGGCCAGCCAATGGCCGGTGAACATCATCACTTCATACCACACCAACTGTCATCAGCGCCCCATGCGGTCATAGAGAACCATCCGACGGAACATAGGAATGACAATAGTGCGACATGTTCGTCTATCTCCGGAGACCTGCCAGGTCATGAGTGCGAGATAAGGAGTAAAAGCGTAGGTAACCAATGCAATCCAGGGTCTAAAGCGCTGCAGACTAAACTGGAGAGTTCAAGATCCAGAGAGGGTGTACAGATGAGCAAATTTCCATCAGTCCAGCAGCGCGGCTTCTCACAGAAGCAAAGTAACCCCCGGAGAGAAGATGGAGGAGGAGCGGGGCAAGGTGGCAACGAAAGCAGGTGATGAAGCCGCACTGTGGCAGCCTAGGAGTACTACTCAGGGAAGGTCTTGAGTGCTGTATTCCAGCTGAGTTCACTTTCTGTGTGCTAAAGGGCAGTCTCTGCACAGTCCATCAGTGCCCGTACCATAGCAGGGGTGTCACCGGTGTTAGCTGCGGAACGAAGAGGAGTGCCTCCATTTCCAGCCAGATGGGCTAGGCAGATGGAGAGGCACATCAGGACCAACAGTGACCTACCATCGCAAGGCAGTATGGGTAGTGTAGTATAGTAAAGTAATCCATGTTAAGTCCTAAAAGTGCGCCAATGCTGAAGCCCGCCATCACATGAGGAAAAATAAAGATAGAAAAACCGCAGTGCGAAAACAGTCTTAAGTGAGGGACGCAAAACAGACCTCACACTAAAAGTTAACCGCAAAGAACATAAAACTAGGTTAAATCCAGTAATTCAGGAAACTTCCACCAGACGTGTACCTTCTTGTGTGTAAATAATAACTCCTCCGAGCTCGCCTGGATCCAGAGGAGGCCGATGGGTTACGATCACTCCGAGAGATGTGAGGATCGGAGGGGTACCTGGGGCTTGAAGGAGATCTCCTCCTGCGAAACCTGGTAGCCTGGGTCTCCATCGGTTCTTCCTGGGACTTGCCCCATCTGCCCACAGATCAACGGAAGGGAACATACCCGTCTGGGACCGATATCAGCGGTAATCCCAGAGTCTCACAAAAGCGGGGCAGGTCTTCCGGGTCTTTGATTAGAGCATTGCGGCCTTGATGAGAAGCCGCCAGGCAAAAAAGGAACTTTCATTTTTAACGTATTTCCTTAAATGGAAGGGTGTCCAGCAGGGGTTTGAGGTCTCGTCGGTGCTGGAGAGTGATCTCTGAGAGATCTTGGAAAATTTGGATAGGGGACTCACCATGAGTAAACCTCTGGCCTCTCGCCTGTTTCAAGATGTCCTCCTCAAGCTTGTAATCCACCAGGCAACACACAATGTCCCTGGGGGGGTCAGATTCCCCACCTCGGGGACGGAGGGCGCGATGGATCCTTTCCATAACAATGGCTGATTGTGGTGGTCTATCGAGGACCCCATAAAAGATAGCAGTCACCACCTGTTGAATTTGGTCCCCTTCAATGGTTTCAGGTAGTCCCCTCACACACAGGTTATGGCGTCGGCCTCTGTTATCTAAATCCTCCAAATGGCGGTTCATGTCCCTGAGTTGGAGGGTATGGGCGTCAATCTTCCGTGTGGAACGTTGGAGGACCAGGCCGTGATCTTCTACCAAGCGCTCGGTGTTTGAGACTCTGTCATTTAGAGAACGGATATTAATTCTCAGCTCAGCAAAGTCCATGATGTTTAGCTGGGGTAACGAGGGAGGGTTTGTTCCACCTTGTCCAGGGGCAGGCAGCGGGGAAGGAGCAACATGCAGTGCTGACAAAATTATTTCGGGTTGAGCTTGAGACGACATCTGTGAGGGGCCCAGAGAGACATTGTGGCGGGAAGACGCCATGTTCCCTTGTGTCGTGCGAAACATCTCCGGAATGTTTTGGCTATGGGCTCTGCTGTTTTCCCTCGGTGACCGGAAGCGAGAAGCAGAGGAATGTCTAGAGGCAGTTCCCATTCTGTTAGCAAAGAATGGGGTCAAAGATCTCTGCGTATTCTGGCAATCCGTTCTGAGGTGGCAGGAGCTCAGAGCTTAAGCGTCCATCTTCCAGTCAGGTCTGGCCCCACCCCCCTAATGTATTAAGTAAAATGTAGATAACCTGGGCCTTACTTACTAAAGTATAAGGGTGGGCTGAAATTAAATGCATGCATTCTGATGCAGGCGAATATTAAAATCTGGAGCTTCTTCTTCACAAGCCTGCATGTTTGAGAAAAACAAAGGTGCCCATCCTTTTAGCATTATTGTGTTACTTTATTAAGGTTTAGCTTCACTGCACCTAATTTCGCAATCAGGCTATGAGTGTGACCTACTCAATCTTCTGCACAAAAAGATTGTGGGAAATCAATTGTTGAGTGGAAGCAACCATTTGTAAGTCCAAAAATATACATTCATTAACCGTAGTTGGCACAAGTAAGGGCAATTTCTGTAGTGAATAATTATGGAGGTTACGATTGCTGATGTCTCTTCACTAAATAGTAGTGTCCTGTATGTCAGAGATTTAGAGCTTTGACTTTTCTTTAAAAAACATTCATAATGCCGTGTACACACGATTGGAGTATTCGATGGTCTAAAATCCGATGGATTTTTTCATCGGAATTCCGTTCAAGCTGTCTTGCATACACACTGTCAGACTAAAGTCCAATCATCCAAAACGCGGTGACGTAAAACACTACAACGAGCCGAGAAAAATTAAGTTCAATGCTTCCGAGCATTCGTCGACTTGATTCAAATTTTTTTCCATCAGAAGAATTTAAAACATGTTCTATTTATTTACTTTGATTGAGAAAAGTCCGATGGGGCCCACACACGATCGTAATTTTCGATGAAACAAGTCCATCTGACTTTTTTCATCGGAAATCCAATCGTGTGTACGCTGCATAAGCCTATATGCTCATGGTCCAATTTATTTTCTCATAAACATCTTTAGCTAAGAAATAAAAATGACTATTTTTGACAGACTTTTACGACTAAAGAAGAGCAAAATATTGCTAAATACTAGTTGCTTGGGTCACACTGTCCCTCTGGCCTTCTTTGTAACTGACCCTGGCGTATTCTGAATCACTGAACTGGAAATATGCAGATCACCAATCAGACTTTACTGTCAGCATGCCAACCAGAAAACTAGCAGCCTTCATATTGCTGCCGTGCCAGCTTTCTATTATTGTAAATAATCTAATTAGTGAGTGTTAATATTTTAAAGCCCAACAAAACCTTTGTTATTTTTTACTGTAATGTAGTCAGGCTTGCATATACAGTAAAATATTATTTGTTCTTATTGGCATTTTTATACTGCTAAGTGCTGTCAGTCAGGCCTACGCTACATACAAAGCAGTAGCATGGCTTTTGAGCAATCTGACACACTCCAGAACACTACTCTAATCAACAACAGTCTTGCTCACAGAGTATCAGACGGCTGCTTTGTGTGTGAAAGCCCAGATTTAGATCTCCTACCTGCTGCCAGCACAAGGTTTTTCACAATTTCTGCAGAATTTAGCAGTGTAAAAGAGTAACAGAACAGCATATGTAGCCTGATTACATTACAGTACTAAATAACATGGGTTCAATTGGGAATTAAAAATCTTATCTGGATGTATATGTAGCACCCTCTACTTTAATTAAGTTCTAGAAGTAGGATTTTGTGCAGGTAAATCTAATCAGGCCTAGCTGTGAGCTAGGACTGTTTGTTTTGATCTGTGTGGGCTGGGAGTGACTCAGAGTAGGCTGTTTCTAGAGGATTATAGAAGAAAGGTGAGAAAAAGAGGTGGAGCTGTCTGGGGTGTCTCAGGGAGCCCTGACCAATACCCAACTAGGATTGGCAGGGGGAATTTCTCCTTGATATATCGAGGGTCAGCCCTGCTGGGGAGGAATTGTCAGGTGGAAGAAGCTGAAGATGGAGCACTAGGTTTTTTGGGCCTTTGAGGCACTCCCTAGAGTGCAGCCAGGAGGGCTGGTGAGTGACAGACACAGTTGGAAAAGCTGTGGAGGCATGCTGGAGCAGACTGAGAGTGTGCAGTCTTAGATGGATGTAGAGCCAGCAGGAGAGACTGTGGTGTAATGGGCAGTGAAGTTGGGCAGCTACAGCCAGGAGGACTGGCAGAGCCTGAAGAGAGCCTGAACTGGGAGCAGTAGTCCACCAAAGGACAACTAGCATTAAAATACGTTTTCTTTCACAATTTGTTGCTACACTATAGGGGACTGCAGTCCCGGCCTGCAAATGGCAAAGTCAGAGTTCAGCCTACCATGTGCTAGCTGTGCCTGAAACCAAGTATTGTACAGGAGAGAGGGAATCCGTCTACAAATAAGCGTTGTGTTGGAGGAGACTGGAGCTCATCTTATTGATTCCATTATTGATTCTGGGCATCCCATAATTTCTCTTACCCTATCCAAGTTCAAACCCCCTCAATAAAATACAAAAACAAACATACGGACTGTTCACTGTCTCTAAGGCCGCGTACACACGAGGAGACATATCCGATGAAAACAGTCCGACGCACCGATCAAACCAAAATCCCCGCGGACAGAAAGCGCGGTGACGTGGCGGTGACGTTGACGCCGCCACGTTAACCAAACCAGAAAGTAAACTGCTTACACGCATGCGTTGAATCCATTCGACGCATGCGGGAGATTTCGGTCCGCTGGTTAGGCGTACTAACCAGCGGACATGTCCGACAGACAGCTTTCCAGCAGACAAGTTTTAAAGCATGCTTAAAACATTTTGTCTGCTGGAAACCTGTCTGCTAGCCCGTACACACCATCGGATATGTCTGCTGGAACTGGTCTGCGGACCAGTTTCAGCAGATATGTTCGATCGTGTGTACGTGGCCTAAGGTGGATGGGAAGTGAATGCCGGGCTGGACAGGGTGACAGGTGGACCACAATATCCAGCAGCCCCTATGGGGGTGCTGATACATATACTGTATATACTGTACAGTAAAAAAAAATCTTTTTAACATTCATATAATGGGGTGGGTTGGGATGGTCATATTTGCTTATTACATATGCAGTGTAGCTTTTTGAACCTTTTACCTTACTGCTGCTTTATCCAAGGTGTTAGACCACAAAAGGGATTTAATGATAACCACATCAAGAAAGAATCATAAGAATCGTATTTTTTACTAAAAATAGTAATAAGATGTTGTAATACTGACATGTGTCCTGTTGAATTATATGAAGCGTGAGTTCTGATGATAGATCTACTGTAAACGGAAACTGTTAAAACAAAAGGAGTGCAGGAAGTTGCCATCTGTCCAGACTAAAGGAGAATATCATGGTCTAGGAATAGCAGCAGTATTTCTAGACTTGAAAGCAACACTTCAATGAAGGAATTCATGGAAGTAAGCAGAGACATAGTCAACGCTGTAACACAACCCATTATACAATGTTTCAAAAACAGCCCCCTAGTAGTCTAGGTCATGGAGTACATATCATGGTCTAACACTAGCAGCTACTGAAAAGCCACTATTGCAGCCAAGGAACTTCTCTATCAAGCCCAAGTCTCCATGCACACTGGGCTTAACCACTTCAGCCCCGGAAGATTTGGCCCCTTAATGACCAGGCCATTTTTTGCGATACGACATTGCAACGTTTTAACTGACAATTGCGCGGTCATGCGATGTTGTACAAAAACAAAATGGGAGTCTTTTTTTCTCTCACAAACAGAGCTTTCTTTTGGGGGTATTTGATCACCTCTGAAATTTTTACTTTTTGCGCTAAAAACAAAAAAAGAGTGACAATTTTGACAAAAACAGAATATTTTTTTATTTTTTGCTATAATAAATATCCCCCAATTTAAAAAAAAAAACACAAATTGTTTTCCTCAGTTTAGGCTGATATGTATTCTTCTACATATTTTTGGTAAAAGAAAAATGCAATAAGCGTATATCGATTGGTTTGCGCAAAATATTATTGTACCTACAAAATAGGGATAGATTAATAGCATTTTTATTTGTATTATTTTTTTACTAGTGAATCTGTGCGGATTTTTATCTGGACTTTGACATTGCGGCAGACAGATCGGACACTTTCTTGGGACCATTGACATTTATACAGGGATCAGAGCTAAAAATAGCCACTGATTACTGTAAAAATGGCACTGGCAGGGAAGGAGTTAACACTAGAGGGCGATCAAGGGGTTAACTGTGTGTTCCCTAGGTGTGTTCTAACTGGGGGATTGGACTGACTGGGAGAGAAAACAGATTGTTGTTCCTACTTAGTGGGAACACATACTCTGTCTCCTCTCCCCTGACAGAACCGGGATTTGTTTACACACACAGATCCCGTTTCTTGCTCTCTCACACGAGCAATCGTAGGTGGCCAGCGGTCATCGTGCCCGTCGGGCACAAGCATCAGCTTCAGGAACACGCTGCAGGCGCAGGGGAGCCATCCTAACACAGTATAACTGCGGCGGCTGGTCGGGAAGCATTTAAAAATCTGACCGTCTATATGTTGGCTGTGCATGCTCTCAAATTGTCAGACAACAAATGTGTTCCGTCGGATTATCCGATCGTGTGTACGCAAATCCTTCGGACTAAAATCTAAAGTACAAATACGCATGCTCCGAACCAATGCTAAACATCAAACAATAGTTGCCCAAAGGGTGGCGGTAAAGAGCTGAGAAAACACATGGTTTGGTGTATGTTGGCTGAAAATGTTCTGCCGTCTGTATGCAGAACAAGTTCACGGCCAACGTGCTTTGGACAAAATTCCACAGATTTGTCCGAGGGAAGTCTGATCGTGTGTATGAGGCTTTAGATAGCTTAGCTGTATAGGAAGAATACATCCAGCGGTAATCAGTAAACAAAGTTCAATGCCACTTCTCCACATCTTTGGCTTTCTAGTTAAAGCTGAACTCCAGATTTAATCTAACACCCCACCGATCCACCTGATCCAAGCATCGCCTTATAGTCATTGAAAAGATACAAGGCGATCTGTGCATTGTTGTGGTATCAAGTGAGCGACCCTTTCAGGATGAGTGGGGCAGCCACTTGGCATCAGCTATTGCTGTAGAAGCACTGACTACAGTGATTGTAAGCTTTCACAGCAATTCATCAGTTATGAAATATGCATATTTATATCAGTATAAGTTGGACCTAGTTGTAACTATGTCATTAAGATTATTCCTTGAGGTCAGGTTCAACCACTTTAGGACAGGAATGTTAAACTCACTTCCTATCTGGGCCTCTTTTCAATTTTTATGGAACTGGAGTGTTTTTCTTTTCTTATAGCAGCTTTCCATATCTTAACCGTTGTTATCATTGAAGGGGTTAGTTCTTGTCTCGTTTTTATCCCCCTATACAACAGTCCCTGCAGTGCCTCCACTGATTGGATCACTGCTGCTTCTAAAATACAGGTCGTTCTCAAAAAACTTGCATATTGTGATAAAGTTCATTATTTTCTGTAATGTACTGATAAACATTAGACTTTCATATATTTTAGATTCATTACACACAACTGAAGTAGTTCAAGCCTTTTATTGTTTTAATATTGATGATTTTGGCATACAGCTCATGAAAACCCAAAATTCCTATGTCAAAAAATTAGCATATTTCATCCGACCAATAAAAGAAAAGTGTTTTTAATTAAAAAAAAGTCAAAGTTCAAATAATTATGTTCAGTTATGCACTCAATACTTGGTCGGGAATCCTTTTGCAGAAATGACTGCTTCAATGCGGCGTAGCATGGAGGCAATCAGCCTGTGGCACTGCCGAGGTGTTATGGAGGCCCAGGATGCTTCGGTAGCGGCCTTAAGCTCATCCAGAGTGTTGGGTCTTGCGTCTCTCAACTTTCTCTTCCCAATATCCCACAGATTCTCTATGGGGTTCAGGTCAGGAGAGTTGGCAGGCCAATTGAGCACAGTAATACCATGGTCAGTAAACCATTTACCAGTGGTTTTGGCACTGTGAGCAGGTGCCAGGTCGTGCTGGAAAAAGAAATCTTCATCTCCATAAAGCTTTTCAGCAGATGGAAGCATGAAGTGCTCAAAAATCTCCTGATAGCTAGCTGCATTCACCCTGCCCTTGATAAAACACAGTGGACCAACACCAGCAGCTGACATGGCACCCCAGACCATCACTGACTGTGGGTACTTGACACTGGACTTCAGGCATTTTGGCATTTCCCTCTCCCCAGTCTTCCTCCAGACTCTGGCACCTTGATCACCGAATGACATGCAAAATTTGCTTTCATCCGAAAAAAGTACTTTGGACCACTGAGCAACAGTCCAGTGTTGCTTCTCTGTAGCCCAGGTCAGGCACTTTTGCCGCTGTTTCTGGTTTAAAAGTGGCTTGACCTGGGGAATGCGGCACCTGTAGCCCATTTCCTGCACACGCCTGTACACGGTGGCTCTGGATGTTTCTACTCCAGACTCAGTCCACTGCTTCCGCAGGTCCCCCAAGGTCTGGAATTGGTCCTTCTCCTCAGGGTCCGGTCACCTCTTCTCGTTGTGCAGCGTTTTCTGCCACACTTTTTCCTTCCCACAGACTTCCCACTGAGGTGCCTTGATACAGCACTCTGGGAACAGCCTATTCGTTCAGAAATTTCTTTCTGTGTCTTACCCTCTTGCTTGAGGGTGTCAATGATGGCCTTCTGGACAGCAGTCATGTCGGCAGTCTTACCCATGCTTGCGGTTTGGAGTAATGAACCAGGCTGGGAGTTTTTAAAAGCCTCAGGAATCTTTTGCAGGTGTTTAGAGTTAATTAGTTGATTCAGATGATTCGGTTAAGAGCTTGTTTAGAGAACCTTTTCATGATATGCAAATTTTTTGAGATAGGAATTTGGGGTTTTCATGAGCTGTATGCCAAAATCATCAATATTAAAACAATAAAAGGCTTGAACTACTTCAGTTGTGTGTAATGAATCTAAAATATATGAAAGTCTAATCTTTATCAGTACATTACAGAAAATAATGAACTTTATCACAATATGCTAATTTTTTGAGAACGACCTGTATACAACAATTTGGGCAGGATCTTGATCTTCATTAAATGTATTCATCCCAATAGTGACAAAGTTTCAGACAGTTTTTTAGTCCGCAGCCCCAAGGTCTGACCGGTTCCAGCAACCATCGCCTGGTTTACATGGTCCGGAAATACCTAGGGGCAAGATCCGACTTGGACACCTTCCCCACCGAAAATCCTCTGGCTTACTGGGTTTTGAGGATGGATCACTGGCCAGAGCTTGCACAGTACGCAATTGAGCTACTGGCTTGCCCTGCATCCAGTGTTCTTTCAGAACGCACATTCAGTGCTGCTGGGGCCTTGGTAACCGATCACAGGGTGCGCCTCTCCACCGACTCTGTTGATCGACTGACCTATATCAAAATGAATCAGGCTTGGATCAACACCAGCTACCAAGCACCTGATGCTGATGTTACTGAATAATATTTTTTTGTTGAAATGTCGGATCCCTTTTAGACTGCGTATGCTGATGCTGAGTGACTGTCCTCTTATGCTGCTGATGGAATATCCTTCTCCTCCTCACTTTTCTTGCTGATAGCTAGTAAGAAATGTTGTGTTTCTGGGCTCCGCCACCAGTGCCTAAGGCACAATTTTTCAGCGCCTGTTTAACAGGGGTGCATAATAACAATTTTTGATGCAATACTTTGCACGTGGCTCTTTGTTGTGCTCCAATTGGAGTTATTGGGAGGGGTTGCAAGTGTTGTGTTGTGCCCAAGGCCCAATTTTTCTGCCCCTGTTTAACAGGGGCGCCTAAAAACAATTGTTAGTCCTCTCATGTTGTGCAGGGACATTTCTAAACACGTGCCACTACTATAGACACCCAGCAGGTGTGATATTTAAAGGAAATTTGTTTTCACTTTAAAGCGGAGGTTCACCCTAAATATAAGATCTCCCATGCGATCCAGCATACTGGCGTCAGCTTCAGTATGCTGGGTTGTTTTTTTTTTAATAGCACACTTACTGTATTATTGTAGAATTCCTTTTCTGTCCCCCGCGGTGGACGGCGCCAGTATAGCGCGTCACATCTTCCTAAAATACCCGATATGGACTCGGGTAATCTCGGCGAAAATGCGGCGCCTGCGCACAGACCTAGGAGCTGACTGCGCAGGCGCCGTATTTCTACGAGTCCTATTTCGGAGGGCGTGACGCGCCATAGCCGTAGGACTCGGAGAAATACGGCGCCTGCGCAGTCAGCTCCTAGGTCTGTGCGCAGGCGCCGCATTTTCGCCGAGATTACCCGAGTCCATATCGGGTATTTTAGGAAGATGTGACGCGCTATACTGGCGCCGTCCACCACGGGGGACAGAAAAGGAATTCTACAATAATACAGTAAGTGTGCTATTAAAAAAAAAAAAAAACCCAGCATACTGGCGCTGACGCCAGTATGCTGGATCGCATGGGAGATCTTATGTTTAGGGTGAAATACCGCTTTAAGCATCATTAAAATGGCTGCTGCGGAAAAAACGGCCGTTTTAAAAAAAAATGTTTCCATTGATACATGTTCCCTGGGGCAAGACCCAAGTTCTGAACGACGTTTTCCAACATTAAATTGAATATTGGTCTTTAAAATGATTGTTTTTGAATTCGAACGTTCGAGTCCCATAGACTTCAATGGGGTTCTAAATGTTCGCGCGAACCCGCGGTCTGTTTAAACGTGATGACTTGAGCATGAGGACTGAGCCTTCTCAGGTAACGTGCAATGTACCGTATTTATCGCGGTATAACGCGCTCCCGCGTATACCGCGCACCCCTAAAGTGACCCCCAATCCTGTAGAAAAAAAGTTATTTTGTACTTACAGTTTTGGTGTCTTGCGCGGCATCCATCGGCGGCCTCGTCCGGTCCGGCGTCCTTCTGCGGCTTCGGGTGTCCTCTTCGGCGGGTCCGGCGTCCTTCTGCGGCATCGGGTGTCCTTCTGCGGCTTCGGGTGTCCTTCTGCGGCGGGTCCGGTGTCCTCTTCGGCGGGTCCGGTGTCCTCGCGGCATCCTCGCGTCCTCCCCGCTCGTTTCCCGCGCCGAGTTTTGAATACTGCACCAGCATATACCCAGCGCAGTACACTCGGGCAGGCTCGGCAACTGTCGCGCTCACGTCCTGTACGTCCAGGACGTGACCGCGGAAGAAACCGAGACTGGCCGAATATACCCGAGTGTACTGCTCTGGGTATATGTCGGCGCAGTATTCAAAACTCGGCGCGGGAAAGCGGGTATCGGCGTATATCGCGCACCCACAATTTTGCCCTGATTTTTAGGGCACAAAAGTGCGCGATATACGCCGATAAATACCAAGAGTGGTCAGCGGAACTGTAGAGCCAAGTCCCTTACAGCCCATAGTTAATGATAATAGAGAATGCTCCTTACTTTGCAACCCATCAGACATCCATCATGTACAGTCTTAAAGAGACAGCATCACGTGCACCACCTCACAGACAGGCCCCATACTTTACCACCAACCCCAGGGGTATCCCTCTTCATAGAACACGTATGCCCACTCACTATTAGGGGGTATATGCACTGAGTGCACTTAAGAATGTAAATGCTGTTACATTTCTAACTGGCCCTGACATTTAAAATGTAGTTTAACTGTTATGCAGTTGGTTAATTGCCATTATTCAGTGTTCACCTTATTGAGTACAGCATCTTTAAAAATGTGCAGTGGCCTACTTACAAGTTTATACATTGCATTTACCTTGCCTTGCTGTATTTACATTGATTTTATGCAGCATTAAAGCGGAGCTCCACCCTAAAGTGGAACTCACGCTGACCAGACCCCCCCCTCCGGTGTGACATTTCACACCTTTCAGGGGGGAGGGGGAGGATACTAAAGACAGGTATTTGCACCCACTTCCGGCCAGGTCTGCAGGTAGACTGCAGGTAGACTGCGGGCAGGACATCAAATCCCCCCCCCCCCCGTTGTGTTATGGGAAACATTCGGCTCCAAGAACACAGCGGGAGCCAGTCAGCACAGCGCAGCGCGACTCGCGTTTGCGCCGTATGGAACCGGGCAGTGAAGCCGGAGCGCATTACTTCCTGGTTCCCTCACTGAGGATGGGGGGGGGCAGCAGAGTGACAAGCGATCGCTCGTTCCCTGCTGCGGATGGCGCTGGACTCCAGGACAGGTAAATGTGCTGATATTAAAAGTCAGCAGCTGCAGTATTTGTAGCTGCTGGATTTTTTTTTTTTTTCAGCTTTAAGTTGCTTGTGGAATGTTTTCATGCTTTCTGTTTACTACTATAGAGTGGTAGCATACTAACAGTTAAGTTACACAGATGTGAGCAGCCTCCAACTTCTAACCAGATGTGTCAGTGAGGACCAAACGGGTTAAAGTGTTGTGGCAGAACAGAGAACCCATCATATCAAGCAACTTCTGTGGGGGTAAGCTCTATATATTATATATGGAAGCAATTGCCTGTTAGCTAGTCTGCCATTAGGTGGCTCTGTTATAAAAGAGAGTGTGGTTACATAGAATGATGTAATCAGGTGCTAGGTCCCTTTTAGCTAAAACCCTCCTGTAGTGATGTAATAAGTGAGTCAGTGCCACATGTAAGCCAGGTTGGGAGGAGCCATAGTACCCACCATGCGGCAGATGTAATCAGTGCCTGGGGGCCCTGGGCAGGAAGAGGTAGACCTGCACCCAGAAGAGCCAGCTGTGGACTTCCTGAACCTTATGGTGGTGGAGGCTAAAGCGGGTTGCAAAAGACCTTTTAGGCCAGGTTAAGCATTCCCTGGAGTGAGGCTCAGACTATCTCCCTGGAGGACCTGGAAGAGGTGTACCCAGCTAGAGGGGTCGGCAGTAATACTGTCTCAGAGGGACTATCTGCAAGGCACAGTGAGTGAACACAGACAGATGAACCTGAACCTGTGAGGATTAATGACCCTCGGTGGAGAGACACTGAGCTAGGGGAGATTGCTTGGTATATGTTCTGTTGGATGCGTTCACATGTGACTGCTTATCAAGCAGGTGGGTTGTTGTTCTGGAAGGGAAGAAGCCAGGGAAGGTCTTGTGCTCCTGATGTACTTATATATATATATATACATATTTCTTTTAAGCAACTGTATTTTTTTTTTTAATTGTATTTTATTTCTGTTTACCATAATACCCTACTATATGCTTAGTGGTGCTTTGACCTGATGAAGTGGGTTGATAACTGTAAAGCACAATCTGAGTGGCACCCTGTAAATCTGAATAAAATAGATCATAGAATAGTAAAGTATTCAATATTTTGCTTTACACAGTTGGACTAAAAGATAATGGACTTTAGAAAGCGTCTAGCCCAGACATGGATCATATAATTACTCATGTTTATTATGACAGCTTCTGTTAAAGCTACAACCCAGTTAGGTATTATCTGTTGTTCTATGACAACCTTAATCAACTGTGCATGATTTACTACTGGTTCTAGATTGTGCATGTCACTGTTGGTAGAGTAACCATCCAAATACAATTTGCTAGAATAATTTTAACGAGTGACTGAAGATGTCTTCTTTCCCAGTATGCATAGTATACATGAACTGTAAAATTTTAATTTGTCATCATTGCTAAACCACTGTATACTGTAAAATAATAATAAAAACTGTATCTTAAAAGGAAAATGCATGAGGTAAAAAACCTTCTGTGTCCAATCGGCTGAACACAGTGATGCTCTCTCTAATTAATGGTGACCAAACAGGGTTTATGCCTGGAAAAGGCACAGACATAAATATCCGTAGGCTCCACACCAACATAGCAACCTTCAGTGGGCGGGAAAGTTGTGGGGCGGTGGCCTCGCTCGACGCAGAGAAGGCCTTCGACTCTGTGGAGTGGGGCTTCCTGTGGTGATGGACAAATTTGGTTTTGGTGACAAGTTTGTTGGCTGGATCAAGCTACTGTACGAATCGCCTGTGGCTAGGGTGCGCACTGGGGGTGCCAAACCCCCCCCTTTCACTTGTGCAGGGGGACGAGGCAGGGATGCCCATTGTCTCCAGGGCTTTTTGCCCTAGCCATTGAACCCATGGCTATGCTACTCCGCTCAGCGAATACAGTGAAGGGACTTGAGGTAGGGTCATTGACGGAAAGTGTGTCACTTTACGGCGCTGACGATACCCTCCTATACCTCGGTGATGATTCCTGATCCCTGACAGCAGCCCTCGAGATTATTGACAGGTTTGGTAGCTTCTCAGGGATCTGAATTAACTGGAATAAATCCAGCTTGCTCCGCCTGTCCGACCGTGGCCCCCCCCCGCAGTGGAGTTGACTCCCCTGCACAGGGTTTCTAAACTTCGTTACCTTGGGATTGAAATTGCCAGTGACTTGACACAGTATCTGGCGAATAACTTATACCCAGAGCTGCACCACCTAATTGCAAAATGCCAGGCCTGGAAGACGCTCCCCTTGACACCGGTGGGGAGGGTAAACCTGCTGAAGATGGTGTTTCTCCCTAAATTCTTGTACATCTTTCGGAACACCCCGGTCCCCATCCCTGCCTCCTTCTTTCTTACTCTGCTCTTACTAACCTGGTCTATAGAGGAGCCAGGGCTGCCCCACAGGTGACTCTCCCGATGCGTACTACAACACAGGTTTGGGAGAAGGTCGCTGCAGCTGTTGCGGCGACTGACTCCATCTCCCCTCATACCCCACTGTGGGGTAATCCCAAACTTTTGCATTTCAGGTCTATCCTGAATCCTATTGTCTGGGCCAGATTTGGGATCGTAAAAATACAGCATATTATGCCAAGGGGGACACTGCTTCCTTTTCCTGAGCTACGCAAAACGTGTCGGCTCCCTTCATGGATGCTATTTAGGTACCTCCAGCTGAAGCATGCTGCGCAGACGCAGTTTCCCAAGGTGGTTTCAGTTGAGCCACATAGAGTTGAGAAGTTCCTTATTTCCCATGGGGTAGATAGAGTGGTGTCCTCGGTCTATCTTCGCCTCACCTGTTCAGACCATGAGGGTGAATCCCCCCTGTATGGAGTTTGGAAGACGGACATTCCGGACCTATCGGAGGAGGACTGGGAGTCAGTTCTATCACAATACATACTTATGCCGCGTACACACGGTCATTTTTTGCGATGAAAAAAAACGTTGTTTTTTAAAACGTCATTTAAATTGATCGTGTGTGGGCAAAACGTGGTTTTTTGTCTTCAAAAAAACGACCAAAAAAAAATTCCAACATGCTTGAATTTTTTGTGTCGTTTTTCAAAACGTCGTTTTTTGTTTCACAAAAAGTCACCGTGTGTAGCAAAAACGTCGATTAAAACGACGTTTTTCAACCCGCGCATGCCCAGAAGCTAGTTATGAAGCAAGCTTCAATGGAAAAGAGTGGTGAACGTAACCTCGCTTTTTGTGAAAAAAACTATGGTGTGTATGCAACATCGTCTTTGAAAAGTGACGTTTCAAAAACGTCGTTTTTTACTTCACAGAAAACGTCGTTTTTTTTCATCACAAAAAATGATCGTGTATACGCGGCATAACTGTTATCTCTGCTAGGGACTGGTTTATCCAGTTGAAATTTTTACACAGGGTCTATTACACCCCCCAAAGACTTGCCCGAATATATCAGACACAGTCAGATCAGTGCCCGAAATGTCAACACTCGGTGGGACATTCTGTCATGTCACTTTGGCTTGCCCTGTCATTCAGAACTATTGGAGGGAGGTGGTAGCAGAGATTGTGGCTGCTACCAAACTCCCGTTGTCACTGGATCCCAGGGTTCTTCTTCTGGGTGCCACGGAAATAGTAACACTCTACACATACAAAGCTACTACTGTTTTATTTATGCTTTTATGCCAGAAAGGCGCTGCTGCGACAGTGGAAACTGGCGACTCCCTCCTCAGTGGCATGACATGGTAGACTCGGTGCTGCCTCTTTACAAATTGACTTACATGGGCCGCAAATGCCCCCAAAAATTTGAAAAAGTTTGGAATGCATGGGTAACCGCTAGTATCACTGTATAGACTCACACAGGCCCCCCCTCCATGTTAGGGTTAATACGCCCCATACTGAATTATAATTCAGTTGAGATTGTCACATCCTGGTGGTCGTCCGAGACCCTGTAGGGTCTAGCTACATATAATGTCCTGTGTTTTTCCTAGTAGCCATATTGCTGTGAGCTTCTTATTGTGCTGAGATTATACTGTACCGTTATATGGTTTATTTTCTGTACCCCTTTTTTTTTTGGTATCCCTTTTTTTTCAATAAAAAGTTTCTGTTAAAAAAAAAAAGCTTCTGTGTGCAGCTTCTCTCAATCCCTTCTTATTTTCACCTCAGCCTGATCCCTATTATATGATGTGCACAAGAGCAGAAGCTCTCCCGCATCTCTGCCTCCTCATTAGCTGAGACGCAGCAGCAGGAGCCAGTAGCTCCTAGTCAATTACAGCCACTAAGGAGGAAACAGGGCTGTCTCATTGACACACAGAGGCGGCTCAGGAGAAAGCAGGCACGAGTTCCCCCAGAGCAAGCGACTTTGTCTGGGGGCACTTAGCAGGTGGGAGGGGCCAAAAATGCCGGCAGGGAAACCAAGAGGAGAATCAGGGTTTTGCCCAGTGCAGGTATGTATGACATGTTTGTTATTTTTTTTTTTAACGCTGAACCTTTACAAACCCTTTAACCCAGGGGTGCCCAACCAGTGGCCCGGGGGCCACATGTGGCCCGAGGAGCCCTCTCATGTGGCCCGTGACCTCCTGGTGTGGGATAGCAGGTTCACAAGCCCAGATCGCAGGTTTCCAACCCGTGTAAAAAGCAGCCGAGGGCCCATTTCACATGATCGGTTCAACCCACACAGACCTTTTCATCTCTATGTAGAGGCAGATGTAAACAGACTTCTGTCCATTTGCACCCACCTACTTCCAATCCAATCCACAACAAAAAAACAGAAGGGGATCGATCTATTCCCTGCCATCTGGTTGGAATGGATGGGAGGGCCCACAGAGTAGAGTGGGCTGTGCGTGTCCTGTGTCCGTGTCCTGCATATACAGAGCGGACACGGATTCTGTCTTCCCTCCACTCCACGTATTGTGGCCCGCGATCAGTTACCAAGTCACTTATGTGGCCCTCGCTCTTCAAAAGGTTGGGCATCCCTGCTTTAACCCCTTCCTGACCAGCCACCGCAGTTATACTGTGGAAGGTTGGCTCCCCTGGGTGAACCATCGTAGATGTGCATCGGTTCACCTTTTGTCCACTAGGGAGGGCTCAAGCGCCCATGGCATGAAGACCGCTGGGCATCCGCGATCACTCCACACAGAGACAGAACGGAGATCTCTCAATGTAAACAGACAGATCTCTGTCCTGTCAGGGGTGAGGAGAGCGATCTGTTGTTCATACTAACTTTGAACAATGATCGCTTTCCTCACCCTGGCAGTCCCATCCCCCCACAGTTAGAATCACTCCCTAGGTAACATAGTCAACCCCTTGATTGCCCTCTACTGTTAATCCCTTCCCTACCAGTGACATTTACACAGTAATCAGTGCTTTTTTATAGCACTGCTCGCGGTATACATGCCAATGATCCCAAAAATGTGTCAAAAGTGTCCAACGTTGCAGTCCAGATACAAATAGCTAATCACCGCCATTACTAGTAAAAAAATAAAAAAAAATGCCATAAAACTTTCCCCTATATCAGGGGTGTCAAACTCAATTTCATTGAGGGCTGCATCAGCATTACGATTGCCCTCAAAAGGGCCGGTTGTATCTGTAAGGTTAGATGTCCAGCGCATCCCCTCCACTTACATTAGATGTTAAATGCCATCCCACCATCAGACGTTGAGTCCCCCACTCTCCCTTACATCACAGTGTACCCCCCTTTCCTTAAGCTGATGCTGGGAAGAAGCTGGATGCATTGCTTGAAAGCAGAAAGTAAGGGTCTTGAGGACCAGAGGAGGCCAAGGGCCACATGAAATGGCTTGGAGGGCCGGATTCGGCCCACGGGCCTTGTGTTTGACACCCCTGCCCTATTGTAGAGGGCATAACTTTTGCGCAAACCAATCAATATACACTTATTGCAATTTTAATTCCAAAAAATATGTAGAATACATATCGTCCTAAATTGAGGAAAAAAATTACTTTTTTAATAAAAAAATAAATAAAAAATTTGGATATTTATTATAGCAAAAATAAAAAAAATATTGTGTTTTTTTTTTTTTTTTTAATTTTCGCACTTTTTTGTTTATAGCGCAAAAAATAAATACCCCTGAGATATTCAAATTCCATCAAAAGAAAGCTCTATTTGTGCGAAAAAAAGAATGTCAATTTTGTTTGTGTACAATGTTGGGTGACCATGCAATTGTCAGTTAAAACGATGCAGTACCGTATCGCAAAAAATGGCCTGGTCATTGAGCAGCCAAATCTTCCGGGGCTGAATTGGACTTAAAACCCAAATTGTAAGTTAAAAAAAATTCAAGTAAAAGATAAAAATAAAAACAACAGCTCTCTTGGCTTATGCTGTCGCCCACAGTAAGTCTTTTCTCCCAAAGATGGTGCTGCTCTTACAAGGTGCAATATGCCCAGTGCCAATCAACCCACTACTTATGAGCCCAGGGTGTCATTGATCTGAACTCTTCCCCTGACCCAAGTAGTATGCTTCAAAGGACAGTTCCTGTGTGATTCACATGCAGTTATGTGCAGGGCGATTTCAGCCCATTAATTTTAAATGGGCTGAAATCGCCCTGCATCAAATGTAGTGCATGAAATGCGCAGCAACCAGATCACATGGTACTTTTGTACCATGCGATATGGTGTGGGTAAACGCACTGTTTGCAACCTGCATTTTTTGTTCAGTCGTTTAGTCATGTCCGACTCTTTTCTGCCTCCCGGAGCTTGTTTAACTTTATGTTTATTGTTTCAATGATGTTGTCTATCCATCTTCTTTTATGTTGTCCTCTTCTACTTTTACCTTCCATGTTTCAGAGCATCAGGGCATTTTCCAATAAGTCCGCTCTTCACATTAGGTGGCCAAAGTATTTGAGTTTCAGCTTCAGGATCTGACTTCTCCAACACCATAGCTCAAAAGCATCAATTCTTCGTCGTTCAGCCGTCCTTATGGTCCAACTTTCACAGCCATAGGTTACTACTGGGAATATCATAGCTTTGACTATACGGCACTTTGTCAGTAGGGTGATGTCTCAAGAAGCAAGAGTCTCGTAATTTCTGTGATCTTTGAGTCTAGGAAGATAAAATCTGTCACTGTTTCAATTTCTTATCCTCCTATTTTCCAAGAAGTGATGGGGCCGGTTGCCATGATGTTAGTTTTCTTAATGTACAGTTTCGGGCCAGCTTTTGCGCTCTCCTCTTTCACTTCCACGCTGTTTTTTTTTCTCAAGTTTAAATTGGCAGTAATTATTTTGTTTACATTAAGCTGTCAGCGGGGAACCCGTCATCTGTTGTTAAATACGCGGCGGTCGGCTTGCTGGTCCGCTACTTAAGAACCAGCTATTCACTGGTTGTAAAGGATGCCGGTGGCGGCCACCTGTTAAGCGGAAAAAAAAATCCTGTAAACCGGCGCTTAGCAGCATTTGGGGGCATTGCAAGTTTTTTTATGCTGGTAAACCACTCCCAAAAGCAAACAAAAGGAGTTTTTTTTTAATGCTTCTAAACCCTGAAGCTTAAAAAATGCCTCTAGATTAAAATAGTGTGCATGGACACAGGATAACATTATTTGTTTCTAGAAGCAGAAAAAAAAAACGCTCAAAAGCTGCTGCTAGGAGTGATATTTTAAGCTAGTGTGCATGGAGCATAAGGATAAGAAGAGTGTGGAGGTGCTCCAAGGAGGTAGAGGATAGAGCTAAAGCTGTACATTAACATAGTTTTCAAAAGGTTTTAGAAATATTTTATGAGTGCATTGGAATATGTGTTTTTTCTTTTTTTGGTAAATGTTATTAAATTTACAAACATGTTTTTGTAAAAAGTATTTATACAATCTTCAAATTCAAACTTTACAGTCCATTTTTAGAATTACCTTTGTATTTGATGCTCTACATATATTTATATTCTTCATATGCCATCTTTGATTCCCATACATGTCATAGTATGCCATCATCATACTTATGGACACTCTCTAATAGGGTTGAGCGAACCCGAACTGTAAAGTTTGGGTTCGTACCAGACTTTTGGATTTTTTGTACCCAGACCCGAACCCGAACAATTTGCTGTAAGTTCGAGTTAGGTGTTTGGCAATGTAATGGCGCCCTGCATGTGACCAAGCCTCTATATAAGCTAGAGGCACATAGCACAGCTCGTCACTCTGTTTCAGATAGGGTAGGGAAAGCCTGCTCTCAGGGAGAGATTTAGATAGTTTAGGGAAAGGTTCCTGACATAGGCGTGCGCAAGGGGTGTGCCAGGTGTGCCTGGGCACACCCTAATCCTGGGGTTGGCAACCTGTCAGTGGTGGGAAGGTGACAAGTAAACCACAATCCTTCCTTGCTGACCTTCATAACCTGGACAGGAGAGGTGGCGGGGGTGGAGTTTAGTGGAATCAATCTGTATTTTCCTCCTGCAGCAGCTGAAAGTAGGCTTCTCCTCCTCTCCCCTTTGACAACATTCAGCTGCCACAGGAGGAAAATATAGGGGATCGATACAAATATATGCCGCCCCTCCTTTCCCTGTTCCTCTTCCTTCTGTTTCCTGGGTCCCCCACGTGCTCCCTTGCTCTCTCTTCCTCCCATTGCTTCAGGATGCAGAGCGGGGAAGAGGCCAGTAAATATGTCAAACGCATATGTGTTAGAGCTTTAGGGTGCACACCCTAATGCTATAGGCTGCGCACACCTATGGTTCCTGATTGTGCTTGTAGGGAGAGAAATATATAGGAGTCTGTCCTACTTCTAAAATCTAATTACACCAGCACTGCATATGTTACTGTTATATACTGTGCAAGATACTTTAGGGAAAGGTTCCTGATTGTGCTTGTAGGGAGAGAAATATATAGTAGTCTGTCCTGCTTCTAAAATCTAATTACACCAGCACTGCATATGTTACTGTGAGATACTCTGCAAGATACTTTAGTGAAAGGTTCCTGATTGTGCTTGTAGGGAGAGAAATATATAGGAGTCTGTCCCGCTTCAGAAATCTAAGTACACCAGCACTGTATATGTTACTGTGAGATACTCTGCAAGATAGTTTAGACAAAGGTTCCTGATTGTGCTTGTAGGGAGAGAAATATATAGGAGTCTGTCCTGCTTCTAAAATCGAATTACACTGGCACTGCATATGTTACTGTGAGATACCCTGCAAGATACTTTAGTGAAAAGTTCCTGATTGTGCTTGTAGAGAGAGAAATATATAGGAGTTTCTCCTGCTTCTAAAATCTAATTACACCAGCACTGCATATGTTACTGTGAGATACTCTGCAAGATACCTTAGGGGAAGCTTCCTGATTGTGCTTGTAGGGACAGAAATATATATGAGTCTTTCTTTCTTCAGAAATCTAAGTACACCAGCACTGCATATGTTACTGTGAGATACTCTGCAAGATACTTTTCTTCTATTGTGCTATTCAAAAAACATCCATTTAGGTCAACAACAAAAAATTGAGTGTTTCCTCCATATCTGTACGTGTGAGATAAACACTTAAGCTAGTGTTCTTCTAATGTGCTATTCAAAAAACACCCACCCATTTAGGGCAAAAAAATAATATTTTGCATTGTTTCCTACAGTGTTTGCAGTGTTTCCTCCAGTGTTTGCAGTGTTTCCTCCAGTGTTTGCAGTGTTTCCTCCCGTGTTTGCAGTGTTTCTTCCAGTGCTTGCAGTGTTTCCTCCATATCTGTACGTGTGAGATAAACACTTTAGCTAGTGTTCTTCTATTGTGCTATTCAAAAAACACCCATTTAAGGCAAAAAATATGTTGCAGTGTTTCCTCCAGTGTTTGCAGTGTTTCCTCCACATCTGTACGTGTGAGATAAACACTTTAGCTAGTGTTCTTCTATTGTTCTATTCAAAAAACACCCATTTATGGCAACAATTTTTTTTTGCAGTGTTTCCTCCAGTGTTTGCGGTGTTTCCTTCAGTGCGTGCAGTGTTTCCTCCATATCTGTATGTGTGAGATAAACACTTTAGCTAGTGTTCTTCGATTGTGCTATTCAAAAAACACCCAGTTTGGTGCAAAAAATATATTTTGCAGTGTTTCCTCCATATCTGTATGTGTGAGATAAACACTTTAGCTAGTGTTTTTCTATTCAAAAAACACCCAGTTTGGTGCAAAAAATATATTTTTTAGGGGGCGTTATCACAGACAAGCACAGCCGCCTGTCCAGAGCCAATGTGGACAAGCTCACGTTCATTAAAATGAACCAGGCATGGATCCCACAGGACTTGTCCGTACCTCGTGCAGAATAGACAAACAAAAACCTGTGTTGGCTACCTCGTCCTCCTCCACCAACGCTTCCACCTACACCGCCACATTCACCGCCACCTCAACCTCCTACTCCATAAGGACCTCGTCCTCCTAGGTCAGGATTTTTTATTTATTTTTATGTATTTTTTGTTATTTTAAGTTATTTCCCTATCCACAGTTTGCAGAGTACTTGCCATGCTCTTACCAACATTTTGCTGCCATTTCTAGCCCTCTAGCCCTTTCCATTCGTTTTTTAGAGACATTTTAGTAGTCAAAAATTCGGGTCCTAATTGACTTTAATCGGGTTCGGGGTCAAGTTCGGGTCCCGAACCCGGACTTTTTTCCGAAGTTCGGCCGAACCCGTCGAACCCGAACACCCAATTGTCCGCTCAACTCTACTCTTTAAATAAAAAGAGAATTGGGATATGTTTAACAAAATTTCAAGGAGTTCTTTAATGTAGATATATCCTCCCCCCTGCTTTTTCTAGGAAGAGGTTTCAGTAAAGAAAAGCAACAGTAAAGGAAAGCAACAATTAGGTAATTGACACCATCTTCCTCACAGACCTTCTTTTTTTGTCTCTAAATTAGAGGGAATAAAACTCATAGGAAAATACACTTGTATATTCTCTAGAATAAGATTTATTAAAATGTTTAGAAATTTGTAGTAGAAAATCTGCTACTTGTAATGTAACTATGGTGTCTGTAATAACCTGCTTTATTTTATTTTTTTATTAACTACCTATAATCTTTTACATGCTGCTGAGTAGTGCAAATCATTTGAGTTTTTACACAAAAAAAATAAAACAAACTCACACAAAGCTCAATGCCTATCTTATAGAATCAGGACTCCTCAAGTCATGGATTTTTTGTTATTGTTTTTTGAACTTAAACATGGGTCATAGGTGTATAGTTTCTAGTGACCACAAATTAGCAGTAAGTGTTCAATTTGTATGTACTTAGATGCTAACAGCTGCAACTATCACTGCCAGAGAAATGAAGTATGCAGACGTCAAAAATACAGATGGTGTCTACCACATCATAGACCATAGTAAGCACTCATTGAGGTCCCTTCTAATCCATGTTACTCAGTAAACTTGGCCTCACAGGCTTAGGTAAACCACTACTTTATAGGAATGGAAAATAAAACAAGAGTCACCATACATATACTGTATTATTGATCTAAAGTTTTTGGTGACTTTCTGGCGAAGCCCACTTTCTCCTCTGCCTTGTTAGAGCAATCTAAAACTCGGATGTATACATTTAATAACAGAAGGGCTGAAATATCTTTCATTGAAAAAAAATGCTGCTCTAGTTACTTTTCAGGAGAGGTCACATGACCAAAATCTTAGATCATATGACCATTATGAAGGAGTGGGCAGTATTATTCCCAACAAAGTTAACATGTCCAAATTGGAACATAGGAGCTGCTCCAGGGCTGTTATCATTATTCTTATGCCGCGTACACACAATCAGTTTTTGTGATGAAAAAAACGACGTTTTATGTGATGAAACAAAACAAAGTTTTTCAAACTTCATTTTCCAAAACGACGTTGCTCTAGCAAAGCATGGTGACGTACACCACGTTCGACGGCACTCTGTTCCATTGAAGCTCCATCTCATAACTTGCTTCTGAGCATGCGCGGGTTTAAAAACTTTGTTTTCAACATCGTTTTGCCCACACACAATCACTTTTTATGACACAAAAAACAACGTTTTGAAAAACGACACAAAAAATTCAAGCATGTTCGAATTTTTTTTTTGCTCGTTTTTTTGAAGACATAAAACTACGTTTTGCCCACACACAGTCATTTTAAATGACGTTTTTGAAAACGTTGTTTTTTTTCATCACAAAAAGTGATTGTGTACGCGGCATTAGCCTATTACATTAGAAATTAGTGACCGAGATCAAGCATGCAACCGGTAAAGCATTGGGATACTACCATCTGAAGTATAGATCTGTTTTTCCTCAACTTTATACAAACATGCCTGCTATAACCAATCTTATGGACAAATTAGGCCAAATTTAATACAATGACAATGAGGTATATGGGACAGGTTCACTATGATTGTTTCAGAGATGTCTATCATCCCAGACCTGCATGTGTCTTTCATGGGCAGGTTTTAGAGGACAAGACCATTATTACAGGGCATAGGAGGGTTCTGCATTTAGAATAGAGGTAGGGTAGCCAAAAAACATGTTTCTAAGAACATTCTTTTCCTAAGACTTCTCCCTTCAAATTCTAATCACCAGAAAGCCAGCACTCAAACTCAACATTACTTTTGCTTTAATGACCACATTCAAATTTTAAGGTTAGATCACCCTCTCTTATTTGTGTGACCATTATACCTGAGGTAGAAAGTGGTGGAAAATTAAAAACTATACAGTTGTTGCAGGAACAAAGGTGACATCTTCCAATGAGGCCACTTGTTCAGAGATATCTGTCTATGATATGATTTCCCCAACGGGCCACAGACAGAAAAAATAAATGTATGGTATTGCTTCTGGCAGTTTCAGGGACAAGGTGAATGTAAAATTTCCGTTAATGCAGAGTGAGAAGAAAATCTTCCATTAATGCAGCCTGTTCTCAGTGGGACAGGGCTTGGTCAAGTGACACATCAGTCCATATGGCCTTAGACAAGGATTACATAGAAGAACGTGTAGACAGGGCTTACAACATCCAGGTGGGGACCAGAAGAGACTGCTCCCTAGTTTCCCAAAGCTCCTTCACTACTGGGCCTTCTGCCACCACTGCCAAATAACTGCTTCCCGACTGGCTGGATGCTTATGCACATAGACATAAGTATGGTACATTCGTGAATAGCTTCACTGCAAGTTAGACATTTACATTGTATCTTCTCTATCTTCACTTGTCCCCCTATCAAGCCCTGCTCTTTGTGATATACTATGCATGCATGCACCCCTTTGAGGTTGCCCTCAGATGACTTCAGACCAGGCCAAGTTGAATAACTGTAAACATTATTTACTTAGGTTGTTTGAAATACAAATTAACAGCTCAACAAGTTATCTTCAATACACATTCCTGTACTTGATCTTCTAAGTGCCCTTTTCTGAGTATCCTGTGCCCCTCAGTGCATATCTGACATAGGTGAGAAAGTCCCAGAGTTCATTTGGCAGAAGGTCTATATCCATGGAACCCTGACTGGGCTTTCACAGAGGGTGGTTTAATGTAGTAGTTCACATTTGTAGCATCTTGTTCCTTTAAGTGGGGAGACCTGGCTTCAATAACATGTTGGGGTAATGGGTTGAGAGCCTGGCTACAGAAAAAAGCTCACAGGACTCTCTAAACCCTAAAGGAAGATGCAGCCATTTCTTCCATCTCTTTAGACAATGGATTGGTATGCTATATATTAAATTCTTCAAACAGTGTGTTCGTTTCATTTTGGTGATACCTACCATGTAGTATAATTGCTAACAAAAATTAGAAACCTGAACAAAAGAAGTATCAAAATATACAGTAGGGCCCGGATTCACATACATCGGCACATATATATGCCGCCTTAGCGTATGTCTTTTACGCTACGCCGGCGCAGTGCGGAGAGGGAAGCATGTAATTCACAAAGCAAATGCTTCCAACGTTGCGCCGGCGTAACGTAAATTCTTAGGCGTAAGCCGGCCTAAGTCAAAGTAGGTGGATGTGGGCTGGAAGTGGGCGTGATACATTTAAATGAAGCGTGACCCCATGCAAATGATGGGCCGAGCTTCAGACAAGTACTTAAAACGAACTGCGCATGCGTCGTACCTTGGACGCATCCGAGTGCGCATGCTCACAATCACGTCGAAACAACTGCCTAGGATACATCGAATCACTGCCTACGACGTGAATGTAACCTACGCCCAGCCCTATTCACGTACAACGTAAACTATGTAAAATCGACGGCATTGGTTCCTTGGTCCATACCTTTGCATAAGTTGCGCCTCAAATATGGGGAATAACTTTACGTCGGACGTACGACTTACGCAAACCGCGTATATTATGCGCCGGGCGCAAGTACGTTCGTGAATCGCCGTATTTGACTCATTTGCATTGAAAATTAATGGGAGCGCCAAATGCGTCCAGCGTAAATATGCGCTCACTATACGCCGGCGTAGGAAAGTTACGTCGGCCAGCTGAAGCCTATTTTTCTACGTATCTTGCTTTGTGCATAGATACGACGCCGCACATTTGTACTTACGTCGGCGTATCTGGAGATACGTCGGCGTAAGTGCTTTGTGAATCCGGGCCTATGTGTGCCTAGAGTGAACTGTAATGATTTGTAAACCCAAAACATAAAATGTCTTCGAATGATCTCTTAAAATGTTGGCCCGGATTCACAGCCATCGGCGCATCTTTATGCCGCCGTAGCATATCTTCTTTACGCTACGCCGGCACAACGTTGAGAGGCAAGTATGAAATTCACAAAGAAAATGCACCCAATATTGCACCGGCGTAGCGTATATTCATAACGTAAGCCGACGTAAGTCAAAGTAGGTGGAAGTGGGCATGATGCATGGTAATGAAGCGTGACCCCATGCAAATGATGGGCTGAGCGTCATCCAAGTACTTAAAACGAGCGGCGCATGTGTCGTAACTTAGACGTATCCCCGTGCGCCTGCATACAACCACGTCAAAATAACTGCCTAAGATACGTCGAATCACTGCCTACGACGTGACCGTAACCTACGCCCAGCCCTATTCACGTAGTACTACGTAAACGACGTAAAATACGACGGCCGTTCCCTGGTCCATACCTTTGCATGAGTTGCGCCTCCTATATGAGGAATAACTTTACGCCGGACATAACCCTTACGCAAATCGCTTAATACATGTGCCGGGCACAAGTACGTTTGTGAATCGGCGTATCTCCCTCATTTGCATATTTGCATTAAAAATCAGTGGGAGTACCAAATGCGTCCAGCGTAACTATACGCCGGCGTAGGCAAGTTACCTCGGTTGAATGAAGTCAGTATCTTAGTTCTATGGGTACGGCGCATAGATACGACGGTGCATATTTACACTTACGCGGCGCATATCGAGATACGTCGGCGTAAGTGCTACGTGAATCCAGGTGTCCGATAGTTTAACTACATTCCTGCTGAAATTTCCAGAACGCACCTTGGTTTCTGGCCTTCTGTGGGTGACTGCTAACCACTGGCTTCTGTTGCTGCAGTAGCATTGTCAGCCCTCCATATACGTGGAGTTCTAAAGCCAGCTTTGATGTGGATGTGACAGTGACTAGCTATTTGTGATGACTTTGGTCTATTCACACCACATGTGGTGGGACTGGGTTTTAGGCAGCTATTACAGAGCAGTCCCACCAGAGTACAAAGGAAAGTGCCTTGTCTCCCTAGCTACCCGGTTCACACCACTATGTTGCGGTGGTGTTTGGGTGGTGTGTAGTACTTTTTTATCAGCGCAGTGTGACGCAATCCACTGCATTACACCGCCAACAGTGAAAATTACAATACATAAAAAATCTCCAGCTCACAATGTTCTCCTTAGAGCACAACCATTAAAAGAAAGTTACAGAAAAGCACTAAGAAGGAAAAGAGAATTAGAAGTAGAACTTGTAACATTTGTTTACCAGTGGGGGACAACATTATCTTCTCAAATATGTGTTAGGAAGGATGTTTTGGGGGTGACTGACTGAGAGGGCATCATATGAGATGGCCCTCACCTTACAGCAGTGGTCATCGACCCTGTCCTCGGGGCCCACTTACAGGCCAGGTTTTATGTATTACCTTGGGGACATGCAGACTAGAATACTGCAATCACTGAGCAACAAGTTATATCACCAATATCTTGCAAACCTGGCCTATTAGTGGGCCCTATTAGTGGGCCCTGGGTGCCTTACAGCACTTAAAGGGCTGTCAGGGCTGGGCTCAGTCCTTCTTTCTCTGAGCTGGCCACTCAGCTGTCAGGTAATTGCCAGCTCCTATCTCTCCACAGTGACTCACCTGTTTATGATTTCCTGCTCGTCAGCCATGCCTACTTAAGCCTTCCAGCCCAGATGATCTGTGCCTTCGCCTTGGTCAACATTACAGAGATCTCCTGCGTTCCTGTTAAAGGCTTGCCTGGCTAACATTCCTTCTGGCTCCAGATCCTGCTTGCTGTTCCACTACACTGATCCCTGGCTTCCTGACTTTCTGGCTTGTCCGACAATCAGTTTCAGTTACCGAACTTTGGCTTGTTTTGACTACGTTTGACTACTAGTTTTATTAACCTCCCTGGCGGTATTCCCGAGTGTGGCTCGGGGTAATATTTTCAAGCTACTATCGGTAACCCCGAGCCACCCTCGGGCTTGCCTCGCTGGATGCAGAAAGAGGTTTCTTACCTTTTCTCTGCGATCCAGCGATGAATCCCTGCAGTGTACGGCGGCCGGACGTCCGCCTGATGCTGTGTGTACCTCCGATTCCCTTCCCTGCAAGCGTTGCGACGCATGGGGGCGGAACGGGGGGCGGGACAGCGCCAAATTCAAACGTATAAGTAGAAACAAAGTAAAACACAGTAAAAACACACTGATACAATTGGATAAAAAATAAATAAATACAGTGACCTTTGATTGCCCCCCCAGTGTTTTCTCAAGTGACCTGTCTGCAGATTTACAGTACCAGTGTCTGTATACTGCACAGCAATCATGGCAAAGCGTGCCTCTACTTCCAAATCGCTATGCGACCTGCTGCCAAACAGCGACAGCGATGCAGAATCCCTTGCGGAGGAGCTGAGTGACAGCGACGTGTGGGAAAGTTTGTCGTCGGACACAGAAAGTGATGCGAGTGACGATCCTGCACCTGTGCCCAGCGATGTGCGGACTTGGTGCGCAATTGATTGCGCTACGGAGCACGTAGCGCCCCCAAGGTTTCCATTCACAGGATCACCTGGGATAAAAGTGGACATAGAGGATGACAATCCGTTGGAATACCTCCGACTTTTTTTGACGGATGCGGTGATCGACAAAATAGTTTTGGAGACAAACAGATATCAAGATCAGCAAGCTGCTACCCATCAGCTATTTTCTCGGCGCAGAAAATGGGAGCCTGTGACCAGTGATGATATCTGGAAATTCTTTGGCCTCCTAATTTTACAGGGAGTGGTGGGGAAACCACTCCAAAAGTGGTACTGGACCACAAATAAATTATTGGCCACACCTTTTTTTGGAACGGTAATGTCCAAATATAGATTTTCTTTGATTATGAAATATTTGCACTTCGCAAATAACAAGGAATTCGACAAAAAATCTCATCCAGCTCCAAAGCTAAAAAAAAAATTGGGATATTTACCAAATCATACTGCAGAACTTCAAGCAGACCTATGTTCCTGAGCAGGACATTACCATAGACGAAAGTCTGATGGGCTATAAAGGTAGGCCAAGTTGGATTCAATTTATTGCGTCTAAGCGCGCTCGCTTTGGAATCAAATCCTTTATGCTGTGTGAATCCAGCTCTGGATATATTTGGAACACAGTACTTTACACTGGCAAAGGGACCAAATTCTCCCCAAGATTCAGTTTTTTGGGATGGCAACCGCTTCAGTTCTGTCATTGATAGAGCCTTTGCTCAACCAGGGCTACTGTGTCACTACAGACAACTTCTATACTTCACTAGAACTGTACGAGTTCCTTCTTATGAATAAGACGGACGCTTATGAAACCGTGAGGCCTAACCGGCGGGTCATGCCATCAGCATTTTCAAATAAAAAGCTTGGGAAAGGAGAAGTTGCTGCATGGCAAAAAGGGAAAATGTTGGCACTAAAGTGGCGGGACAAAAAGGACATTTCCCTTATGAGCACAGTCCACAACACCTCGACCGTCATGGTCCATACCAGAGGTGGAAAAGATGTAAGAAAGCCAACAGTTGTATTGGACTACAACCACACGATGGGAGGTGTGGACAGGGCGGACCAAGCCATGACCTTTTATCCACCTATGCGAAAGCAGCAGAAAAAATATTATAAAAAAAATTTCCGACATCTTTTGGAGCAATGTCTGTGGAATTCATTCATCCTGCTGAAAAAAAAAATGCCAGGTCTATGGTCCATGCACACTTTTTGTGGAAGGTGGCAGAACAGATTTTTCTAAAACACCAAACGCCAACGGCGGTAAACCGTTCTGGACGACGGGCTTCTGGTGTTGTAAATCCTGAGCGCCTGACTGGTCATCATTTTTTGGACTATGTACCACCCACTGCAAAAAAAACAGCACCCACACGGATGTGTGTGGTTTGCTGCTCCAAGCGTGACAACAGCGGAAACAAAATACGCGAAGAAACGCGCTTCTGTTGTCTCGACTGCGACGTTGGACTTTGCGCCATTCCTTGCTTTAAAGAATTTCATACCCGAGACATTTACTAAATAATGATTTTGCACCCTTGTTTGACCCCCCAAAAAATCTGAGTATTTGAATATATTATTTGTTAAAATGTATTGAATAAAAACTATTGTTATTATTAAATTATTATTTGTTATTATTTATTATATTATAATTTATGATTTTGTGTTTCAAACTTTGTCATAGTTTACTAGAGACTCTTGTTTGGACAGATTTAGGTGAGTTATTCCTGAGGCCTCGTACACACGAGGCAATCTATTTGTTCAAATCGGTCGGACCGACCGATTTGAACAAATCTGTCTGCTAGGATTTTGGTTTGCTCGCGTGTACACACGAGCAAACCAAAATCCCCGCCAGCAGACGGCGCGCTGACGTGTCGGTGACGTGGCAGTGACGTTGAAGCCGCCACGTCACCGCACCAGGAAGTAAAACACTTCCGCGCATGCGCCGAATCCACTCGGCGCCGGTGCGAGATGACATGTCTGCTGGTAAGTGTACTAACCAGCAGACATGTCGGGCGGACGGATTCCCACCCGATAGATTTCAAAGCATGCTTTGAAATCTGTCGGGTGGCCAAATCCGTCGGCTCGCCCGTACACACGATCGAATCTGTCTGCTGGGACGGTCTAGCAGACCGTTTCCAGCAGACAGATTTGATCGTGTGTACGAGGCCTAAAAATTGCAAGCCTGCAATCTAAAACGCCAAATTTCCATGCAAAATAATGGTACCGCTTTCAGCACCTAAAATCTGAAAGAATCATACCGCCAGGGAGGTTAAACAAGTGTGATTTACCTTTAATTCTGTCCTGGTCTGATTCATGGTTTCTTGCCATGGCGTTAGAAATGCTCCTGAGTCGCATGGCTCACCTGGAATCTCCCACTATGATTGCTCCGGTACAACTTGTGTTGTTTTTTTTTTGTTGTCGTGGTGCATTCTTTGTTTCAGTGTTTTCAACTGGCTTTCCTTTGTCCCCTGTGCACGGGACGTACTATCCTATGCAGACTCCATGCATACGTTGAGGTCACCCATTAGTATCACATGTCCCGCCTCAAAATTTTTTAATTTTCCTTTCTATTTGTTTTTATTCAAAAAGTTTTTTACATACATACATTTCACATTACATTTACAACAACTTGTGTTGCAGGCCTTCTCTGCTGCTGTTCCATTTCCTGTGGAGGCACCCGCCTCTATAAGAGGTATGTCTGGTTCCACTCCGCTTCCCCATAGATTTGGGGGTGATCCTGTTCAATGCAGAAGGTTTATCAACCAGGTTGAGATATATTTTGAGATGCTACCCCAGGCATTTCCCAAGGACAGAAGCAAAGTTGATTTCATAATATCTTTGCTTTCTTGCTTTGGCCTAGGCGAACCTACTATGGGAGACACAAAAACCTGTTGTCTTGAGCTACCCAGAGCTCAATTGTTTGCTATCTTGGTACTTGCTCCCACTTCTTCAATCCTTGCCCTGTCCCCTCCCACAGCCTGACTTGTCCCAGGAGTCTTCAGGACCATTCACAGAGCACCATATGAGCTATCTGAGAACCAGCTACTGCTCCTAAGGAAGCCATGGCCAGCTCCTGTATCCAAGATATTGGTGCCAGGGACCTGCAGTGATAAGAACTGGCTGCAGGAAAACAGTGCTGGACTCCAATAGAACAAATGAACAGTGGTGGCCAGTCCATAAGGGGCACAAGGGTGTTGCCCCATTAGTTTGCATGTTTGGGACGCTGGACTAATGCCTTTCTATAAGGTCTTTATTTATTTTTCAAGCACAAGATTAGACCCTGAGGCTCTAATTGAGCCCTGAGTCTTGAACCCTCCCACTTGTGTTTCTAGCGAATTAGTATTCACTATCGGTTTTCAGCTTCTCCTCCCGCTCAATCAGGACAGAAGGCAGATCTAAAGAAGACCAGGTTGGCTGGGTGGAGAAACCAGGGAAGCCGTGGTGCCATGACCGCTGGAAGGGTGAGTGCGGACTTGGGGGGGTTTCTTTGCCGCCCCCCAATTTTATTTTTGAACTAGCCGCCACTGCAACTGAAGTTACTCTTTAAACTAACCTAATAGAGTCTTGCATTCACGAAAGATGTCCTCTACTTTTCTAGCCAGCTCCAGGATCCTTGGTCATATTTCTTTTTATCATTATAATGCCATTGCCATTCTTTCTGAAAATGTTAGCTTCCTTACTGACAAGCTGACCCTTTGAATGTAATACCTTATGCCACAGCTTAGGCAGTGGTGTATTCACTTCTCTGTAAAGGGAGAACTTTTTGTTAATCCTACCAGGAAGTGAGGTGCATTCACGTCCTTCCTGGCAGGATCTTTTATAAAACTCTAGGTGTAGCATAGCCAGTGTTAAGTAAGCTGATGGGAATACAGGAACCTGGAGGGCTTAAAATAATTATTTGAAACCCCAAGATGGGCACTCCTAACACAAAGTATGGAAGGTATTGACATTCTAAGAGGACCTGTTGTGAACTGCTGTATTATAAAATATTAGTTTTTTATAGATTGTTATTACTGACTACCTGAGTACAAATAATATGGAGTTTTACCAAGCCTCTGGCTGAATTGAATGCCTCTTTTCACTCAAGGTGTGCCTTGGAACAGCACATTAGGCCATAGTGCTGGATAGGTGCATCTCATGGAGGCAACACACTAAGTCGCATGCCAAATCGCAGCCTATTGCCAACAAAGGCACTTTCCCAATCGGTGCGACACCAACTTTGCAGCCTCGTCCGATTTCCAAAAGCAGTTTCTGCACTATTTTTGGCGACTTTGGGAGCCATTTCAATAGACATCTGTGCACACAGATGTCTTTCAAATCGCCCCCAAACTCGCACTAAAATGTGGATTTCTAACCCACATTTAGTGTGAATGTGCCCTTAGGTGGACTTACTAAGGGCAAATAGGCTGTATGCTTTGCAAGAGCAGTTGTTCAAGAGCTTAGTAAATGAGTGTAAACTCTGCTGACTGCAAAGTGAAGCTTTATCTCATTTATTAAGCTCTTGGAGCAACAGCACTTGCAGAATGCAAGTCTATCTGCCTTTAGTAAAGCCACTCCAACGTGCTATACAGGATCCAGGATTCAACGCATGCGTGGAAGTATTTTACTTACTGGAGTGGTGATGTGGCGCCGTCAACGTCACCACCACGTCACCGCGTCCTCAGTCCGAGGGGATTTTCGTCCGATGGTGTGTACACGCCATCGGACCAAAATCCGATGAGACATGTCCGCTGGAAACGGTCTCATCATGTGTACACGGCCTAACATTTGATTTTGTAGCAGAGTGTCCCTGACAATACCACCTATTCTCATCCCTGCCCTACAAATACCACTGTCCGATTATTTCCTGCACTGGAGACATTTTCTAAATTGTGAGGGGTGTACTCACTTTTGTGAGATACTGTATATTATATTTATTATAAATATATATATATATATATATATATATATATATATATATATATATATATATATATATTGGTCTATTGGCTAATAAAATCTGCATTAGTCAATAGACAAAAAAAATTGAAAATATTTATAATAAATATTATATACAGTAACTCACAAAAGTGAGTACACCCCTCACAATTTTGAAAATATTTTATTGTATCTTTTTATGTGACAAAACTGAAGAAATGACACTTTGCTACAATGTAAAGTAGTGAGTGTACAGATTGTACAGATTGTATAACAGTGTAAATTTCCTGTTGCCTCAAAATAACTCAACACACAGCAATTAATGTCTAAAAACCGCTAGCAACAAAAGTGAGTGCACCCCTAAGTGAAAAGGTCCAAATTGGACCAAAAGTGTCAATATTTTGTGTGTCCACCATTATATTCCAGGAAAAATAGGGAGGGGGAGGTGCCAAACTGAGTGTACTATTAAAATTATGACTTTAAAAGGATAAGTTTAAAAATGCTTACAAGATGATAGAAGATGCATGCTCGTCAAAGTAAAGTGCAGTCCTGGCATTCCAAATGTCTCACTGCACAGAGCTGGTAAGTATGACATGTTATTTTGAAACAACAAAAACAAGACTTTAATATTAGTTTAAAGGCTCAGTTCACTTTTTTTTTCTAAATGCCAGCTCTCCTATGTGCCATTATACCATTAATGTACCTCTGTTGCAGACTAATAAAAGCTTTCTTTAAGTTTTTAGAACAATAGTAGCTGGACACTGCGGGACTGATCACCTGTCAGTCGGTACCTGGGTGACAAGTTGAAGGAGATCCAGACGTAACTTAACCAAGGAGGCATATCTCCAAGAATTTTACCCAGAGGGGACCTGTGGCAGAGGTATCTTCTGAAGCTCATTGAGAGGGGTCTGTGGGAGACTTTCTCCCAAGTTCAAGTTCACCAAGGAGGGTCTGTGGCAGAGACTTATTCCTATAATTGTCCAAGTGATACTCTGGCTGCCAGGTCAGTAAAGAGGCCTGTCCGGGTACACTGAACCCATTCGGGCGGGAGTGGTGCAGAGAAGTGTTACGTTTGAGAGCAGGACTGTTTCCTATCATTACGCTGAATCTGCTATACTTCCTCCTTTCAACATTACTTTTCTCACCACAAGTTTTGTTGTTTTTACCCGGCTGGGTAATAAAGAGCACAGCAAAAGAGCACCTGTCGTGGACATTCCTTTACTTCTGTTTATGCATATACACATCACTCACCCCTAGAGAATTCGGAGGAGCCACGAGGTAACACGCCACCCAAAATTCCAGCAGCTCCAATGGGGGTAATGCTACACAATTATCCAGGTAAAAAATAAATTAAAAAATCAATACTGTATAGCCCAAAAAGATAAATAAATAAATGTGCAGTTAAAAGCGTATGATGCAAAAAAAAAGAAAAATTCTGAGTGTATCATCTGAAAACTGACTTAAATTTCCATTTCATTCAGGACATCTCAGAATCTGCTAACACAGATAGTAGAAAAATAGCCTTGTTCAATAATATGGAATTTCTTCATGGACATATCCTGGTAATTTGCCAAACAATCATAGTTCTCAAGCACTTTAGAAATATTCAGGCACTGTGTGTTTACTCTGCTGTAATCACTATTGTTGAAGATTTTTCCATTTCTGGATGACCTAAATATTTCCCCACTAGATCCACTATAGTGGCTATGAGAACCTTCCCCACACCAGAACATTGTTATCCTAACCACTAATCCAGCCCTGCGGAAAGAAATGCCAGCTAAAAATTTGTGTCCATACTCATTGGATACCCAGCTGCAGATACATTGTAAAGCTGCACTGAGACAGGTAAACAGATTGAGATGTATTGTGTAACGGTTCATTCATTAACACCACAACTTCATTGTTAAAAAGGAGACAACCAGTACAGGATAACATTCGCAGAGGTGTCACTATGTATTGAAAGGATTTAATAAAATGTTATCTTCCCCTCTGCTCTCCAAAGCCAATCATACTACTAAAGCTGCCAACAGATATCTATGGTTGGTCAGACGTGCAGATATGATCCAACCACTCTCCAGTGCTTTAGTGGCCTCCTGCACAGGTCCATAGATACAACATTTAGGTTGGCCAAATGTTAGTATTTAAGTAAATTATTTAGCAATTACCATTTTTAAACCACAATGTACAGTGTATGTCCTTTGTTGTCTCATTATAAATAGAGCTTTCTTTTGGTGGTATTTGATCACCTCTGCATTTATTAATTTTTTTGCCCTATAAACAAAAAAGACCAACAATTTTGAGGGAACAAAAAAACAAATATTTTTTTTTTACTTTCTGCTATAAGACTTTCCTGACGCATTCATGGCAGCACACACTGGGTTGTGACTCCGCCCCCACAACCTGACAGGATTGGTTAGCTATAAATTTGAAGGGGAGATGCCCCGCATCATTCTCTTTTTTCATCCTCACCTGACAAGATTGAATGAACAAGCAAAAGCATGCCTCTTACCGCAAATCGCCCCAGCAGGTTCAGCCTCTCCTGTTTGGAAGTCCCTCCTGTACAGTCTCTAAATGAGCTTTATGGTGGGAACCCCGTTCTGGTGGTCTCAGGGGCTTTGGAATTATACTGGCATCTGTAGCAAGCTTTAAAGAAGCTTCAAATCTCGCAGTGGCCCCCACTTTCGCTCTGTCTTTCCTTCCAGTGCAGTGTGTCCTTCCACAAAGGTATTTGTATCATTACATTTACCACCTAAAGGTTAGTCCGTTTTGTACCTTTGTCTGCCTGTTGTTTTTTTCTCAGCTCTGCTGAGCCCTGTGGTTCCTCTGACACCCCATACTCTCGGGGTCACCGCTGCGTACCCCTTGGCGCTCTGCACATGCGCGCAGCTCAGTGATGACGCCGCCTGTCTCCTCTGCCCTCTTCCAAAATGGCGCCGGGCGAGCGGGACGCTTCTGCACATGCGCGCGTCATTAAAAAAAAAAGAAGGAAAAAAGAAACAGTCCTATTGCTCTGTAGTTCTGGCTGCCGCACTGCTGCTCTGCTCTACTCAGAGTGAAGATTGCACCAGGTGTGCGCAGGCATGTCCCAGATCAGCCTGGGCTAATTGATTACACAAAAAAAAAAAAAAAAAAAAAGGAATAAATAGGATAGAAGATATTATACAAACGCCCAGAGGCGATTCAGTTTGCATGTGCCGCGCTATATAAGTTTTCATCATTCATTCATTCAATACATTTATATATTAATTTATAACATACCATAGAAGAAAGTGTATCCATAATTTAACAATTAATATAATCCAAAAAAAAAAAGGATAGATATATGTATATAAAATTTTATATTAATTTAATAAATAGAAATGTTGGGGGGGAACATATTGTAATGTTTTCCCTTCTCTCTTTTTTCCCACCTTTTCGGGCTGTCTCTCTACTATCCTCATGGGAGCCACTGCCCTCGCAGACCACCATCAGCTGACCAGGTATAGAGGCCGTCCAGAAGATGGTAAGTAGAGGGGAGACAAAAAAGAGAGCCTGGCCACTGACGCTACAGTTTTGGTAGCCCTATCGGGTCAAGAGACGCAAGTTTGCGGCACAGAGGGAGATTCTAGCCATGCTTCCGGCAGAAGGCGCAAGAAATCGCTCAAGGTTACCCTCTTGATTTCTTCAATCAAGGCATAGCCACTCGCGTCACAGCACTCCCGTCATAGTCGGTCCCACCGCAGACGATTACCTTCATCCCAGACAGAGCTATCTTACCCGCACCACGGCAAATGTTTGCCAAATATGCGGGGCGCCATCCTTGCCAGGGGAATTGGCCTGCCACTCGTGCTTCATCGAAGTAACCAAGGATTCAGAGGCCAGAGTAGATACTGAGCTCCCAGGAGAATCGCCACAGGGATCATATGTGGGCGATCCTTCCCCAAGCACATCGCCCGGCCGTTACGCCAGGGTGCAGTAACCCTCTCTAAGAATGAGGAGTGTGAGCAGGCGTTGGACTGTCTCTTTTTGGTTGAACCATTTGCCCATTCACCCAAGGAAGCGATCGGCTGGGAGGAGGTTATGGCAGAACTTCTGAAGGTTCAGAAATATTTCCCGGTGCTGAAAAGGGGGTCCTGAATCATTTCCCTTCATCGAAGAGCTGGAGAACCTCATAAAGGATAAGTGGGGGGGTCGCATAAGCGGCCCAGTATGAGCAACAAGTTTGCAGATTGTACCCCTTGTGGTAGTCTAAGATCGATTCTTTGATCAATGCAACTACGGTCGATTCATCTTTAATGCGACTCGCTAGAGACGTTTCTCTACCGATTGAAGACGCAGTTACCTTCCGGGACGCTCTTGATCATAAAATCAATATAGAACTGAAGAAAGCCTGCTCCACGACAGGAGCCGCTTGTAGGCCGGCTATCACCACAGCGGCAGTCGCTAAAACTATCGCTGCATAGGCAGCTAATGTTGAGAATCCCATTCTAGAAGGAGCCGACCAGGGGAAGATATTCTCCTCCCTGCAGGAAAATTAAGTTGGCTTACGGCTCCTGAGGGGGCGACTTCATGGCTGGGAAGAGCCTTATGGCTGAGACCCTGGATAGCGAAGGCAGCGTCAAAATCAACTGGTGCAAAATTCCATATGGCGGCTCAAGTGTATTCGGCACAAAGATGGACTCGGCCATCTCCAAGGTTACCGGGGGAAAGTCTGGGCTGATTTCTCCGATAGGAAAACCAGAGCCCCAGAAGGGCCCCGCTTACAGGCGTGATCTTCCTGTCAAGTACAGGGATGTTAGATCCTACCGCCCCGGCAGGGAATTTAGGAGGGACTGGAAGACTCGACCCTCCTTCATGTAGATACAGTAAGCCAATCACAGCTGGTGAACAGCAGAAGTCCTTTTTGAGGGTCCGTCTGCCCACCCAGCTCAGGTGAGCACCAGACTCAAGAGATTCGCTCGGATATGGGCAACTCGTATAACAGATCCATGAACACTATCCTCTATCAAGAACGGTCACAATTGGAAATTCATGGGCACATTGCCAGGGAACACATTCCAGCCTACCAAGTACTTCCGCACCAGAAAGGGAGGGGGTTTTATTCCCCTTTATTTCTGGTACAAAAAAAAAACGGGGATCTACGTCCAGTCTTGGACCTAAAGAATTTCAACAGACGATCAAAATAGAGGCCCTCAGATTGGAAAAGCCTTCAGTCCATTTTGTTGTCAGTGGACGTGGGAGACTGGATGCTATCTCTAGATTTTTCGGGCGTTTACCTTTACATCCCAGTTCATCTTACCTTCCAGAGGTCCCTTCGGTTCTCAATCGATCAATCCCATTTCCAATTTTGGTGCCCCCCATTCGGCATCGCCTCAGCACCCAGAGCATTCGGCAAGTTAGGGTGTTCCTAGGGGCAGAATAAAATACCAGGTTGTACCGGGTGCAACTCCCTCAAGAGAGGCTGAAGCCCTTGCTCCAGAAGATACAAAGTCTGCTATCATCCAGACGTCTAACTGTCAGAGCCTGCCTCAGTACCCAGGGGTCCATGTCAGCATCCATACCCTTGATACAGTGGCCCCTGTGGCACATGCGAGTCTTACAGAACTCCTTTCTCAGGCAGTGGAATAGAACGTCAATACTCCAAACCATTCACATCCTGAACTGGGTAAAGCAATTAGTATGGTGGTGGACACACCCGTCCGACCTCAGGGAGTCCATTCCAAAAGTTCCCCCTAGTCCAGAAGTAGTAACATCGGACGCCAGCCAGGGGTGATGGGGTCCACACTATCTAGACTGAGTAGCCCAAGGACAGTGGCATTTTCGGGCTCAGGGCATAGTGTCAAATATTTTAGAGCTCAGAGCAGCCTTTCAGGCCCTCCTGGCCATTGCGCCTCTTCTATAGAGGAAGAGTGTCCTGATCAGGATGGACAACAAGTAGCGGTGTCATGTATCCAGAGACAGGGGAGCATCAGGAGTCGCACGCTTCATAATGGAAGGGGCACAAGTGCACCTGTTAGATCTGTGGGGAGTATGCGTCCCAGCAACACAGAATTCGTTGGCCAACTACCTAAGCCGAGAGACACTTTCAAACACACGAACGGTCCCTGAACCAACAGGTATTCTCCATTCTTACGAAAACTAGTACCAGAACCAGAAGTCGACCTAGCGGCCACGCCAAAGAACTCCAAGTGTCAGAGGTTCCTGTCCAGAGCCCACTTTCCATTACCTGAAGGGACAAACTGCCTAGTTCTTCCATGGAGCTGCGAGCTAGGGTACATTTTTCTTCCAACTTCTCGGATTACAAGATTCCTGTCCCGACTTCGGAAGTCCTCAGCCACAGTTATTGTACTAATACCGTTCCGGCTGAGGAGGCCATGGTTTACAACCCTGCTACAACTAGGTACGCGGCCTCAATACATCTTCCAGTAACCTGGGATCTCATACATCAGAGGCAATTCTTCCATCCAGCCCAGAGAAGCTGCATTTGCCAGCTTTGAAGCTGAGAGGGCTAGGTTAGGGGAACTAGGATACTCTCAGGAGGTAATATCAACCTTAGTACAAGCTCTAAGGAGCTCCACTGATGTCACCTATACTAGGATCTGGGAGAGGTTCGTGTCATCGCAGCAAAGACATTGGAATCCCATCTCAAATTCTTGAATTTCTTCAGTCAGGGTTTAACAAGGGCCCGGGCTTGGGTACCCTGAAGGTGCAAGTATCTGCCCTTTCAGCCATGACGGGTACTAGATGGGCTCTTCATCATCTGGTCACTCTGTTCCTCAGGGCCTACGTAAGATCAGACCACCTAGGAGGCCAGCCTTTCCAACAGGGGATCTCTGTGTAGTACTCGAGGCCCTGTCCAATCCACCTTTTTCTCCATTCAACTTAGTCTCACCGTGGAACCTAGCTCTGAAGATGGCTTCCCGTATTGCTATCACCTCAGTTAAGAGGGCGCCGGAGATACAAGCACTTATGGCTATGGAACCCCTATTCAGTGTTCTTCCCTGACAGAGTGGTTCTGAAGCCCTCAGACCATTTTTATCCAAGGGTAACTTCCTCCTTTCATTATAACCAGGACATCGTCCTTTCGTCTTTTACTAATGAGAGGGGCGAGTCCCATGACTAGGATGTCAAGTCTACCATCTCCAGTTACGTCACAGCTACATCTCAGGAAGACGGATTCTCTCTTGATTATCCCACACGGGAGCAGACGAGGTCAGCCAGCTACCTCCCGTACCATTACCTCTTGGTTGTTAAAGCTATCAAGGAGACCTATTCCATCCAGCAACTTACGCCTCCTAGAGGGCATTAGGGCTCATTTGACAGGGGCAGAGGCCACTTCTTGGGCAGCATATTGCGGGACTTCACCGGAAACCATAGGCAGAGCAGCAACTTGGTCTTCCCAATACATCTTCATTTCTCACTACAGAGTGAATTCTGCTCTCCTGGCTACCGTCGACTTCGGCAGATCTGTTCTTAGAGCCAATTCCTCAGCGCTATAAAGAATAAATATTACTGTTTTCTTGCACCCTCCCGACTGGCGAGTTATATCCCAGTGTGTGCTGCCATGAATGCGTCAGGAAAACGGAAAATTGTATACTCACCTTTCCGTAATTTTCCTTTCCTGACGCATCTTCATGGCAGCACACAGATGCCCACCCTGCTGTTTTATGATGATATATACAGAGAATGATGCGGGGCGTCTCCCCTTCAAATTTATAGCTAACCAATCCTGTCAGGTTGTGGGGGCGGAGTCACAACCCAGTGTGTGCTGCCATGAAGATGCGTCAGGAAAGGAAAATTACGGAAAGGTGAGTATACAATTTTCCGTTTTCTTCAAAAAAATGTAGTGCAATATGTACTCTGCTACATATGTTTGGTTAAAAAACTTAAAGCGGAGCTCCACCCAGGAAAACAAAATTTTCCCATGTTGTTTAAAAAAATACTCACCCGAAATACCTGTTGCTATGCGGAAGTCCGTAATCTGCCTCTTCCAGTCCGCGGTGCCTTTTCTTCTTGTCCTTCTCCTTGTGAATGGGGCGCGCTGCTTTCTGGGAACTGTGTGTTTTCTCAGAGAGCAGCGCGCCCATTCACAAGCCAGCGTGAGACTCACGCAGGCGCAGTAGGAAATGGGCAGTGAAGCCGTACGGCTTCACTGCCTGTTTCCCATAGTGTGGATGGCGGCGCGGGACCCGGAACGATCGTGGGACCGGCATCGGGGGGCCCGTCAGCGCGGGCAAGTAGGACAAGGTAAGTGTCCTTATTTAAAGTCAGCAGCTACACTGTTAGTAGCTGCTGACTTTAAAAAAAAAAACTTTCGTGGCTGGAGCTCCGCTTTAAACGTATATTGATTGGTTTGCACAAATTTTTTATTTATTAATCCCCTGGCGGTATTCCCGAGTCTGACTCGGGTTATATTTTCAAGCTGCGATCGGTAACCCCGAGTCAGACTCGGGCTCGCCTCGCTGAATCCACAGGCATGGTTTACTTACCTTGTCCGTGGATCCAGCGATGCATCCGCATTGTGTGAGCGAGCGGGTGCTCGCTCGATTCACACAGTGTCCCCGTGTGCCGCCGAGCGACGTTACGACGCACGGGGCGGAGAACGGCGCCATATTAAAAAAAGTAAACAAACACATTACATACAGTATACTGTAATCTTATAGATTACAGTACTGTATGTAAAAAAATACACACCCCCTTGTCCCTAGTGGTCTGCCCAGTGCACTACATGTTCTTTTATATAATTAAAACGGTTCTTTCTCCCTGCAAACTGTAGATTGCCCATAGCAACCAAAAGTGTCCCTTTATGTCAAAAATGGTTTTAGAGCAGTTAGAAAACAGCGATAATAAATTATAATCACTTGCAGAATTGAACGATATCGATTTGTGGGGAAATTCGTCATAAAAAACAAAAATAATAGTGACAGCGACAATTCTGCAACTGAGCAAATTTCAGTGATTTTGAGTTGATTACATTATTGAATAATTTTTATTATAATTATATTATTATTTGTTATAATTATTTATAATTATTTATTATATTATAATTTATAATTTTTTTTTTTTTTTTAAATGTCATACCGGGAATGCCTATTAGACTCTTGTTTGGTCAGATTTAAGTGAGTTATTCCTAAGAATTACAAGCCTACAGTATAAAATGCCAAATTTCCTTGCAAATAATGGTACCGCTTTCAGCACCTAAAATCAGAAAGAATCATACTGCCAGGGAGGTTAATTATACATTTTTTATTTGCATTTATTTATTTATTTTTTTACTAGTAACAATCAGTGATTTATAGCAAGACTGTGATTGATATTGCGGTGAACATTCTGATACTAAAGCCTCGTACACGCGATCAGTCCATCCTTTGGACCGTTCTCATCGGTTAACCGATGAAGCTGACTGATGTATTGATGTGCCTCCACACCATCGGTTAAATAACCGATTGTGTCAGAACGCGGTGACATAAAACACAACGACGTGCTGAAAAAAATGAAGTTCAATGCTTCCAAGCATGCATCGACTTGATTCTGAGCATGCGTGGATTTTTAACCGATGGTCGTGCGTACTAACGATCAGTTTTGACCAGTTAGGCGTCCATCGGTTAGATTTTAAAGCAAGTTGTCTTTTTTTTAATCGAAGGTTAAGTAATCGATGGGACCTACACACAATCGGTTTTGACCGATGGAAATCAGACCGTTTTCTTCTGGTTAACCTATCGTGTGTACGCGGCCTAACTGACACTTTTTGGGAACCAGTGACACAAATACATTGATCGGTGCAAAAAAAATGCACTGTCACTGTACTAATGACACTGGCTGGGAAGGGGTTAACATCAAGAGCAAGCAAAGGGTTAACTGTGTACCTAACCAGTGTTTATGTGAACAGGGTGAGGTGCTTTTACTAGGGGAAGAGATGGAATTTATTCACAAACTCTATAATTTCCCTCCAGTCAGAACCACAATCTGCCTTGTTTACATCACAGTTCTGTCTTTCTGCCTGATGAGTACCTGGAACCCACCGATCAGCTTCCGCTGTGTGTAATCACAGTGGAATCAAGCTGGCGGTGGCGTTCCCCCCACCCGAAAGTGCAGGATAAGGTATGGGTTTACGTGATCTGGTGCACAGCTGCCGACCTGTAGCAGTAACACTGCTATAGGGTGGACGGCACGCAGTTAAAGTAATACTAAACGCACACTGTTTAATTTACATTATTCCTTCTATGTACTTATATGGATGATGGCACTGTATTTATTTTAATAAAAAAACAAAGTTTCCTTTTTCATAATATATAGCTGTCATGTGATGCAGTTCTTTGCCGAGGCATCTGCAGGGAAACATCGCTGGGAGCTTCTAGTCCTCTGCTGCCAGTCACTTGTTCAATAGCCTTCAGAATGCAGAGTAAAAATATTTATTAATACTGAATAAATGTTTGAAATCATCATACAAATATGAATTTGAATTCAAATCTTTATTATTTTTGTACGAAAACATGGTGTAGTCTATTTAGAGGGAGGTTCTGCCAATCCCAGCCTGTTTTATGCCCCTGTAGCTTGTGTCTATTGATGTATGTCCTTAGAATTACAGGAAGGTGAGGCCTCCATAAATCAACACGTCATATCCTGCCCTCAATATGTTTAGCTGTTTAGTGGGCGTGGAGGTGGAGGGAGGGAGTGGGTTGTCATTTATCCTGATTGTATACACCTACATGTGTGGTTCTATAGTCACATGGGCTAAACAGATAATAAAAAAGGAGGAAATGAACAGCCTAAAAGAGAACTGAAACTGGAGCATGCTCAGTAGGTGTGGCAATGACTGGTTTACACAATCTCTGGCTGCAGCGGGAACCCTGACACAGAGGGAGGGACAGTGAACACTTGCCACAAGATGCAGATTGTCACTTTCCAGTGATTGTGTCCCTGATGTCCCAGAGTAAGGGCGGGCAGTGAGAGATGTTGCCCGCGGCTGCACAGTGAGCGTGGAAGTGCAGTAATGCTGGGCAGGCAGTGAGAGATGATGTCATCTCTTTGCTAGCCTGCCCATCTGCTCACCGTCTTGCCTATCCACTCATCTGTCAGGCCCACTCACCATCCTGACCACCGCTACTTTCTCGGGGACCTGGACTGTCTGGCCATCTGCTCACCCACCAGCCCTGCTCATTGGCCTGCCTGTACTCTGGGCCTGCTCATCGCCCTGCCTATCCGCTTACCTGTCGGCCTCACTGACCGTTCTGTCCACCTGCTACTTTCTGGGGGGGGGGGGGGGGGGGGCAATTAACCTAACACACCAAATGGTAAGAAAAGAACAAGGTGTTGCCATAAGAATAATTTTACAATAAAAGAAAGCAGATTCGGTACAGACACATGAACAACATTCCTTTAACTACAATCAACAGTTATACCAGTTTTACAACATGTAAGAGTCACTTTGACTGCTATTTCTGTTTCTCTGCCAGCTTTAATCATGTAGATACATGCTTTTTGCACAAAGCAGGTATGCTTTATTAACTGACACAACGAACTATCATTTCAGAACAGTATATCACATTTCCAGTAGTACAAGTTACATTTATATTTACAGTAATATGAATTGAAACAAAAGTACATAACCATGTCACTCCTAGATGTATGGTTTGCCAGAGTTCTATGTTCAAGGAGTCTTAAGTTTCAAACTTATGCGTCCAAAGATTTCTGCCTGCGAACCGTCCCTAACCACTTTTTTTATATAACCTTCCCTTTTATCAGATTAGAACAATGTACTATAATATACAATGAGGGAAAAAGTATTTAATCCTCTGCTGATTTTGTACGTTTGCCCACTGACAAATACATGATCAGTCTATAATTTTAATGGTAGGTTTATTTTAACAGTGAGAGACAGAATAACAACCAAAAATCCAGAAAAACGCATTTCAGGAAGTTATAAATGAATTAGCTTTTTAATAAGTGAAACACGTATTTGATCCTTTATCAGCAAAATTTCTGGCTCCCAGGTGTCTTCTTTACAGGTAACAAGCTGAGATTAGGAGCACTCTCTTAAATTCACAAGCTCTGTGATGTCATCATGGAGGAGTGGAAGAGGACTCCAGTGGCAACCTGTGAAGCTCTGGTGAACTCCATGCCCAAGAGGATTAAGGCAGTGCTGGAAAATAATGGTGGTCACACAAAATATTGACACTTTGGGCCCAGTCTGAACATTTTCACTTAGGGGTGTACTCACTTTTGTTGCCAGCGGTTTAGACATTGATGGCTGTGTGTTGAGTTATTTTGAGGAGACAGCAAATTTACACTGTTATACAAGCTGTACACTCACTATTTTACATTGTAGCAAAATGTACTTTCTTCAGTGTTGTCACATGAAAAGATATAATAAAATATTTACAAAAATGTGTCTCCGTGCTTAGTGACCCAGAACTACATAGATCATTATTGATGTGGCCAGATTATAATGGATGCAGATATACTGACCTTTTAAACAGCTTCCCATCCAGTTTACATACTGTATAGATAAAGTATTTCACAAAAGTGAGTAAACACCTCACATTTTTGTAAATATTTTATTATATATTTTCTAGGGCTGTGCAAATTAACTTTTAATCGATCGATTAATCTTTAATTTTTTTGATCGATCAAAATCTTTTTGATCGATTAAAACTCTTTTGATTGGTACTCATCTCTCCGCCGGCTTCTGGGCCTTCAGGTAGTCTGTTGGAGATCCGGTAATGTCACGGACACCGGCCGGGCTTACAGTATCCATCTGAAGGGCTCCTTTGCTGTGCCTTCATATCTGAATGCCGGGGGGACCTTACTATCTGCCACACGCAAGGGCTGTTACACGTCCCTCTATCAACCTGGGATTCTACAACCATCCATTGGGAGTTGTGATAATTGCCTTCATGGGATATCTACATGCCGACGGACTGATGTTAACTTCTCCTCATCTAGATTCAGCAGTAGTATCGTTGTACACATTTTTATACCAGTATCATACTTGGCTACAGGTTATTATGACTGTTTTTGGTACTGTTTGGTATTACTCGCACCATTTTTACAGTTTATGTAGCTACATCGATTTTATCTCCAGTGCAATATTTATTGTGTTACCTACTTGAAGACTATACAAGTTTTAATGCTATTCCCATCGAACGCTGCCTTTGTGTGTTTTTTTGTATCCTGCTATCCATTATTCCAGTTGTTGGGAGCTGCACTGGGAATCTCTATGTGCGTTGTAATTAATCGAAATTAGTCGATTAATCGATTAAAAAAAAAAATGATTAATCGAATACAAAAAATGTGATCAGTAACAGCCCTAATATTTTCATATATTTCAAAGTGTCAATATTTTGTGTGGCCACCATTATTTTCCAGCACTGTCCTAACCCTCTTGGAAAAAGGCGTTCACCAGAGCTTCACAGGTTGCCACTGGAGACCTCTAAGGCCGCGTACCCACCACTAAATAAATACGATCAAATCGGTCTGACAGACCGTTTTGATCGGATTTGTCTGCTGGGATATATTGGTTTGATCGTGTAGACACGATCAAACCAAAATCCCCACCGGCAGACAGCGCGGTGACGTGGCTGTGACGTTGACGCCGCCACATCACCGAACCAGGAAGTGAAAAACTTCCACGCATGCGTCAAATTCATTCGACGCATGTGCGGGCAGATACGATTTGTCCGTCGGACCGTTTTCAGCAGATGAATTTGATTGTGTGTACGCGGCCTTACACTCCTCCATGATGACATCAATGAGCTGGTGGGTTTTAGAGACCTTGTGCTCCTCTACCTTCTGTTTGAGGATGCTCCACAGATGCTCAATAGTGGTCCTGAAGACATGCTTGGTCAGTCCATCACGTTTACTCTCAGCTTCTTTAGCAAGACAGTGGTCATCTTAGAGTTGTGTTTGGTGAAGGGGTCCTTTGAGGCTCCAAAATGTTGTTTGCTGCTGTAACTATGTGATCTTTATTAAAGCTTCGGACACACTTTGGGAGATCCTTGGTGTGCTGGTGAAATGTATTAATTTTGACTTTGAACGGTTCCAGCCATTGGTCACTGCAGCACCTACTCATTAGCACAAGCACTTCAACAGGAACGTGTGCATTGGGATTAGTACGCTTGGATTTCTTCAGCGTTGTCACGTGAAAAGGTATACAATTTTTTTTATAAAAATGTGAGGGCGTACTCACTTTTCTGAGATATTGTATGTTAGATTTTTTTTTTTGTTAAATTTTACTCCTATAAAAAAAATTAAAGAGCAAATTGGACTACATATAACTTAACTATGGTTTTCCTTTAAATCATAGAGGTTTTCATTGTGCTCAGTGTAGGCTGATTTGGATCTTCACTTTCATGAGAGTGGGGCTGAGGTTCCAAATTCCACTTATTTCCTAGCTGAATACCCATTAGAGTGATGAAACTGTAATAAGCTCAAGCAGTTTTGATGTACTTTTCTCACTGGCAGTGCTGTACAGAAAATTGTATTTTAATAGGAGACTTAACAGTTTAAATAAATTCCGGACACACTTGGATGGCTACAAATGTCACCAGTTCCCCACCAGTGAGTCTGCAATGTTAATAATCTCTTAATGAACTGAGGAGTCCAGTATGTTCTGAAGGGCTGACTTTTCCTTTATCCTTGAGGCACCTTGATAAGCGCAGCAGGAGTATGATTTTGGATACCAATAAATGACTACCCTCCCCCTGTATAAAGAAAGAGGAATAATCCAGCAAGCTGAAAAAAACCACCTGTCATGATAAAACTAGTGATTTTGGGAAGTATCTTCTAACTGCAGAACATGGGAAACAAAAGGAGCCCAACAATGTGTTCATTTTTGCCACCGATGAAAAGAGCAAGTTGTAGTTACAGCCCACTGTTCTTAACCACTTAAGCCCCGGACCAATATGCTGCTAAATGCCCAAAGGCGTTTTTACAATTCGGCACTGCGTCGCTTTAACAGACAATTGCGTGGTCGTGCGATGTGAATCCCAAACAAAATTGGCGTCCTTTTTTCCCCACAAATAGAGCTTTCTTTTGGTGATATTTGATCACCTCTGCGGTTTTTATTTGTTGCGCTATAAACAAAAATAGAGCGACAATTTTGAAAATAATTCAATATTTTTTAATTTTTGCTATAATAAATATCCCCCAAAAACATATATACAATTTATTTTTTCCTCAGTTTAGGCCGATACATATTCTTCTACCTATTTTTGGTAAAAAAATCGCAATAAGCGTTTATCGATTGGTTTGCGCAAAATTTATAGCGTTTACAAAATAGGGGATAGTTTTATTGCATTTTTATTTTTATTTTATTTTTTACTACTAATGGCACCAATCAGCGTTTTTTTTCATGACTGCGACATTATGGCGGACACTTCGGACAATTTTGACACATTTTTGGGACCATTGCCATTTTCACAGCAAAAAATGCATTTAAATTGCATTGTTTATTGTGAAAATGACAGTTGCAGTTTGGGAGTTAACCACAGGGGGCGCTGTAAGATTTGTGTGTAGGTCTGACGTCATCGATCGAGTCTCCCTATAAAAGGGATCACTCGATCGATGCAGCCGCCACAGTGAAGCACGGGGAAGCTGTGTTTACATACGGCTCTCCCCGTTCTTCAGCTCCGGGGAGCGATCGCGAGCGGGCAGCTAGAAACGAATAGCCGCGCGATTGTCCCAGGACGCTCCCCGCGGGTTTCCGACCACCGCATGTAGTGGGGGGGGGGTCCCGATCGGACCCCCGATCCGCGCAAAGGCAGGGACGTAAATTTACGTCCATCTGCCTGTACGTGCCCTTTTGTGGATGTATATGTACATGCGGCGGTCGGGAAGTGGTTAAAGTGGTTGTAAACCCACTCTGACAACTTGCACCTACCGGTAAGCCTAGATTAAGGCTAACCTGTAGGTGCAAGACATATCTGCTTAACCTACACGTTTAAGGAGGTATTTACGGAAAACACTGCACCGATGTCTACGGCGGCCCAGGCGACACTGAGTGTCCCAGCATTATGATTGGGATCATGGCGGTATAATGCAGGTCCCGCGCGAATGCGCGGAATCATTCCGTCCCACACGCATGCGTGGAGTGACGTAATTGCCGCTCCGGCCAATCACAGTGCTGGAGCAGCAATACCCGGAAGAAGCGCGGAGGGAACATGGCGGCGGCGGAGGAGGGGAATGAGAAGTGCTTTGCAAGCCCTGGTCTCGGGTAAGTCATTCATAATGAGATAGTATGCTATGCATACTGGCTCATTATGCCTTTCTCTTGCAGGGTTTTTTTTTGTAGGAAAAAAAAAATCGGCTTTACTTCCTCTTTAAGTATCAATGTTTGCTCAAAATGTAAAAAAGTATAGGTGGTTTAATTAGTTTCAGTAGACTGCTCCAAACAATGTTGCAATGTTTTTAAGAATATGCACATTGATATGTGACCATTACTCATATGCCTTCTGTCATGTGTTTCCTCTTCCTCTTCCTTGTATAATTTGTTAGGAGACAGTCACATCCTTTCATGTTTTTTTTAATTAATTACTGGGCCTAGAACACGACCGCAGAACGAAACGGACCCTAAGCCCTCATTCACACTAAACATGGCTTTGAAGTCGTGTGAGTTTATCTGAACTCACACGATTTCAAAGCCGCATTTCATTCCGACTTCGGGGGCGACTTGAAAGACATCTGTGTGGGTTTATGCACAGATGTCTATTGAAATCACCCCCAAAGTCACCAAAAGTAGTGCAGAAACTACTTTTGGAAATCGGTGCGGTGCCCCAAAGTCGGCACCGTACAGATTGGAACGCTCCTATTTCCAGCAATAGGCTGCGATGCGACATGCAATTTGACCTGTCAAATTGCGCCAATGTGAACGGGGCTAAGGGTCCGTTATATATAGGTGGTGTTAAAACTGCACCTGACATTCTGTGTGCTAGTGTTTTCTTTGAATATGGAGAATTTACTTAGCGGAGGGCCACCTGAAATTTTACAAATACTGCAGTTGCTGCTTTAAAAAATGGACACTTACCTGTCCAGCGTGCCCGCAATGACGGCAGATGAGGACGAGCAATCGCTCGTCTTTCAGATGCTGCCGCCGCCATCCTTGCGGCTTCACTGCCTGGTTCCCTACTGCGCATGCGCGATTAGCGTGGTGCCTCGTCACTGGTCCCCACTATCTCCTGGGAACAGTGTGTTTCCCAGAAGACAGTGGGAGGGGGGGGGGGTGATGTGGTATACAGGTATCTGCACCCCCTCCCCCCTGAAAGTTGTCAAATGTGACACTGGAAGGGGGAGGGTTTCGAAAGGCGGAAGTTCCATTTTTGGGTGGAACTACGCTTTAAAGTGGGCGTAAACTCCCATCTCTGACTTTTACATATAGGTAAGTGTAAAATACACTTACCTATAGGTAGTGTAAATATCTCCTAAATGTACACCATGTACATGCAGCTGGTGACATCGCCGGCGTATGTGCTCTGCGCTCTGCCGTTCCTGTAGAGTCCTGTGCCATAAACGGCAGGTTCCCACGTGCATACACGGCAGTGACATCATCGTAGCTCCGGTCAGTCACACACAGTCACACCAGAGTCCGGATCCGGAACAAAGAACGGGTGAAGATGGAAGCACATGCATTAGTGACAGCTCGGCGCTAGAAGGCTTGTTTTCAGTTAAGTTTAACATAATGTGCTAGTATGCAATGTATACTAGCACATTATGACATTACCTTTCAGGTTAGGAAAAAAAATGCCCAGCGGTTTACTACCATTTTAAACAGGAGCCCGGAGAATCTGGACTTTGGAGATATGTAGAATGTTTGACCATTCTTCCAGAAGCGCATTTGTGAGGTCAGGCACTGGGCACTGATGTGGACAAGAAGGCGTGGCTTGCATTCTTTACTCAAATTCATCCCAAAGGTGTTATATGGGGTTAAGGTTAGGACTCTGTGCAGGCCAGTCAAGTTCCTCCACCCCAAACTCGCTCATTCATGTCTTTATGGACTTTGCTTTGTGCACTGGACGAAATAATTTGGTGAAGGAATGATTATAGTGTGGAATTGTTTTTCAGGGGTTGGGCTTGGCCCCTTAGTTCCAGTGATGGAAACTCTTAGGGCATCAGCATACCAAGACATTTTGGACAATGTCATGCTCCCAACTTTGTGGGAACAGTTTGGGGACGCTCCAGCAGTGCACAAAGAAAGGTCCATAAAGACATGGATGAGTGAGTTTGGGGTGGAGGAACTTGACTGACCTGCTCAGAGTTCTAAACCTCAACCCGATAGAACACATTTGGGATGAAATAGAGTGGAGACTGCGAGTCAGGCCTTCTTATTCAACATCAGTGCCTGACCTTTTAAATGCGCTTCTGGAAGAATGGTCAAACATTCCCATAAACACACTTCTAAACCTTGTGGAAAGCCTTCCAAGAAGAGTTGAAGCTATTATAGCTGCAAAGGGTGGACCAACTTAAAATTGAACCCTACAGACGTAGACTGGAATGCCATTAAAGTTCATGTGCGTGTAAAGGCAGGTGTCCCAATACTTTTGGTAATATAGTGTATCTCACAGTGCTCTTTACAGAGTGTCCCCAAATTTAGCATCCACAATAAACTTGAACTTTTTTCCAATTAAAACTTTGCTGTAGAAGACATCCAGTGCCAAGTTTCAGTGTTAAACATCTATGGCCAATCAAAAAAAAAGAAAGAAATATAAACTTACAATGTTGTCTGTTTGGCACTTCCTCATGTGATGAAATGGGAAGTAATTCAACACTAAGACATGTCATCGCTTCGTTGTCTGGCTTCATTCATGTGCCGGGAAATATTACCAGTCCCTGACATTTACAAAATATGCCCGAAATGTTAACAATTGTCATTAGCTACCAATATCTTGCCATCCAAATTATATATTTTATCCAATGCTTGCATGCTGAAAGGTTTATTGCCTCTACATGGTGCAAAGGGAATGATTACATGCTCCAGTGAATTTTTGTTTTCCTTTTGTATTTTGCTACCGAACTGTATTACATGTTCTTTTCTTTTGCTACACCAAAAATGTACTAGTCATTCTGTTGCATCAGTAGTGAAAAATACCAAGTAAAAAATAGCCTTGGATTAAAAAAAACACCAGCCTTCCACTTATGCCTTGTACACACGATCAGAATTTCCATCGGGATAAACTCTGACGGATTGTTCAGACGGAATTCCGTTCAAGCTGTCTTGCATATACACCGTCACACCAAATTCCGACCGCCAAGAACGTGGTGACGTACAACACTACGACAAGCCAAGAAAAATGAAGTTCAATGCTTCCGAGCGTGCGTCGACTTGATTCTGAGCATGCATGTTTTTTTCTCCGTCGTGGTCCATACAGAAGACCGGAATTTCCGAAGAAAAAAAAAAAGGATATGTTCTCTTTCTAATTCTGTTGGAATTTCTGAAGATGGGGCACACATATGGCACACACATGGTCGGAATATTCGATGAGAAAATTCTGGCAGACTTTTTTCATCGGAAATTCCGATCGTGTTTATGCGGCATAACATTAGTAAAAACATTTACTTTACCACAGATGGACTAAAATTGGTTCATGTATACTAGGGATGAGCTTCGAGTTCGAGTAGAACTCATGTTCGACTCGAACATTGCCTGTTCGCTGAACAGCGAACTATTTGGGGTGTTCGTGGCAAGTTCTTGTGAACTTTAGAACCCTGTTAAAGTCTATGGGACTCGAACGTTTGAAAGCTAATTTTAAAGGCTAATATGCAAGTTATTGTCCTAAAAAGTGTTTGGGGACATGGATCCTGCCCCAGGGGACATGTATCAATGCAAAAAAAAGTTTTAAAAACTGCATTTTTTTTGGCAGCAGTGATTTTAATAATTCCTTTAAGTGAAACAATAAAAGTGAAATATTCCTTTAAATTTCGTACCTAGGGGGGTGTATAGTATGCCTGTAAAGTAGCGCTTGTTTCCCATGCTTAGAACTGTCCCTGCACAAAGTGTCATTTCTGAAGGAAAAAAAGTAATTTAAAATCACTCGCGGCTATAATGAATTGTCGACTCCCGGCAATACAGAGAAAAGTCATTCATAAAAATAAAAAATAAATTTGTGGGGGTCCACGGCATTTTTTTTTTTAAATTTGGGATGGAGTTCCCCTTAAAATCCATACCAGACCTGAAGGGTCTGGAATGGATATTTGGGGGGAACCCTGCATCATTTTTTTTTTGTTTGACGCAGGGTTCCCCTTAATATCCATACCAGACCCGAAGGGCAGTGATTTTAAATGACTTTTTTTCCTTCAGAAATTACATTTTGTGCAGGGACAGTTCTAAGCACAGGAAACAAGCGCTACTTTACAGGCATACTATACACCCCCCTAGGTACGAAATTTAAAGGAATATTTCAATTTTAATGTTTCACTTTGAGCATTATTAAAATCACTGCTCCTGATTGCATTGATACATGTCCCCTGGGGCAAGATCCAGGTCCCCAAACACTTTTTAGGACAATAACTTGCATATTAGCGTTTAAAATTAGCACTTTAGATTTCAAACGTTCGAGTCCCATAGACTTTAATAGGGTTCTAAAGTTCACACAAACTTTTGGTCTGTTCGCAGGTTCTGGTGCGAACCGAACCCAGGGGTGTTCGGCTCATCCCTAATGTATACAATTAGACCAACTTAATTTTCTGGCAGGCAATATTGCCAGTAATAATTAGACATGTGCAGACTGGAATATTTCGTTTCATTTTTTTCGTTTTCGTTTGGAAAATAAATTTATTTAGTTACTCCCGAAAAACGTTTTGATTTAATTTGTTTTTCGTTGGGGAATAGCTTTCGTCCGAAAATCCAATAATACTTGGTTTCTGTCGAATGATCAAAATATTATTCAACGAAACGTTGAATCTTTGCGTCGAATTGTACATTTCCGTTCGAATATTTCGCCTACAAGAATTCTAATGTTGTATGACTAGTAATAATGTCGAATCTATTCTCTATATTGGCGAATCTATTTTCTCATAAATCAAAATCTATTCTCTGTAATGTTGAATCTATTATTTCTAAAGTGTCGAATCTTTTCTCTATAATGTCGAATCTTTTCTCTATGATGTCGAATCTTTTCCCTATAATGTCGAATCTCTCTTTATCGAATTTTTACCGCAACGAAAACGATCTTTCGGTTTTTGTTTCTTGCACTTTCGTTATTGTTTGTTAAAACAATAAGGAAAAAAACAGATTTTCGGACGAAAAATGCATTCTAACGAAAACAAATGCACATGTCTAGTAATAATGTACTAGTGTTTGGTCAACATAAGAGGGCCACTTAGCCTATAGTCTTTATAAGATATCTCTATTCAAGCTTTTTTTCCCAGTGTTTTTTTGGTTTGTGATTGGTTTGTGTCACTGGCCAACCAAAAAAAGTCAATTTCAGAATATGTTAGGTCTACTGTGGTGCCACTTTACAACTTGTCATACCTTGAACTACCAGAAGGAGTAGAACATTTATTTTACTGACCTAAAAAATCAACCCAACATCGCTTCTTAGGAAACTCCAATGTGCTACTCGTTGATTCGTGATCTTTTCAGGTAATTAAACATAGCTCAGGTTTGTAAGGGAGGATAGGTGATAATCTGTTATGACCATTTCTCTATGTGTATTTTTTTTCTCAAGGTGAATGTCTCTGTTAAAGTTTCTATAGATTAACTTATTTTATAGTGTCAGTATTTCCATCCCAGTCTTTTCTTTTTAAATTATTGTGCTCATTAGACATCTGCCTTTGGAATCACCTAGGATTCTGACATCATCTCCCTCGAATGCTCCTGGGAAATGTGTGTCATCATTTCCCAGGATGCAGTGCGCTACCCAATTATCACTCCCAATCCAAGACTTCCAGGAAGTAAGTGCTTGTAGGCTTCACAATGCCCACAAGCAAAATAACAACGGTGTAGACATAGTTTTATAAACTATCTTTTTTGAATAACTATGCGGAGCGGTGGCGGATTGTAAAATAGTAAGTGACCAGATTTATATTATAAAAACGCATGATGAGAAGACATACATTTAAAAAATGATAATTGTGGTTGGAACCCCCTTTAAAGTAAAAAAAAAAATACTAAGTGTATTTATCCTTAAACATTCTCTGGCTGTAGCATTGCCACTGCCATTGCCACAGCTTTTGCGCAAGAGATTGCGCAAGCGTAAGGTTTTTTCCGGAGGCGTAAGGAGGAGTAATACAAATTGGGAGGGACGTGGGCGTGTTACATTGAAATGAGCCGTGACCCCATGCAAATGAAGGGCCGGCCGACTCGCGCATGCGCGCGTGAAGGAAACCATGTCAGCTCCGTTGTGCGCATGCTCACAACTCGGGAGCGGCGCAATCAGTGAAATTGGACATGGACTAGGGCAACGTTGTGAACTACGCAGACAGCATAAATAGACAGAGACAAACGCACTTCCTTTGCAAAAGTACATCCCTTTGTGTCCCTTCCCATTGAATCAAGTGCTTTTGCTCTGTTGTTCGTTAGAGTGTGTTTTGTAGTTGTCAGATTAGTGTTCTGTGTGATCTAGTGCTTGTTGGTAGTTTTGTGAAAGTGAGTTTTGATAAGTGTTTGAGACTGTTTGTTTGATTGATAGATTTCTGAGCGTTTGTTTTCTTGCTTTATTTTTTCATCTGATTTTTTTTGTGTCTGTTTCTTGCTGAGTGCTAGTGTGATTTTTGGGTGTTCTTTTTCTCTTTGTGTGTGTTCTTGTCTGATTGGTTGTGCTTGTATTTGTGACTGATTTTTGGTGACTGCTAGTGAGTTTGTTTGGAAGTATGACTGAGAGAAAAAGAAAGCTTAATTTTACAGTGGGGGAAAAAAGAATTCTTTTCTCTCAGGTGTGTAGCATGTGTGGGGGAGGGGGTGAAAGGGAATATGTGGCAAGTGTGTGGATCCTCCAACCTGTGAATGGTTTGTGTCATCCACAGATGTGCAGGAGGGTGCAGGGCCATCTGGCCTGACCGCTCCAACACCAGGACAGCAGCCTAATGAGGCCCCCCCAACAAGGCCAGAGTCCGCGGAGGAGGAACAAGAGGAGGAGGAGGATCATGCGGAGGACGATCATGAGGAGGAGGAGAATCATGAGGAGGAGGAGTCCATGGCAGGCACTGGCCGTTTGGTTTCTGCGGACTCTTCCCCTCTGGCTGCAAGAAGCCTGCCCTCCCTAAGGGTGAGCCCCCCCCCCTCCTCCCCCAACATGGCTCCCCTCACAAGGGCCTCCCCTTCTCCCCGGCCACAACCATCAGCAAGAGCCAGGAGGTCATCCCAGAGCACCAGGGGGGCGCCCAATCTCCTGCCCGCCAGTCTGAGAAGGAACCTGGCCACCCAGACCCGCCTTCTGAGACAGCTCTGCCAGACTATGGGGCGGGTGGATCAGAGCCTGTCCTCCATCAACGATAGGCTGGGTAACCTGGACTCCCACTCCCGGGCCTCCACAACCTGCCTAAATGACCTGCAAACTACAGCAGCAGGCGTTGGGCAGGATGTGAGGGCCCTTACCCAGGCTATCCAGGGCAACACGGCAACACTTGGTGCTGCCCTGGACAGAATAGCCGTGGCCTTGGAGGGCAGGCCGCCAGGTGGGCAGATCTCAGGGGCTGCTCCTCCTTCCCCGGCTTTTCCCCTCCCCCATGCGTCTCCCCTGAGGGTCCGGGGCCGTGGCCGGGGGCGCCCCAGGCGTGGCTCAGGCAGAGGGCATTAATTTTTTTTTCCCCCTTTTTTTGGTTTGAAAGCATTTTTATTTTTGTTCTCTGCATTTTTTTTTTCTATGCATTTTTTTATTATTTTGCTGACATTTTTGGCATATTTTGGGTTGTGAATGATGTTTGAATGTGGGGGTGACATTCCTGCTGGAAAAGGGGTGTCATCCTCAATTTGGGTGGAGAAGGGTTCCCCAGGACCAGGGAGAAGTGATTCCCAGGTCCGTGTGAATGGTGTATGAATGTACAGTGACATAATTGGAGCCTTGACGTGGCGTTACTGCTCACCAGTCTTGCATGGTGGACTGGTGCCAATCCAATTTGATGAGGATGTGGGGTGTGTGTGCTAGGGACCATAGTGGTGTGCATGCATGCATTCTCATTGTGCCATGATTAATGTGTGTGTTTAACGTGCAAAGATGCATAATGTGAGCTGGCATGAGATGGGGTCATGAGATGGGGTCCCAGTGCATATGCAGAGTCACCTTGAAGGGAAAAGACAGGAGGATGTTAGTCATGCATGTGCCACTTGTGAGGTGTGCATCACGGGAGGGGATAGTCATGCCTGACTCCCATGTCACTCACCAACCAGCCAGCTGTCCCCATACATGTTCTGTTTGAAATCTGTGGGGATGGGGCTCTGATTGTATATGTAGCTGTCATGGGTGTCATGGGTGGTGCCATGTGTTGGGCTGCTGATGTCCTCCTGCAAGGTTGTGGTAATTCCATGATGGCATGAGGGGTGAATCTGAAGATGCGAGACACCTCAGAATCACTCATGCCAAAGATGTCTATGCGTGTGTGATATATCAAGTGAAGAGTGAGGGGCTTGTATCAGATAAGAATATTGTATTAGATTAGATTAAATTGTAAATTTTAGATAAGCCAAAAAAAATAAAAATAAAACATCTCCCGTGCCCTCCTTAGTGCCATCCTCCGTGCCCTCATCCTTCTTTGTTCATCTAAAGTCAGTAGTATAGCTATGCGCGACGATGCCCCTGGCATGTTGGCATACAGATTGTTGGGCAACACGTGTGACTGCTGAACTCCTCACTAACAGTGTTGCTTTATCTGACAATTAGACTTTTTTTCAAAATTTAGACCAGCTTTTAGGTCCTCTAACTTTAGACAGAACATTTTGCAGTTGCGCACATCGCGTAGCCTGCGCAGCAACTGCGTTTTTTTGTGAATCCCCGTAACTCCCTCATTAGCATATTTGACTAGCAAATCAATGGTGTGTCTAGCGCAGTTTTGCGCGAAGGGAAGCGAAGGTCTAACTCAATTACGCCGGACCAAAAAACGTAGATTTCTGGCGTATATTGTTTTGTGAATCGCGTCCAACTATACGCACGCGCACATTTAGACTTACGCACGCGCAACAGCAGTTGCGCAGGCGTAATCGCTCTGTGAATCTGGGCCGATGTAGCTACATACACTGTAAAAATGGTGTGAGTAATACCAAACGGTACCAAAAGCACTCATAAAAACATGTAGCCAAGTATGATACTGGTATAAAAATGTGTACAACGATACCACTGCTGAATCCAGATGAGAGGTTAACATTTGTCAGTCGGCATGTAGATGTCCCATTTAGGGAACTATCACAACTCCCAGTGGATGGTTGTAGAATCCCAGGTTGATAGAGGGAAGTGACAGAGGGAAGTGTAACAGCCCTTGCGTGTGGCAGATAGTAAGGTCCCGCCGGCATGCAGATATGAAGGCACAGCAAAGGAGCCCTTCAGATGGACACGGCAAGCCCCGCCAGTGTCCGTGACGTCACCGGATCTCCGACGGAACTCCCTGAAGGCCCAGAAGCCAGCGGAGAGATGAGTACCAATCAAAAGATTTTGATCGATCAAAAAAATTAAAGATTAATCGATTAATTAAAAGATAATTTGCACAGCCCTAATATATATATATATATATAATATTTTTCATCGTAATATGGTAAAAGAAGATGATCTATAGGAAGTTGGTACTCTGGATTTAATATCACTTTAACACCTTAAAGTAAACCTGTCAGTTCTACTAAAGTTCCAAACTGGGTACAGCAATGAAATTCAGATACTTAAATGATTTTTCAAGCACCTCAGAAACACTGACTCTCCCTGACTCCAATACACTACTTATAACATTTACCTATAATGTTAAAAGACTGCCTTCGGGATATTCTGATTTCCCGTTAATTTCATCTATTGTAGCAATGGATCAATAGAGAGGCATGAAAGATGGTTGGCTAGCCTTCAAAATTGCAGGGAAGTGTCAAAGTTGACATACTGTATTAGTGTGCATTATAGCGAAATTCCAGCCTAACAATTACGCTTAAATATGTTCCTCTCCTGCTACTTATCCTGCCTAAACTGTGTAAAACACATGTATATAATTACCTTTCTCTTTTCTGGTCCAGAAGGTCACATGACCCCCGTGTCAATGAGCAGCGGTTGCAGGGGCAGGACAATAGCTGTGAATTCCAGAAGTCGTAACATCACTCATAGGATCTCATGTCCCACCTGTTGTAGGCACTCACTTACACAGGGAAGCCAGAGCTGCAGGATCATGTGATTGACCAGGGCAGGCTAAAAATAGGTAAGTATGTGCATCCTTTTTACAGCGGTTAGGCTGGCCATACAAATGGTCAACTTTCGAAAGAATTTTCTTTTGAAAATCAGAAAATTTGTGTGATTTCTGATCCATTGGTGCCACAATTGATTTCAAAATTCGACCAACCAAGCCTTCAATTTCACCTCATGTTGCTACAGAAAATAATTTTCGTGTCTGGGAATCTTCATTCTGGGAATTTTCTTTTCTTGCACATATGTATTTCTTTTTCGATTACATTTCTTGCACGATTCTCCCATAATTGATTAGAAGATTTCCAACATGTTTGATTATTAAAATTCAATGGCCGCACGAAAATTGGCTGTTGCTGCAGCCCACTAATGGTGCGAAATACGAATGAAAATTCTTAGATAAGATTTTCAACAGAAAATTCTTTCTAAATTCGACCCATGTGTGCCTTAGGCAGGATAAGTAACAAGAGGGTGTAGGAAAATTTTGAAAGAAAAATTAGCATTAGGCTGGAATTCCACTTTAATATTTGGGAAAGTGACTGGTACACTTTAACTGCTTGCCGACCAGCGCACGACAATATACGTTGACGGCAAGGACAGGCAGAAGGACGTATATATATATACGTCTCCTTTAAGAAGCCGACATTGTAAACAAGCGTTTCCCCAGTCTTCCTAGTGACAGGACAGTGTACACAGCTTCCTGTAATCGGTAGCTGTGATCACTGTCGTGTAACACATAGCCCATCCCCATCCCCCCTACAGTTAGAACACATCCCTAGGCGCACTTAACCCCTTCAGCACCACCTAGTGGTTAACCCCTTTACTGCCAGTGTCATTTTCACAGTAATCAGTGCATTTTTATAGCACTGATCGCTGTAAAAATTACAATGGCCCCATGTCAAAAGTGTCCGATGTGTCCGCCATAAAGTCGCAATCACAATAAAAATCGCAGATCGCCACCATTACTAGTAAAAAAAAATGCCATAATTCTATCCCCTATTTTGTAGACGCTATACCTTTTGCGCAAACCAATCAATATACGCTTATTGCAATTTTCTTTTACCAAAAATATGTAGAAGAATACGTATCGGCCTAAACTGAGGGGAAAAAAATGTTTTTTTTTTAATATATTTTGGGGGGATATTTATTATAGCAAAAAGTAAAAAATATTGAATTTTTTTAAAAAATTGTCGCTCTATTTTTGTTTGTAGGGCAAAAAATTAAAACCACAGAGGTGATCAAATACCACCAAATAAAAGCTCTATTTGTGGGGAAAAAAAGGACTTCAATTTTGTTTGGGAACCACGTCGCATGACTGCACAATTGTCAGTTAAAGCAACGCAGTGCCGAATCGCAAAAAGTGGCCTGGTATTTGACCAGCAAAATGGTCCGGGGCTTAAGTGATTATTGTAGCCATAGACATGGGGTAACAAACATGCATTATACTGTGCATTAAAGCGGGGGTTCACCCTAAAACATTTTTATACCGTTAGATCCAGCATACTGCTAACATCGACAGTATGCTGTATTTTTATTTATTTTTTGCAGCTGTACTTACTGTTTTACAGCTGTTTTTACCCGGCTTCTGGGTTTTCGATCCACCCGAGGAGTAGGAGTTCTTAAGACAAGGCGTACATGATTGATGCGCGTCACGCCTTCCGAAAATACACGACGTGGGACTCGGCTTTTTACGGCACCTGTGCAGTCGGCTCTACACGGCAGGCGCAGTATATCGCCGTAAATTGCCAAAAACCACTTCCTCTATTTTCGGAAAGGCGCGACGCGCCTTCCCGCACGTCAATCATGTACGTCTTGTCTTAGGAACGCCTATTCCCCGCAGGAATCCCCGCTCGGAGCCAGATGAGAACAACACGGTAAGTACAGAAAAAAATGCATACTGCAGATGTCAGGAGTATGCTGGATCTAATGGCATATAGTTGTTTTTCAGGGTGAACCTCCACTTAAAGGTTCATTGCGTTAGGGCTAACACACCAAAAAAGATCCCTGCGCTATTTTTTTCTAACATAGTGCACCACGATGCACTGTATTCTAATACCAGGCACTATGGTGCACTGCAATGCAGGTGGATTGGGGTCCCATTAGGATGTATAGCACCCCACAATGCAATAACACATTGCACATTTTGGCATGTGGGAACTGTATTCCATCATTTTTATGGTTACCAAGAGTCAGATTGACCAGCGTATGCCCCATACACTTGCCCCCTAGCGGCTACCCAAGTGTACTCAGATTGATTTGTATGACACTCTATCAAACTTCAAATGTCCCCAATTTCCAGGCCAATGGCCATAATGCATTTACAGCATAACGCTCCTGCAGAAGAACCATATATTCTTTTACTCAGCCAGTGACTCTGTCTGTTCCTACCTGTCACACTTCCAACATGTGACTTCATAGCATATTGCAAAAGTAATACAGAACGACCCAGAGCAGAAAGGGAACCTAGATGGAGGGGCCACATGACTGGGGGAACGCAGTACACCAGTCATGAGTATGCACTCTTTTCCACCAGCCCGTCTAGTATCTTCCATTTACACCTATTAACATATTCCTTCTTAAGGCGCACACAGAAGCCACAGTACTTCACTCCACAAAGTCTTGCATTATGTTGACCCTAGACTCTGTCCCAATTCAGACCTTGCACTTCAGCAGGCTCTAATATGAAGACCCAGCCACTAAGCGGGGAAGTTGTCCCCTCACTACCAAGACCCCTTTCACCTGCCACCATCACTGTTTTCACGACCAGCTGGCTGCATCTCCTCCCTATTTCTTATTCTCACTTAGATATTCATAATCTCAAAGGTTATTGAGTTTACATCTCTTACCAAACATCTCAGTCTTTACAACCAAGAGAATTACATGTAGTTTCACTCCGGGTTCCAAGTTCTGCATTACACCATGACTACAAATTGCTATAAACAATAATTTCCTTTATCAGTGACAGGCACAGACAACTTCTCCTTTGAACGACAATTATTTCTTTTGAGGAAGAATCTTATAAGTTACAATTGAGGTAGAACTTTGCAGTTTATAACACCACCCGCACATGCGTAACTGTACATCACATTCTATTGGCTGTGAATTTTTTTGGCTGTGCCGTTGCTTTGTGGTGCTGCTAGCTAAATGGTATTAGTTATACCTGGTAATTTAGGAAGGGAAACAAATTACACACATGCAGGGGAAACCGTGTTAAAAGAACATATTAATGCCTGCTTGCATCCATCATACAATATAAAGTAGAGACTTACCTACACAGCACAATTTGTCATTGCATGTAATTAAATACAAACTAGACAGAAATCACAATCATCAGTAGGTAGGAAAGGGGAAGAACGGGGAAGAAAAAACAGTGAATAACCCCTATCCCTTAAAAACTTCTAGGCACTAGTCCAGGGGACCCAAACCTTATCATATTTGTATTGGCAGACCCTGTTTATATAGGTAGTTCTATTCATGGGAGGGCAGTATCTATCAAAGTTTCCCATGAGGAGAGAGAAGGGGGGAAGAGGGAAATCCATTTCAGCAGAATCTCTTTCCTAGCATAAAACAGGAGATAGGATATCAGTAATTTTAAGTGGTAGGGGCATTGTGCATCATCATAAACCCCCGGCAGCGCCAGTTCAGGTGTGACTGAGAGGGATAGCTGCAACCGAAGGTTTATTTCACAGAAGACCTCTGACCAGAACTGTGCTATGATCAGGCAGTCCCAGTACATATGGAGAAATGTCCCCACCCGAGTCTTGCACTTAGGGCACAAGGGATCCCTGTCTGGGAAATATACGTTTCTGGGGGGGTATAGTAAATGCTGTGCAGGAACTTTACCTGAATGAGCTTGTCCCTAGAAGAGATCACCAACCTAGGTCCCTGTCCTAAACAGTCATCCCAGTCCTCCCTATCCAGTGATGGTATGTCACCCTGCCAACTCCTCCATAACTCGTCAATCTTTGGAGAGTCAGTACTCAGAAGTGCAATAAAGTGGGTAGATAAGGGCTTGTCTAAGTCTCCAGGGGATAGTAGTTCCTCAATGGAGTCGCCCTGAATGAGTGGCTGGGGAAACTGTGTTTTAGCGGCGTGACGCAACTGTAGGTATCTAAATTGCATCCATTGAGGCAACAAATTTGAGCAGTAGGTCAGTCATTGGAAGCAGAACCCGCTGGGACATGACATCACCTAGTATGAGAACCCCACGCTTGGCCCAAACCTGGGAATCTGGCAGGGTGCGAAACTGTGGCAGGCTGGGTTTATCCCAGGGTGGGTGAGCCAGAGACCAAACATACAGGTATTTTAAACGATCAAGTCGAAGCTTAAATAATGTATATGCTCTCATGTCTATACCCACATTTGCATCTAAATGGAGACAGAAATTATACAAAAATTGATTTTTAATGCCCCTCCTTGCCCTAAAAAAATATTGCTAATGAAGAAGAATGTAGAACAAGGAGGTGATGCAGTTTCTATCAGCCCAACCGATTCCCTTTGAGCTGCCAGAGTACTATACTGCATATGCACTAGGGAGCTACATAGACTTCTATAGGCTGTCCCTATAGTAGATCACCAGTACAGCAGCAGTACTTTGCTCAGCCGACTCAGAGTGACCACATAATCTACTTGCCTATCCTCCATTAGGGGCAAGGTGTATTTTTAAGCATTAGCTGTATTTGAGAAGGAAAACGGGAAGTCTAAGGCCCCATACACACGATCGGACATATCCGATGAAAACGGTCCGCGGACCGTTTCCATCGGATATGTCCGATCTGGAGTTTGGTCCGATGGCGTGTACACACCATCGGATCAAATTCCCCGCCGGCGGACGGCGCGGTGACGTGGCGGTGACGTTGACGCCCCCACGTCACCGCACCAGGAAGTAAAACACTTCCGCGCATGCGCCGAATCCATTCGGCGGCGGCGCGGCGGCGGTGCGGGACGACATGTCTGCTGGTAAGTGTACTAACCAGCAGACATGTCGAGCGGACACATTCCCACCCGATAGATTTCAAAGCATGCTTTGAAATCTGTCGGGTGGACAAATCTGTCCGCTAGCCCATACACAAGATCGGAGATGTCTGCTGAAACGGTCCATCGGACCGTTTTCAGCGGACATATCCGCTTGTGTGTACGAGGCCTAAGTCTGAGTATTGCTACCATGGAAATATGGCTATTGTTTTGGAAGGTGCGAGAACGACACTCCACACCAGGGAGAAAGCCTTGCATTACTGAGTGTAGTTACAGACAGAAGAACAGGAAGTGAGTATTTCTCAGAAGAAATAAGGACATTTAAAAGCAAAATCGAAGGATGAGGTAAGTGAAGGAGGACTGCACTAAGGTAAAGGAAGCTATTTAGGGAAAAAAAATTGTACCTTTACAACCCCTTTAAATGCAGATTCTTTATATTTCCAGTACACAGTGAATTACGCAGATTTTGCCAATTCCCCACCATTTGCAAAAAATAATTAAAAGTAAAGAAATAATGTTGTATAGGCATTAAAGTCGTTGTGTACAGGGACCACAATAAAAAGTGTGACTCAAGAGTAATAGGGGAAGATACGTGTAAAGGCATATGGCACATAAATTCCTATTTTAGAGTCATCTATGCATGGAAAGAATTCTGCATATGTCCAGGCTATAGGGAGAGACTGAGGATCAGTTAATACAAATAGGCCCTAGTTTAGGACTTGATGTTTCACAATGATATTTGGCCTTGAAGCCAACCTCATGGTTCTGCTAATTTTTTTTAGTTTATTTTTTATCACTCCCCATCCTATAGCTTTAATCTATAATGAATGTTGCTAGCAGCATATTAGCAGAAAGAAAGCTTACACATAAGGAAGCTACGATAAGCATCTGTGCATTGTATTTTATTGGGCAATGTGCAAATTCAGCCATATTTTTATTAGTTTACTCCTGGATAACAACCATACTGTTCCTGCTTGGGTGCTTGTACATGACTGTGATAGGAACATTAGAATGTCAGCTATTTCCACAGTAGGAACTGATTTAAATGGTATATTGTAAAACACCGCAGAATAGTACTGTGCTATTTAATTTAGTAAAAAAAAAGCAAAACAAAATAACTTGCAGCTGGGCTTCTGTTTCTTTTGCTTCTGGATAGAGTGGAGATAACTATTGTATACTCAAATCTTTATGGAAGTGACACAAGACAGACTATTTGACAGACTGGCTGCAAAGGAAGCTGGAGAACTGGGTTTGGCTCTTACTACTGAGACCACGTACACACGATCGAACATGCCTGCTGAAACTGGTCTGCGGACCAGTTTCAGCGGACATATCCGTTCGTGTGTACGGCCTAGCGGACAGGTTTCCAGTGGACAAAAGTTTTAAAACATGCTTTAAACCTTGTCCGCTGGAAACCTGTCCGTCGGACATGTCCGCTGGTTAGTACGTCTAACCAGCGCACCGAAATCCCCCGCATGTGTCGAATTGATTCGATGCATGCGTGGAAGCATTTTACTTCCTGGTTTGCGGACGTCGCAGCGTCAACACTCACCGCGCTGTCTGTCCGTGGGGATTTTGGTTTGATCGTGTGTACACACCATCAGACCAAAAGATCCCCGGAGACATGTCCGATGAAAACGGTCAGCGGGCCGTTTTCATCGGACATGTCTCCTCGTGTGTATGCGGCCTGACAAGCCCTGTAGTCATTTTTGGGGGATTTCCTTTTATATACAACATTTTTAATTAATTCTCTATTTTCCTCCCACATTTAAAAAATAATACTGATAGGTTAGCTGACTATTGTCTGTTAGTGGGTGCTGTTCCAGTTGGGAGTATTGGGATTAATGTTTGCTCTTTTGGCAGGTTTTTTGGTCTGGGTCCACCCCACTTGCTTGTGTGATATAAATTGGGCTATAAATTGGGCGGTGATCCAGTTTGAGAGAGAGAGGAGGGTCCCTCAAGCAGTCCCTTGTGAAAGTCTTGGGAGTCGTTAATGGACACTTTGTAAGCACAGTACAGCCTTGGGCTGTGAGACCCATAGAGGATGAATACAGACCCACAGGAGTAGGAGACTGTTGTCTGTCATGGCCTGCACCAGAGACTTAACTTGGGGATTGCCCTGAAGATTCCAGTACTGGATTAAGCCTCTTAAGAATCTACATTTGTGTAAGGCTGCATACACACGATCGAACATATCTGCTGAAACTGGTCCGCAGACCAGTTTCAGCGGACAGATTCGATCGTGTGTATGGGCTAGCAGACAGGTTTCCAGCAGACAAAAGTTTTAAAACATGCTTTAAAACTTATCTGCTGGAAAACTGTCTGTCGTACATGTCCGCTGGTTAGTACGCCTGACCAGCGGACCGAAATCTCCCACATGCGTCGAATGGATTTGACGCATGCGTGGAAGCATTTTACTTCCTGGTTTGCGGACATCGCGGCGTCAACGTCACCGCCACGTAACTGCGCTGTCTGTCCGCTGGGATTTTGGTTTGATCGTGTGTACACACATCAGACCAAAACATCCCAGGAGACATGTCCAATGAAAACGGTCCGTCGGACCGTTTTCATCGGACATGTCTCCTCGTGTGTACGCGGCCTGAGAGAGCCTATAAAGGACTATTGACACTGGAATACACTTTTGCAGGGCCGCACATCAGCTTGTACTTATAATGAGTATGAAAGTATTGTGCTTTGTAAAATGTCTACGTGTGCACACTTATTAAGTAAAATGTTTGAAATGTTGTCCTTGCATAAACTGTGTATTATATATACTATATGGACTGCACTATATACTCTGAACTGTATTATATATACTATACATACTGCACCATGTACTCTGAACTGTATTATATATACTATACGGACTGCACTATATACTCTGCACTGTATTATATATATTATACAGACTGCACCAGTGGCGGCTGGTGCTCAAAATTTTTGGGGGGGCGCAAACGAAAAAAAAAATATTGCAGCCTCACTGTGCCCATCACATGCAGCCACTGTGCCATGCCACCAAATGCAGCCACTGTGCCATCAATTGTCACCACTGTGCCATGCCATCAAACACAGAAACTGTGCCATCAATTGTCACCACTGTGCCATGCCATCAAATGCAGCCACTGTGCCATCAATTGTGACCACTGTGCCATGCCATCAAACACAGAAACTGTGCCATCAATTGTCACCAATGTGCCATGCCACCAAATGCAGCCACTGTGCCATCAATTGTCACCACTGTGCCATTAATTGTCACCACTGTGCCATGCCATCAAATGCAGCCACTGTGCCATCAATTGTCACCACTGTGCCATGCCATCAAACACAGCAACTGTGCCATCAATTGTCACGACTGTGCCATGCCATCAATTGTGACCACTGTGCCATGCCATCAAACACAGAAACTGTGCCATCAATTGTCACCAATGTGCCATGCCACCAAATGCAGCCACTGTGCCATCAATTGTCACCACTGTGCCATTAATTGTCACCACTGTGCCATGCCATCAAATGCAGCCACTGTGCCATCAATTGTCACCACTGTGCCATGCCATCAAATGCAGCCACTGTGCCATCAATTGTGACCACTGTGCCATGCCATCAAACACAGAAACTGTGCCATCAAATGTCACCAATGTGCCATGCCACCAAATGCAGCCACTGTGCCATCAATTGTCACCACTGTGCCATGCCATCAAATGTAGCCACTGTGCCATCAATTGTGACCACTGTGCCATGCCATCAAACACAAACTGTGCCATCAATTGTCACCAATGTGCCATGCCACCAAATGCAGCCACTGTGCCATCAATTGTCACCACTGTGCCATGCCATCAAATGCAGCCACTGTGCCATCAATTGTCACCAATGTGCCATGCCACCAAATGCAGCCACTGTGCCATGCCATCAAACACAGCAACTGTGCCATCAATTGTCACCACTGTGCCATGCCATCAAATGCAGCCACTGTGCCATCAATTGTCACCACTGTGCCATGCAACACAGCAACTGTGCCATCAATTGTCACCACTGTGCCATGCCACCAAATGCAGCCACTGTGCCATGCCATCAAATGCAGCCACTGTGCCATCAATTCTCACCACTGTGCCATGCAACACAGCAACTGTGCCATCAATTGTCACCATTGTGCCATGCCATCAAATGCAGTCACTGTGCCATCAATTGTCACCACGGTGCCATGCCATCAAACGCTACCACTGTGCCATCAATTGTCACCACTGTGCCATGCCATCAAACGCTACCACTGTGCCATCAATTGTCACCACTGTGCCATGCCATCAAACGCCACCACTGTGCCATCAATTGTCACCACTGTGCCATGCCATCAAATGCAATCACTGTGCCATCAATTGTCACCACTGTGCCATGCCATCATATGCAGTCACTGTGCCATCAATTGTCACCACTGTGCCATCATCAATTTGCACCACTGTGCCATGCCATCATATGCAGTCACTGTGCCATCAATTGTCACCACTGTGCCATGCCATCAAACGCCACCACTATGCCATCAATTGTCACCAATGTGCCATGCCATCAAACGCAGCTACTGTGCCCATCAATTGTCACCACTGTGCCATGCCATCAAATGCAGTCACTGTGCCATCAATTGTCACCACTGTGCCATGCCATCATATGCAGTCACTGTGCCATCAATTGTCACCACTGTGCCATGCCATCAAACGCCACCACTGTGCCATCAATTGTCACCACTGTGCCATGCCATCAAACGCCACCACTGTGCCATTAATTGTCACCAATGTGCCATGCCATCAAACGCAGCTACTGTGCCCATCAATTGTCACCAATGTGCCATGCCATCAAATGCAGTCACTGTGCCATCAATTGTCACCACTGTGCCATGCCATCATATGCAGTCACTGTGCCATCAATTGTCACCACTGTGCCATGCCATCAAATGCAGTCACTGTGCCATCAATTGTCACCACTGTGCCATGCCATCATATGCAGTCACTGTGCCATCAATTGTCACCACTGTGCCATGCCATCATATGCAGTCACTGTGCCATCAATTGTCACCACTGTGCCCTTTAATTGTCACCACTGTGCCCCATGCCACTGTGCTCATTGTCGCCTCTGTGCCCTTTGTCACTTTGTCACCACTGTGCCCCATGATGCCACTGTGCAGTGTGCCCCATGATGCCACTGTGCCCCATGATGCCCCTTTCCCTGTAAAAAAAACACTTACCTGACGCTTCCATGTCCTCCCTCAATGTCTTCTGCTGCCGTGGAGAAGCTTCAGCCAATCAGGTTCCTGATAACCAGAATCCGGGAACCTGATTGGCTGAAACGGCCGTCAGTCTTATGCAAGGACCGCAGGTTGCCTGCGCTCCGAGTATAGACTTCTGAGAGCCGGAGGGCGGTACTAGAAATGCCTATCAGAGCCGCTGGCTTTGATAGGCAGTTCCCCTCAGCCAACCAGCTGCCGCTATTCGGGTAACCGGCGACCCATGTCCGGTTATATGAATAGACCAGGCAGCTGGCAACAATAACTCATGTTCAATGCATTGCATTGAATGTGTGTTATTTGCGAGAGGGGGTGGCGCTGCTATAGACGGCCGCCAGAACTTCGGCTAAAATGTCAAAATGACATTTTAGCCGAAAAAAAGTTCTTAAAGGGCCCGTTTTTTTTTGTTTGTTTTTTTGTGACTGCGGGAGGGGGGGCGGCTCCCGATGCGTCCCTATGGACGGGCCGCCACTGGACTGCACTATATACTCTGCACTGTATTATATATACTATACTAACTGCACTATATACTCTGAACTGTATTATATATATATATACTACACCAGGGGTGTCAAACAGGCGGCCCTCCAGCTGTTGCAAAACTACAAGTCCCATGAGGCATTGCAAGGCTAACAGTTACAAGCATGACTCCCACAGGCAGAGGCATGATGGGACTTGTAGTTTCGGAACAGCTGGAGGGCCGCCAGTTTGACACCCCTGTACTACACTGACTGACCTCACACTACACTAACTTCCTGCCTAATCTCCATTCTTTCACTATATATGCCGTGTAAGCAGCAGTCTTATATAGTGTGGGGCGTGGACTTAGCCCCTGAGCCATGATTGGCCAAAGGCACCCTGCCTTTGGCCAATCATGGCTCTCACAGCACATCGTGCTGTGATTGGCCAAAGCATGCAGGTCAGGTGCATGCTTTGGCCAATCAGCAGCCCTCAATGCATTGCGATCTCGCCATTAATGCACTTCCAGCCATCACCCATAGCAACAGCAGCGCATTGCACCGCAGAGGTTCAAAAAGGTATGGAAGTTAAAGAGTTGAGTGTACGTTTGGAGCCCAAGCAGAGTGTACGGCGGGACCATTGCCACTACTTGCGGGTAGTAGTAGAAAACGCTGGATAGGTGGATGTGGACATTGGCTCAGTGTGTTCCTTCAAAATGCAAGTTACTGTGAGGGTGTGCATTGTCACGGGGGAACAGAGAGTTTACTGGAGAACAGTTAAGGTTTATGTTCCTCTCTAGGACTAGTGGTCTACCTTAAGTTTGAATATTCCCCCATGGCAGTCTCAGCCTCATCCCAAGGTATTGAGAAAGATAACACTAAGTAAAGGTACCCATGTGTGAATTGTGACCCTGTAACCGTGCCTAATGTAGCACAGAAGAATCCACCCCGGGGTAAGCTTCTTAAGTGACCCTTGGCACGCAATGAGGAGGGAAACATGGAGGACATGAGCAACAAATACACAGCTATCTCTACATGTATGTACTGTATGTGTGTACAACTGTGGTAAATATATACAATCCTCAGCCTCCTGATAACTCAAGGTCGGATATTCTTTTAAAATTTCGATATACAAGCCCTTTCCTTCATGGTATTGCGCTTACTGTCAACTATGTTACTGTATAGAACCCTCCATGCCTAAATTGACAGACTGTAATTCCTCGTGTTCATCATATTTCTTGACTGCTGAGGTGCAATGAGCCCATTTACAATTAATTGTAAAATAAATGTATATATAAAACCTTCCCCCTTGCCCCTCATCCTATTGAATAAACACACTTACAACCATTAGGTTGGAAAGGGCAAGGCCACAGCTTTATTAAATCCAACATAACATGTGAACACTTTTCAACCAGTGCTAGTCACAGTTGTACTGTGAGCACTGAATTCCACAGGGGGAGGGGCCTGTCCTTAACATAAGTGCTGGACAGGCTGCCTACTTCTGATTTCCATCAAGGGCATGGCCTATTACAGCCATTTTATGCTGGCAAGCTCAAGAAACGGCAGCAAGCTGTGACATACCATAGAAAAAAGGGGGCGGGAGGGTGGGCAGCTCTTCCAAACACGTTTTCCTGAAAGACCCAGAATTCCCTGGGGCAATAGTTTTACCCGAGCTCAGGCCCATCCCATCCCCCCTAACAACCAATCCTTGATGACCACCGCCTTGCCCTGTACCTGGCCATGCCCCCCATCAGTCAAGGCTCTCTCTCCCTAAGGGGCTCAAGAGGCCTTCACTTTCATTATCTCTACACATTTATAATTGTAGTTTGTGGAGCGCCTTGCTACTTTCATAGCTGGTGCTGCTGTAAATTTAGAGGTTGGTCAGAGAGTTAGTTGCCTCTGACCATGTTATTTTGGCAAAATTTAGGGCCTCTGTTCCAGCTTTGGCTGTACTGTGTGTGACCACTGTCGTTATCTGGGGAGTTGGTCCAACCCCAGACCGACAGGTGGCAGCAGTTAGGTCAAGGCAGATTGGATATTTTTCCCCGGCAGCCAATCGGTGAGGTATGATCGCCTCGCTGTGCATGCTGGGGAGGTGTATTTAAGGAGCAGATGCCATTCGTTCGGGGTCGTCATCGCCACTCCTGTGTGTGGCCCTCCTGGCCGGGGGGTGTGTGTTCAAGTGTTCCTGGCTTAGGGACCACGTTGGTCCGGGGCAATAGTCTACCTTGTAGACTCAGTGGGTAGACTGAGTCTGCATCTGCAGAGTGGTCCTGCGTTGTCTGTCCCGAGGGAGGAAGCCGACCGATGAATAACCTGCCTGGGGGAATACCAAGCACAAGGCTGTTATCTCAGGAGAGGCCTACTATTTAATTGGAGGACACATTGTTTCTGAGAGGCTGAATGATGGTCACCTATCAGTCCTGAAATAACTAAAGTGTGTTCAAGGGAGATCCGGGTGCTAAATCCAGTGTTGAAAAAGGATTTTGGACAGAGAATATCTCCACCTTTGGGAAGGTCTATGGCAGAGACTTTGCTAAAATTCTGAATGACACTCTGGCTGCTAGGCTGGTGAGAGGGGCCTATCCAGGTGCACTATACCCACTCTGGCTAGATTGGCGCCAAAAGCTGTCGTTATATGCCTGAATCCACTACCTACCATTTCTTCTATCTCTTCACCTTCTACTACTTTTACCATTTTTACCCCGTTGGGTAATAAAGCACAGAAAAAGACACCTGCAGTGTGGACATTGACTTTCTTACAGCTCTCATCCAATACCCTAGACGGCAGAGAAATAGAGGTAACATGCCACCAAAAACAATCCAGCAGCTCCTTCGGGGGTAGTGCTACATTTACTTCCTCAAATATGTTCATTTCTTCATGTATGTTCAGATTACACACCATTGCATTCTCAAGTTATTGTTGTCCTCTTGCAATCCTATATATAAATGTAATAAACATTAGTGCAAAGAAATATGATGTTTCAATAAGTTAACACGATAAATAATGCTGTTTTCTACTAGCCATGTAAACTGCAATTCTGAGCAATGGGCCCAACACTGCATCACTGTAAGGCCGCGTACACACGAGGAGATATGTCCGATGAATCGGTCCGACAGACCGTTTTCATCCGACATATCTCCTGGAAGATTTTGGTTTGATCCGTGTACACACGATCAAACCAAATTTCCCGCCGACAGACAGCGCGGTGACGTGGCGGTGACGTTGACACCGCCACGTCACCACTCCAGGAAGTAAAATACTTTTTTGTCCACTGGTTAGGCGTACTAACCAGCAGACATGTCGGACGGACGGGTTTCAGCAGACAGATTTTAAAGCATTCTTTAAAATTTGTCTGCTGGAAAAACCTGTCTGTTCGCCCGTACACACGATCAAATTTGTCTGCTGAAACGGTCCGTCGGATGGGTATCAGCAGATAAATTTGATCGTGTGTACGCGGCCTAATGCCGCGTACACACGGTCGTTTTTCGCGATGAAAAAAAACCGAAGTTTTTTAAAACGTCATTTAAATTGATCGTGTGGGGGCAAAACGTTGTTTTTTTGTCTTCAAAAAAACGACCCAAAAAAAATTCCAACATGCTTGAATTGTTTGTGTCGTTTTTCAGAATGTCGTCTTTTGTTTCACAAAAAATGATTGTGTGTGGGCAAAACGACGTTTAAAACAACGTTTTTAAACCCGCGCATGTCCAGAAGCAAGTTATGAGACGGGAGCTTCAATGGAACAGAGTGCCGTCGAAAGTGTCTTACGTAACCGCGCTTTGCAAGAGCATTTTCAGAAAACGATGGTGTGTATGCAACATCGTTTTTTCAAATGCAGTTTGAAAAATGTCGTTTTGTTTCATGAGATAAAACAAAGTTTTTTACATCACAAAAAGTGATCGTGTGTACGCGGCATAAGACATCAAAAAGCCCACCATGTATGATAATTATCTCATCCAAATCTGTAGGAAATTATTGAATGTGCTGATAAATGTGATGGTAGAGGAAAAACAATGTGAATAATTAGTGTCTGTGCACAGCTACAAAACAAAGCCTAGTTATAACTCGAATTCTGCGTACACACATGTTTTTCGGGTTGTAAAAAATGTAAAAAAAATTAATGTCAAACGATGTAGAAAATGGCCATTAAAAATTTCGAACATGCTCTAATTTTTCACATCATTTTTAACATTGTCGTTTTATAACGTTGTAAAAAATGGTCGTGTGTGGGCTTTAACAACGTGAAAAAAAACTCGCAGCTCAGAAACAAATTATGAGACGGGGGCGCTCATTCTGGTAGAACCAGCGTTCATAATGGAGTAAGCACATTCATCACGCTGTAACAGACTGAAAAGCACGAATCGTCTTTTACTAACACAAAATCAGCAAAAGCAGCCCCAAGGGTGGCGTCATCCGAATGGAACTTCCCCTTAATAGTGCCGTCGTACATGTTGTACGTCACTGCGCTTTGCTAGAGCATTTTTTTTCACGCTCGTGTGTAGGCAAGGCCATTTTAATGATCGGGTTGAAAAAAACTTTTTTTCTAGACCATTAAAAACGTAATTTTTTACAACCCAAAAAACGGTCATGTGTACGCGGCATAATAATCTTGCAAAAATGCCAATTGTCAGGATATTATCTATTTCAATCCAACATCCACATATCATTTAGTCATTTAGTAGAAACAGTTGATAAATGGACGATATTTCCTGTGGAAATACTAGTTTTAGGCAGAACTCTGGAGAAAAACGAAAAATTAACCCTTGCAGTGTGTCTCCCTCAACATTAAAAGGTTTAATAACATTTTTTTTTTCTAGAGAAAGAGAAGTAAGCAATAATGCTTACCTAATTTCTCATTCCCCTGGCTGAAGGTGCTCTTCCACTCAATGCTCAGGAACGACGTGGGCAGGGTTGTCCAAATCTTCATGTTCACTGTCTGCTGGCCCTGCATTGTACATGATGAAGGTGTAGAGGCAGCAACCAGTCGAGCAGCAATAAGAGCAGCTTTAGGGCAGGTCATGTGATGGCAAAGAACCCTGTTGGAGCAAAGAATAAGGCAAGTACTTATGCTTATTCCAATCCTCAAGAAAAATAAGCAATTAACCCTTGCAATGTTGAGGGGCAATGCCTTCATTTATATTATCGTATATCATTTTCTTTCAAAATAATATGCATAATAATTTCCTCAATCATAATGAAAATCCTACTTATGAAGTGTGAGTACAGACCATGGTGTGAACAAAAACTCATTGCTAGTTTTTGATAAAGCTTACACATAGCTGATGGCATCTGCTGGAAGAAGCTTTAAGTGTCAATGTGTCCCTATGATACATTAGCATTACTGGAGATTACATTAAATCTTCATTCTTTGGTAGGCCAAAGGTTACACCCACTAACCCAGGGTTGTCTGTGTGTAGAAAAATTCTTATCTTACAAATCCTTGGTTATTAGGATGCTGCAATATTGCAACCACAGTTATGAAACAAAGGCAGTCTGAGCTTCTGATTAGCCAACACAATAGCTTCCAGGAATAAAGCCATCTTAGTTCATTAAAGGAGAATATATTCTTGAAATAATAAATTATGTAGAAAAAAATTACCCACTACAAAAAAAAAAATAGGTCAGAGCCAATGATAATTAAGAAGCACCCTACATTTCCTAAATTATATCTAAAGTTAAAACTTTTTGTTTTTGGACAGATGGGGGAATGGGTAAAACAACTGTCGAACTTTTGCTGTCTTAGACCCCTTGGGGTGATTTACGTCCACTTCCTGTCCCAAAGACAAATCGGGAAATGAGGGGAAGACCTTCAAACAGTTGTCTCTGGCACAATTGTCGATTCTTGTTTTGGTGACAACTCAAAATTTGAAATTCCCTTTCACTTTCTTTTCCACTCGCAATGGTCACCAGGGTAAGTGCAGTGAGTGAGACTCCACAGTAGGGACCCAGACAGGGACGAGAAACTGACAAAAGCATTAACCTGTGCCTGCTTTATTCGAATTAAGAAAATAAAGAAAAGTTTTGCCTTCTGCCAAATGTTTTGACTGCTATCCAACCTAGTGAAAAAGGTTTTGGTTAAATTTTAAAAACAAAACCACCAAAAAAAGGTAGGTGCACATTTAATGAACAAATTGGATGCACTGACAGTATTAATTTTTAAATGAATGTGTGTGTGTTTTTTATGTTAGTTCTTTGAGGGGTACTAATCAATCTCATAGGCAGGGGCAGATATTTGAGAAATTATTTATTATAAAGGGTTTTCCAGATTTTACTTTAAGAACCTCCTATATTACCCCCACCTCCTTTTTGGGGCATCGGAAGTAAGGAAGTGACCCTTGTCACTCAACCATTGTGAGAGTTGGAGGCCACCATGTCAGCCCTCCTTGCAAGGTACTCCCCCCTGCCTAACATTGAAAGATATGTTACCTAGTCTGTTAAAGAAGTCACATGCGTTTTTTTACTTTGCTTTCAATGAAAATGATAAAACAAGACAAATAGAGGGGTACAGACAGCAAAAAAAAAAACGAATAGGTGTTCTAATCCCTCTATACAAAACAAAAAAATGTTTTGCCTTTAGGTATACTTTAATATATTTTTTTACACTATTTGTACATATCACTAGATGAGTTCAGGGAGTTTCTGTCAAACTCTCAGCAAGAATTGGCCAAAATGTGCTAGGGAAATGAGTATAGGCTGGTATTTTACTGCATAAATTTGACAGATTAGAAAACTTCTACCCTATTACACGTGTTACTATATTTGATCCAAAACGTATATGTTAGCAGGTTGTAATCCTGGTCAATGAGATAGCCGCTGCCCTGTTTCCCCCACTTCTTACTGAGCTCTGCCTCTCTCCCTGTGCTGATAATAAAAGGGGGAGGGCTCTGCCCAGTCACACAGTCTGCATGGGAAGGATAGACACAGACAAGCAACGGAATGTAATCTCCAGCTGCTTACAGAGAAAAGAGAAAGGGGAGCAGTTCCTCCTCAGAGATCAAGCCTGCCTGCTATCACAGCCACCATGTAGGGGGATTGCTGGCTAAAACCTGCAGTCCTCCCTGAAGAACACTAATCCTGGAGATCTGTCATTGGGGACACTGCTTTCACAAGCCGGAATTAAGGGTTAGTTTAGGGAAAGAATGCACTTTGTTTTGGAACAGTAGCCACCTACATATACAGAAAAACTTTGGTTTGGGAGTAACTTGGTTTGAGAGCGTTTTTCAAGACAAGCAACATTTTTTAATAAATGTTGACTTGCTATACAAGCGATTTCTTGATATACAAGTAGCATCATGTCACAACTGAGTATAAAAGATAAGAGAAGTGTCTCTAAGTGTAGCAATTTGGTTACATTTAATGAAGGTACAACATTTAGCAATATATTGCTACACTTAGAGGCGCCTCTCTTCTGTTTTATACTCTGTAGCTGCTGCTGCATTTTGCTTCTAATATCCTTGTGGAGGCTTCCATTTGTGGATGGACATTTTATGATTACACAACCTTGTCACATTGCTATAATATTTTTATATGGACTAAAAACAGAAGGACCTATGAACAAATTGTTGTGAAATGAATCATTTGCGTTTCCATTATTTCTTATGGGGAAATTTGCTTTGGTTTACAAGCATGTTTCTGGAACAAATTATGCTCGCAATCCTAGGTTTTACTGTATCTAGAATGTCAGATTTGTTATTCCCAGACATTAATTTGCCTTTATTCATCCAGCACATGGAATGCTTACAGTATCTATTAAGCAGACATTAGTATTTATTATAACTTTTATTCTTACATCATCTAAACATTTTGTGAGAACATGCACATATTGAAAGGATATCTCCCACTGTTTCAGGAATCCACACCAGAGAACTTGTCACTCACTGTAGAAGAATGTATCAATACGTAAGATGGGAAGAACAAGAAGTCTGTAATTATAATTCAATTAAAGAGAAATTCGGAACTACAATTCAGTTTTTAAATTGGGCCTGAAGACCAGGATATGTTAAAGCTGAGTTCCACCCAAAAGTTGAACTCCTGCTTTAAGGACTCCTCGCCCCCTTACATGCCACATTTGGGGAGTGGGTACCTAGTTTTTAAAGGTACTTCCTGCTTCCACTGCCCCACTGCCTAGTCTACTTCCTCCTCTGCCCCTCCCTCTCTGATATCTTCTGGGACATCATAGATTTCCTGGCCACTAAGAGAGCACGGCGTGACTCGCGCATCTGCAGTGAGCGCCCTGCTGTGTCCACACTTGCAATGATGGCGCCGCAGACAAGTGGGGGAGAGGAGCGAGGCCTCGGACGGTCGCATCGCTGCACCATGGGACAGGTGAGTGTCTGTTTAATAAAAGGCAGCTACACTTTTCATAGAGGCTGACTTTTAATAAACTTACAAACGAGTGGAACTCCGCTTTAAGTGGGTGGTTGCATTGGCCCTGGAACTATGCAGGCACCATCAAACGGGAGGTCAATTAGCCACTGATCAAAGAACCCCTGGCAACCTCTGGAGGAACCCTAGAGTTCCACGGAACACTGGTTATAATGGCAGGTCTATTAATAGTAACCCAAATAATTATTTTATTGCCATTGTACAGCCACAGAACTGGAACTAACTGGAGGTTTCTACACATTGCTATAGAATCTTAATCATTAACATTTCTTGTATTGTCTCTTGTAATATGTCTCATTAAAAATGTTCTTCATAACTAGGGGATTGACTTAAAAATCCTAAAAAGGAGGTAAGAGAATGTTGAAAAAGGCATGAAACTCAAAGTAACCAATTAATTCTGATTATACGAAATAAAGATGACTGCTGACTGTGTTTTGTACATTGTTTCTTGCCTAGATAAATCTATTGTAACAAAGTGTGTGTCCATGAATAGCACCACAACTTGGATTAGTGTATTCTCAACTACTTATAAGTGTCTAAGACAAGTTGTATCTCAACTGATACCACTGTCCATAGCAACCACTCAGCTTTTATCTTGAATTTTTTCCACACAGAGTACTAAATGAAAATTTAAAGGCAGAGTGTCCCAGTTGAACAAACGTTGGTCTCAACATTTATATATATATATATATATTTGCATATGCACTGATGGATAGCACTTAATCACTTGACCACTGGGCACTTAAACACCCTTAATAACCAGACCAATTTTCAGCTTTCGGTGCTCTCACATTTTGATTGACAATTACTCAGTCATGCAACACTGTACCAAAATGAACATTTTGTCCTTTTTTTCCACACAAAAAGAGCTTTCTTTTGGTGGTATTTAATCACTGTTGGGTTTTTTATTTTTTGCACTATAAAAGAAAAAACACTGAAAATTCTGTAAAAAAATGATTTTTTCTTCATTTCTGTTATGAAATTTAGCAAATAAGTAATTTTTCTTCATACATTTTGGGCAAAATGTATACTGCTACATATCTTTGGTAAAAATAAGTACAAATTGGTGGATATTATTTGGTCTTTGTGAAAGTTATAGCGTCCACAAGCTATGGTGCCAATATCTGAAAATTGATCACACCTGAAGTACTGACGGCCTATCTCATTTCTTGAGACCCTAACATGCCAGAAAAGTACAAATACCCCCAAATGACCCCTTTTTTGGAAAAAAGACATTCCAAGGTATTTAGAAAGAGGCATGGTGAGTTTTTTGAAGTTGTAATTTTTTCCCACAATTTTTTGCAAAATCAAGATTTTTTGGCAGGGGTATTGCAGAGTACTGGCAGGGGTATTTCAGAGTATTTGCAGGGGTATTGCAGAGTATTGCAGGAAAGGAGGAGTATTGCACAGGGTATTGCAGGGGGTATTGCAGACTATTGCAGGGAAGGAAGAGTATTGCAGAGTATTGCAGGGATGGCTGAGCATGGATGGCTGAATCTGCGACTGCAATTGTCACAGATCCAGCCAACAGCACTGTTGACACCCGCTCTCTCCCTTTCACATTGTACTGATCGGTACAGAGAGGGGAGGGAGGAACCGGCGTCGGTTTGTTTACATGTGATCGCTCCGTCATTGGACGGAGCGATCACATGGTAAATGGCTGCTATCAGCGACAATTTACCGCGATCCGCGATTCGCCGGGTCCATGGACGTCCTCCCAGAGTTAATGAACCGCCCTGTAGACGTCTTTTGTCTATGGGCGGGTCGTTAAGTGGTTAAAGTACAACTAAAGGAAAAAGGTTGGATAGATTGGAATCCCTGTCATTATTGCTGTCTGTGCCTACATTAGGGAGATTTACCCTTACTATTTATCCTGTTTAATATTATCATTGAAAGTAAAAGAAAATCCCACATATTAGGTTATTCCCAGAAAAGTAATAGAGGGGACATCTTGCAAATGGGGACCCTAGTTCTGATGACCTGGGGGGCCCCCAAGGGATTCCTTTAATTTGCAGGGATTTTCTCTCATTTCCTGTTTTGGCTAAGGGAGAGGAAGTAAAGGGATATCTTCCCAATGGGACACATGGCAAAAAATAAACTGACATGGGTTATGATTATGATTCTCCCTTACTCTGTCCAAAATAAAAATAAAAGTTTTGCCTCTAGTTCTCCTTTAAGTCAAATGCTTCACCAATAAAGCAAATAAAGTTGATTTTGGACATGACAGTTCTATTAAAACCCCAAGTTTTTTTTTACATTATTATATAGAGTGTGAAAAATGAAAAACATCTGTCAACGTGTTATTGCTGCCTGTATTCCCATTTTGGAGACTTCTGTTTATTTCCATATTTTTTTTTTTGTTTTTTTTATGGCTGTCTGAATGAGCAGGAAGAAAAGGAATGTGTTCCCACTTCTTGCCTGTTAGACAGGTGTCAGACAATAAGAAGTGAAAGGAATGCCCCCACCCAGACGAAGGAAAATAAAAAAGTCTAGCCTCCCTCAGGATTTTATTGCTGTCATGGTAACAGATATCAACCAAAACAAGGTTAGCGGTTGGGATTCATTGGTTTCGAATCCCAACCACAGCACTGCCTGCCTGAAGTTTGCATGTTCTTCTTGTGCCTGTGTGGGTTTCCTCTGGGTACTCCGGTTTCCTCCCAACCCCCAAAGACATGCTGGTAGGTTAATTTGTTACTGTCTAAGTTGGTCCTAGTGTGTGTGTAAATATATGTGAGTTAGGGACCTTAGTTTATAAGGTTGTATTTCAGAACTTAAAGTACCTGTGAGAAATAAAATAAAAACAGGATCTGAAGAGAAATCTCCTTGCTAGGGATACAACATTTAACAGTTTAATCATTAAACTTTTAGGATCTCTTTAATCTTTTTATTAAAAAAAATAACTGGTGGCCATACATGCTTTGATGTTATTGTCTAATCAATGCAAGATTTGATCAAAGCAATCAAATCTGCAATAGGAAATTCCTGTTGAATTGTTCTGGCATTTGACTGTAAGCACATACCCTGTCTTGCCAGGGCTGTCTGTAATATTATCTCTTTCACATCTACCAATTTGAGATTGTTCTGTTTTATGGCATATTATGTTTCTGTTTACCTTTGTATGATGCACTTTTCTGACATATAAAGGAATTATAAAAAAAAATCTGCAAAAGAATAGGCTTTATGATCGATTTAGATTATATTTGATCAAACTGCGTCGACTGGCCAGGGCAGAAAATTATTGTTTTCCATTGATCAGCAGACCTGAGATCCTATCAATATGGTCATAATTTCATCGGATTATGAGATTACATGGTGATAGAAAATTTATGATTGTAAATCATGATCATACCTTAACTGAAATTCACTTTCCCATGTGTGGCATACAGATTGAATGTTGACATTAGATTGATTATTCCCATCAGAAGAGATCAAACAGAATAGCAATTAATCGTTGAGCGCCCCTATACCCCCTTCTTATATTAAATTAATCATTTATCAAAGCATGTATGACCACTATAATGGTTGCAAAGACAGTTTTTTCAAACCTTACATAAATTCTAACTGTAGAGCTATCCCCATCGGGGCTGCTGGTAAAAACTGGTTCTTGACTAAAAGTACAGGGGCTGCCCATAACCAATAGCACTGGTCCATTCACACCACCTTTAATAGCACAGTCCAGAGGATGTCTTTTTAGTATTTATTGCATGAAGAAGCTTTAACAGGAGAGGGGTTTAGGGTCACAGGATACTCCAAAATTAAAACTAAATTTTCGCACACTGTCAAAGACCAAAAAAAAATATTTGACAGAGTTCAGCTTTAAGAGCATATGTGGATGTTTACTGGTTCATATACTCTTCTATTTGTTATGTCTATAGAAAGGTTTGTGCAGATGGGCAACAAAGGCAGACAATCATCCTACAAAAGCTATCTGGCTTATTCAATAAGACATACAAAGTGCAGTGATTGTGGTAGTAATCCGATAGCAACCATGCAGGTTCTAACTGTTCACCAAACTGATTACAGTATTCTAATCTGCACTTTGGTATTTTGAGTCCTATTAATTTAAACATTACCACTGTACCATGAACCAGGGCTCGAGTCGTGCATGAACACATGAAAACGGCATTCATGTACTTTTTCCACAGCAGGAACATCATTCCCGTTAGCAGTCGCATCATGCAGAACTGGCTTTTAAAGTATGCAAGCTGTGTGACAGGCGCTACACCAGCAGCAGCCGACACAGCTTGCAATAGTAAGTGCCTCACACTGATCGAGGTCAGTGTTGCCAACCGCCCATTAATTTACGGGCAGCCAGTACATTTTGGCCTATTTTCAGGCTGCCCATAAATGTCTATTACAGGCAGCGGTGCCCGTAAAAAATATGGCTGCAGGTTGACAGCACAACTCGCATTAGCCGTTCCGAAGCCTGCAAAGCTCATACATGATTGCTTGTTTTCGTTTGGGAGGGCCCATGTGCAGTGGTGTAATGGTGCCTCCTGGCACCATTTTTGAATGGAAGGCAGTAACACTCGGTCTCGGTGGCCACGGCACCTCCCCACATCAGAGAGCAAGAGGACAGTAGCAGTATACTGCTGTCTCTGTGGCAGCGCCTTGCCACAGCAGAGAGGAGAACACTGATGGCAGAGGAGGACATTGGGGGGAAGGTGAAGGGGGCAAAGGAGGACATTGTTGGGGGGGAGTAAAGGGGGAATTGGAAACATTACTGGGTGGGGGGTGAATGGGGGCAGAGGAGGACATTACTGTGGGGGGAGGTTAAGGGGGAAGAGGAGGACATTACTGTGGGGGGAAGTAGAAGGGGGCAGAGGAGGACATTACTGGGTGGGGATCTTGGGTGAGTTCCCACACTTTTTTTCCCCAGAACTTGACCCCATGCCTTGAACTTTCTTCTCAAAAAGGCGCCACGTCCCAAATCTCAAATACCTAAATAGAAATATAAGAAAATCAGAGGATTTTGAGGCACTGTACAACACCAAGTTTTCATTAAAAAAAATGTTTTGGTACATCTCTTATCAAAAGCAAACTTTTTAAAAACTACAATTGTATTTAAAAGATTATTAAAACATGACCCCCTTCGCATCAACTTTTGACTGCTTAGAGTAAAGCAGTTTACATAAAAATGAGTACAATAGGCAGTTGTCCACTCAAACTCCAGACATTAAGGTATGTCTGTCGCGTTGTAAACTTAATGCTGCTACATTTTGTGTTTGGTTTAGTGTTACTATTTTTTTCAAAAATAGTTTTTATTTTCCGTTTTAATAATACAAATGCAATAAATATAGTGCAGTAAGCTCATCCACAAACGTATGCATAAAGAATACAATTCAATGCTTATTCTCCAGTGGCATGTAAATAACCTGTAGCTTTCCAATTGTATGTATAGCTATGCATCATCAAATTCAATAAGAGTACATAAACTTGGAGTAAGGATGACCACTAGGAGAGGTACTGCATCAAATGGAGAACAATTGGGCTGTAAATCATATAAGAACAGAAAAATAAAAGAACTCTATATCAAGAAATACAAAATGTAGGGAACATGAATCAAAATAATAAAAATATTATTAGGACCTAAGTTACTCAAACCAAAATGACATAACTATTACTACCATCAGCAGTACACGTTAGGCCGCGTACACACGATCAGACCGGTCCGATGAGAATGGTCCGACGGACTGTTTTCATCGGGTCACCGCTGAAGTGGCCTGATAGTCTGATGTACGTACACACCATCAGTCCAAAATCCGATCGGCTCAGAACGCGGTGACGTAGAACACAACAATGTGCTGAAAAAACAAGGTTCAATGCTTCCAAGCATGCGTCGACTTGATTCTGAGCATGCGTGGGTTTTTGGTCCGATGCTTTTGCGTACTAACCATCGTTTTGGTCCGACGGTCAGGTGTCCATCGGACAGATTTTAAAGCAAGTTTTAAAACTTTTGTCGGATGGACAACAGTCCGATGGGCCGTACACACGATCAATTTGGTCCGATGAAACTGGCCTTAAGGCCAGTTTCATCAGACCGGTCTGATCGTGTGTACGCGGCCTTAGTGTACAAGATTAGGAACAACAAAACTGTGAGCAAAGTTGGCTTTATATAGTCCTGTACTTGAGGCAGTTAGCTTATTACCCAGATATTGTTGATTGTCCTTGACCCATTGATAAAAAAAAGATTTTTGTTTGTTTGGTTTGTGTTTAGTAGCTTTATCAATTGATAAGCCCAGTATGTTTATTTTGGAGGCATTTACTTTATAGTAGGAGATCTGGTCAAATAGGGTAAGAACCTCATGCACTGCAGGGAGAGAAAAAGTTGAGTCCGAGAGACAAAATAACATCAGCAGCAAATATAGTGTAATAGTATGGTAAATATCACGGGCTAGAATTCCCTATATATTGGGATGTGTTCTAATCTTCTCCATCAAGGGCTCCATAAGTAAGGCAAAAATCAAAGGTGAAATGAGACATCCTTGCCTTGTGCCGTTCGATATGGTAAATGTTGCATGTAGCGGTGCCCCCATTAGGGTCGCTGCATGTTTCAGCTCCACACATCACCCTGCTTGGTTACACATCCATTTCAGGCACACTTTCTCCAGTCAATGAACAGTCTTTTACTTGTTTTTTGTTGTTTTTTATTAGGGAATTAAACTTGGATGGGGAAAAGGGACATGGGACGCCCAAATTATGAATCTTTCTTAGTTGAAATGAAGGTAGTTGAATCTAAAGTGACAGTCTCTCCTACTTCACATCTCCTCCAGCACACTACTTGAGATCACTTGCTTTCCTCAACTGTCCAAATTTAGATTCCTGTCAGCGTTAGCACATAACTAGGCCTCACTCTGAATAAGTCCTAACATTTTCCTAGTAGCCAGTTGCAGGTGGGGGTCTGCAATTCCCTTGAGCTGTAGCAACCATTTTAGATAAAAAGAATAGTTGTGCTAACTGATACTTGGTGGACTACTGATCCCAAAAAGTCTGGTGCAAATTCTGTCAACCCTTGGCTTCACATCCAAATCCTGGCATGTCTCTCCCAGAGCTTCTCACTGTGCTTCTCACTAACTGACCCTGGCATTGATCGCTCCTGAATGACTTGCCCGGCAGTGCTCCCAACTGTCCTCCTCCTGTTTCTGTTCCAGGACACCTCTCAATGACCATATAGAGAGAGAGCCTCCCTCCCAGCTCGCGAGCTCCAGGCCTGATTTCACTCCCCCAGAAAGGGGGTTCGATCAAAGGCCACGACAGTCTAGCAATCCATCATTCAGTTCTTCCACCCGACAACTCCTCCCACAACAGGCTGACCATGGTTATATATAGGAGGCCTGCCCCTGCCAATCCTAGTTGGGGATTGGTCAGGGCTCCCAAATACACCACATGTCACCCCAGCCCTCTGCCATGCCTCTTTCCCAGAACCTTCTGGAAATAGAGGAAGCGCCAAAAAGATAAAGCACATGTCAGTCACTTGCTGTTACACTAAACCACTTGCCTGCCCCCAGATTAAAAACAAACAGGCCAAGCTCACAACTAGACCTGACTAAATTTACCTTTACTGGCAGTACAAACAAAAACATTCTAAGGTAGAGGGTGCTACATGTAGAAAACATACCTTCTGCGAAGACATATGCTGAAGGCATAGACTATAAGGCTAAGATTGCAGAGTATATCTTTCCCTTGGGACCAAACTTTTCCAACAATTTTGATAAGTATCCCCAATGAATCCTAGGCCTTCTTTGCTTCTAATGCAAAAAGCAGAGAAGGCATCTTTGACTTCTCCACCAGGCTAATACAGTTAATCATTCGCCTAGTGGCATCAGGGGCTTGACAGCCTGGAACGAAGTTTACCTGGTTATGCTTCACCAATGATGGTAAAAATTTGGCTAATCTATTTGTCAATAATTTATTGTACACCTTCATGTCCACATTTAGCAAGGATATTGGTCTAAAATTTTGGGGCATAGTGGGCTCCTTTCCAGGTTTAGACAACATAACTATAGTGGCACTCAACATTTCAGAAGGAAAGGAAGCAATAGCAACAGCAGCACTAAAGACAAGTAAGAGGCGGGGGATCAAAATGGAACTATAAATTTGATAATACTCTGATGAGTACACATCGGGTCCAGGTGATTTGTTATGCACCGATTTTTTAATAAGTGCCTCTATCTCTGCTATAGTAAAGGGAGAATGTTTTGGAGAGTAGGCAAGTAAATTTATTCTAGGAAATCATTAAAAAGTTAATTGGTCGGTTGAATGGTAATAGAATCTCTTTGCAAGTTATATAATGAGCTATAATACTCACTCAAGGCATCAGCGATATCTTTTGAGTAAAAACTATTTTACCTGTAGATATGGTATGGTATTTTCTGTTTGGAATTTTTTCCCCTGAGTTGATTAGCTAACAATTTGCCGGCTTTGTTGCCGTATCGGTATGAGCTGGCTTTTAATTTTCTAACATGTCAATCATGCTGAAACAGCAAGAGGGACCAAAGGTCATGTCTGGCTTGAGATAGCTGAACGCGAAGGGATTGGGAGGTAGAAGATTTGTTAGCCGCTTCCTAATTTTTGGATAGTAAGGTACAAGTCATTAAGTTGCTTTGCTCGTTGCAAAAATACTGTTTCTTTTAAACAGACAGCACTGGAAACAGATGAACATGGAAGATATATACTTTTGATATGTGATATCAACAATGTTCGGAACACTTTAAATAATGTTTTTCTATTTATAAACAACTTACATTTTTAAGAAAGTTGCCTCTCTTCGACAAGGGCACACCATTGTTTGTGGAGACTTCAATGCTATTCACAACAAAGATTTAGACTTGTCGACTACATCTTCGAGGCGCCACTACACAGCCACCCTTACTCACTTTCTTTCTACAACCGATATGTTTGATGACGGGAGATGCCAGCACTCAACTAAATGGGACTTCACTTTTTTCTAGTCTTGGTAGATAGATTTTTAGGTCAAAAAGTCAGTAAATCCGAAATACATGATATTTTGTGATGTGACAACAATCCGGTGTCCATCATTGTGGGGGGGGCTTGTGCCAAAACAAGTGCAAATATATGGCGTATTGATATATTTATGTTATCTCAAATAGAGCACAAAGCAACTATCTCTAAAGCTCTTAGAGAATTTTTTTAAATGAATGCTCCATCGATAACAGACCCCGTCACATTGTGGAACATCCATAAAGTATACATTAGAGCTCAAGATGGCAATGGCCACTCCACTCCTCTTATTTGGAGCACTGTAAAGGTACACACGAGGGAACTGTTGATGTTGAAATGTCGGTGGCTTAAGTGAGGAAAAGTTGGTTTCTTGAAAACAAATAACATTGCAATGTAGATTGCAGGATTCTTTCCATGCCGTATGTTGTTTGGCCAGGCTATTAAGCCATTTGACATTCAATGAAGATATTTTTAATTGCATGTGGTAGCAAAAATGTAAAGAGCAGTGGAGATTAGAAGGTAATGTTCTTTAGTGCTCAGAAGATGGAAGAACTTAACAGGTCTGCCTGTAACTGATGTTCAGTGGAGTATGTCCCAGGCACTGATCATGAAGAATTCCTATGGTAAACGAGCAGAAGTGGGTGATTCCCAACAAACTCAAGAAATAGTTGAGTCCTAAGAAAATAAAAAATAAAGTCACTCCTACACTGAAAGAATTGCTGTGTAGGGTTTGGCAAACAAGTAAAATGTGACAATGCTCTCAGAATCTGAGTAGAATATAACCGCAATAACAACTGGGGTCAAGGAGAAAAATATACTCATAGGTTTCACAGGCCTGTCAGAGCCGGATAGCAGAGTAGCATTGAAAAGAGCACAGAGTCAGCATCTCTTGGGATTGTTGGCAAGTTAAGCTAGCTATGGGTAGATGGGTCAAGTATCCACCTAAAAATGTAGGTAATCATAGGGGGTTATTTACGAAAGGCAAATCCACTTTGCACTACAAGTGCCCTGAAAGTGCACTTGAAAGTGCAGTCGCTGTAAATCTGAGGGGTAGATATGAAATGAGGGGAAGCTCTGCTGATGTTATCATCCAATCATGTGCAAGCTAAAATGCTGTTTTTTATGTGTAGTGCAAAGTGGATTTTCATTTAGTAAATAACCCACTTTGGCCCGGATTCACAAAGCACTTACGCAGACGTATCTCCAGAAATGCTGACGTAAGTACAAATGTGCGCCGTCGTATCTATGCGCCGACCCACAAAGCAAGATACGTCGAAAAATAGGCTTCAGCCGCCCAGCGTAACTTTCCTACGCCGACGTATAGTGGGTGCATATTTCCCAAAATCTATGTGGCACTCCCATTGATTTTCAATGCAAATATGCAAATGAGTCAAATACGCCGATTCACGAACATACTTGCGCCCGGCGCATAATATACGTGGCTTGCGTAAGTCATACTTTCGGTGTAAAGTTATTCCCCATATTGGAGGCGCAACTCATGCAAAGGTATGGACCAGGGTACGAATTGCGTCAAATTTTACGTAGTTTACATTGTACGTGAATAGGGCTGGGCGTAGGTTACATTCACGTCGTAGGCAGTGATTCAACTTATCTTAGGCAGTTGTTTTGACGAGATTCAATTTAAGTACTTTTCTGAAGCTCGGCCCATCATTTCCATGGGGTCACGCTTAATTTAAATGTATCACGCCCACTTTCAGCCCACTTCCACTTACTTTGACTTAGGCCGGCTTACGCCGACGAATTTACTTTACGCCTGGCGCAACGTTGGAAGCATTTGCTTTGTGAATTCCATCCTTCCCTCTCCGCGCTGCGCCGGCGTAGCGTAAAAGACATACAATACGGCGGCATATATATGCCCCGATGTATGTAAATGCGGGCCATAGTGTATTATGGATTCATCCCTAAATGCGGTTGCAGGTGGCGCTTCATCCACTGTCCCTTCACTTCTATTGAATACAGCATAAACCTAAAGTGTCTGTTCTTTTTTTAGTTTAAGTTAATTTCTTTAAGTTTTGGCAACACTAACAACCGTGTCTAGCCAGATACATAACATATGACACAGCAGCTGTCTTATGTCTCTGGGACTTGTCAATGACTGGCCTGTTAGAAGTAGGACACAAAGGACACACCAGAGCCCTGTGTGCTGAAGGGACAGCATGCTTCCCGTGTCACTAACCAGCAAGTGCAACACATGTGATGTAACATTACTATTTTAGTTCAGTAGGTCATGTATAGAATTTCACTGGCTCACACAGACATTGACTGTGCAGAAGAACACTGAAAACAACAAATCATGATGTAAAAACATCATTATATGGCTAAAATTGCCTATATATATATATATATATATATATATATATATAAACATATATAGTATATTAGGGGCATAATATATATAATAAACCCACAACTACGTGTATGGAATATTGGAAAATACTTTGCAATTCCACTTCATCTCAGTAGGTCTGAACAACAAAATCTTCATAAAGCAATATCATTCTCTTGTGTAAGCAATGTCAATGTAGAAGAGGATGTAGATTAAGAAGCCAGCACAACCACAGAACCTAAGTTTTGGAGATTTTTTAATATGCATTTAAGCCTCTCTCTACTAATAAGAAAAGTTAAAGGGGTTGTAAAGGTTTGTTTTTTATTTTCTAAATAGGTTACTTTAACCACTTGACCACTGGGCACTTAAACCCCCTTCCTAACCAGACCAATTTTCAGCTTTCGGTGCTCTCACAGTTTGAATGACAATTACTCAGTCATACAACATTCTACCCATTTGAAATTTTTGTCCTTTTTTTTCACACAAATAGAGCTTTCTTTTGGTGGTATTTGATCACCTCTGGGTTTTTTATTTTTTGCGCTATAAAAGAAAAACGACTGAAAATTCTGTAAAAAAAAATAAAAAAATCTTGTTTCTGTCATATTAGCGGGTTATTTCTCACACACAGCATATGCATACCACAAATTACACCCCAAAACACATTCTGCTATTCCTCCCTAGTATGGCGATACCCCATGTGTGGGACTTTTACACAGCGTGGCCACATACAGAGGCCCAACATGCAGGGAGCGCCATCAGGCGTTCTGGAGCACCCAGACCAATTCTGACATTTCTCTCCTACATGGAAAAATCATCATTTATTTGCTAGAAAATTACATAGAACCCCAAAACATTATATATGCTTTTTTAGCAAAGACCCTAGAGAATACAATGGCGGCCGTTACAACTTTTTATCTCGCACGGTATTTTCGCAGAAATGTATTGAACGCGTGTTTTTTAAAAAACTGTTTTGTGCTTAAAACAAAACAGTAAAGTTAGCCCAATTTTTTTTCATAATGTGAAAGATGAAGTTACGCCGAGTAAATAGATACCCAACATGTCACCCTTCAAAATTGCGCACGCTCATGGAATGGCGCCAAACTTTGCTACCTAAAAATCCCCATGGGCGGTATTGCAGAGTATTGGGGTATTGCAAAGTATCATGCAGGGTATTGGGGTATTGCCGAGTACTGGGGTATTGCCGAGTACTGGGGTATTGCCGAGTATTGGGGTATTGCCGAGTATTGGGGTATTGCCGAGTATTGGGGTATCGCCGAGTATTGGGGTATCGTTGAGTACTGGAGTACTGGGGTATTGCCGAGTACTGGGGTATCGTTGAGTACTGGAGTACTGGGGTATTGCCGAGTACTGGGGTATCGTTGAGTACTGGAGTATTGGGGTATTGCCGAGTATTGGGGTATTGCCGAGTATTGGGGTATTGCCGAGTACTGGGGTATTGTTGAGTACTGGGGTATTGTTGAGTACTGGGGTATCGTTGAGTACTGGAGTATTGGGGTATTGCCGAGTATTGGGGTATTGCCGAGTATTGGGGTATTGCCGAGTATTGGGGTATTGCCGAGTACTGGGGTATTGTTGAGTACTGGGGTATTGCCGAGTACTGGGGTATTGCCGGGTATTGGGGTATTGCCGAGTATTGGGGTATTGCCGAGTATTGGGGTATCGTTGAGTACTGGAGTACTGGGGTATTGTTGAGTACTGGGGTATTGTTGAGTACTGGGGTATTGCCGAGTACTGGGGTATTGCCGAGTACTGGGGTATTGCCGAGTATTGGGGTATTGCCGAGTATTGGGGTATCGTTGAGTACTGGAGTACTGGGGTATTGTTGAGTACTGGGGTATTGTTGAGTACTGGGGTATTGTTGAGTACTGGGGTATTGCCGAGTATTGGGGTATTGCCGAGTATTGGGGTATTGCCGAGTATTGGGGTATTGCCGAGTATTGGGGTATTGCCGAGTACTGGGGTATTGTTGAGTACTGGGGTATTGTTGAGTACTGGGGTATTGTTGAGTACTGGGGTATTGTTGGGTACTGGGGGATTGCTGAGTATTGTTGGGTACTGGGGATTGCAGGGTACTGGGGATTGCAGGGTACTGGGGGGATGGCAGAGCTGGGATGTTTTGAGGGATGGCTGGATCTGTGACTGCATTTGTCACAGATCCAGCCACAGCTCAGCTGCTGACACCCCGCTTCCCCCCCCCTCTCCTCGCACACTGTACAGAGCGGAGAGGGAGGAGAGGGAGGAACCGGCGTCATCAAATGACGCCGGTTTGTTTACAAGTGATCGCGCCGTCATTTGACGGCGCGATCACGTGGTAAACGGCCGCGATCAGCGGCAATTTACCGTGATCCGTGATGCGCCGGGTCTTCTAGACCCGGCGAGCACGGACACTTTCGTGAGCGCGTCCCAGGGGACGCGCAATCGCGAAAGTGAAGGACGACGTCCCAGGGACGTCGTCCCGAGGTAACCCCGCCGCGCCGTAGCAGTAAAATGCTTATGGCGCGGTGGGAAAGTGGTTAAGCTAGTGCATTGTTGGTTCACTAACCTTTTCCTTCAATTTCCCTTCTAAATGTTTTTTTTCTTTGTTTTCTTTGTCTGAATTTCTCACTTCCTGTTCCTCCTCAGTAAGGTGTTCAGTAAGCTGTTCTAAATGACTTTCCACCGCTCGGATGATGGTGGAAAGCTTACTGAGGAGAAACAGGAAGTGAGAAATTCAAACAAAAAAAACAAAAATTAGAAGGGAAATGGAAGGAAAAGATAAGTAACCCAACAATGCACTAGCTTAAAGGAACCCATTTAGAAAATAAAAAACGAACCTTTACGACCCCTTTAAAGTGTTAGTTACTCATACTACAGGCAGTCCACCGACTTACGAACACGGAAAGGACTGTAGGTTTGTTCGTAAGTGGAATCTGTTAGTAAGTCAGAACACTGCTTGTAAGCGTAACTTCCGCCTGTGCAGGGATGTGGAATGTTTCGGCTTCCACCTGTGCAGTTATGTGGCATGTTTCAGGCGCTTCTGGGGCTCTTCTGGCCATGCAGTAGATGAAGTACTGCAGTGTGGAATGTGGCAAGATAGCTGCTCGGAGGTATCCAAAAGAAGCCGGCATTAAGGCCATTCATAAGTAGGAGTCGTTCAGAAGTCGGGCGTTCATAAGTCGGTGACTCCCTGTAATGATTTAATAGCTCTTTGTAAGCAATAACTTGCTTTTAAGACAAAAGTCTGTAAACAGAAAAGAGGTGATGATAGGCAAACCTTTTGCATCTTTCCGCTATGGAGGCTTTAGTGTCCTATGAAATTTTGATGTTAAGCCTTGCCTCCAACACTGTTAAGTTTACCCTTTTGTTACAATGATTGATGTTATTTAATGGCAAAATTAAATTTGAACTGCCAAACTTAATTTTTCCAAAACCTTATTTGCTGTAATTGTCACAGCTATATGTAAACAGAATAGAGCTAAACAGAGCATGAGCCGGCCTTAAAGTAATATTAAACCCTCAGTATTTTTTTAGCTTAACACATTAAGCACAATAAAAAAAGAATTCCCTCTGTATACTGTTTGTTGAAATTCTTACCCCAGCATTTGCAGTTTATCTTTCAACACTGTTAATTCCTGCTTCCCGGAGCTTCTGGCCATCACAAATAAAGATTAACAGTGGACAGTGCAGTCTGGAGTCAGTCTGTTAGTTGAAAAGTGAGGAGTGAGAATAAGAGAGCAGCAAGGGAATGCCTTGCCAATCTAGGCTATGGGGCTGTATGGGCCAGATCCACAGAGAGAGTACGCCGGCGTATCTACTGATACGCTGGTGTACTTTCAAAGTTCCCGCGTCGTATCTTTAGTTTGAATCCTCAAACCAAGATATGACGGCATCTGGGTTCGATCCGACAGGCGTACGCCTTCGGATCGTAGATGCAATACTTCGGCGTCCGCTGGGTGGATTTCTCGTCGTTTTCCGCGTCGAGTATGCAAATGAGCTATTTCCGACGATCCACGAACGTACGCGCGGATGTCGCATTCTCTTATGGCGTCTCTAGTCTGCTTTTTCCGGCGTATAGTTAAAGCTGCTTTTTTGCGGCCTATAGTTAGACTTGCCATGTTAAGTATGGCCGTCGTTCCCGCGTCGAAATTTGATTTTTTTTTAAATTTTGCGTAAGTCGTCCATGAATAGGAATGTACGTAATTTACGCTAGTAAAAAAAATAACCTTGAACGGAGCATGCGCAGTTCGATCGACGCGGCGACACGCTTCATTTAAATGAATCACGCCCCCTACTCGCCGATTTGAATTCCGCTGCCAGAAATACACTACACCGCCGTAACTTACGGCGCGAAATCTTTCAGGATTCGAAATTACGCCAGGTAAGGTACGGCGGCGTAGTGTATCTCTGATACGCTGCGCCTATCTATTTCTATTTCTATTTCTATGTGGATCTGGCCCTATGAATGCACACAGTGAAGGCTTAACTTTAGCTCCTGCATGAAAGTATGGCTTTAATGGATGTTGCAAGAGCAAGGAGGCACCCTAAAACAGGTAACCTGGGGCAGAGGTCATGGCACCAGCTCAAAGAGGAAGATAAGCAATGACCAAAAGATCATGAAGCTGCGTAGTTTGTAAGAGATTAAATTAGTTGCAGAAAGTGCCTAAAAAAGTAAGGATTTAAAGTAAACAATCCCAACCCTTCATCTCATTAAGTGCATTATTGGAAGCTGAAGGGAACAGGACCACGTTTACTGGAAGATCAGCCATTGCCAATTCCTTAATAATCCCCTACCCATCAACACAAACTCACCTTTTCTTCCCTACTCCACAGCTCCATTCATCTGTCCAGTACTTTGGGGACACATAACTTACTTGGTGTGACAACTTTGAGCCAATCACCATTGCTGTCACAGTTGGAGAGTTAATAGCCTCGTGCTTACGATGACATGGGCTACACATAGCTTACACATGGCAGCTTCTCCTGCTCCCATTAGTCAACTGGTGTACCAGGGGTGCCAAGGAAAGGTGAGGAAGGAGAGAAAGTTAACCCGCTGCTTTGTCCTGCATGGGCAAGCACACTTTCAGTGTTAGCTATCTATATCTTTGGATCTATAGATAGAAGAAGGTCTGACTTATACAGGTTTGCTTCTAACATAGCTTTTTCAAAGTACACAAAATCTTTATTATCGGAAAAATTACAATAAACGCACTGCCCATCTCTTAAGCTTCCCTTTATAGAATCTATTTGCTTTTTATGACAAAAAGGAACTCTGTGTATAATAACATAGGTACTGCTCATACTGTATCTCCACGTAAAAAAAAAATATAACAGACATACCAGGAAACATGAAGCTGGCAGAGATTTACTATACTAATTTGTTGCTTGTTTATTCTCTGACATAAAAAATCCTTTGCACATCAGCAAGGCACCTGAGAATGTCCAGCTCAGCACAACAATCAATAATTGCATGGGTTCTCAATTATGTCACTACTGTGACAGCCAATAACAGTGGTCACATGACCAAAAAGTCCATCCTGTCCCCTGGGCATATAGACCCACTTAAAGGGCTCAAAACTCACTCAAAACTGATATTTTTCTTTTTGGCAGATGCTGGAGAGCTAAACCACTGGACACTATCTCTTATCTTATTGGGAAAGTATTGGTGAGATATCTGCATGTTATCTGCAGCCATTTGAGAGGTTCTGACTCTCCTCTTTGGACTTTAACATTTGTTTCAATGGAAATTTAAGAGGCACTGGAACACTCACCCAAAAAACACCCAGGTGAACTAGAACAGACTGGATATCAATGACAGGGAAATCTCACTGTTGGTGAATCCAAAACATTAATGAGGCCAGGGATTGCTTTTCCCACTTGACTCTAGTTGGAAGGTGTAGAGAAGGATTAGAACCTCTGTAAAAAAAGAAAAAAAAACTTTTTGCTGTCTATATCAAGGATGCATTTCCCCTGGTGACCATTGTCACTAAGACAGAAAGATAAAATCTTCCAATGGAGACACCTTTTCCAGTGGCAACTGTCTAGGGCCGCGTACACACGATGAGACATGTCCGCTCAAACATGTCCGACGGACCGTTTGCAGCGGACATGTCTCATCGGATTTTGGTCCGATGGCGTGTACACACCATCGAACGAAAATCCCCTCGGGCTGAGGACGCTGTGACGTGGCGGTGACGTTGACGCCGCCACGTCACCACTCCAGGAAGTAAAATACTTCCACGCATGCGTCGAATTCATTTGACGCATGCGCGGAGATTTCTGTCCGATGGTTTACTAACCAGCGGACATATCCGACGGACTTGTCTCCGGCGGACAAATTTCAAAGCATGCTTTGAAATTTGTCCGCTGGGAAAACATGTCCGCTAGCCCGTACACACGATCGGAGATGTCTGCTAAAACGGTCCGTCTGACCAGTTTCAGCAGATAAATTTGATTGTGTGTACGCGGCCTAAGAGGGGAATGTTTCTCACTTTGTAGAGGTTTCCTCTCAATTCCTGTTGTAACTCTCCATCTAAATTAGCTCTTAAACTTTAAACTACAGTACAAAAGAATTGGTCCCTCATTTACATCAGGATTGTCTTCTCAGGATTTATCCTTCATCTTTTTTGTTTCCAATAGATACCTATCAGGGCTTTTTTTTCAGCTGGAACTTGGTGGAACTCTGACTCCGCTCCCTGCTGACCACTATTACTTGAAAACACAAAAGTCTGGCTTCTATGCTTACAAGTAACATCTTGTTCCCCAACAGCTCCCACAGATTAGATCTCCTGTGTGGCTCCCACTGAGTGAAGGATAGGGACGAAGGATGGGGACAAGGGACATGCAGGTACATGGGTTGCAGTACAAATGCCACATCACCACTAGATAATCTCACAACAAGTGAGAGAGGTGGAGCCAACTATAGTATGCAGGGAGGTACTATAGCTCGCTGGGTGCTTCAGCTTAATACACCAACAAAATTAGGAAATGTGGAAGATGGTGGAGCTTTTAAGGAGATGGAGAGAAGATGGGGCAGTAGAGGGGGGTTGTAAGCAGAGGTCAGAGCTGAAGAGGGGTAAACGTGAGATGTGGATGGGGGATGCAGAGGTAAACAGCTGGTAAGACTGAATTCTGCACTCTGTATGTAGCACACCGCTAAACTTTGCACTAAACTGTATGCAGCGCACCCCTGAGCTCTGCACTATTTATGTAGCACACCCTAAACTCTGCAGTCTGTGTGTAACCCCCTCCCTGAACTCTGCACTTTGGACATAATGGACTCCTGGTATTTAAAGCGGAAGTAAACCCATCCATAAAGCAGTTTCATGTCCGGCAAGTGCCGTAAATGTAACACTCCCATTGGTTGTGCTCTCAACCAAACTGAGAAACTATCCAATGACTGGTGTCTAAATTGATCACATGTGCAGCATCATGGCAGTTGTAGATTAAACAGAGGAAAAGATGGCAGCTTCCTTGGCTGAAAAGGATAGGGGAGTTTACTTACACTTTAATAACTCTGTTTAGACCCTCCCGCTGTTAGTGAAATTTGACCACACCCACTATTTGATGCAGTTTAAAGGGTGTGTGTAAGGGATGGGGAGGGGGGTCGTGATTGAGTTCCTGTACATATTTTCCAATAAAAAAAAGCCTTGGACACCTTTTAAACTTTCATACACCATTTGGATTTCTTTTTTTATGTATTAAAAACTTTTTGGAGTCCTACAGCCCATGACTGGGAAGTTTTATTTTATTTCTTTTTATTCTGTATCACAAATATTTATTTATTTATAAGAAAAAAATTGTCTTGCAAAGGTCATGAATAATACCCAGATTTTTTTTAACCTTCAGAGACAGAGAAAAACATTTGGCTAAAGGAGTTTAAGAGCATTCAACCAATACCGTAAACAGCATAACACTATAGGCCAGGGGTCAGCAACCTTTTTCCACTTAAGGGCCAGATTCAATGTACAGTATGTAAATGCATGGAGGGCCGCATTCTCCTTTTAAAAATTAAGATAACATTACACAGCCCCCGCACCTCTGGCCCCTTTTACAATACACAGCCCCGGCACCTCTGGACCCCTTTACATTACACAGCCCCCCTGAATATTACACAGCTCCCCCTGCACATCACACAACCCCCCCTGCATATTACACAGCCCTCTTCATATTACACAGCCCCCCCCCCCCCCAGCTGTGTAAGCACGGAGGGATGGGACAGTTTACATTTTTTTTTCTATTTTTTTTTCACTGTCCCTTTGAAAAAAACATCCCTTGTGACAGTAATAGGTAATAGGCAGTGACAGGTACTTTTTATGGAGAGATCTGGGATAAGATCTATAAGACCCCAAATCCCTCCTTTGCACTTAAAAGCATTCTAAAACGCCAAGTTTGGTTGTTTTGAATACTGTAATTTTTAAACATTTGGCAACTTTAAGTCTGCTGTAAACCAGAAGTGATGTCATAACCTCACTTCCGGGTTACTAGATCTGAGACCCAAGCTTTGTTTGGGTCTCCAGCCAGCCAGCGGACATTGTGGCTGGTTGCTCCAGCCTCTCGGTGGGACAGGAGAGCCTGTGGGTGCATGTGAATTCATCACAAGCACCAACATGCCGAACATTTAGCTGCAGCGGGCCAGGTGCGGCCCGTGGGCCGTAGGTTGCCAACCTCTGCTGTAGGCTAAGAACATTTGACTAGAAAAAGGAAACAATATGGAGGAGATGTCTGCTAAGTATATGGACATTCCTGTGCTTACCACAGGGTTATTAATCAGCTACTGCACAGGGAACTGCTATATAGAATTGATACAATGTTGTAGAGATGGAACTGTGTTGTTTACCTTAGGTCAGGGGTTGGGGATATGACATGCCACTGCATTAATGATGGCATGCAAAGGAAGTCTGGGTCACCCTTCTTCCATAAACCAACAATGGCGGCTGTGACTGGGTACACAGAGGAGAGCATGGCTGGTTCCTTCCCACCTCAAATCTGCCCACCTCACTCTTTTTGCCTGCATTGAGCAATGTTGAGCATGGCCAGATCTAAGGAGTGATGCCCCCCCCACACACACACACCAATGAATACTGTGCCAGGCTTGGTGAACTCCTCTTCCCATCTCCGCACTGCATAAAGCCTAGGCACAAGGCATGTAGCAGAGCTCCTTGTCCCTACACAGCACATACCTTCTCTCGAGATTGGAACAACAGCATAGCTGCAGTAGCCAGCTACATGCTGTGCAGATGGATCCTGTCTGTAAAATAATGTGATCTCAGCTATATGCGTGTGGGGATTAGGAGCTCTTCTGAGTGCCCTGCTGGCAGTGACCTCTGTCCTCTGCCCTGCTGAATCCATCCTCTGCCCTGCTGGCCCCTGTCCCCCACCCTGCTGAACCCAGTACACTACTCTGCTAACCCATGTCATCCATCCTGTTTACACCTGTCATATGCCCTGCTGACCCCTGTACACTGCCCTGCTGACCCCTGTCTTATGCCTTGCTGACTTCTGTACACTACCTACAAATGAAGGGCTTATAAGCAATGCCCTACAAACTGCTGATCCTATGCACTGCCCTGCTGACATCCTAGCCTCTGCCCCCTGACATATTTTACTGCACCCTACATCAGATAGGCTATATCCAGGCCTGATGTTGAGTTGGATGCCCTATGCTATTTGCTCTCCTGTGGACTGGTAATTAATCAGCTTTTGGAAACTACTAATTTAAAGGTGCAGGAATTGGGGTGTTCGCACTAACCTGAGGTCTAATGGTGCAAGACCTGGAGCTGCAGAAATTGGATCTCATCCTATATGTGGTGAAATTGGGGTGATCTTATGTGTGATGATATAGGAATTGGGACTAACCTGAGGTCTAATGGTGCATGAATCTGGCTGGTGTAAAGGTGCAGTAACTGGGTTGATCTGAGGTGTGAAGGTGCAGGAATTTGGCTTATCTGAGGTGTTAAGGTACACACACTGGGGTGATCTGAGGTGTAAAGGTTCAGGAATTGGGCTAATAGAAGGTTTGAAGGTGCATGAACTGGCTTATCTAAGGTGTGAAGGTGCAGGAATTGGGCTATCTGAGGTGTGAAGGTGCAGGTATTGGGATGATTTGAGCTGTAAATATGTAGAAATTGTGGTGATCGTAGGTATAAATGTAAAATTTGTAAATTTAATCCCTGACATCCAATCAGTATACAGCTCCTTAAGAACTGTCATGAAATTGCCATAATACTGTATATGTGGAACATTCTATGAATCCCAGATTTTCTGCCTGGGATGAACCTGCACATTTCTGCTCCTACTGACAAATCGATTCCCCTTCTATTGATACACTGTGTAGAGGCAAACACCCTAAAACATTTTGAGTTATTAAAACGAGAATTGAATCCTCAGAGCTCTCTTTCATTTTGGACCTACCGCCAGCTGCATAATTATACACAGGTTTCCCAGACCAAAAAACAGTTGTTTAGACCAACAACTCCCTTTGAACAAATTTGTTTGGCTGGAGCTCCGGTACCTAGAGCTACCTCTCTCACGTACTCATGGCTCCAACGAGATAGGGGGGGGATACTCTCCGGAATACGAGTACAGTGGGAAAAGGCGATTAAAACAAGCTTCACTGATAAGCAATGGAAACGTGCCTGTATTTTTGCCCATAAGTGTTCTATTGGTACAAGATTTCAGGAAACGTCTTATAAGCTTTTAACACAATGGTATGCCACTCCAGATAAAATTAAAAAATGGTACCCACAGACATCAGATTCTTGCTGGAGATGTGAGCAAGACCAGGGGTCTATTTTTCACATCTGGTGGGAATGTCCTCGTGTGAGACCCTTCTGGGACAGGGTGTGTGAGGTGATCAAGGCCATTACGGATACCACAATCTCTCTCTCTCCCGCATGTTGTCTACTCCATATTGCGGATTGTTCTATGCAGCATTATAAAAAATCACTGGTTAGACACCTGCTCAATGCAGCGAAAGTCTTAATTCCCAGGCACTGGAAATCAAAGGATATTCCTTCTATTCCAGAATGGCTTAGCTCCATAGAGAATATCCACCAAATGGAGGAAACGGTAGCCATTGCCAGGGAATCGTCAAAGAAATTTAATCAGATGTGGTCACCTTGGGTGGCGTCTAGATACTCAGATCAATACTCACAATTAGATATGAGATGAGATTGTGGTTGTAGTTTTGATCTTTTCTTGTTCACTCCCATTGGTATATAGAGATTCTAGATGAGCCGTTTGGGCACAGTGTCTCCCCCCCCCCCCCTTTTTTTTTTTTTCTTCTTCTCTTCTCTCTTTCCTTTTTCTTTTTCTTAGTAGTAGTTAGTAGCGGGTGACATCCTAGGTTGTGATGTTTCCCTTTGCTATCTTGTGTCATAAGATATAAAAGTAGCTTACTTTTCAGAGTATGTATTGATATGTTTTGATTTGTGTTTTCGGTACCCTGGCTGTATTTTGTACTCTGATTTTTCTTTTTTCCAATAAAAACAAACTTTGATTCAAAAGAACATTCTATGAATCCTTCTTTGTTTATGCAGCCTTGGACCACCTTGGATTGGTAATAGGGTACCCTAAAAAACACATGCATAGCCATCATTAAAATGATTAGCACTTATATTGTTAGGGGTACATGGAGTCACTATTTAAATCCCTCGTCCTCATTTTAGTATTGTTATCATAGTCATTAGCTGGATAGCACTTCCCCTTTGTTAGACCATTCTGGGTGGATTCTTTTACACGATTCCTTATTCATCATTCCTCATTTTTACTAAACATGGAGCTCTGGGATGCCGCACCCAAGTCCTCCCCAGTAAAATATACCATTTGTTCATATAGCCAGACCGACCAAAAGTCTAGAGTCTAAAGTCTAATGATTAAAGGTCTGAAGACCCAAATTTATTGTGTCAAACTCTCTTATTTTTGTTTGTTTATTTTTATTTTATTATGGCAGTTTGCTCTTTGCTTTTCTCTATTTTTCTATCTTCCCTTTGCTCATAGTCCTGGTATTTTACCTGGTTGCAGTGGACTATGTTCTTTGTAACATGTATCATACACATGGCATTGTTGAGATGTTTGATGTCTGTTATTTTGACTATCTATTGAGATATTCTGTACTGATGTTTAGCATGTATTGCATGTTACACCTCTTCTCTTCAATAAAAAAGAATGAAACAAAAAAAAAAATATACCATTTGAAATATCTGTGGGATTTGTGGTCATTCTTTATCTTTCACATATATCTATATATATATATATATATATATATATATATATATATATATATATATATATATATCCAACATATTTTTTCTTATCTTTCCTTGGATGGCTGACTACGGATTATATACAAATACTTAGTCCATTTTTGGAATTCTTGAGTGATCCTTATGAATTTTCCAGGGGATGTTAAATGTTTTAAATGGGTGAGGGTAGTACTGTTGTTTACTTAGGTATTGATTGATTATGAACTGTGGTTGTCGTACTTAAAATTAAAATTTGCACACAATATCAGTGTATAATTTTCCGCAGACCGGTTTCAGCGGACATATTCAATCGTGTGTGTGGCCAGCAGACAGGTTTCCAGCAGACAAAAGTTTTAAAGCATGCTTTAAAACTTGTCTGCTGGAAAGCTGTCTGTCGGATATGTCCGCTGGTTAGTACGCCTAACCAGCCGACTGAAATCTCCTGCATGTGTCAAATGGATTCGATGCATGCGTGGAAGTATTTTACTTCCTGGTTTGGTGACGTGGCATCATCAACGTTACCGCCGCGTCACCGCACTGTCTGTCCGCGGGGATTTCGGTTTGATCGTGTGTACACACATCAAACCAAAACATCCCAGGAGACATATCCGATGAAAACGGTCTGTCGAACCGTTTTCATTGGATATGTCTCCTCGTGTGTACGCGGCCTTAGACTTGGTGGTGCACGGATCTGGGATCGTTGAGCTGCAGATCTAGGGAGGAGAGAGCTGGAGCAGTTCCTGAGAGCCTTTGATTTCTGCCCGATACCCCTGGTGGGGAGCAATGTCTGGTGAGTGGGGACCCCTGAGGGGAGCACCGGGACCACCGCAAATCATTGTGCATAGAAACACCTCCTCCACAGCAAGAAATCCCCATATGATTTGGATTTTTAACACCATCAGCATGCATTACAGTATATGTCCTAGTGTATATCAATTTGTGGGACTGACGTCTTTTTTGCTACTGACTGAATGTCATCATATTGGTCTATATGTTCTTTACATCACTTGGACTATTCAACGAGAAGGCAGCTGAGGGCTGCTGGGTGTATATACAGTATATATATTATTTGAAGGTTTTTGTTCTTTTGTATATTTTCTAGGATTCTCAGTGTGACCTTAGGTGGCGTTAGTCAAGGTCTGTGTGGGCCTTGGTCACCGTATTTACAGGTTTTGCTGGGGAGCATTGCTCACACTGGCTGAATTTCACCATCACTTGGTGTACTTAATGAAGAGGCAGGTATAGTCTGCCGTATATGTATACATACACATGTTTTAGTTTGTGTTCACATCTAATTTTCAGGATTCCTACTGTGACTTTAAGTAGTAGCTAAGGCCTGTGGTGGGCCTGGTTACCATACATATAGAGCACTGATCACTTTTTTTTTTTTTTTTTTTTAAATATGTTTTTATTAAAGAAGTTGCATAAAAAAATACAATAAACGCATATAAACATTTTTCAGGGATGTCATACAGATTAACAGTAGAAGATGGGAGTCCTCACAGTAAGTTACGAGTGTATAAAAACAAGCATAGGGGTGGAGGAGCTCCCAGTACAGGAATTAAAGAAGCACAACAAACCCGTATGACATGGGGGGGGGGGGTAGAGGAGTAGAGGAGGGGGCTGAGGAAGGGCCGAGGAGGGCCAGTCATAAAAAAAAAAAAAGAAAAAGGGAAATCAGTGTCACAACAACTAGAAACAACAAGAGAGGGGAGGGGGGGGGGGAATATGTTAGCGCCCTGGGGGATCTTGGTAAATAAAAGACATGCTCTCAAAGTTCACCATCTCCGTGGGGGTGAGTGTAAACAACATGTAGGGTTTCCATAGGCGATAGAAACGAGCCCTGCTTCGTTCATGAGTTAGGTCCGTGGTAAGCTTGTCCTTGTAGAGTAATTTCAACATTTCCTGTTGGACTTGGAAAAGAGCCGGGCTAACATCGGATACCCAGTTCTGTAGGATGGCTCTCCTGGCGAGGAGCAGGCAGATCAAAGTCCAATCTTTGCCAGGGTGTGTAGATAGGGGCGACCAGGGGAGCAGTTGTGTGTCCCAATGGCCAAAGATGAGCAGTAGAGGTCCTTGGGTACCTTCAGCAGGGTAACCTTGAAGACATATTGGATAACTTGGTCCCAAAAGGCGGTGATGTATGGGCAAGCCCAAAAACGGTGAGCTAAACTTGGTTTGGGATGCTGGCAGAGGGGGCATTCTGGGGTGGTATGGGTTCTGTTGAAGGGGATGTGGGCCCGATGGACGATTTTGATCTGAGTCTCTCTCCAGATCTCGTTGGGGGTGAGTCTGTGGACGGTGTTGAGACCATGCAGAAGTTTCTCCACCAGCTCCGTGTCGGGGAAGTCTTTTGACCAGTTGGCTGCGGGAGAAGACTGAAGAGGGAGGGTGGTTTGCAGAAGAAGAGGGAGATATAAGTCCGAGATCTTGTAAGTACCCTGGGCGAGAAGAGTGTCTATGAAAGAACTTTTAAACCGTTTGCTATCATCCCTGCAGGTGTTTTTCAAGAAACTGATGCACTGCCCGTATTGGAATATGTGGGATGGAGGGAGTGAGAATTTGTCTGCCAGGGCTCTAAAACCGATGGGGCGACCCGACTGTGGGTCGCACAAAGAGAAAAAGTCCTCAAGTCCCCCAGCTTTCCAGATGAGATACGGCTGGTTTTCTAGCCCGGGGAGAAAACATGGGTTGCCCTGTATTGGGGTGTATCGGGAGATAAAAGGAGGGAGATTGAGGGCCTTCCTAACTTCTCTCCAGGCGATGACAGTGTCTCGGAGAAGAAGATTGTGTTGGAAGGGCGGGGGGATGGATTTCCACCGGCAATGTAAAAGGGCGGTCAGGGAGAAGGGGCGGACCATTGCCGATTCCAAGGGGAAGTTGGAGCAGCGGGAGGATTGAGACACCCAGTCTAGGCTCGTTCTCAACAAACAGGCCAGGTTATACAATCTGATGTTGGGCAAGGCAATGCCCCCCTCACGCCTGGGAAGATGGAGCTTGACAAACGCAATGCGCGCCCTCTTGCCTCGCCAGAGAAATTTGGATATAGCTGTATTTAGAGCCTTAACGTCTTTGTGTCGTAGGAGCAAAGGAACGGTCTGTAGAGGGTAAAGCAGGCGTGCAAAGCTGACCATCTTTACTAGGTGGCATCTACCCAGTAGCGAGAGGGGCAGTTCCATCCAATTGTCCAATTCCCGGGAAATTTTCGTAAACAGGGGGGGGTAGTTGAGATGGTATAGGGAAGAGGGCAGCTTACCTATTTTGATTCCCAGGTATGTAATGTGAGATTTTGCAACCGTGAATAGGGAGTTTTGAGACCAGGAGGGAGCAGAGTGGGATCCTATGGGGAGAATTTCGCTTTTACTGTAGTTGATGCGAAGTCCCGAGCACAGTCTGAATACGTCGAAAGTGTCTTTTATAGTGGACATGTCCCGGGAGGGGTTAGATGTAAAGATAAGGACATCGTCAGCAAAAAGGGAGGTACGTAGGTCCTGGTCCCCTGTCCTGATGCCATGAAGAGGGGCTAGCTGGGTCAGATAGCGGGATAGTGGTTCTAGGGCAATATTGAAAAGGAGCGGGGATAAAGGGCAGCCCTGTCTCGTCCCTTTGTAGAGACGGAATTCATCTGAGAGGAGGCCCGCAGCCACCAATTTTGCGGCCGGGGCTGTGTACATGGACCTGATGAGGTGGACAAAGGGGCCTAGGAAGCCCATTTTTGACATAACCATGGAGAGCCATTCGAAGCTAACATTATCGAAGGCTTTCTCCGCGTCCAACGTGATGATGGCATAGTCCCCTTTCGGGTCGCATTTTGCGTGTTCCAGGGCAAACATTACCTTCCTAATGTTCATGGTGGCTGTTCTACCTTTCACAAAACCGGATTGGGAGGGGTGAATCAGGGAGGGGATGATGACGGATAACCTGGTGGCAACAATCTTGGAAAGGATTTTGACATCGAGGTTCAAGAGCGAAATTGGCCTATACGACCCGGGTTCTAGCGGATCTTTCCCTTTCTTCTCCAAAAGCTTAATGATAGCTTGGTTACCAGTAGGTAGGTAGGGGCCGCCCGACCAGATGTGCTGGTAAAGGCCTTGAAGGGTGGGGGTGACAGCAGCACTGAAGGATTTGTAGAATTCCCCCGTGAAACCGTCGGGGCCTGGGGCCTTGGAGGGGGAAAGGTTCTTAATGACATTTAGAACCTCCTGCATGGAGATGGGGGCATTGAGGGCTTCGAGCTGGGTAGGAGAGACTTGATCCAGAGAAATTTTTTTGGAGAAAGTCGAGGGCAGTGGGTTTGTCTATGGGGTCAGGGGCGTAGAGGGAGGAATAGAATCGGTGCATAGTAGCATTGATGCCTTTCGGGTCGCTATGCACAGAACCCGACGCATCCCTCAGGGACGTGATGTGTGTTGGGCGGGTAGGACCTTTGCTCAGTCTGGAGAGAAGTCTACCTGCCTTGTTGCCAAATTTATGTAATGAGGCATCCAGACGTGCCTTTTGGGTCTGCTCAAGTGTCGCCGCCCAGGTATCAAAGGATTGTTTGGCCATAAACCAGGTCTTCCGATTGGAAGGGGAGTCATCTGTGTATAGGGAACGTTGTGCTTGATGTAATAGTGCGCTGGCTTTTTTGTAATGGCGGAGGGTATGACGTTTAAAGGATGCAGCGTAAGCTATGATACAGCCTCTGAGGAAAGCTTTACCAGCTTCCCAGAAAAGGTTAGGATTCTCTATGTGCGACGCGTTATTTACAGCGAACTCCGACCAAGCTTTTTCCAAATGTTGTTTGAAGTCGGAGTTATTGTGTAGGTAGGAGGGGAACCGCCATAACCTGGGGTTAGAATGTAAGTCAGGGTCGTCCAACTCTAGGGAGACAGGGGCGTGGTCAGAGATCACAATGTCGTGGACGTCCGCTTCGGAGATCAATGGGAGGAGGGGGTCAGAACAGAATAAATAGTCCAGTCTCGTAAATACATTATGGGGGTTGGAGTAAAAAGTGAATTCCCTGTCTGCAGGATGGCGTAGGCGCCATATGTCATGGAGGAGTAGGGAGTCCATCGTTGAGGCCAATAATGTCTGGGTGGGGGGCAGTGAGGGGGGGCGTGTATTCCGAACGGAGGATCTGTCATCGGTTAGGTGCATGGTGGAGTTGAAATCCCCGCCCAGCAAGTGGGGGAGAGCCGGGTCGCGCAGAACCCAAGTCGTGAGGTCCCCAAAAAATTTGCTAGTGGGATTGTTGGGTGCATAAACGTTAGTAATGATAAGGACCCTAGTCCCCAGTTTGACACGGGCGGATACAAAGCGGCCCTCAGAATCTGAGTCAGTGGATAGGATCGTGCATGGGAGGTTTTTGTTAACGAGGATCACTACACCTGCTTTGCGACCACAGGAGTCGGACCCGAGGACCGTGCCCACCCAGAGTTTTTTTAGACGTGGAAAGTCAGGTGTGGCTAAGTGGGTTTCCTGAAGGAGGGCAATGTCAGTTTTAAGTCGTTTAAGGTGGCGTAAAATTTTCATTCTCTTGTTGGGGGAGCGTAGCCCCTTGACATTCCAAGAGACTATTTTCATGTTGGGTGGACTATTAGGGGGATGTGGGCAGGAAATGGAGATTCAGAGTGTGGGGGCGTACAGCATGGCATGGACAAGTAGCAAGGAGAGAGAGCGGAGCGACTGTTGTTTTGGAGAGAACTCGGAGAGGTGGACGGTGCGTCTAGGGCAGGGCGAAGGTACAAAGGCAGGGGTGGTGGGAAATGAGGGGGGGAGTGGGAGTGAACATAGCAAAAAACAAAAACAGGGAACTTCACTTTTTTCCGCATGGAGTCACTGATTAGGCCAACTCCCAACCCAGGACCCACCATGCTGTATCTTACCCGTGAAGTTAGACAGGGGGCAGAGGCAGCAGGAGTAGAGCGTGGGGGGGGGTACGGCCCAAGCAGGGAGCCGTCTGGAAGAAACGGAAAGAAAATCACATACAAGTCAAACGTACAGCAGAACACAGTGCAAAAAAACACCCATGCGGATTACATTGGGCAACGGTTAACAAGAACTTAGGAGAAACTGTAAGCCTACCGGGAGCCCTCGCGGGCGAGGGAGGGGCGAAGGCCCAACCTGGAAAGGCGTGTGGCCGGGGGGGGGACCAGGAGACATCGAGAGTGGTACTTAGTTACCGCAAAGAAGTGTAGAAGTCCAGAGTAGATCAGGAGGAGGATGCGCGTTGCTGGTCTGGTCCAGATGCTCTGAAGCGTTTCGGAGAGTCCTTGCGTGGGCTACCATGTTCCAGGGCCCGATTTGTGGTTGATGATCTGGGTGGGGGGTTGAGGTGAGAGCCCGACCGGAGCGACCTCAGGAAAGCCTCCGCGGCCGAGGGATCGTGGAAAGATAGTTGTTCCCCGTTGGGTCCTTTGAGTCGCAGAACCGCCGGAAATGCCAGAGTGAATTTAACCTGTAGGCGGTGGAGTTCTGAGCAGATCTGCTGGAACGCTTTCCTTCTCTTGGAGACCTCAACAGAATAGTCTGCAAAAACCAGGATGTTGATGCCATCTACCTGAAGAGACCTGGACTGTCTGAACTTCTGCAGGATGAGGGCCTTCTCTGAATAGTTGAGGTACTTAGCGATGACAGGGCGAGGCGATTTGCGGTCAGAGTTATAAAGACCCATACGGTGGGCGCGTTCGACAATGCAGGGGCCTGGGATGCCCAGAGCTGCAGGGATGCGGTTGGCGCATAGGTCAGAGAGCACTGAGGGTTGTAGCGATTCAGGGATGCCCACGAAACGCAGGTTGCTCCTCCTGGATCTGTTCTCCAAATCATCCAGCTTATCGAGTATGTATTTATTCGTCTTGTCCTGAGCCTGTTCTGTGGATTGGGTCTGATAGAGTTCTTCTTCAATGTTGGTAATGCGGTGTTCAGCTTCGTTCAGCCTGGATGTGTGTTCCCCCAGTTGGGCCTGGATCTTCTGCATGCCTGAGTGGACAGCCCTCTCAACTGAGGAGGCAATCATGGGAGACAGCAGGGCGGCCACTGCTTGAGCTATGAGCTCAATATTCTGCTGATCCCCAGTGTGTAGAGGGGATGGAGAGGGCAGGACAGCTTGGGAGGGGGGTGGAGGGGCTGGAGCAGCGCTCACCTCCATCGCAGGATTCGATTCTGCGGCCGAATCCGAGTAGGCCGAAGCCGGGGCCTCGATTTGCGGCTGCCCCGTCCGTGCCGCGGCGGCCGCGTACGATCGCGCGCCGCCTTTTTCAAGGAATTTGTCCATCGCCGTGCTGGGAGGGGACCCGGATGGTGCTGGGGGTGGATGGAAGCGGGTCTGCCGGCTTTATATGCCGATTTCTGGGGTCTGGTGCGGGAGCTGAAGAAGGAGTCAGCTACTCCATACGGCGCCGGAACCGGAAGTATTAGCACTGATCACTTTAATAGTTAGACTGTTCACCAGGCTGGTATACACTAGTATTATATTCACTAGGTTGGTTGATGTAAACTTTTGTTCACAGTTGCACATCAATTTCACGTCATGGCACTGTATTTGCACTATACTATCACATGTAGGGGAGGATACTTAAGCAGCGCCACTACCCCCACATTCATCAATCCTTTTTATCACTAACCTTTAGGGGTCAGTTTTAGGGGGGCAGCAGCTAATCAAGCTAAGTCTAAGCGCAGGTTACTTACCACATATTTTTATATAAAAGATTTATTTAAAATTATATTTAAAGTAAGTGTGTATTCATACTTCATAACAATTAACCACTTTCTAAACGCCTGAAGTACATATTATCAGGGATTCGCCATGACATAGGAATGTGCGTGCACACATGAGCATGCAGGTCACTGGACAGAAAAGGCAGCGGCGCGTGTATATGCGCATGCACTGGCGCGCATGTGTGCGTGTGTGCGCGCTCTAAGCGCTGTTTGGTGCCAATGGGCCTTTTAAAGGACAGAAGCTGCACTTGCCCAGCATGGCCCAGCTTTATGAGGACCCTCAGCGGACTTCCACAGCGGAATCTGCTCTGTTTGTGCTGCAGTAAGGCCGCAGAGAGGCTGAGGACTATGTTACAGACTTCAGGCGCTGAAGCCAGACACTCAATGGAATGATGCTGCCCTATGACACCAATTCCGCATGGGTATTTCTGAAAGTTTCAAGGATGAGCTCGCCAGAGTGGGTATACCAAATACTCTTGAAAACCTGACACATATACTGCAGCAAGGCGGCTCTAGTATGCAAAATTCGGTACCTGTACGTGATTTTGCTAATAGCCACTGACGGGGGGGCACGTGCGCTCCGCCAGAGCTACGTGTACGCGCTGATTGGCCACAGGAGAAGCCAATGAGCAGGCCCGGCGGACGTGATGTCTATCAGCAGGCCCGGTGGATGTCGGTGGTGGTCCATCGGCCACCCGCGATTGCTCTTTCCAGAAACAGAACGGCGGTCTGCCAATTTAAACAAGCAGAGTGCCATGCTGTTAGGCATGGACACTCTGATCTAGTGTTCCTGCTAATCAGGAACACTGATCAGAGTGTCCATGCAGTGAGCCCATGCCCCCAAACAGTTAGAAACACACTGAGGAACACAGTTAACCCTTTGACACAGTACTGTATCGCAAAAAAATGGCCTGGTCATTAAGGGGGGTAAAACTTTCCGGGGGTGAAGTGGTTAATATACAGGTCGTTCTCAAAAAATTAGCATATTGTGATAAAGTTCATTATTTTCTGTAATGTACTGATAAACATTAGACTTTTATATATTTTAGATTCATTACACACAACTGAAGTAGTTCAAGCCTTTTATTGTTTTAATATTGATGATTTTGGCATACAGCTCATGAAAACCCCAAATTCCTATCTCAAAAAATTAGCATATTTCATCTGACCAATAAAAGAAAAGTGTTTTTAATAAAAAAAAGTCAACCTTCAAATAATTCTGTTTAGTTATGCACTCAATACTTGGTCGGGAATCCTTTTGCAGAAATGACTGCTTCAATGCGGCGTGGCATGGAGGCAATCAGCCTGTGGCACTGCTGAGGTGTTATGGAGGCCCAGGATGCTTAGGTAGCGGCCTTAAGCTCATCCAGAGTGTTGGGTCTTGCGTCTCTCAACTTTCTCTTCCCAATATCCCACAGATTCTCTATGGGGTTCAGGTCAGGAGAGTTGGCAGGCCAATTGAGCACAGTAATACCATGGTCAGTAATAGTGTTGAGCGGAATACGCCATATTCGATTTCGCGATATTGCGCGAATATATAGAAGAATATTCGCTAATATCGAATATTCGTGATATTTTATCCAAAAAAATTTTTGCGAAAATTTCGCTAATGCTAACACAAATTTCGCTAACACTAACTCTACACTAACTCTACTTTAAAGAAAGGAGAATAAGGGGGCAAAAGAAGGGCGGAGAAGATAATCGCGCAATATTCCTATTGCGCGATTATCTTCTCCGCCCTTCTTTTGCATCAGAGCCAATCAGAATAACTCGAATATTCGGCAAAAGGAATATCACGCAATATTTCTTTTGCCGAATATTCGAGTTATTCTGATTGGCTCTGATGCAAAAGAAGGGCGGAGAAGATAATCGCGCAATATTCCGTTTGCCGAATATTCGAGTTATTCTGATTGGCTCTGATGCAAAAGAAGGGCGCATCAGAGCCAATCAGAATAACTCGAATATTCGGCAAAAGAAATATTGCGCGATTATCTTCTCCGCCCTTCTTTTGCATCAGAGCCAATCAGAATAACTCGAATATTCGGCAAAAGGAATATCGCGCAATATTCCTTTTGCCGAATATTCAAGTTATTCTGATTGGCTCTGATGCAAAAGAAGGGCCGAGTAGCTGATGCGATATTTAATGTTGCCGAAAATTCGCAATGCGAATTTTCGGCAACATAAAAGAATCGCATCAGCTACTCGGCCCATGGTCTCTCTCTAATCATACCAGCAATGCTTTTAGATGTCGATGGAGATCACTAGGATGTGATCTGTTTTAAAATAAAATTTGAAAATATACGAATATTCGCCATAGCAAATATTCGCCGCAATATTCGAGTTATTCGCGAATACTCGAATATGCAATATTCGTAGCGAATATTCGCAATGCGAATATTCGTGAGCAACACTAGTCAGTAAACCATTTACCAGATGTTTTGGCACTGTGAGCAGGTGCCAGGTCGTGCTGAAAAATGAAATCTTCATTTCCATAAAGCTTTTCAGCAGATGGAAGCATGAAGTGCTCCAAAATCTCCTGATAGCTAGCTGCATTCACCCTGCCCTTGATAAAACACAGTGGACCAACACCAGCAGCTGACATGGCACCCCAGACCATCACTGACTGTGGGTACTTGACACTGGACTTCAGGCATTTTGGCATTTCCCTCTCCCCAGTCTTCCTCCAGACTCTGGCACCTTGATTACCGAAGGACATGCAAAATTTGCTTTCATCCGAAAAAAGTACTTTGGACCACTGAAGCTGTACAGGTCAGGCGCTTTTGCCGCTGTTTCTGGTTCAAAAGTAGCCCATTTCCTGCACACGCCTGTACACGGTGGCTCTAGATGTTTCTACTCCAGACTCAGTCCACTGCATCCGCAGGTCCCCCAAGGTCTGGAATCGGTCCTTCTCCACAATCTTTCTCAGGGTCCAGTCACCTCTTCTCGTTGTGCAGCGTTTTCTGCCACACTTTTTCCTTCCCACAGACTTCCCACTGAGGTGCCTTGATGCAGCACTCTGGGAACAGCCTATTCGTTCAGAAATGTATTTCTGTGTCTTACCCTCTTGCTTGAGGGTGTCAATGATGGCCTTCTGGACAGCAGTCAGGTCGGCAGTCTTACCCATGATTGCGGTTTGGAGTAATGGACCAGGCTGGGAGTTTTTAAAAGCCTCAGAAATCTTTTGCAGGTGTTTAGAGTTAATTAGTTGATTCAGATGATTAGGTTAAGAGCTTGTTTAGAGATATGCTAATTTTTTGAGATAGGAATTTTGGGTTTTCATGAGCTGTATGCCAAAATCATCAATATTAAAACAATAAAAGGCTTGAACTACTTCAGTTGTGTGTAATGAATCTAAAATATATGAAAGTCTAATGTTTATCAGTACATTACAGAAAATAATAAACTTTATCACAATATGATCATTTTTGGAGAACGACCTGTATATGTTGACATACAAGGAATCCTAAATTTCTAAGTAAACCTCGGAAGCAAGCTGAGACTTGATTTAATTTTTGTTTGGAATATCCAACACCTAAAATGAAAGTGTATTAAATATTGACAAAGTATATATGTTGTTCTCATTAATGATTACATTTACTTTCCAAAGATTAAATATATATATATATATATATATATATATATATATATATATATATATATAATTTTATATACATCTTTAATGGAGTAGCTAAATTTACCTTCATCAACTGCAGTTACAAGGCACCCCCAGCATATAAATTATTACCCCTATCAAAACGAATATATCATCAATTGACTGATGTTTTTCTAGCAACACATGGTGAAAAGCTTCAGCTTACTGTTTGTATCCTCTATCCGTTTGCTTCCGCAATTTGTCCTATTTCAGACTGAGGGCTCTCATCTTTAAGCCATGTGTTGTGTTGATCTGATTGGGATCATTGCGATGCAGTACCTTTCCCGCATTATCCCAGGGGGAAGGGGGGGCAATTTTTCCTATTTCAGACTGAGTGCTCTCTTTAGTCATGTGTTGTATTGATCTCATTGCGATGCAGTACCTATCCTGCATTATCCTGTCGGGGGGGGGGGGGGGGCGCTGCAGAGTATCCTATGTCAGATCAATGTACAGGTGAAGATACGGCTTTAGCCCTTGAGCTTGGCGCAGCCCCCTCCTGTCATAGCTCTGACAGTGGGGCTTTGTCAATCCAATCCAGGATATTCTTGGGCGCATGATGTCGGTGTAGGGGGGATACAAGGCCGGCCTGCGGCTATTTTACTGGAGGCATGAGGAAGCAAGTAGAGGATACAAATAATAAGCTGTTTTTTTTAATATGTGTTGCTAGAAAAACATCAGTCAATAGATGATACAGTATATTAGTTTTGATGGGAGCAACAATTTAAATGCTGGGGGTGCCTTGTAACTGCAGTTGCTGATGGTAAACTTAGCTCCCCTATTTCAAGTCTTGAGCTACTAGCCAGGCCATAAGGGTTGCTCGCCACCAGTTGCCCCACCCAACTCCTACCATGCCCTTCCCTAATTCCACCCCTAAACACGCCCTCATAAATTATCTCATGAAATGACACTTAAATGTTTTATGCAGAATTAAGTTACAAAAATAAATATTAACACATTTTTCAGTACTGCCTATCAGTGCAGCCTCACCAGTGCCCATCAATGCAGCTTGACATGTGCCTATTAATGAAGCCTGACCTGTGCCCATCAATGCAGCCTGACCAGTGGCCATCAATGCAGCCTGACCAGTGCCCATCAATGCAGTGTGACCAGTGCCCATCAATGCAGCGTAACCAGTGCCCATCAATGCAACGTAACCAGTGCCCATCAATGCAGCGTGACCTGTGCCCATCAATGAAGCGTAACCAGTACCCATAAATGTAGCGTGACCAGTGCCCATGAATGCAGCCTGACCAGTGCCCATGAATGCAGCCTGACCAGTGCGCATCAATTCAGCGTAGCCAGTGCCCAACAATGAACTGTAACCAGTGCCCATCAATGAACCATAACCTGTGCCCATCAATGAACCGTGACCAATACCCATTAATGCAGCATGACAAGTGCCCATTAATGCAGCCTGACCAGTGCCCATCAATTCAGTGTGACCATTGCCCATCAATGCAGCGTGACCAATGCCCATCATTGCCGCGTAACCAGTGCCCATCAATGCAACGTAACCAGTGCCCAGCAATGCAGCGTGACCTGTGCCCATAAATGCAGCATGACCTGTTATCATCAATGAAGCGTAACCAGTGCCCATAAATGTAGCTTGACCAGTGTCCATGAATGCAGCCTGACCAGTGCCCATCAATTCAGCGTAGCCAGTGCCCATCAATGAACTGTAACCAGTGCCCATCAATGAACCGTGACCAGTGCCCATCAATGAGCCATAACCAGTGCCCATCAAAGAACGGTGACCAGTGCCCCTCAATGAACCGTGACCAGTGCCCATCAATGAACCATGACCAGTGCCCATTAAGGCATAGGTATGATTCAGACATATCTATGCCTCCAATTACCCCCCCTCCCCAATCCAGCACATCTCTTATTCCCCTCCCCACTTTCTCCCAGCACACATCTTGTTTAATCCTCCATTGTATCAATGCCTTCAGCACACAGGAAGGAGGTGGAGAGGGGTGGTCCCGGGTGGCTGACTACTCGTATTGAAATGGCCATGCTGCAAGGATCGCAGTGCAGGGGGGGGCACTGTCCATACTCGCCCTGCTCATTTTTTCACTCGCCAAATGCGAGCATGCGAGCAGAAATTTTGAGGTCTCTATATACACATATATATATATATATATATAGATAGATATATATAATCTTTGGAAAGTTAATTTAATCATTAATAAAATTAACATATATACTTTGTCAATATTTAATAGACTTTCATATTAGGTCTGTGAATCCTCATACCTTGCGGGTGTTGGATAATCCAGAATTTGTTTTTATCTCAGCTTGCTACCGAGGTTCACTTAGGAATTTAGGATGCCTTGTAAGTCAAAATATATATATTCATTATGATACCGTATATATTTTATATAGCTTAGACCAGTGGTTCTTAACCTGGGTTCGATCGAACCCCAGGGGTTCTGTGAGTGAGTCTCGGGGGCTTGGCGGAGGCCACACAGGGTCGCCGGTACAAGGCAGGGGCGGACGGGTGCTCTGGGCGATACCATTTCGTATCGCAGCACTGTACAAATTGTGTGCCGAGTGCACTGCTGCATCCGGGACCATCACCTCCCGTCTCCCTTTCCTGTCTGCTGTAGCCTGTTTACTCCCCCTATGAAGGAGTCTCTTGGTCCCTTCCAGCGGCCTGACGTCACTCCACTCACGGTCGGAAGGTTGGGACTCGGAGCGCTGCGCAGAGAGCTGTGTGTCAGTGCTGCCTGTGATGAGCAAGGACTAGTCTCGAGGAGCCTGCCTGACTAGTGGAATTTGAACCTAGCAGACAGTGTCCTAAAAAAGACTACTGAACTTGTTTAAAAGTAAGTAGAACCTGTTAAGAGCATATAATTAAATGGCTGGATTGGGGGGGGGGGGGGGGGGGGGGGGGGGAGGTGACCAGAACTTTATTAATATACAATGGCAGATAAAATGTTTTTGTGTTATTTTAAATGAGCCTTCTCTGACTAGCAAAAAATATATATATATAAATTGCAGCCTCACTATGCCATCACATGCAGCCTCTGTGCCATCAATTGTCGCCACTGTGCCCATCACTTGCAGCCACTGTGCCCATCACACGCAGCCACTGTGCCCATCACAAGCAGCCACTGTGCCCATCAAACACAGCCACTGTGCCCAACAAACGCAGCCACTGTGTCCATCTCACGCAGCCACTGTGCCTATCACACTGAGCCAATGTGCCCATCAAATGCAGCCACTGTGCCCATCACACGCAGCCACTGTGCCCATCACACGCAGTCACTGTGCCATCAATTGCCGCCAGTGTGCTGCCAGTTTGCCCCATCAATTGCTGGCAGTGTGCCCATCAACTGCCGCCGGTGTGCTGCCAGTTTGCCCCATCAATTGCCGCCAGTGTGCTGCAAAAAAAAAGAAATAGCATACTGTACATGTCGGAAGTATACTGAATGTAATGGTATATACATGTTTTTTAGGGTGAACCTCTGTAACTATGTCGAGCAAAAAAAGAAAGTGGTCGGACGACAATTAAGAAGGGTTCGGTGAATGCGCATATGAAACTGGTGGGGTTCAGTACCTCCAACAAGGTTAAGAACCACAGGCTTAGACCCTTTATCCCTCTCTGTGGCTGTCTAATCAGTTGTCTAGTTCATTTTTGTATGGGTGTCAACTACTAATGAAACTACAGATAATATTTGATACAATTCAAGATTTATAGTGAAAAATTGATTGAAAAGCTGCCAATACTTAGTTAGATGCATACTGTATAACTAAATAATTGTGTAAGACTTGTCATGTTATGAATATATAATTAAAAATCTGATTGTGTATAATATCTTAATTATCCTTTATGAATTGTTTGTTGTTTAATCTATATTGATGCATATACTCCTGAATAAGCTGTGCAAAAATTTGGCAAAACATGTTGAGTGGAAGCATCAATCTTAACATCAAATGTGATATATGTGTCTGTTAAATTTATCAATTTTACCAATTTATTTTATTGACGTAAAATAAATGATGATTTTAAAATTATATTTGTGTCTACTTGCACCTTTAAAAGTCCATAATTTTTCTGTTTTTTCTGTATTCAGATATCATACATTAAAAAGAAACCTTCAGTGACATACATTATACTGTAAAAAACAGGGATGGAGCCTACTACACACTAATAAATATTTTGGTAGCTGAGAGAATTAATGCGTAATGTTTTTAAACTGTGTCAATATCTGTTTGTCTAGAGTTCAAACACAGTAGGCGAGGCACTAACCTGATATGTTAAAATGGCATTTACCCAAAAGTACTTCTTTTGGCAAAACATATTAATGCATTTTTATGAGAGCCCTACCTAAATCACCCTACTTTATGCCTTGTACACACAATTGGAATTTCCGATGAAAACGTTTTTTCATCGGATATTCCAACCGTGTATGCCTTTATCGTATTATTTTCCAATGGAGTTTAGAAACAGAACGTCTTATTTTTTTTCTGATAGAAAAAAATCCTATTGGAAATTCCGATCGTGACGGAGAAAAAAAAACGTGCATGCTCCGGATCAAGTCGACGCTTGCTCGGAAGCATTGAACTTCATTTTTCTCGGCTTGACTTAGTGTTGTACGTCACCGCGTTTTGGATGGTTGGAATTTGGTCTGACAGTGTGTATGCAAGACAGCTTGAACGGAATTCAGATGGAAAATTCCATCGGATTTTATCCAATCGGAAATTCTGATCAAGTGTACAGGGTATTAGACTTTGTACTAAAATGACGTCATTAAGGTGTGCTCACATTCATCTAAAGGTAAAACAACTGGATTTTATCCCAAAATGAAATTAGAGCTTAGCATATTAGAAAAAACTGCCTTTAAAGAAGTGGTGTTGAATCTTAAAAGTTTTCTATAATTTCCAATGTGTATGACACCAACAAGGATTTTTTCTGCATGTTTTTACACTTTTTTTAAGTTTTTTGTTCCATGTCTTTTGTATGTTGTATGATGCGAAAAAAAAAAAAAGCAGCAAAGCATTTGATACAATTACCGTGTAAATACCGCGCACTTTTTTGCCCTGAAAATCAGGGCAAAATCATGGGTGCGCGGTATACGCCGATAGCCGCTTTCCCGCGTCTATTTCGAATACTGCGCCGGCATATACCGAGCGCAGTACACTCGGGTATAGTCGGGCAGACTCGGCTCCTCTCGCGCTGACGTCCTGGACGTACAGGACGTGAGTGCGAAAGGAGCCGAGCCTGCCTGACTATTCACGAGTGTACTGCGCCTGCATATACCGAGCGCAGTACACTCGCGTATAGTCGGGCAGGCTCGGCTCCTTTCGCGCTCACGTCCTGTACGTCCAGGACGTCAGCGCGAGCGGAGCCGAGTCTGCCCGAGTGTACTGCGCTCGGTATATGCCGGCGCAGTATTCGAAATCGGCACGGGAAAGCGAGGAGGACGCCGCAGAAGGACGAAGAGGACACCCGAAGCCGCAGACGGACACCGGACCCGACGAGGAGGACACCCGAAGCCGCCGATGGACGCCGTGCAAGACGCCAAAACTAAGTACAAAAAACGTTTTTTCCACAGGAATGGGGGCAACTTTAGGGGTGCGCGCTATACGCGGGAGCGCGCTATACCCCGATAAATATGGTAATTTTTAAAGACCAAAAGTAAAAGCCTTTGTAAAAGGAAACCATAGTCTATTGAGGTCAAGTTTATTCCTGTTTTTTTAAGTCTATAAGATTTTAAACTGTTGTCTTATATATATTCTGTTATGATCTATTGTACAGTATATACAGTCTATATCAAAAAATAAAAATTCTATACATGACAAAAATAGAAAATAAGGAGCTTCCCAAATCGGCAAATTGGTTCAATATGCATGATTTATTGTTTTCTCCATCATTGTAAAATAAGCAATTCCCACATTTGCAAGCTTTGGCACGTTTGTCGTCTTCTATAAAGCAAATCCTTAGATTGGAGCCAGCCTAGAATGGGATCATCTTCACTCCATTTAAGCCAGTGTTGTCTGGGGAGCGGGCACAGAAAGGCAGTGATTTAAAATTGTTGCTGTAGCCAGCATATAGTGTTCTTAGCCCATCCAAAAGTAATATTTCTTTTGGCTTAACATAAAGGGTAACTCCACTTTCAAGTGAAAAAAAATAGCAAATAAGAAAAAAATAGTATAGCATATACAATTGCGATTCAAGTCATATTGTAATTGAATGTTATTAAAAATTACCTTTCCTTTTCAGTTTGCAGCTCTGTCGTTTTCGGCAATATATAATGCAATGTGGCTACCTGGAGATGTTCTGTACATAGAATGTATACAGAAACATCATTTTCTGCTTGTGTGATTGGCTAACTGATTTTTCCAGAAGTCTAAACTAAGATACTTCCCAGATATCAGGCAAACCCTACAACAAAAATATCTAAAGGGATGCAGACCCTGCAATTTTCTTTAATAAAGTCCTGCAGGTGCAGCAGCTGATTGATAATTATACCTCAGACAGGAGGCTCATATCTTATGCATTAATCTTTCTTTATTAATGCTCACAGCAGAAACAAAACTGATCAGTATTCAAGCTTTTCTAAAAATAACATGAAACAGAAAAGCTGAAACTTGAAAACTAGAAAGAAACTACGTTTCCCAGCAGTCCTTGGGTCTGTGACCCCTCCCTCTGGCCTCTGCATATAAGGACTGCTCCTCCCCTTCCTATTCCTCTTAGTGATGGGAAGTTCGACTCTTTTAACTGAATCGGTTCATTTCGAGTCACTCACTGAAATGAACCGATTCAATGAATCGATTCTTCAGTTCTTCAGTTCACTTGCTGAGTCTACTGACAAGCAAGTGAACCAAAGCTCTGATTCAACCTTCTTAAATGATTAGAAGCAATAGAACGATTCTTCACAGGTTTGCAGGTCCTGGGGACATTTACTTGTATTTGGTTCTGTGCTCAGAGGACAATCATATAGTATCAGATCACAATTTGTCAGATTAGCCAGCTGGTGATGCACAAAAAGCTGTTTAAATGAAAAGTGGGTTTTTGTGCATGTGAATCAAATTCTGATGGGCCAACTTCAGTTAATATTGCTAACCATTGTATTTTTCCGTAGTCTTCACAGCGCATGCACAGTAAAAATTATCGGATTTTATTAGTGCGGGCGGGCAAAGTACCCACGGTAGTAAAATGTAATCTTTAGGCTGCTTTCACACTTGTGCAACTTGAAAGTCGTGCAATTTTTTCCACAATTTTTACTGTGACTTTGATGCAATTTTGATGCGACTTGAAGCAATACCTATGTAATCTTGAGGTTTCTGCCTCAAGTCGCATCAAAATCGAACCAAAGTAATGCAGTGACTACTTTTGAAGTCGCATAGATATGGACGGTACTCGTTGGAAATCATGGGGTAGCACTTGTCATGCGACTTTGTAGTCCCAAGTCGCACAAGTATGAAAGGAGCCTCATTATGCACTGTAAAGACTACAGACAAATCTGATGGCTAGCCATTTTTCAGAATGCAGTTCACATGCACAAAAACCCGCTTTTCGTTTATACCACTGTTTGTGCGTCGCTGTAAGTGGCAATATTGGCTGATCCTATAGATGCTTGATCTGACAGAACACCTGCTACCCAGGTTACAGAGCACAATCTTATACTCATATGATTGTATAACAGACCCCAGATGCAATAAAGAGAACCTGTCACTTAAAAAAAAAAACTATTACATAGGGGGCGGGGCTTGTTAAGTGAAAAAATAAACAAAATTAAAACTATCCCCACGGACCCCGATATCTGCATGTGATTAAACATGTGTAGGGCGTGCATGTATACTTAAACGATGATTGCTTCACACGTTAGGTGTCACCACAAACGTCAGAGAGACTGCAATAATTCTAGAAATATAGCTTATGGTTAATGAATGTTCTGTACTACCCGTTATCACTATCTACTGTATATTACAAATTGCCCCAAAGGGGTTTCTTTATTGTTTAATGAAAAAAAAAAAAAATGCTTTTAAAACAGACATACATATCTCCTTTAGGATAAGCTAACTAAATTCTAAAGGGTTAAAGAATTAATATGAATGAGTATATTTTCTTATACTGACTCTTTTTGTCCTCTCTGTCGTTAAAGCAGTCAGTCTGTACAGTGTATTTCTGCTCCCTGATCATTGTGATTTAATGTATTGTTCTCCTGGTGGTGACTCGGGGTTATTACAGTGTACTGGATTATAACAGCTCATACGATTCTTCAACTCAGTTCTTTAACTCAATAACTCGTTTGATTCTTTTAACTCGGTATAGTGTGTACTGATGATGACTCATGTATGCAGTTCCTGAGTGTCTCTGTGCCTTGAGCACGCTGATTGGTTGTAGGGAGGGGCCGAGCTCTCACTCTAGGATCATATTACCAGCCTGCTCTCCTATGCTTTGTATTGAGTGCACAGAGAACCATTCCAAACGGTTCACTCACTCACACACATGAATCGATTCACTCAGTTCACTGAAAAGAACCGATTCAAAAGAACGATTCGTTCATGAACTGGACATCACTAATTCCTCTTTCTTTCTGCTCACAGGAGAGATAAGTATTGCACTGCTGCTAGTTATCTGTGAGGTGTTTTACTTTTACTTGTACAAAACCTGTGTAACCTTATTATAACTTATTATTATTATAACCTAGTGCTTATTACTGAACATTGTTCGTTTATACACCGCTCGTTCGCCTTGTCGCAGCCGTTGGTCACACTGCGCTCGGCGCCCATTTCACCTCCCTCCCCTCTGCTCGGTGAGGAGGGGCGGGATCACGTTCCTCCCGCACGCGCGATTGGTCCACGATGACCAATAAGCTCGCAGCCTGGTCTCCTCTCGTCCCTGCGGCGTAATCTCGCGAGATTTCGCCCAGGAGACGGTTTTCTTCCCTTCTTCCCGCGCACCGCACGGCAGTGCGGACGGAGCTGAGGAGGTGACAGGAGCGGTTGCTGGGCTACTAATAATACTTAACATCTAACAGGTGTAGTACACCTCTCTCTGGCAGGCCCCCTCCTTCCCATAGGTCAGGATCTGAGGTGGTGATTTATCATCACCCAGTTACTTAGCATTCTATAACTGCACTGCCAGAAGGCAATGTCTGAGGACCGCTCTGTCCCCTTGAAGGGACCTGAAGTGCCTCTGGAGCCATCATGCATGCTTAACGCTGCACAGATTCAGGACCTGGTAGCCAGGTCTGTGCAAGCTGCCATGGCAGCCGTGGCGTTACCCTCGGGTTCACAACAAACCCCCAGGGTTGCCCCCACCGTAATTGAAGAACCTCTAGTAAAAAGAGGGAAATCCTCCCAAAAGAGGAAGCATTTGGCTCATATCGAGGACTCCCCGGCAGGGGAAGCAAACAATGTGCACAAGGCTCTCCCTCACCCGGATTGCCACCCCACGCACCCACCGGACCCCTTTCAACCCCTGAGCCTCAGGGAGTCATGCATGAGGCGTACATCCGCCAGGCGGAACAAACCGGACTCCTACGTACTCGACTCAGACGATATTTCGTCTGACGAGTCCTCAGAAGCCGGATTCTCGGGGTCCGAGTACGATGACAATGATGATATGGGTGCTGGGTCAATGGCGATCCCACACGACGCCAAACCTGATATTCAGGGCAATACAATCACAGACGCTCTGGGAGAACCTCTCTTCCATCCAGATGCCATATCTCACCCGCGGTCGGGAGATTGGGCTCCCCTGCCCCACGTGTCCCAATACGTGGAACTCTGGACCCGCAGATCGCTGGATAGAGCTAACCGAAATAAATTGCGGGCGGAATGCCCACGCCCTTGCCTACCCAGTAAGGTGGCATGTACACCAGACATTGATCCCGTCTTATCTAAGTACCTGGCCAAATCAGGGAAATTCCCCAAGAAGGGGATAGATCGCTCATTCAGGAGCATCCAGGACCGGGTCCTCGACATGTTGGGCCCACTGACAAAAATCCTTAACTTGTCTGAGCAAACAGCTGCCTCAGCACAAGAGGTTGATGTGCAACAACTTCGGGGGTGGGCCCAGAGGGCCATATGCCTTTTAGGTAACGCCAACACGGCATGCTCCACGGAGCGCAGACGCTCCATCCTCATGCGCCTGGATCCACAACTGGCCCACCTGGCGGAGACCGAACCGGGACCTTCTGCTGAAGGCCTACTATTTGGGGACTCCCTTGTTAGGGACATTAACAAATTTGTGGGACTATTCAATAGTCTCGACAAAGCTCAATCGTCCCTCAAAAGGGCAGGCAACCAAAAGGTTTTTGCTAGGGCCGGCAGAGGTAGGGGCCGCTCTGCCGGCCGAGCTGGTTACTCCAGACCATTTAATAGGGCTCCCGCCCAGCAACATTACGCTCAGACTCCTGCCTCCTATACCACGGTGGCACAACCCGCACCGTTCTTTCCACCACGTGGCAGACCATGGAGAGGACGTGGGAGCAGAGGTGACCCCAGATCCCGTCCATACTCCGGTAAGTCCTCTTCTGACTCCAAGTTTTTCCACCCCTGTAGGGGGAAGACTACGGTTTTTTATCCACGCCTGGTCTGCGATTACGGCAGACGCATGGGTGATAAACACAGTCACAGGGTTCCAGATAGAACTGTTGTCCTGCCCTCAACTGGGCATTATTCCTCCCCCCATTCGTTTCACTGCTCAGAACATTGCACTCATAGACAACGAGTTGGGAGAACTGATTTCCAAACAAGCAGTGCTCGAGGTAGACCCTCTCTCCCTGGGGTTCATAAGCAGTCTTTTTATAGTCAAAAAGAAGGGGGGAGGTTACCGCCCCGTGATAAATCTCCGGGCCCTGAATCAAAACGTCACATACCGTCACTTCAAGATGGAGGGTATCCATTGCCTCCAAAACCTCCTCCACCCGGGGGATTGGCTGGCAAAGGTGGACTTAAAAGATGCATATCTCACAGTCCCCGTACATCCGGAGTCACAACACCTACTCCGATTCAAATGGTGGGATCGCACGTGGCAGTTTACATGCCTACCGTTCGGGCTGTCATCGGCCCCATGGTGCTTCACCAAACTACTCAAGCCCGTGGTAGCCGCGTTGCGGAGCAGGGGCGTTCGTCTGATTATTTACCTAGACGATATCCTTATCATTGCGAACTCAAAATCTCAGGCTCAGACCCACGTAGGCTGGACTGTACGTCTCCTGCAGGACCTAGGCTTCCTCATCAACATGGAGAAGTCTATTCTAGCACCATCCCAGAGCATGGAGTTTCTCGGTTTCCTGGTAGATACCATCAGGCGGTCTTGCGTTTACCCAAGGCAAAACTTGCTCTGATCCGCAAAGAGATCAGAGCAGTACTGCGCAAGCAATCCTTATCTTTACGGGTATTAGCCAGAATAGTGGGCCTCCTGGCCGCATCCATACAGGCCGTCTTCCCAGCCCCTCTCCAATACAGAGCCCTTCAACGCCTCAAAATCCTTCACCTGAGACAAGGTTTCCGTTATGCAGACGAGATTCCACTCTCCGCAGAGGCCAGGACGGAACTGAAGTGGTGGCTCGGTCATGCCGTCGATTGGAACGGCAAGACAATCTTCAATTCCTATCCGGACGTCGTCTTAGAATCCGACGCAAGTCGGAGGGGCTGGGGCGCTCGATTCGGAGAGATTTCAACAGGAGGGATCTGGTCAGTCAGGGAATCCTTCCTACACATCAATGCCCTAGAGCTACTAGCTGCCCTCTTCGCGGTTCAGAGTTTTCTCTCGAAGAGATCAAACTGTTGCGTATTGCTACGCATGGACAACATTTCAGCGGTACAATACGTCAACCGTTTGGGGGGCACCAGGTCCAAAATCTTGGCGGATATCGCCAAGGCTTTATGGCACTTCTGCCTGGCCAGGAACATCGTCCCCATGGCGGAGTACATTCCGGGATCCTCCAATATCGTGGCGGACTGGAACTCCAGATACATTACCGATTCCAGCGAGTGGCGGCTAGACCGCTCGACCTTCATCAGTATCATCCATCTCTGGGGACCACTGTCCATAGACTTGTTCGCCTCCAGACTCAACCATCAGTTGCCCCAATTCTTCAGTTGGAGGCCGGACCCAACGGCAACAGCGGTGGATGCTTTCCGCCAACCCTGGACGGGGGGGACGCATTACGCGTTTCCACCATTCCAGCTGATATGCCGGACCTTATTGCAGATCGCTACCCAGGGAGCCAAGGTGGTGTTGATTGTGCCCTGGTGGCCAACACAACCGTGGTTTCCTCTTCTGTTGGAAATGGTCATCGACCTTCCCAGGGTCTTGCCCTCGTTTCCAGTCCTCCTTTCACACCCGGCTCTCTGACCCTCCTAGCCTGCCTGGTCTCAGGATGCCAGACGCTGACGGAGGCCTTTCACAGTCAGCTAGAGAGCTTCTCGCCCTGGCCTGGGCCCCCGGGACTCGATCGGCGTATAGGTCAGCCTGGGGAATCTGGGTGCGTTGGTGTAATCAACGACAGGCTGATCCGATACATACCCCTGTAGCACTTATAGTGAACTTCCTGGCGGAGGCTTTCGATACCGGTAGAGCGTACAGCTCCATTAACGTGTATCGATCAGCTATTTCGGCTTACCATCACCCTGTGGATGCCTTGCCGGTGGGTAGACACCCTCTCATTTGCAAACTAATGAGAGGTATCAAGTTCAAACGACCTCCTCGTCCCAAATACCTATCAACATGGGACGTATCCAGGGTCCTAGACATGCTATCCACGTGGGATGACAATGAGGACTTGTCTCTCAAACATCTCACGTACAAACTTACGATCCTCCTCTGTCTTATCTCGGTCAAAAGGGTTTCAGATGTTAGAGCACTGGATATTTCCAGGCGACAATTTTCGCCCCTAGGAGTTAGGTTCTCGGTCGTGCGTAGGACCAAGACCGGCATTCAGTCGGTATTCTATCCTTTCTTTTCGGATCGTCCGCGCTTATGTGTCGTCAAGTGCCTGCAGGCCTATGAAACGCGTACCGCCGAACTTCGTTCTCCATCTTCGCCCCAATTATTGGTTTCCTACGTCCAACCTCATCGCCCGGTGACTTCTGCCACTCTAGCGCGCTGGGTCAGGTCGACTATGGACATGGCGGGTATAGATACCACTAAATTCGGCGCACACTCCACTAGAAGTGCAATGGCTACTAAGGTGGTCTCGGCCGGGGGATCTCTGTCAGATCTTCTACTGGCGGCGGACTGGTCTTCGGAGACCGTTTTCCGCTCCTTTTACTTCAGACCGGAAACACATGTGTCTATGGCCGCTTTGGGGTAATCTGATGTATATTGTCTTCATTTTCTGTAAGAAATGCTAGCTTTGAACTTGCATAAGATATGAGCCTCCTGTCTGAGGTATAATTCGAGATTTTCCTAGCTTGTGACGGAAAATATTGATTATATGAAGACAGGAGGCGAGTATCTTCCCTCCCTACCCTACCCTATTATGGTTCCTTCTACTCTCTTACAGGATACTGAACACGTTCGACTGCGTTCAGGAAGGTCGAAGACACGTTCCTTCTAACATGTTTTTGTTTCCAAAGGCCCGGTTGGCCGTAGAAGCTGTCGGTTGGTCCCTGTTGGGACGAATGTTACCCCGCGTACAACGGAACGTCTGGGATTCAGAAAAGGCCGGCCGGCCGAAGTCCCCGGAGTTGGGGGTCCCAGAGACTGGTGAATCATTTTCAATTTGTTTGGAAGTTCGCATGAAGAAAGAGGAATAGGAAGGGGAGGAGCAGTCCTTATATGCAGAGGCCAGAGGGAGGGGTCACAGACCCAAGGACTGCTGGGAAACGTAGTTTCTTTCTAGTTTTCAAGTTTCAGCTTTTCTGTTTCATGTTATTTTTAGAAAAGCTTGAATACTGATCAGTTTTGTTTCTGCTGTGAGCATTAATAAAGAAAGATTAATGCATAAGATACTCGCCTCCTGTCTTCATATAATCAATATTTTCCGTCACAAGCTAGGAAAATCTCGAATTATGAAACCACTCCCATTAGATTCACTTACCACATGGATACAGACATACACACAGGGATTTATTCAGAATAACAAAAGGTAGGAATCTACAACAAAGTTTGTTAAATGTATGTAAGTATGTAAGTTTGTAATGTGCATAGATCACCCAGAGGGCAATGTTTTTTTCTCAACAAAAGTGAAGTTACTCTTTACCTCTTGCCTACTAGACATGTGCACACTGAAATATTTTGTACAGAATTTAGTTTTCGTCCAAAAAATAAATTTATTTAGTTATTCCCGAAATTAGTTTCTATTCATTTTGTTTAGTTAAAAAAATGCATTCGTCCGAAAATACTAATTAATTAAGGTTGAAATTGTCATTAAAGGCTTATGGTGTCTGTCGAATGTTCTAAGAAGATTCGACAGAGCAGCTAAACTGTAAGACGCAACAATCGTACATTTCCAGTCGAATGTTCTGCCTACAAGCTATAGAAGATTTCTAATGTTGTATGACACTAGTAATAATTATATTTATAAATTATTATTACTAGTCAACCAACATTCAAATTCTTCTATTGATGGGCACTGATAGGCGGTGCTAATGGGCACTGATAGGCAGCACTGATACGTGACAATGATGAGGAGGCACTGATGGGGACTGATTGGCAGCACTGATGCACACTAACAGGTGGCACTGATGAGCACTAGATTGGCATCACTGGTGGACACAGATTGGCAGCAATGGTGGTCACTGTTGGGACTGCACAGATAATCAGCACCAATGTCCCTTTAACACAAGCCAGTTATTGGCTCTCTTCTTCTTTCCTCACGCTATCAGCGTAAGGAAAGAAAAGCTTATAACCGACTTGTGTTTGCATCCTGTTCAGCTGTCATTGGACACAGCTGATCATGTGGTAAAGGGGCACTGTGATTGGCCCTTTCCCCGATCTGTGATCAGCTAAATCCGATAAACTTGGTGATCACAGAGCACGCACATCCATATACACCCTCTCAACACAGTATGTCCTCGCTGTAGCCTTCTTTTGGCTGTAGTGTGGGCAGGAAGTAGTTAAAGAATATGTAAATCCAACATTTCATATGTACATGCTAAGGGCCAGATTCCCGTAGAATTGCCGCTGGCGTAGCGTAAGCCATTTACACTACGCCGCCGCAATTTAACAGAGCAAGTGCCGTATTCCCCAAGCACTTGCTCCATAAGTTGCGTCGGCGTAGTGAAAATGGCTCTGCGTATCCCCGCGTAATTCAAAGGGGACGGCTTGTATTTAAATTAAGCGCGCCCCTGCGTCGATCGAACTGCGCATGCGCCGGCCTCAAAAATAGCCCAGTGCGCATGCTCCAGCTCACGTCGGAAAAAGTGAATGAAACGGACGTGAGCGTCGTTTACATAAATCCCTATTCGCGAACGACTTAGTAAAACGACGTAACCGACGAAAAAAGACGACGCTGACCCGACGCCATACTTAACATGGCAACGACGGAACTTCGTAAGGTTACCCCTCATATAGCAGGGGTAACCTTACGCGTACGGAAACGACGTAAACTACGACGGGGCGGCGTAAAAACGTTCGGGAATCGGATTAGGCTCATTTGCATAGGCAAATGAGAAAACAACGTACAGGCCACCTAGCGGCCGGCGATGTCATTACATCTACGATCCGCCAGTGTAATGGTTTTACACATGTCGGATCTTCACTGTATCTATGCGTAAGTGATTCTAGGAATCACACGCATAGATACCCAGTAAAAAAAACAGAGATACGACGGTGTTTCCTACGAAACGCTGGCGTATCTCTTTTGAGAATCTGGCCCTATGTGTTGAAAATATCTTATAAATGGACAACTTTGTGTAAAAAAATGCGTTTTAATTTTTTTTCCACAGATTCCAAAAACTTCTGGAAAAAAATGTAATAGTTCAAAAGACTCATTATGCCTCATAGATTATATGTTGGGGTGTTAGCTTTCCGAAATGGGGTTATTTTGTGGGAGTTTCCATTGACCTGGTGCTCCAGGGTCTTCAAAAGTGTGATAGGTTGTCATCAAATGAGATGTGCAATTTATGCCCGTAGAACACCTGACGGTGCTACTTGAATGTTAGACCTCTGTATGTGGCCAGGCTGTGTAAAAGTCTCACACATGTGGTATCACTATACTCAGGAGGAATAGCAAAATGTATTTTGGTGTGTCATTGCGAGTATGCATGTACTGTGTGAGAAAATAACTTGTTATGACAATTGTGTGCAAAAAAAAAAAAAAGTTCACAAGAATTGTGGGAAAAGATTACAACTTCAAAAAACTCACCATGCCTCTTACTATTTACATTGAAATGTCTGCTTTCCAAAAAGGGGTAATTTGGGGGTATTTGTACTTTCCTGGCTTGTTAGGGTCTCAAGAAATGAGATAGGCCTTCAGTACATCAAGTGTGATCAGAGGTGATCATTTTTCAATGATTTGCACCATAGCTTGTAGACTCTATGGGCCAGATTCAGAGAGCCGTAACTCCTGTCTAACTGGTGTTAGACTGGAGTACTTTCTAATTACGCGCGTTTTTTCACTAGTTTGAATCTTCAAACCATGAAAAGACGGCTTTGCGCTTCAATCCAACTGGCTTAAGTCTTCGTACGCCTTTGGATCTATGCTGCAATAAAATTGCGGCCGCTGGGTGGAGTTCCCGTCGTTTTCCGCGTCAGGGTATGCAAATGAGCTTTTGCCGACTATCCACAAAATTACGAACGTCTATCGCAATCTCTTACGGCATCTTTAGTCATCTTTTTGCTGCGTAAAACTATATCAGCTTTTTGCTGGTCTAATATTAGACAGCCCATGTTAAGTATGGCCGTCGATCCCGCGTCGAATATGAACGTTTTCCGACGTCTTTTTTTATTTTTGACGTAAAACGTCCGGGAATAGGAATGTCCGTAAACGACACTACTCAAACAACGAATGACGTATCGACGTTATTTCGCGCAATGCATGGCGGGAAATTTCTGAACGGAGCATGCGCATTTCGATCACCGCGGGGACGCGCCTCATTTAAATGCTTCACGCCCCCTAATCGCGTATTTCGATTACGCGGCGAGAAATAGACTACGCCGCCGTATCGTACGGGCAAAAATCAACCAGGATTCGGTGTAGAGGCTGGTAAAATACGGCTGCGTAGCGTATCTCGGATACGCTACGCAAATGTACGTGTACCTGAATCTGGCCCTATAACTTTCACAGAGACAACATTTTTTATGGTTATTTTTACTAAAGATATGTAGCAGTATACATTTTGGTCCAAATATATGAAGAAAAATGACTTATTTGCAAAATTTTACAATATTTTTAAAAATGTATCTCTCTGCTTATATTGCAAAAAATAAAAACCCAGTGGTGATTAAATACGACCAAAAGAAACCTCTGTTTGTGAGAAAAAAATGATAAAAATTTGGTTTGGGGAGAGTGTAGCATGACTGAGTAATTGTCATTCAAAGTGTGAGAGCGCAGGAAGCTAAAAATTGGTCTGGAAAGGAAGGGTGTATAAAAGCCCTGTATTGAAGTGGTTAATAGAAGCCGTAGGGGACAAATATAAGGCTCTAATCCAGGCCAGAAAGTCACTGCCAAATCCCCACCGTGTAGAAAATTACATTTTCATAAATTGACTCTTTAATCCAGACGGGCACAATAGATCCAGACAGTTACAGATTACTACTTTGTAAAAGGCTAAATGTGATCTCCAGGGGAGTTTTTTTTTCATTGTATATTAATATTATTATTATTAATAAAAATATTAATCTTATTAGTATACAAAGATACAGTGATATAATTATAAAAAAAAAATCAGAAAACATACATATTGTAGATCCACTTAGCCCTTTGTGCTGTAATGTATTGCTTGACAGTGCAAAATGTATTTCAAGTACTCAAAGCACATACTGTTTGTCAGTGATCGCCCATCTCAAGATAAAAAGGTTTTATACATTTATATAGCTTTCCACTAATGGCTATATATAGCTGCCTTGTTTTAGAGTGGCTTGTTCTTGGCATGTGTTTTAATACTGCATTGTTGCCTTTATCCTAAGAACGTTCAATACTCCATAAACCTTTTTGTAAAGTAATATATTCACTAGGTTTATGCTCCTGGTCTGTTGGTGAAATTCCATGACTCAATAATATAGCGTTGCTATGTGCTCAACTTTGAGAAGCATTCATTAACAAACCTCTTATGTGTTTTACCAGTGTGAAATATGAGACTTGTCAAAAACATTCAGTGTGATTTTTTAATACTTTTTTTTTTATGAAAATAATTTAGCCTTATTTTTTATAGTATTCATCTTAGAAGTTTTAGAAAACCATTTCTGTAAAATTCAAACCATTTGCAACCATGCAGTGAGCTTTTGTTAAGATTTGTTAATATGATTTTGAAAGTAATTTTCTATCATTTTGAATTCACGGCCATCATTGTACTGCGGCAGGTGGGCTCTCCTGCGCAAATCGCAGTAGCAGGTATGTCGGCCCTTTAAACAGTCATAGCGGGTGTGTGCTGTTAGGAGAGAAGAGACAGATTGTCTGTTCCTACTAGTTAGGAGCAGCGATCTGGCTCCTCCTCTAGTCAGTCCCATCCCCATACAGTTAGAAACACTCAGGAGGGAACACATTTAACCCCTTTGTTCGCCCCCTAGTGTTAATCCCTTCCCTGCCAGTGACATTTACACAGTTACCAGTGCATTTTTATAGCACTGATCGCTGTATAAATGTTAATGGTCTCAAAAATGTGTCAAAAGTGTCCGATCTGTCTGTCGCAATGACGCAGTCCCAGTAGAAAATGCAGATCGCCGCCATTACTAGTAAAATAATAATAATAATAATAAAAATGCCATAAATCTTTTTACTATTTTGTAGACACTATGGGCCAGATTCACGTACATCTGCGCATTATTGGACCGGCGTAGCGCACCGCCTTTACGTTAGACTGGCGCAATGTAGCGGCGCTATCACCCTATTCTCATCGGTTTTGCGCAGAAATTTGCGCCTGCGCAACGTTATTTCTGAGGCGCAAGGTGGAGTAATACAAATTGGGAAGGACGTGGGCGTGTTACATTGAAATGAGCCGTTACCCCATGCAAATGAAGGGCCGGCCGTCTCGTGCATGCACGCTTGAAGCAGACCATGGTCAGCATCTCTGTGTGCATGCTCACAACTCGGGAACGGCGCAATCAGTGAAATTGGAAGTGGACTAGGGCAAAATCGTGAACTACGCAGACAGCATAAATAGACACAAACGCACTTCCTTTGCAAAAGTACATCCCTTTGTATCCCTCCCTATACAGCAAGGTGCTTTTGTTCTGTTGTTTATTAGTGTTTGTTTGTTTGTTTGTGACGTGTCTTTGAGATATGGTGACTGTTTTGCCGAGTGATTTTTGTCTTTTCTGTGTTTTTTTGTTTTGTTTTTTCAAAAAAAAAATTGCTGGGCATTTTTTTTTTTGCTGGACATTTTTTTTTTGTGAATGTTTTTGGAATGTGGGGGTGATATTCCTGCCGGAAAAGGGGTGTCACCCTCAGTTTTGGTGGAGAAGGGTTCCCCAGGACCAGGGAGAAGTGATCCCCAGGTCCTTGTGAATGGTGTATGAATGTACAGTGACATAATTGTAGCCCTGGCGTGGCGTTGCTGCTCACAAGTCCTGCATGGTGGGCTTGTGCCAATCCAATGTGATGAGGATGTGATGTGTCTGTGCTAGGGACCACAGTGGTGTGCATGCATGCATTCTCATTGTGCCATGATTAATGTGTGTGTTTAACGTGCAAAGATGCCTAATGTGAGCTGGCTCCTGGCTGCTCTTCCCTCAGAAGACGGGGTAGCCTTGGTTAGGGGGGTTCCGTATAGGAGTCATGAGATGGGGTCCCAGTGCATATGCAGAGTCACCCTGAAGGGATAAGACAGGAAGATGTTAGTAGTGCATGTGCCCCTTGTGATTTCTGCATCATGGGGGGGGCAGTCGTGCCTGCCACCCATTTCACTCACCAACCAGCCAGCTGTCCCCATACATGTTCTGTTCGAAATCTGTGGGGATGGGGCTAGGATTGTATATGTAGCTGTCATGGGTGTCATGGGTGGTGTCATGTGTTGGGCTCCTGCAGGGTTGTGGTTAATTCCAGGATGGCATGAGGGGTGAATCTGAAGATGCGAGACACCTCAGAATCACTAATGCCAAAGATGTCTATGCGTGTGTGATATATCAAGTGAAGAGTGAGGGGCTTGTATCAGATTAGATTATTATATCCATCAAGGTTTTAAAGGGCTATTGAAAGATAGTGAGACCGTGTTTGTAATTTGTATGTATGTTATGTATTGATGTATATATGTATGTATATTTTTTAGGGCTGTGACTGATTAAAATTTTTGTGTTCGATTAATCGTTTTTTTTTTTAATCGATTAATCGACTAATTTCGATTAATTAACGCACATACAGATACAACTACTTTTAGCTGATCTCCTTGCATTGCAACTCTGCATTAGTCAGTGGTAAATGTGGTGGGGGCAGCATGGGGGCAGATGTGTAATATAGTCGGGTCTGTTCAGTTTGTTTAGCTGCTCCAGTCTGGCCTATAGCTTCCTCTGTAGTGTCAGTTGTTGAGAGAGTAGGACGCTCTCACACGAGTCTCTCTCTCAGGGATAGCTCAGCCAGGCAGGGTCCTCCCACTGTGCGGCTCCAGGCCTCGCAGGCAAGCAGGGCTTCCACCTCCCTGTCTCCCTGTCTTGGCTGCCACTACTTACAATTTTATCTGTCCCTGGGTACCTCCGGTTCAGTGATCCAGCCCTCCCCTGGATTCTCTTCAGGTAAGAGCCTCGCTGGGACCACTGACGGCCGTCCTTTTGAGAACAGCCGCCACAAACATCCATGCCCCACGGCTCTCCCCTGCTCCCCTGCTCCTTCTTCCCTTCCACGGTTGCTCCCCCGGGTGCTTTTTCCCGAGAACCGCGCCAGCCTGGGGGGAATCGCAGGCGCCGCGATCTAGGAAAGACCGCGGCTTCACTTGCGGCCTACCGCCGCGCCGATCCCCACACGCTGCTACAGGCCAGAAATCCCCCCCCTCACCCCAGAAGCATCTCCACATCACTATCACTGCTCGGGCATCCTTTGCGCCATGCAGCCCTACTAGCCTCCGATCGTGGCAGCAGCGGCAGCCGCGACTCAGGAAAGGCCGCGGCTTCATCCGCGGCCTAGCGGCGCGCCGCTCCCCACCTCCAACTATTTGTACTTTTCCCCCAATCGGGCCAGGAAGCCCCCCCCCACCCCTGCAGAGTCCCCTCGCCCCCGTTCATCCTTCTCAGCCCCCCTGGCGGCACAGATAGTGATCTTCTTAGCCTGGTACCCCCCCAGCCTGGATCCTGCTGTCAGGTGGGTGGCCAGCTTGCTCCATCCAGCCCTATCTCCCCCTGCTCATACTCATTTATAACTTGATCCAGGGCTAAAACCCGATCGCCTATTTAGGGGTCAGGAAGGAATTTTTTCCCTACCACAGCATATTGGCACAGCGTGGTCTGGGTTTTTTGCCTTCCTCTGGACCAAGCCAGGATCAGAGGATTCGGTTATCCTTGAGAATCCACCCCCCCACTCCTGCCATGGTTAATCGGCAATACTCGGCGGAGAACATTTGGGATCTGGAGCGATTTGCCGCAATTCTGTCGGCCGCTACCAAAAAGACCCTAGGAAATCTGAGACTTTTGAGGATCGAGCGACGATCGACTACAAAAAATCGCAGGCAGTTACCACAGCCAAAGCACATATCATGTGCTTTGATTAACACTAGATCGGCAGTAAAACATCGATTAGAAATCCACGATTTCTTATTGCAACATGACTTAGACTGCCTCTTTATCACAGAGAGCTGGCTCACAGCCGACTGGAGAATTGGTGCCAGAAAACTACCGTATTATAACGGAAAATAGAATAGGGAAAAGAGTAGGAGGATTGGCGGTGATTCATAAGACATGTCTTGCGATCACAAAACCAAGCCCCCAAAACCCTCTTCCATTCATGGAAACCCTTACTCTCCAACTGCAAGTAAACGGCCAGGAGACCGTCCGGATTCTACTCTGCTATAGGCCACCTGGCCCCAAGTCGCAGCTGCTCCCATCCTTGACGGATTTTGTCTCCACCTACACCCTGAATAGCAGACACCTTTTGCTGCTCGGGGACTTCAATCTCTGGGCCAACTCCCCGCAAGACCCCATTGCCGACGCCTGCATCGACCACCTAGAAGGATTAGGGCTTCAGCAACTAGTATGTGGGCCCACACATGCTTCAGGTCATACGCTCGATCTTATTTTCAGACAAGATCTGGAAATAAAAATCTTGGAAAATGAACCATTGCCATGGACAGATCACCATGCAATTAAATTCATTATTTCCGATTTCCCCCCCTTAACAAAAACATCAAATCCAGTGACAACACACTGGACTAGATGTCAGAAGAAGCTCCACTCTGAGCTTTTCAAAGCCACGTTAGGGGAAAAAATAAATACAATTCAGCCGCACCAAACAGCGGAAGAAACATTGGTGGCCATAAACACAGCACTATTGCAGTCAGCTGACTTGATAGCGCCTAAACGAAAGACCCAGATCAGGAAAAATAACTCCGGCTGGTTCAACAACCAGCTGGCGTTACTGAAGCAAGAGCGCAGAAGGGCAGAAGCAGCCTGGAAAAGAAACTCTTCAGATGAGAACCTCTTGATCTACAAGGTAATAACTAGAAAATACTACAAACAAATCTTTGAAGCCAAGAAAAATTATTTTTCTGAGGCTATCAACGGTGCCCTAAATCGCCCCCGCGAACTCTTCAAGCTGGTCACTCAGACCATGAATCCAGGATGTCTTGTGGCCCCCAACTTGGATTCACAAGAATTTTGCGATGAGTTAGCGGATTGCTTCATTACCAAAATTGAGGTAATCCGGCAAGGCATTCAGCAAATCAATCGCTCGTCCAGCCCCCCCCGGAGTCGATTACACTGCACCGGCAGTAAGTCACCACAGTTAGGTGAGTTCACGCTGGAACCCATCTCCATTCAGACCACTAAAAATATCATCGGCACTCTGCGCAACAGCACTGCGCCAAATGATATTATCCCCACCAAACTGCTAAAGGAATGTGCCGACATCTTGGCACCTCCTGTCACGCAGCTTGTCAACCAATCCTTCAAGGAGGGCATAATGCCCTCCCAGTTGAAGGAGGGCTTCATTCAACCCATCCTGAAGAAAGCCACCCTGGATCCTAAGGATCCACTCAACTGGCGCCCCATAACAGGCCTAAATGTTCTCTCCAAGGTAATGGAGAAAGCAGTGGTGCAGCAGCTGCAACAGCATCTAGACACCCACAACTTACTCGACCCATTTCAATCAGGATTCCGTCCCGGACACGGGACGGAAACTGCATTGCTTAAGATATGGGACGACGTTCTCGAGGCCGCAGACGAAGGAGAATCTTCTCTTCTGGTTCTGCTGGACCTAAGCGCAGCCTTTGATACAGTAGATCACAAGCTGTTGCTGACTCGGCTGGCTAAAATAGCTAAAGTCGCAGAACGCGATCTATCCTGGTTCTCCTCTTTTTTGGAAAACCGATCGCAAATAGTGAAGCTAGGACCCTTCACTTCTGAACAACGCACATTATCGTGCGGGGTCCCTCAAGGATCTCCCCTGTCGCCGATGTTATTCAACATCTATGTGCGTCCTCTTTTCGAAATCATCAGCAGCCAAAAACTGCTATATCACTCCTATGCAGATGACACGCAACTGTACTTCCGCATTTGCAATAAAAAGGATCACCACCTCAATCTAGAGACATGCCTCTCTTTGATAGAGGACTGGATGACAAAGAGTTATCTCAAACTCAACGGAGCAAAAACAGAACTTCTTCTGTTTCACGCCAAGCGTAGGAATCTATCGACACCAACTTGGATCCCGCCGCCCATTCTGGGCAAAATTATCACCCCTAGCGCCAAAGTCAAAAGTCTTGGGGTCATCTTTGACTCCGACATGACAATGAACGCACAAATAGGGTCAGTAGTCAGCGGATCTCACCATCTGCTGCGCCTACTACGCAGACTCACGCCTTTTATTCCCAAGAAAGACATAGCGGTCGTGGTGGGAGCGATTGTAAATTCCAGACTGGACTATGCAAATGCCCTTTACCTCGGACTCCCCAAGTACCAGATCGCTCGTCTTCAAGTCGTTCAAAATACGGCCGCCAGACTTGTGACTGGGAAAAAACCACGGGAATCAATCTCACCTTCACTGAGATCCCTCCACTGGCTACCAGTTAGAGACAGAATCTCCTTTAAAGCTCTCTGTCTAACGCATAGATGTATCCATGGGAATGCTCCCCATTATCTATGCGAAAAATTACAAGTTCACAATCCAAATCGTATTCTACGATCCACCAATCAAAATCGGCTTCAGATACCAAAAGCCAGATTCAAGTCCAAAGGAGACAGGAGATTCGCTGTCCAAGGTCCCAGACTATGGAACGCCTTACCAGCCAGCATTCGGCTGGAGGAGAACTATCTAGTCTTCAGGAGAAAGATTAAGACGCATCTCTTTTGATCTCAAAGGAGACAGGAACAACAAGCGCCCAGAGGCGATTTACTTCGCATGTGCTGCGCTATATAAGTTTTCATTCATTCATTCATTCATTCATTCTGCCCCCATGCTGTAATATACACACATCTGCCCCCATGCTGTAATATATACATTTGCCCACATGCTTTAATATACACATCTGCCTCCCATACTGCAAGAATATACACATCTGCCCCCATGTGTACATTACAGCATGGGGGCAGATGTGTATATTCTTGCAGTATGGGGGCAGATGTGTATATTCTTGCAGTATGGGGGCAGATGTGTATATTAAAGCATGGGGGCAGATGTGTATATTACAGCATCTGCCCCCATGCTTTAATATACACATCTGCCCCCATGCTTTAATGTACACATCTGCCCTCATACTGCAAGAATATACACATCTGCCCCCCATGCTGTAATATACACACATTTGCCCCCCATGCTGTAATATACAGTTTGCCCCCATACTGCAAGAATATAAACATTTGCCCCCATACTGCAAGAATATACACATCTGCCCCCATGTGTACATTAAAACATAGGGGCAGATGTATATATTCTTGCAGTATGGGGCAGATGTGTCTATTACAGCATGGGGGCAGATGTGTCTATTACAGCATGGGGGCAGATGTGTCTATTACAGCATGGGGGCAGATGCTTTTCTTTACACATCTGCCCCCATGCTTTTCTATACACATCTGCCCCCATGCTTTCATATATACATCTGCCCCCATGCTTTTCTATACACATCTGCCCCCATGCTTTCATATACACATCTGCCCCCATGCTTTTCTATACACATCTGCCTCCCATGCTTTCATATACACATCTGCCTCCCATGCTTTCATATACACATCTGCCCCCATGCTTTTCATATACACATCTGCCCCCATGCTTTCATATACACATCTGCCCCCATGCATTTCTATACACATCTACCCCCATGCTTTCATATACACATCTGCCCCCATGCTTTCATATACACATCTGCCCCCATGCTTTCATATACACATCTGCCCCCATGCTTTTCATATACACATCTGCCCCCATGCTTTTCATATACACATCTGCCCCCATATTTTCTATACACATCTGCCTGCATGCTTTCCTATACACATCTGCCTGCATGCTTTCATATACACATCTGCCCGCATGCTATACATGATGGTTGTCCTCTCTTACCTTCTTAAGGCAGGAGGACCCGTCCGCAGAGTAGCTGACACTGACACGTGCACGATGCAAGCAGGCGGGCGGGTGATGATGACGTCAGCGCGCCGCTACTTGCTTGCCGCCGGGTGGACCAAGATGGCCGCGGCTCCGGAGCTAGGCCGAAGCCGCGGTCTTTCCTATCGGCGAGACCGCGGCGCTCACTCCGCGGATCGTCGATCAAAATTTTTTTCGTCGATCAAAGAAATTAACGATTAATCGAACAATTAATCGTTAATTTCCGCAGCCCTAATATTTTTTGTAAAAATGTTTTTTAAAGCAAAGAAATTTTTTTGGTAAAAAAAAATAAAATCCTCTCCCGTGCCCTCCTCCGTGCCCTCCTCCGTGCCCTCCTCCTTCTTTGCTCATCTAAAGTCAGTAGTATAGCTATGAGCATGGATGCCACTGGCATGTTGGCATACAGTTTGTTGGGCAACACGTGTGACTGCTCAGCTCCTCACTAACAGTGTTGCTTTCTCTGACATGTAGACGAATTGTCTAATTTTATACCACCTTTTCTATGGTCTAATTTTAGACAGGCCGTGCAGCTGTTGCGCACAGCGGATCCCCGTAACTACCTCATTAGCATATTTGAATAGCAAATCATTGGTGTGTCTAGCGCAGTTTTGCGCGGACGGATGAGCCTGTCTAACGAAATTACGCTAGACAAAAAAAAGTAGATTTCTTGCGTATCTCGTTTTGGGGATGCGGAGTATCGAAACGAATGCGCAAATTTAGACTTATGCCGCGCATCTCCTGTTAGGCCGGCGTAATCACTCTGTGAATCTGGCCCTATAACTTTTGCACAAACCAATCAAAAGAAAGCTCTATTTGTGGGGAAAAAAAGCATCACTCCAATGGTGCAAAAGGTCATTACATGCTCCCCCACTATGCTAAAGGGGGAGACATGATAAGTAATCCTGTCTGTTGCTGTGCCTCCTAGACATATTCGATATTTAACCCTTAAGGCGTGTGTGTGTGTGGGGGGGGGGGGGGGCGCTTGTTGCTGCAAAAGTATTTTTTTTCTCCTAATTCCTAGAGTTGGTCTTTAAGTCCCATAAAGCACAGTTTTTTATAAAGGCTTTGTGCAGACAAAAGTTTACACTTCATGTCCACGGGAACAATCATTACTTCCCTCTTTCAATACCACCACTATAGACAAGGTTGCTAAACTACTTGCTAACGTCCATCTTGCCACCTGCCCTCTGGATCCTGTTCCCTCACAAATGCTACGTTCACCCTCTGTCTATATTCTGCACTCTCTAACCCACATCTTCAATCTCTCCCTCTCTTCTGGCATCTTCCCCAACTCTCTAAAACAGGCACTTGGCAGACCCATACTTAAAAAGCCATCACTGGACCCATCCAATCTTAACCACTTAAGGACCGAGCCTCTTTCTGAGATTTGTTGTTGACAATTTATATACATTTTTTTTTTGCTAAAAATTACTTAAAACTTGCGAACAATATACATTTTTTTTTTCTAACACCCTACAGAATAAAATGGCGGTTGTTACAATACTGTATGTCACACCGTATTTGTGCAGTGGTCTTACAAGCGCACTTTTTTTTATAAATACACTTTTCTGAATAAAATAAATTAGTAAAATTAGCCCATTTTCTTTTATATTGTGAAAGATAATGTTACGCCGAGTAAATTGATACCCAACATGTCACGTTTCAAAATTGTGCCTGCTCGTGGAATGGTGACAAACGTAAAAATCTCCATAACCGACTTTTAAAAAATTCTACAGGTTGCATGTTTTGAGTTATAGAGAAGGTATAAGAGTAGAGTTATTGCTCTTGCTCTACTAATCGCGGCGATACCTCACGTGTGTGATTTGAACACTGTTTTGCAAACTTGGTGGGAAGGTGCACTTTGATTTGTTTGTTTGTTTTCTTATATATTTTAGCTTTTATTTTATTTTTTACACTGTTCTTTTTAAAAAAATGTGTCACTTGTATTCCTATTACAAGGAATGTAAACATCCCTTGTAATAGAAAAAAGCATGACAGGACCTCTTTAATATGAGATCTGGGGTCAAAAAGACCTCAGATCTCATAGTTACACTAAAATGCAATATATCTTTTTTTTAATGGCCCTTTAAGAGCTATGTGCAAAAGTGACATTTTGTTGCTTCTGCCCTGCTATGGTATGGAGAAGTTTGGGGGCCATCTTCTCCTTCTCCATACCCAGCCACCAGAAGGACCGATCGTCTACGATAAGCGGCAGATGGCACTGGAGAACAGCGGGAGGGGGGCCTCCAATAAAAGTGATCTTGCGGCAAATCCGCCTCAGAGACCACTATTATCGGAAACCGGACCGCTGGCTGAAGAGGAGGATACTTGGGTTATGGCAACAACAAAAATACTGTATACCTGTTTAAACAGCCAACATATACCCGGAAGTGGTTAACAACCTATGCCCCATCTCATTGCTCCCTTTTTTATCCAAACTCATTGAATGTCTGTCAAACAACCAACTGAGCTACCACCTTGCTGATAATAGCCTTCTTGATCCCCTTCAGTCTGGATTTCGTCCTCAACACTCCACAGAAACTGCTCTCCTAAAACTAACAAACGATTTGTTAACAGCCAATATCAATAGACACTATTCTGTACTCCTTCTCCTGGACCTCTCTGCTGCCTTTGAAACAGTTGACCACCCCCCTCCTCAAAAAACTCTACGCCTTTGGTCTCCCTGACTGAAATCTTTGCTTGTTCTCTTTAGGGATGAGCCGAACAACCCTCCCCCCCCCCCCCGTTCGGTTTGCACCAGAACCTTTGAACGGACCGACCGTTCCCGCAAACATTTAGAACCCCATTGACGTCTATGGGACTCGAACGTTCGAAGTGCTTATTTTAAAGCCTAATATGCAAGTTATTGGAGTAAAACGTCTTTGGGAACCCGGGTCTTGCCCCAGGGAATATGTATCAATGGAAAAAAAGTTTTAAAAACGGTCCTTTTTTCTGGAGCAGTGATTTTAATGATGCTTAAAGTTAAAAAATAAATAAATGAAAAATTCCTTTAAATATCGTACCTGCTGGCTGTCTATAGTATGCCTGTGAAATGGCATGTGTTTAGAACTGTCCCTGCACAAAATGAGATTACTAAAAGAAAAAAGTAATTTAAAACTGCTTGCGGCTTTAATGTAATGTTTGGTCCCTGCAATATGGATGAAAATCATTGAGAAAAATAGCACAGACACAGACAGTACACACACAATGTAGCTTTAAGTGCACACTGCAGAGGACACAGACAGTACACTAAGTGAAAGTACTTGAAGCAATATCCTCTGCCTGTAGTATTAATATAAGAAGATCCCTGACTCTAGGAATAAATATGAGAAACACTAGCTTTACATTAGGTGCACAATGTGCAGAGGACACGGACAGTACACACACCACGTAGCTTTAGGTGCACACTGCAGAGGACACAGGCAGTACACACACCACGTAGCTTTAGGTGTACACTGCAGAGGACACAGGCAGTACACACACCATGTAGCTTTAGGTGCACACTGCAGAGGATGCAGGCAGTACACACCACATAGCTTTAGGAGCACACTGCAGAGGACACAGGCAGTACACACCACATAGCTTTAGGTGCACACTGCAGAGGACACAGGCAGTACACACCCCACGTAGCTTTAGGTACACACTACAGAGGACACAGGCAGTACACACCCCACGTAGCTTTAGGTGCACACTGCAGAGGACACAGGCAGTACACACACCATGTAGCTTTAGGTGCACACTGCAGAGGACACAGGCAGTACACCACGTGAGAATACTGCAGCTAGCACAATCACCTGCCTGCCAGTAAATTAGGAAGAGCGAATCTAGCTAAACTATACAGTATATAAATAAATATACAACACCTGGGATGCATATATATCCTCTACACACTGTAACTTTAACTGACTAGCCTGCCTGCCTGCTCTATCTACCTACAAAAAATTACACTCTTTCTCTCTCTGTCTTCTTTCTCTTAACCACCGCAACATACTACACAAGGCCGACCTGCCTCAAAATACTAACAACTACTTACAAAGCTACAGTAGGTGACCGCGATATTGTGTCACTCTCGCTCCCTTTCTCAGCGAGATTGACCACCTACGAGCCCCATCGTGAGAGCCAGCGCCGAGCCTGCTTGCCGCGATGGGGACAATGCTGTCATAGAAGCGTTGGGGATCCCGCCAATTCTACACGCGGTGTTTGGTATGAATCCTGAGGGGGAACTCCCCGCCCAGGAGCATACCAAGCCCTTAGGTCTAGTATGGGTTGTAAGAAGACCCCCGCTCGCTCGTCCCCACCCCTTTCCTGACCGGCCGGCCGGGCGGCGTGCTTTGGATACAGGTCTGGTATGGATTGTGGGGGGACCCCCACGCTGTTTTTTCAGCGTAGGAGGGGGTCTCCTTACAACCCATACCAGACCTAAGGGCCTGGTATGCTCATGGGGGGGGAACCCATGCCGGATTTTTATTTAAAAATCCAGCGGGGAGTTCCCCCTCAGGATTCATACCAAACGCCGCGTGTAGAATTGGCGAGAATCCAAGTTGGATCTGTGCTTTTACTATTCCAGCGAGTGCGAGATGTCGGCACCCTGTCGCCGAGAATCAGCGAGATGCTGTCGTGCTAAAAACACATTCTCGGCGGCAGGTACTGTATCCACAAGCTACATCACTAGACTAGTCTCTAAATACCAAACTAATCATTCTCTTTGCTCCTCTCAAGAACTTCTGCTCTCTAGTTCCCTCATCATCTCCTCCCATGCTTGCATTCAGGACTTTTTTAGAGCCTCTCAAATCCTATGGAATGCCTTACCCGAATCTATTCAATCATCTCCTACTCTATTAGATTTTAGACCATCCCTGAAAACCCTCCTCTTCAGAGAAGCCTACCCTACCTACACTTAACAACTGCATGTTCATTTTCTCCATCAGTTATTACTTTTTGTTCCACTTGACCCTCCCTTCTAGATTGTAAGCTCTAACAAGCAGGGCCCTCTGATCCCTCCTGTATTGAATTGTATTGTAAGTGTACTGTCTGCCACCATTTTGTAAAGCGTTGTGCAAACTGTTGACGCTATATAAATCCTGTATAATAAAAATAAATAATAAAAAGAAGAAAACAATAAGCAAACCTTTTCACCCAACTAAAAAAAACTAAGAGACTGTTTAGAACTACAGTTAATAATGTTGATACAAGCATTCAAAACTCACTTTGACTTTTTCTACCTACCCCCAGGCTGTGATTAGACAGTGAAAGAGCACCATCAAACTGATGAACTCATCTTGCTTCTCACTCTGCTAGATCCTGTACCTGTACCTTGTCATTATATTTGCATATAGGACACCTAATTAGCTTTCAGTGCTGTCCCTCCCTCTTCCAGGGAGACTTAAAGTGGAAGTTTTAAGCTAAAACTAAAATCTCTAAATCTACTTGCAGTCACATTCTAAGACTAACCTATCTAGCCCTGTAAAACAAAAATCAAAGCCAAATCGGTCCGATCTCCAGTGGTGGATGCTGTGTGCAGGAGAGAACTGACAATAGCTAGGAAATGCCTGGCAAGAGACGTCACCCATAGAGTTACTATGGGGCTTCCGTTGTCCACTGCCTATTCTGCACACTTCCACACACAGAAGCCACCGCTGACAGTTCAGCGTAGGAACGGCTTCAGAAATGTATAGTGATGTTTGCTTTACAGGGTTACATAGGTTAGTCTTAGAATGTGGTTGGAAGTAGATTTAGAAATTGTAGTTTTAGGCTGACCTTCTACTTTAAATCTAAATCATTTTCAGGAATTAACACTAGTTGGATTAAAAATTACATATAAAAACCTTTTTTTACTTATGGGTAAAGTAGAGAACAGTTACATCTTCTGTCAATTTTTTATTGCAATCTGTGCTCCTGAAGAAGAAATTCCCCTCCTCATTGTCGTCAAGACAATAGCAATATGGGATGAACTGTCACCAAGTCAAGAGTTTAGGGGAAATTATTTCATGGGGCAAATTACTGGTGACAACTAATGCCGGACATAGATGGAGTGATTTCCCTCCCACAGAACCAAATCTTCTCCCAGCAGGCGGACAGGGGGGAGCTGTCCTGGCCTAGAGAACACCCAGTGATTATTGCCAGTGGCTAAAGCCGCAGGCAATAATCTGATGGAAATTCCGACAGGCTGCTTGTACCCAAGTTAATTGATCAACTTGGGTACATTCAGCCTGTACATGGTTCAAATCCTGGGCGCTCCCTGCTGAACAGGCCTGGATTTGAACTGTCTATGGCTGGCTGGTTTAAGATGGAAAAAATTCTCACTTTCCTCCTATCACCTTTTTGTCTCCAGGACAGCAAGAAATGGAAAACTGCCCCAGTAGTACATAGATAGCAAATAATAACCAGATATAGCTTTTAATCCTTCCCTTTTTAATGTAAAACGAAAATAGTTTTGGCTATATGTATTACTAAATTTTAGTGAATGCACAATGGCATCAATTGCTGCTATTCATCTATCTGCCTGAAGTTAAGCTCTGTTATTCCTCCAGTGCATTTAACACCCAAAGAATATGCAGTGTTCGTACCCTGATCATATTTCAGCGATTAATTAGTGCAAGGATCTATACTCAGCAACTGTCAACAGTTGCATTATTAGGGAATTGACAGAGGCAAACTGCCAGGTGCACATACATCAGCCAAAGACCCACAGGCCTCCCATTGTCTAATCCTAATTACATTACATACAATGACTGTATCTAAGGTATTAAAGTACAGTAAGCATTCCACCATATTCAGTCTAAAGCAGACATAGTTAATCTCCTCTTACGCTGTTATATTTGAAAGAGGTTTCCTGTGCTCCTAGCACCTGCTCTTTCCACTGTGCAACAAGAAGTCATTCCTAATGTCATGCTTTTGCTGCATATGAAATCTTAACAAGCTACTCATAATCAAGGTTAGAACAAAGTGCACTGAAGACATGTGCTTAGACTACATAATATTGCATCATGCCACAATCACTTAGCGTTCAATAATGGTGAAATGATTGTAATAATAGACCTAAGCAGAAACAATAATACTATAATATAATAAAAGTTGTCTCTTACATTGTTTCTAGTCTGTGCTACATTTGTATCAGTGTAAAAAAGTCAAAGGAAGCAGGGCTCTTACACTTCCGTTGTGCCCCGATCTACTACCCAAGCCATTTAAAAAAAAATGGTGCTTTCAGGTACAATGCATATGTTTACACCCCCCTCCCCCTTCCCACTGCCTTACACAAATGGCAGGAATCTACAGTCAGGTCTTACATTTAAACATTAATTATAGATATGGATATTTTTACATTTGTCCAGCTTGGAGCAATGTAACAATGCATATACCATACCTGGTCGATCCCAAGGAAACTGCAACATCTCCAAGCCCTGTGATGAGCTGCTGCCGCGATTAAGGTTATTTACTCATTATCGCAATATTCTAAGGCCAGAAAAACAAGTAATTGTTAGACATGTGCATAACAAAAAAAAAAAAAATTTTTTTTGTTTTGTTTTGTTTCGTCTCGTTCCGTAGATTCAAAAAGATTTGTAATTTCGTAAGATGCAAATTCGTACCCGTTCGTATTTACGTAACAGTTTTATTTTCGTTGATACTGAATGATTCGGAATTCTGTCTAATTTAATTTCGTTGATTCAAAATTTGTAATTTTGTTAGATAATAATTTTCGTTTATTCGGTACACTATTCCGAATTTAGTAATTTTTACTTATGTGAAATTGTCTTTTCCGTTGATTCGTAACATTGTTTAGTTTTGTTTTTGTTGATTCGTGTCTATTACCATGCTTCGAATGTATTCGTAATTTTGTACTTTCGTAAATACATCGTGGCACGATCATTCGCAATCTCGTATTTTAGTTTCATTTTCAACACGCGGCTAATCCATATTAAGATAGACTTTCTCTTACACTGTCCAATGTGACTCAGCACAAAAGAGATAAGCTGATTGGCTAAGATATTAAGTAAGATACATCACTCACTAACTACACTGCCCAAAGACCATTCGAAAGAACGATTCGAGTACACAAATTTACGAACAGACAAGGAAACGGATTTACAAAATACACAAATGAAAATAGTAACATACAAATTAAATAACGAATACAAGAAATTACGAACAGACAAACGATTTAAAATTTGGAATGCAAATCATTCGTTATAGATGTCATTTTTGTTCTTTTGCTGTTTCGTATTTTAGTAAGTTTGTCCAATCGTAAGTTCGTATTTTCGCTTGTTCGTTATTTTGCTTATTCGTAATTCCGCAATTTTCGTATTTTAGTACTTTCAGCTATTCGGATGTTCGAATTGATCCGAATGTACAAATACTAACAAATTTGTACAAAATCCACTCGTTACGAACCGAATCGCACATGTCTAGTAATTGTCCTGTTTTAAGGTTTAATATATTTGTATTCAAGGTTTTTCTAATTTTTTTAAAGTCAAAACATAAAAGGGTACATAAAATAGAAAAAGGGAGGGGAAAATGGTAAGTGTCAGAGTAGTACAGAGTGGCATCTCAAATGCCATATTTAACAATATACTATGTCAGTTAAACATTTGGGAAATAATATCAAATTAAAGACAAAGAAAAAGAGAAGGATAAGAAATACAGAAAAGTGAAAGGAAAGGAGAAAGAAAATAATACATACAGTATCCACTACATCCGGGGTCTCCAAACTTTCTAAACAAAGGGCCAGTTTACTGTCCTTCAGACTTTAGGAGGGCCGAACTAGGGCCATTTGGAGTAGAAAATGTCCATTGGGAGTAAAAAATACCATGTCTTTGGTGTCAGTGGAAGGACTAGTGCCCCATTGTTGGTGTCAATAGAAGGAATTGTACCCTTTGGATAGTGTCAGTTGGATGAATAGTGCCCCATTGGTGCATTTCAGCAACAAGAATGATTCCCCATTGTTGGTGTTAGTGGATGGAATAGTGCCCCAAGGGCCAGATGAAGGCAAGCAAAGGGCCGGATTCGTCCCCGGGCCGCAGTTTGGAGACCCTTGCAATACATCAATACAATGGAATCCATAAAGGTCATATAATCATCAAAAGATCTTTCTATGCACATTAATATGGAACCCATAAAGGTCATATAATCACCAAAATATCTTTCTAAAAAACTCAAATGTGGTGCTAGGGGAACTTTCCTTGTTCCAGGTATCCTGGGTCCATCCTCCTGACTTCACAAATATCCCCCTTGGTGCCCTCCTCAGACTGGGGTAGTCCAAAGATACTACATACAAAAGAACTGAGAGATGGCGCACCACATTAAAGGATTACTAAAGGAAAAAAAATGTTTTGCTGAAATGACTGTTTACAGGGTATAGAGACATAAAAGTTAACTGATTCCTTTTAAAAATGATTTAAAATAGGTAAAAATCAATCATATAATATGCCTCTAGTTTCACTTTCGGTTTTGTGTTTATTTGAAGTAGAGAGAGAGACAGAACAAAAACAAACAAATCCAGGGCAGTGTTTTTTTTTTAAATTGAATCCCAGGGCAGTGTTTTGTTTTTAAAACAAATCGGATTGGTTCTGAGGAGTTTTAGACACACAGCTTGGACCACAGCGAAAAGCTGCCATGAGATTTTTCATAAGGAGCCAGACAAGCAGGAAGTGTGGAGATCAGAGCAGAATTACAGTAACTTCAAAGCAAAAACGAACAATGAGAACATGAAAACAGCACTACATTAAGGTAAAGGAAGCTATTTAGCTAAAAAAAACGTTTTCCTTTAGTGATCCTTTAAGGATTATCATTTAACACCATTTATTAAAAAGTAAAATAGGTAATTATATTTACAAACCAACAAAAAAGAAAGGCTCATCACAAGTATCCAAATCCAAGACAGACAGAATCACTCTGCATGCCTCTTTTACATTGGGAAGTTGCCACTAGGTCCTGCAGATGCTGACACGTTCTGATGGGGAACCCTCTTCATCAGCGCTAAAAAATTGCTGCACACTGCGTGAGTTTATATTGCATCTATGATTACAGGTATAAACCCCTAGCCCCACCCATATTAAATTATATCTGCATCCCCCCACCGCACACTGTGGCCCTTCCTCTAAAACCCTATCTTTCTCCTATGTCACTGCTGTATTCAGCATACCAAATGCTGCAGAGTCTTACAGAGACAGAGGCAGCAGCTGAAAGAAAGTGGAGGTCATAGACAAGGGGCCACTGGATGGGTAATTGGCAACTTCAGCCCTGACTTGATACACAGTTTTAAATTGTATTTCAGTAGGGCTAGATAGACTTTAACAATTCCAACGTTTCAGTGCTCACACCTGCTAATTACCTGCTCAGGCATGCAGTACTGATTAGTTGGAGGCTTGTAGTTGTGTTTACATGAGCCCTTGAAATACATTTTTTTGACAGTGTTCTTGTAGTAGATAAGAGCAGCAGGCTTCCATTGACACATTCCTGCAACAATCTACCTCTTAAAATTGACATGACAGTCATCCTGAATTTCCTTCTCCCAAGCTAGCATATAGGGTAATTTATTGACATTGTTCGCAAGGGATTTGTAAATTACAGAAATACCACCCTTCCTTACTGGGGCCTGTTCACATTTTCGTTCATAGGGCGTAAAATGACCAGTTACAGCCTTGTCAGTCCAGAGTTTCTGTACAAAACTGTAGATTTGAGAAAATCTTGATTTCTCTGAAGGAGGAAGATCAAGACTGTCCCTAAAATATTGTTCTGATAGAGGACCTGAGTGGGAGAAGAATCGTCCAATGCGGTATACTCCCTTATCTCGCCACCACTGGAAGGATTCAACGTTCACATTGGATGCAAAGGACGGGACCTGAAATATATCAGTTAATGGTAGACTCTTAGAGACTAAAGAGGGATTGCTCCTGAGCGAGTCCCACAGAACCAACGCCTGTGACAGTGCTGGAGACATAATAGAATGTCTGCGTTTGGGGATAGACCACACAAGATTTTCCAATGAGCATGTGGGGGACGCCTGTTCTTCCAGACTAACCCAATCAGGTTGGTCCTGTTTGAGGTATATATCTGACAGTTGTGCCAGTCTAGCTGCCTGGTAGTACCACAGCAAATTTGGGAGTCCCAAACCTCCCTGATTAGGGAGATTAAAGAGGCTACGAGATGATACACGGGGGCTCTTTTTGTTCCATACAAATTTGGTGATTTTGGATTTGGAAGATTGGGGAGAAAACTTCCATAGATCTATAAAGGGTATCATCAACATGTCACTCATAGAGGCGAATGTCAAAATATTTACTAGATGGTATCTAGTTCCTCTAAGACTGGCATCCATATATCCTTCATCCTCACCTCTATGCTTCAGAGGATGCCAAGGCGTGGGCTCCATGATTCACACCTGGTGGGAATGCCCAAGAATACAAGGTTTTTGGAGTAAAGTGTTCCATATAATTAGACGGATTACGGGTTGTAATATACATCAGTCCCCGGCGATTGCCTTACTGAATGGATTCATACCACAAGTATCAAAGGTTACCAGAAGGCTGATATGGTTTATCCTAACAGGAGCTAGAATCACTATAGCTGCAGCCTCGAAGACACAGGCGGTCTCAATCTTATGTATGAAAAGAAAGATCACCTGGATAATGGAACAGGAAAGGAGAATTGGCTCAATGTTGGATAGACTTACTCAGTTTAACGCAATCTGGGAACCATGGATAAAGTACTTAGGGATCTCACACCCCATAAAGGGGTGATAACATAACTTACTGTAGGCTGATGTACACACCTGGCAGGTAGGATCTCTGTCTCTCTACCCTTTTACCCCTACCCTCTTTTTCGTTCCCTCTCTTTCCATCTTTCTCACATTCCTCTTTTCCTTCTCTTCTACTTTTCTTCTCTATATTCTGGTTTTATGCTGTGCTTGTGTTCAGGTTTTTTGTATAATCTGTGTTTGGGAAACGTTCTCCATATATATACACATGTTACGCCTCTATCATAAGGGTGGAGGAAGTTGAAGAGGGATTCTCCTCACTTTTTCTCCCTCCCTCTCCCTCTCTCTTCAAACTTGTTATTTATTCTTTTAGTATTAGGTTCATTTAATCGGTCCAGATATCATACACTTCGTACCAGAGGTACTTGAGCAGTTTTAAGTTTATGAAATGGAGGTACATCACGAAGTGGACTTCACAAAACTGTAATATTTATAATAACTTGCTAAGGGGGCGGGATGGTTTGGGGGAATTACTCTACCTCCCCGGGCACAGAGTGATCCCATTGGGGATGTCATTGGGGGTGGAGGGTGCCCTTCCCATCTCATTTCTATATATGTTGGACCAATAAGGTTTTGATTTATCCCAACTGCTGTAGACTAGGGACCCTAGACGGATTTATAGGAACTGCAGGATTTGGGGGAGGGTAGAAAGCTACCCAGGTTAGACTATATGGCTTAGGGTCAGAATTTACTCCCTTGTTGAACCTGTTTTCCTTTCATCGCAGATAGAATGTTATTTAGGTATGGTTGAGAAATGACGTAGTGATGACTTAAGGATATGTAACAAAATGTATTGATTTCCTGATATGTTCTTTAAATTGTACTGACTTTATTCAGAAAATAAATTTAAACTTGAATGAAAAAAAAAAAAAATTGACATGACAGTTGCTTAAAAGCAATGACCCCAGTAGAGGGGTGTTACTTTGGCCATGAAAAGTTGTGCGCCTACAGGCTTCAGTGAAAAACAGCCTTGCATAGTGTTTTTATGACACATCCCCTAAAACTCTATCTTTTAGGGCGCTGTCCAGCAATGGCTCTATAATATTATCGTATATTTACATTATATACCAGCAGTTCTGGATGTGCATCTGACCAATGAGCCATAAAGAAATGATGTGCAACGCTCTTTCCACTGTTTTGAATTGAATAATTACAGTATCTTATTTTTGGGATATGTGATGCAATGAGACATGTGAATACTTTCTGTTCTGTAATGGCTTTAGTGTCCTATGCTCTAATTCAGTAGGAGGAGTTTTTGATTGTTTTAGTCCCTTTTCCCCATTAACCTGTAAGGTCATACTGTTAGGCCTCATTCCCACAAGGCGGATCCGCTCAGCGGCGTACGGCAGCTCATGGGAGATCTCTCCGTTGATCTCCGCTGAGCCGGCGGATGACAGGTCCCTCTCTGCTTACTGAGCAGAAATGGTGGAAATGCTTGCGGCAGCACCCAACAGCATTGTATCTATAGAGACAGCTATTATTGTTGCACAGGCTGTACTTGTCTGCTCATGTTCATCTCTGTTACATGGTGGGTTGATGGGACTGGTAGTAAAGCAAGAAATATTGGGATGCTTAAGGTTTCTTTTCAGCTCACAGAAAGTGACATGGATGCCATACAAAAGCCAAAGCCATCACCACATCTGATGACTGGTAAGCTACAATGTATTACATTTTAGTTTTTGTAGGTCTAAATATGTTTTAAACAATAAGTAAACAATAATTATAATGATCAGCTGTTGGACAGCTGGGACCTCATTTTGTTTAAATTGGTAAAGAGTAACTCCACTTTTGTTGAGAAAAAAAACAATACCCCTCTGGGTTATCTATTTACATTGCAAGGATTTTACCACACTTTGTTGCAGTTTTCTACCTCTCTCTGCTATGAAGAAAAAGCTGTTGTTTGTGTTCAGAATGAAACTGAATGGGAGTGACTTTATAATATTTTTTTTAAAACTCTATTCATTGAGAAATATACTAGGACATTAGTGCAATAAGGCAATGCTCAGCGTGAGCAAAGCAGGGCACAATCGGTACAGTGCAAAGTAGAATACAGTCACATGTCTGACATTAAACAAGAACATACTCAGACGCAGTTATAATAATTAAAGCAGTGTCACCCAACAACTGGCAACAAAATAACACTAAACAAAGTAAAAGGCTAGTGGCTTCACTGAGTATTAGACATAATAAGGGTAGAGGAGCACCAGGCATCCCAAACTTTATTATATTTCCTGGGGCACGCTTTATGTTCGAATATAAGTTTCTCATAAGGTAAAACCTGGTTGACCATTTGCACCTTTTGGCATACAGTAGGAGGGGTAGGCTGCATCCATCTAAGTGCTTTGGCCAGGGCCGTTTGAAGAAATTTGGGGGCCCCAAGCAAAAAAAAAAGTGGGGGGGGGGTTGCCGGTTTACCTCTATCCTCCGCCTCACACGCACACGCCGGCATATGTTGGTGTCCCCACAGGGGCCCCAGCAGGGAGGGCCCTTGCCGCATCGCTGCGTCCTCCTGCAGTCCGGTCAGCCATGTACCATAACCGCGCGGTACATGAGATTCAGTTTGCTGTTCCCGGGGCCGGACTGAAAGGAAGTGAACACTCAGTGTGTGCACTTCCTGTCAGTCCGGCCGGGAACAAGAACCTGAATCTCCTGTACCGCGCGGTTATGGTACACGGCCGACCGGACTGCAGGAGGACGCAGTGGTGCGGCAAGGGCCCTCCCTGCTGGGGCCCTGGCCAGCTCGGGGCCCCTGGCCAGCTCGGGGCCCCAGGCAATTTCTTGCTTTGCCTGTCAGGTTCCGACGGGCCTGGCTTTGGCTTTACAGGCAAGTAAAAGTGTTTTCAGCAACATTCTAGTATATCTTGGCCAAAGTTTCTCATCTAGGATAACCAGGAGACACACCTCTGGGGTGAGAGGTACTGGCATAGAGAAGATTATCGATAGAATATCCACAACTTGATGCCAAAACCTGGCGATCACTGGACACAACCAAATAATATGAGCAAAATCCACCCTAGGACTGACACACCTAGTACAGATTGAAGGTGGTATAGCGTAGAGTGAAGCCTAACTGGAGTCAAGTAAGTTTAGCATGTAAAGTTGGATCAATTTGGTAGTAATAGCTTAGGAGACATACATATGTGAACAACACGCCTCCTTCCAATCCTCGTCAGAGAGGTTGGGAATAAGCACTTGCCATTTAGAATGGCTTGACTTTTTCATTATTGATCAGCTAATGCACTTGCAGTGTTCTAATCAGGAAAATGCAGGGCCTGCATCCCCTTAGAAGTGATAAACCCTTTGGGAAGATATCTACAAAAACTAAATTTAAGTTGTAGAGGATGTGAGCCTGCCTAAAATATGACTCTTTGTCACAGTTCTGGAAAAACAGTGAGCCAATCACACAAGCAAGAAATTACATTTCTAGGGGATACACCAATGGCGTATGGAACTGCTCCGTTGTTCCATATTGCATTGAATTTTACAGAAAGTTATAGCCCTGCAAATTAAACAGGAAAAGTAGTTTTTAATAACATTCCAAGGAATTGAAGTTACCCTTTAAGTCACGGAGGTCCAAAAGAGAGAGAGATAAAGCAAAAGGGTTTAACATGATAAAAAAATAAAAAAACATTACATGCCTGGATTAAAGTGAATTTAAACCTGGAACGAGTTTTAATTTAGTTAACTAAAGTACTGTCCATCATTGACAATTACCATTTAAAATATTTTCACAATTTTTCATGGCTGCATGACATTTTTAAGAGCAGGTTTCCTGATGATGACAACAGTATGTGGGTGTGGCTTAACCAGCATACCCAGGAATTTGGTGTTGGAGTCTGGAGTTTAAAGTAAACACATGTTGATGCTTGAACATTACTTTATTTTGAGGAAATTTAACTCAAGTCCTTCCCTTCCTTGGTGGAGGTATCCAAATAACTGGGTCTATTTGAGACATCCACATTCAATGCAGTTTCTTTGGCTGATGTTGGGAGTCCATTTCAACCACTGCAAATTCTAAAATGTTTTCTACCTTAATGTAGGGACTTTAGCTTTTTAGCTCTAGAACAACTATAGACAGTTCTATGTCAAGATGGCCACCAAAAGTTTGTGGGATTTCAACATCCAATAGGTGGTGCCCCTTCAGTATGGCCACCTGGGGGACATTATAGGGGCAGATTAGTCCCCCGATTTCCAGTAAACCAAAGAAGCAACACGGTGCCACCTTCAAGTTAGCAGACAAACTGCAGGCCGTCACCAGCCTACAGTCAACCATGCCTATGTAAGGTGTGTTTATATGTCCATTGTAGTCTCTGAAACCAGTGTGATGATGCAGGAGCACAGTTCAGAGACAGGAGCAGTTTGCTGTCAGCATGTAATAGGACGTGCTGAACAAGTACAAGGGTCACCGGGTATTATTTTGCTATAAATGGTTTATATTTACCTAATGCATCATGTCCCTTTGTGTTAATATTACGTTTTACTGTCTCTATAGCCCTTGCAATCTGAACACTAGAATTTACAACCTTTTTTTCTGGCTTTTGAAAGAACTGCAAATATAGTGACTTGCTAAGATCACAAGCCATTATTTTATTGGTATTACCCTCAAACTGTCTGCAAACATGTTTTAAGGCCATGGAATGTTAACATAGTCAATATAGCAATATTACGAGCAAATGTCCCTAAGAAAGCTAAATGATCCTAAAGACTGTATAAAAAGCTACAGGATGTGAGCAAGAAGGTTCATGTCCTAATGTAGGTCAAGTGTCAATTACAAATTGGAGTGTATATAAACACTACTGGACTCTAATACAACATTTTAAACAGTGATTGTAACAATATGGTCTTAAATGCTTTGAGGTAGTGGTTGCTATAAAAAAAAAAAATAACAGTAACAATTTAATCAAATAACCAATAAACAGTCAGGCGGCGTACACACGACCGAGGTTCTCGCTAGAAACCAGCGAGAACCTCGCTGGAAGCTGCATTTCAGCAAGAACCTCGGCCGTGTGTACGCTCTCGGCGAGCATCCCGTCGGGAATGCCGTCGAGCAGAAGTAGAGAGCATGTTCTCTATTTGCTCGACGGCCCGCCTGGATGAATGGCTGGTTGCCATTCCCGACGGGCGGGTCGCCGAATCTGACGGCCGGCAGAGAATCTCGACGGGCGGAACGATGTGTTCTGCCCGTCGAGGTTCTCTGCCGTGTGTACGCGGCTTCAAACATACTAATAAAAATGAGAGACAGCAATCAAAATGTGTCCAGTTCAGCAAGAACTTGTCAAATTTCAGTATGTGTGTAGCCCTGTCTGTTCAACAGAAGCTGGTCAGTAGGCCAGCATTTAATAAGCTGCAGCAGCCAATGGCTGAAGCCCTAATCAGTGTATCCTAACAGGGAGGGGGGCCACCCCTGTAAGATATCAATATCACAGAAGGGGGGCATTACCGGCACCCACATCACTTGTGTGGAAGCTGGAATCTGTGAGTCATTTTGTTCAGCCCAGTACGCATGTATACCCTGCTTAAGTAGTGTATGCACAGTTTCTACTTTACTTATAGAAGAAAAGGCATGTTGTATGGCACACTGCTATGCAGTCAAATTATTAACAGTGCCCCTTTAAAGCAATCAATGGAAAATGTAACATTCTGCACGTTGGTACAAAAAGGAGAGTTTTTATTTTGGGAGCAGTGTTATGAGCAGGCTTATTTGTCGTCTGCCACAGATATACCATCCCCCAGCATGCTCCGCGAGGGAAAACTCCTCCAATTGGCTGCTGGGGAAAAGTGGCTCTGCCTGAATCCCTCTGGTGCCACCTGCCGCCCAGAGATGGAAGTACATCCCTGGAACACAGAATGACCCACAGGATAATTCAAGGCTGACAGCAGCCCAATTTAGCAAAAATTAGGAATGGGAGCAACATAACTCTCCCATTCGCCCACTAACTTTAGCATAGTGCCTTTTCTGAAAGAAGAGGGGCGCTACACATTGTATGAACGGTAGATCAGCATTTCTCTCCTGACAGGACCTGTTTACACACACAGCTCCCGGTCCTCTCTCTGTACCGAGCAATCGCGAGTGCCCGGCGGCGATCGCGCTCGCCGGGCACGCGCACGGGACTCGGGGGCGAGCGGGGGGGCTACGGGCTCTCGCGCAGGGGAGCCGACCTGCGCCATAGAACTGTGGCTGTTCGGCAACCAGTTAAGCTAGTGCATTGTTGGTTCACTTAGCTTTTTCTTCGATTTCCCTTCTAAATGTTTTTTTCTTTGTTTTCTTTGTCTGAATTTCTCACTTCCTGTTCCTCCTCAGTAAGGTGTTCAGTAAGCTGTTCTAAATGACTTTCCACCACTCAGATGATGGTGGAAAGCTTACTGAGGAGCAACAGGAAGTAAGAAATTCAGACAAAGAAAAAAAACATTTAGAAGGGAAATTGAAGAAAAAGGTAAGTAAACCAACAATGCACTAGCTTAACCACTTAACGCCCGCCGCATGTATATGTACGTCCATAGAATCGCACGTACAGGCAGATGGGAGTACTGGTACGTCTCTGCCTTCCCACGGGTCGTGGGTCCGATCAGGACCCCCCCGCTACATGCGGTAGTCGTTTAGCCTCTGGGAGCGATCCGGGATGAGGGGGCGGCTGTTCGTTTCTGTCCGCCCCCTCGCGATCGCTCCCAGCGAATCCACTTCCCCCAGCTCTCTGCCTGTGTAATGTAAACACTGGCAGAGGAAATGATGTCACCTCTCCCTTCGGCTGTATTGTCAATCCGGCGAGAGGAGAGAAGACATCACAAGTGAGTTGCACAACACTACACTGACACCAGTACACATAGGCACATTTAATCCCTTCAGATCACCCCCCCCCCCCAGCCCCCTATCACAGTGTCACTAATAGCAGTGATCATATACAGTATTTACTGATCACTGCATTTAGTGTCAGTGTGACAGGCAGTTAGTGTTATGTCCAGGGTAGCCCCGTACCCCCCCTAATAAAGGTTTAACCCCTTGATCACCGCCCTAGTTAACCCTTTCACCCCCTATTGCCAGTGTCACTAAGCGATCGGTTTTCTGATCGCTGTATTAGTGTCACTTTTGCCGCTAGGTAGCTAGTTATTTTTTTTATAATGTGATTTTTTTTACTAAAGACATGTGGCTGAATACATTTTGGCCTAAATGTTTGACTAAAATTTAGTTTATTTGATTTCTCTTATAACAAAAAGTAAAAAATATCATTTTTTTTCCAAATTTTCTTTTTTTTTCCATTTATATCGCAAAAAATAAAGATCGCAGATACAATCAAATACCATCAAAAGAAAGCTCTATTTGTGGGAAGAAAAGGACGCCACGTCGCAAGACCGTGCAATTGTCTGTTAAAGCGACGCAGTGCCGAATTGTAAAAACACCTTTGGGCATTTAGCAGCATATTGGTCCGGGGCTTAAGTGGTTAAAGGAACCTATTAAGAAAATAGAACCTTTACAACCCCTTTAAATCTTTGAAGCTGTAATAACTACAAGCCATCTTATGGTATTTTTTTGCATGTTTGGTTTTAGTACTGACCTTGTTAGCCACCAACATGTTGCCATGAGTCTTTACAGTGCTCTGTTTGAAGTCTGGATGTTAGTGTGTGTTGAATAGTCAACATTGTCTTTTTTTATTTTGAGGTTTGGTGAAAGGTATATATTGTTTTCTAAATTTTAACTGATAGCTATTTGATATTTTGTTTAATAAATATATTTTTGTAAATTGCAAATTTGAGCATGTGCCTATAGAGGTAACTTACGTTATTTGCACATCAGTGTGTCTTATCCGCAGTCCATTTCTTTTGTGTATGTGTTGATTAAAGTTACAGTGACCACATTAATCATTTTAGGATGGCACACACTCATTTGATTGCTCCCCTTTGTGTTTTATACTGGTAGAGTGACATTATTTCTTAGTGGATTTTTGTAAGGGAAGAGAATCAGGAATTTCATAATAATGTTGTGGTTCTGTTGGCTCTAGGCCTTCTGTTGCAGTCCCTCCCTATCCTAATGTAAATGGAAACTAAATTAATATACAAGATTACTGTTCTGTCTCAAGGACATTCAGCTAAAACTTCTTATCCCATAAACTTCAGATACCATTATTCTTTGATCTCAGTTTATTAGAACAAGCTAGGTGAAACTACAAAATAACAGAAATAGACTTCGATAAGTACACTATTGCATACAATACAGCATACATAGCAGAAACAACAATATACAATACAACATGTATTAGGAAAATCTTACTTTTTAATTTCTCTAAGGGGTGATGGCAATAGATTGAGCAAGACATGTCCTGCTCCCTGCAGTGTCTTTTAAAAGCATGGTGGCTGTTCACTTCCTGTGAAGATTCTACCCAGAATTCCCTGCTTACTAACAACTTCCTTAACTACACACACAGTAAAATGAACAGAACTGAAGCAATACCAAAAAGAACACTAGATGGAGCCTGCACTCCACATATGATTGTCTTAAAGTGGTAGTAAAATCTGTACTACCACTTTCACTTACAGGTAAGCCTATAATAAGGCTTACCTGCAAGTATAAAGAATATCTCCTAAACCTGTACGGTTTAGGAGATATTCCCCTCGCAATGCGCCGCTGACTGCAGCGGCACATGCACAGCGGGGATCTTCGGGTAAAGGCCCGGCAGCCGCCGGACATTGCTGGACAGAAGTCTCTGGAGCGACGATACCCAGAAGACACGCCGAGGCAAGATGACATCTCCCTCGGCGTGGACCAGGTAAGTTCCCCTAACCTTGTTCCAAGGTAAGTATTTCATAATGAGCTAGTGGTGCATACTAGCTCATTATGGATTTTGCTTTTAAGGTATGAAAAAAAAAAACAGCAGCGGCTTTACTACCGCTTTAAGTAAATTACAAAATTTACATGTTATTTTCACAACACAGATACAGATAATCAGAATATAAGTCTGGTGGACAGAACAATTACATAAAACTGGAAAGAATCGTATATGTCATACATGTTGTACCAGCACCTGTCTCCGTATGCATAATAATTTCTGATAGGTAAAAATAAAGTGAAGCCAGACTTAAGAATATAGTCAATTGCTAGTTTTTGTAGCATCTGAATTTACATCTACCCAGCTTTCTTTGCATTTAATGTGTATGCTCTTAAAACAATGCTACTAACACAATATTTATAGTGCATGATAATTTCATATACAAATATGAAATTAAAATGCTGCACAATATCCACACCATCCTGGCCCACTGACAAGTTCCACTTCTCAGTAATGGCTGTAAAGCGTCAGGATAACACTTTATCTTTATGTGTGCAGTAAGTGGCCTGCCACTTTGAAAGATCCCTTCCAAACAGATTGCATGCAAGTTTTCATGATGATCTTCGCATTTCCACTTCTGTATTTTTATGCAGTAGGTTTCTTAATGCCCTGTACACATGATCGGGTTTTCCCATCGGAATAAACTCCAAAGGTTTTACCAACGGAGTTCCGACGAAATTCCACTCAAGTTGTCTTGCATGCACACGGTCACACCAAATTCCGACCGTCAAGAATGCGGTGACGTACAACACCACGACAAGCTGAGAAAAATTAAGTTTAATGCTTCCGATAATGCATCAAATTGATTCAGAGCATGCGTGGCTTTTAGGAATTGCATCCAGACGAACAGGGATTCAGATTTTTTTCATCTGAAAGTTTGAGAACATGTTCTCTATCTAATTCCATCTGAATTTCTGATGGAAAAGTCAGCTAAGGCATACACACAGACAGAATATCCAATGAAAATCTTCCGTCTGACTTTTTCCGTCAGAAATTCAGCTCATCTGTACAAGTCTTTCCCAGTGTGCTAAATGTGTCAAATTTTTGGGTTAAAACTAATTGATATCCAATTAAAGAGTCCACTAAATTATTGATTATACAAAATACAAAGACACTAATAAATTTACAGCAGAGGTAAATTTTGTAACCAATTGATAAACAAATCATAATATAATGTTAGTAAAGATGATTCAAAGCAGGTAGATGTAAATTTCTTATCAAATGTGGAGAATTTTACATTCGTTTGACTAAGAGTGATTGATTTTTGTTTTTGGTGGTGCTCTTTATTATGGCAGAAGATCAGAACAAACACACTGCATGGAGAAAAAGTAAAAAGAGGAAAAATGTCTTGCGTGTTGTGGAACCCGTGACACAGAGCAGGACCGGCACTTCGGCCTGACTTCACCACATAGGACTCACTGTCTGCTCTCTAAATCCCCCTCCTGTCACCCGATGATCCTCATAAACAGAAATTTGCAAGTTGCCAGATTTTGGACCAGGGCCTCTCAATCAGGCTATTGTTACACACCTTCTTCTTTGGAGCTACTCACCATCTCCATTCCCCTCTTTGATATCCCTCCCTGTGATGATGCTCTGCTCTATGGACTATGTTTTTCTGATATTTTGTTCAGCTATGTACTAATAGGATCCCCTGAAGACGCTATTAGCGAAACACGTAGTGATCCATTGGCACTGACACTGGTATTCCTGCCCCCCAACCAGAAGGGATCTGTTTGGACCTCTTATACCATCATTTCACTGGCCATCCCTGTGGATTTTCCTGCTCAGCCTCTGTATTTATATTATGGGATAGTGTACCTTTCACTAATGTTTATTTTTTTCTTTTATCGTGTTTTTATGTGATTTAATACATTTTGATATTTTTTCTATAATGTAAAGATTTCCCTTTTCATTTTCTGTTTGGGATTATATTGGCAGACTTAAAAGTATTTTTTTTTTCTCTTTTTGCTGTTTCTCCACTATTGGATGTGGTGCCACGCTATGTAGTATTTGTCTCAAGCTTTTTCTCAAAAACACACCAAATGATTAAGAAACCACGCCAGTTTCATTGTTTCTTTTTTTTTTTTTTTGTTTTTTTGTTTTTTAGCAATTGTCAAATCCCAGTTGCAGAAGACCATAACTGAACAACTGGCCATATATTAGAATACTCAATGTTAATCAATGTTAATCCACCAAGTCACTTTACAAAATCAGTAATGAGACCTGACGGTTAGATAACTCTGCTTGCTCACAGCAACCCCCGGAATGTAAACTGAGCTGTGCATGCACAGCTCAGCTTACAGCCACAGTCCCAATCCCTGTGTGCCAGAATGACTAGCTCCTCCAAGAGTGACGTCATCTTGTACCTCCAAAGAAAATGGAGAAAAGCAGAACACAAGAAAAGATGCCAGTGCCAGACACTATTGGAAAGGTGAGTATTTTATGCCTTTAGGCCTGCTGTAAATCCAGCTGATTCATAAAAAAGTATTGTTCTTGAAAATAATAACCTATATAGCTTTGCACATTAACTATGTATAACGATGGGCTGCAATGTTGAAGCTGCAGTCCTCACTATCTACTAAGTTAACCTGAACAAATCCTGGACAATGGGGCTCCTAAAAACTATTGTAACAAATAATTAAAAAATAAAGTAATAAAAAACTACTGCCACTCAGTAGAGACTGGTGCTCAATTGGTGGTGGGGGGGGGGGCAACAAACCAATGACACCCCCTCCTAAGGACAGGAGGCCATTCCCCCCGGGAGATAGACATGAACACTGGGGACACCAGGAACACCCTCCTACCCCTGCAGGAAACAGACAGGCTCCCTTCTTTACAGGGCTGTCTTTTTCATTGGGCACACTGGGCACCCCCATCGGCTGCCCAGCGACCCCAGTAAAAAATGGTGGAGAATGGCGGGTCAGAACTGTAGAACTGTATCGTGTCTACAGTCTCTGAGGAAAAGTCTGGAGAGGAGTTAAGAGTGGGAGCGCCGCTGGATGGGGGTCACAGGAGAAGTCAGACATGAAGAGACTATAGGATAAAACCAGAGCAGCCAAGCTGGAGCCATCTGACTGAGCCTTGCATGGTGCACCTGAGAGGAGGTCAGTGATAGCACCACCAGGCCAGTCTAAGGGCGGGTGGTTGCTAAAGGAAGGGGGGAGTGAATACAAAAATATTAGTGCCCCCCTTACCTTAGTGTATTTAATCTACGGAAGGTGGTTCCCCTTTACATCAGAGTCTGCAGGATTCCCCCTTACAGTGCTAGGGGGAACTCAGTCTGAGGATCGTGATGTAAGTGGGAACTCTGATGTAAAGAGAAAGCAGTGGATTCTGATATAAGGTGGTCTCTGGTCACCAGAGCCCCCCTCCACATCAGAGTTCCCCCTTACATCATGATCTGCAGTGTTCCCCTTTACATAAGAGTTCCCTTTCACTGTAAGGGGGAATCCTGCAGACTCTGATGCAAGAGGAAACTCTGATCAGGCTGGGTTACAGTAACCTAACTTTCATGCCAATGAAGAAATTTGTAAAACTGTAATTTTAGGTACTTTTTTGCAGTGCCAATAAAAAATTGTGGTTCTGCCAGTAAATTTCTTGTGCGTGGTTGTGTAGACAGGGCCCCAGTGCACTGTATTGCCCGGGGGCCTATAATGCTCTTAAGATGGCACTGCTTCTTTAGGAGGCAGATGTCCTGCCTGGGATGACTTTGATCTCCCCTCCTCCTCTCTCTCTTTCAGAGCCGGGGAGTGCTGGATGCTGGATGGCTGAACCGCTGCGGGTGAGCCATCTCTGGAGTCAGTGCAGTGGTGTAGTGGTTAGCACTTTCACCTAGCAGAAAAGGGGTCACTGGTTCGAATCCCGACAATGATACCTTCTGTCTGGAGTTTGCATGTTCTCCTTGTGTCTGTGTGGGTTTTCTCTGGGTACTCCGGTTTCCTCCCACACTCCAAAGACATGCTGGTAGGTTAATTGGATTTGTCTAAATTGGCCCCATAACTGCACCAGCCAGCAAGACACTGGCTGCAAAAAGCGCCTTGAGGCAATTCAGTTCAGGTCTGTAGTGCTATGCAAGTCATTCGCTGCATCCTGGCCAGTAAAAGGAGCTAGATTAAGAACATCAGAATCTTCCTGCTTACTATGGTCATACGCATCGAGGCCCACAGGTAAGACTGCGTTTATAAGCATTGTTTAATAATAATAACATCCCCTGCTTCTCCTCTGAATGAGTGAATGAATGAAAACTTATATAGCACGGCACATGCAAACTAAATCGCCTCTGGGCGCTTGTTGTTCCTGTCTCCTTTGATATCAAAAGAGATGAGTCTTGATCTTTCTCCTGAACGCAAAGTGATTCTCATCCAACCGAATGATGGTTGGTAAAGCGTTCCATAGTCTGGGACCTTGGATCGCAAATCTTCTTTCTCCTTTGGACTAGTAGTTGGCTTTTGGAATCTGGAGCAGGTTTTGATTGGTAAATCGCAGAACGCGATTGGGATTGTGAGCTTTTATTTTTTCGCATAAATAATGGAGAGCATTCCAATGGATACATCTATGCATTAGACAGAGTGCTTTAAAAGCAATTCTGTCTTTTACTGGCAGCCAGTGAAGGGCTCTCAGTGAAGGTGAGGTTGATTCCCAGGGTTTTTGCCCCGTCACAAGTCTGGCGGCCGTGTTCTGAACGACCTGCAGACGGGCGATTTGGTACTTGGGGAGTCCGAGGTAAAGGGCATTTGCATAGTCCAGTTTGGAGTTAACAATTGCTCCCACCACGACTGCTAAGTCTTCTTTGGGGATGAAAGGAGTAAGTCTGCGTAGTAGGCGCAGCAGATGGTGAGATCCGCTGACTACTGACCCTATTTGTGCGTCCATTGTCATATAGGAGTCAAAAATGACCCGTAGACTTTTGACTTTGGCGCTAGGGGAGATGATTTTGCCCAGATTTTGCCCTCTGGCCATACGTTTCGTGCTACCATGCATCTACTCTCTCCTTGACCAATAAGATCACTTCTTTCAGCCAATCTCACGACCCACTTCCTGATTGGCTGGGAGGAGAATCAGGGTGATAATAGCAAATATCTGCACCCCAAGGCCACCCTTTTTTGAAGCCTATTAGAGCTTCCGGCTCTAATCACCTGCTTAAAAAAAATGCCCCATTTGAATCCATGAGTCCAGTGCCCTGCATGTAGATCAGGGGGCCAGACGCATGTATAGGGGGGGGCGCCTGTGTGCCCCTAATGGAATGGCCGCCACTGATCACTGCCCTACTGACAACAACCTCTGCCCTACTGACAATTCCACTGCTCTACTGACACCAACCTCTGTCCTACTAACACCGTCCATGTTTTAATACATTTGAGGTGCACATTCTAATGCAATAGGCTGCCCACACCTATGGGTACAATCAGCCTGCCCATAGATGGTTTCAAATCCCGTTCGGTCACTGCAGAACTGGCCGAGATTCGAACGATCTATGGCTGGCTTAACACTGTTATGGAGCGTGGGTCTTCAGCCTTGGGTAAGCTTAAATCTTTCTCTTCCTTTCATCCCCTTCTCAGAACATAAACTGTTTGCACCCCTTTTTGTCCTTCTAACAACATTATAAGTCAAATTTAGGTCTGTCAACAAGTATTTCCAAGTTCTTTTAGTTGTTTAAACACAACATGTGAAAAGAACTGAAGGCCTTTTCAGAAAGGACTGAGGGACAGGACAGGTGGTTGGATTAAGTGTTTAATAGGTCAAGTGTAAAGAAAACAAGAGGCGAGCAAGAGTCCCTCAGGAAGTATGCAATAAAAGACACATACAGCACTTGTGTATTGCCAACTGGTAATATAATCCCAAACCTGATTTTCTACTGCAAGTAACCAGAATTCTTTGATAGTGTACAAGTCAAAGGTTCGTTTGTCCGCAAGGTACTGTACAGATGGAACAGTTTATCATGTCTGCAGGCCACTGTCAAATTACCCCCTGCTGTGCCTGTGATAAACCAGTCCTGAAATTCTTTTGTGCCCTGTTGTGTTGATAAACAAAACAGGTTCTGCTGAGCCTACTGCCAGATCTACTTTAACGGCCGCTGACCAGCCAGCACATTTAATTGTCACATCTTGTGGCGCTAGTGACATTTTAGCATTTATTTATGCAGTGGTTTCAGAAGGCAAATCTAAAGTACAAGCAATTGTTACTAGTACATTCTTTGCTGGAGGCAGATTTATAGAATATGTGATACAGTTTCCCTGCGTGCAATCTAAGTCACTTCTCAAACAAAAAAGGTGAATTCTATTTGCATGCCATTTACTGAGCGAGACAGAGGACAAACACCAGTAAAATGACCGAATGCTTCTATGTGAATTTAGGATATATATATACAGTTATTTTTTCTGAGAATATGAATGATAACACAAAAACTGTGTTTGGCTGAAGCCATTTATTATCAATCAACTGTGTTTATTCTTTTTAAATCATAATGACAACAGAAACTACCCAAATGACCCTGATCAAAAGTTCACCCCAGTTCTTAATACTATGTATTGCTCCCTTTAACATCAATGACAGCTTGAAGTCTTTTGTGGTATTTGTGGATGAGGCTCTTTATCTTCTCAGATGGCAAAGCTGCCCATTCCTCTTGGCAAAAAGCCTCCAGTTCTTCGCCTGTCTTGCATGAATTTGAGATCTCCCCAGAGTGGCTTAATGACATTGAGGTCAGGAGACTGAGATGGCCACTCCAGAACCTTCACTTGACAGGTTGACTTGGCCTTGTGTTTTGGATCATTGTCATGTTGGAATGTCAAGTACGTCCCATGCGCAGCTTCCTAGCTGATGAATGGAAATGTTCCTCCAGTATTTTTTAATAACATACTGCATTCATCTTGGCATCAATTTTGACCAAATTTCCTGTGCTTTTGTAGCTCACACATCCCCAAAACATCAGCCATCCACCTCCGTGTTTCACAGTAGGAATGGTGTACCTTTCATCGTAGGCCTTATTGACTCCTCTCCAAATGTAGCGTTTATGGTTGAGGCCAAAAAGTCAAATTTTGGTCTTATCACTCCAAATGACTTTGTACCAGAAGGTTTGAGGCTTGTCTCTGTGCTGTTTGGCGTATTGGAAGTGGGATACTTTGTGGCATTTGCGTAGTAATGGCTTTCTTCTGGTGACTCCACCATGCAGCCCACTTTCTTCATGTGCCTCCTTATTGTGAATCTTGAAACAGCCACACCACATGTTTTCAGAGAGTCCTGTATTTCCCCTGAAGTTATTTGTGAATTTTTCTTTGCATCCCGAAAAATTTCCCTGGCAGTTGTGGCTGAAATTTTAGTTGGTCTACCTGACTTTTTTTATCTTTATTTAAGGTATGCGGTTTATACAACATGACATCATAACATACATGTAAACTTACGAAATTCAGTAATAACCATAACATGCCAGTCTACATACATTAGATGAGTGTTTTTGTGTTATCATTCATATTCTCTGAAAAATGTCAAAGAAATCATAAATTATGCCAGGGTATGTAAACTTATGAGCACAACTATACTTACAATCCATACATGAAAAAATCATAAGCACATAAGCCCTTCCTTGGCCAACAATTGGTTGAGACCTTGATTTGACAAATCAAAGTTTGACCTGTAGCACTATGATTTTTCAATGCTGTAAATTATGGTGGATAGATTTCAAAAAGAGTGTGTGACACCCCAGTAGAGGAACCTAAAGGGCAATAGGACACAACATTGTCCTGTGTGCACTTTTAACCCAGCAGAACAGGCTCTACAAAGGAATGTACATTTTAAAGTGCAGACTGTTATTTTCTTCACTAGGTGTCATTTAGTGATTTCACCTTTTAAACCTAATAACAGGATAAAAAGAAAAAAAAAAAAAAAGTGTGAAAAATGTGTTAAAACCCATTGGTGCACGCACAAGCTTTTAATCAAATATTCCATCAAATATTTTTCTGGTATGTTGACTTGTATTGGGTAAAGTCTTTTAGGTGGTTGAAAATTAAAAATGAATGAACAGAACATAGTGATTACTAAGGCCTTGTACACACGAGCAGACAGATTTGTTCAAATCGGTCGGACAGACCGACTTGAACAAATCTGTCTGCTGGGGACGTATTGGTTTGATTGTGTACACACGATCAAACCAAAATCCCCACCGGCAGACGGCGCGCTGACGTGACGGTGACGTTGACGCCGCCACGTCACCGCACCAGGAAGTAAAACATTTCGACGCGTGTGCGAGAAGAGATGTCTGCTGGTTAGCGTACTAACCAGCAGATATGTCGGGCGGACGGGTTCCCAGCCGACAGATTTGAAAGCATGCTTTCAAATCTGTCGGCTGGCCAAATCCGTCGGCTCGCCCGTACACACGATCGAATCTGTCTGCTGGGACGGTCTGGCAGACCGTTTCCAGCAGACAGATTTGATCGTGTGTACGCAGCCTAAGACTTTCCACATTCAGATGACCATAATATATTACCTTGTAATTCTCTTTTAGAGTTATAACCAAACTGATTAATTTATTAAAGGCATCTACAGTATTTAGCATACATATTTTAGCTTTACATACTGTACATGCACATCAGTCCCTGCCTTCAAAGAGCTTACAATATAAGGACCTAGCTCATACATGCACACACATACTAGGGCCAATTTAGACAAGAGCCAATTAAAGCAGAAATAAACTTGTTTATCCTTTTTAGCCAAGGAAGCTGCCATCTTAGCCTCTGTTTGATCTTCAACTGCCATGATGATGAACATGTGATCAGTTATGACACCAGTCATTTTGATGGTTTTATTGTTTGGTTGAGAGCACAAGCAAATGTAATAATTTTTTGAATCTGTAACACTTTAGCCTGTCTTTTGAATATTGGAGGAAGCTATGATACCCAGAGGAAACCCACACAAGTACATAGAAAACATGCAAACTCCATACAAATAGTGTCCTTGCCAGGATTCAAAGGACCCCACCGCTGCAAGGCAGACATGTCAACCCCTAATCCACTGTCATATAAAATGCAGGCCACAGTGTGGACCCTGTTGTGCCAATCCCTAATCCACTGTGATGTGACTTGTTGGTTTTTGAATTAAAGATTAATATATTGTTATAATTGATAATAGATATTGTTACATTGGTAGGGAAACACCTGTCACTAGAGATCATAAATAAATGTCGATGCCGTTGAAACAAGTGTAGAAATGTTTCCTACCCCATTATCACCAGTTACATATTTACAGTGATAAAGATTTATGTTAAACTATGAAAGTAGGAGGGTGGTCTGTCTGTATCAAAACTGTAGAAGAATCTGTGAAATGATCCTTTGCACAGACAATGACGTGTGTCCTAACAAACTTGTTGATGGATCCCGGCTGTCTGGCTATTTACCTAGCACTCAGGAACGAGTGCTTTTTATGTGAGTGTTTTTTTTTTTATGCAATACATTTTTAAGTACGCTTTAGAGAGCACTAGATTTCTTTCAATTCTTTTTGCATAAAACTACAACTGGCGTTTGAGTCCAATGATGCCGCATGAGTGATCCGCTGTTGAACTGATCAGACCATTCAGGAGATCCTTGTTATCATATGCTGTTTGACCTTTTTTGGTCTAGGCAATAAGGTGAGAGGCCATTCTTACCTTTCTTGGTGGAGGTTTTCTTCTGATTTCACGATTCACTCTTTGGATTTGGCTCCTCTTATTCACTTTGGATTATTAGTACACATATGGACATTTTGTTTTTTCTTATGTTTTTGAATGTATTTATTAATTTGTTTTGCGCTGCACTATTTTTTCATCATTTCTGTTGGGGTGTTTTATTTGAATTAACCTTCAGTGCTGTCTTGCATTAGTTTTTATTGTGTGTTATATTTACTTTCTAGCGCTGAATAATTCATTTATTTGTTTCTATAGTAATGAAAAGCATTTAAGCGTTATCACATTTTAGGCGTGGGATGGACATTGTAATAGGAATGTTTTATATGAAAATAGGTTAGGTTTAAAATGTATATTATCTTACGCAGTAGAAATGATTGCGACAGTCTGATTTCACTTGGGGCTTCTTTCCTTGTTCCTCCCTTCTTTAATCCACTTATCATCCTCTTCAGTAAGTAATATATCTTCATATACACAGTTTCAAAGGGAAACTTCAGGAATTATGTTTTTTGTAAACTTATCTTGGTCCAACTTGGCTTAATGTAAGTATCCATATATGATATCCAAAGCACAGATAGGGATGTTAAAAATCAGTGTAGTAGTCCATGTTACATACAGTGCTAGCCATGATCTTTTGGGTAGTGCTCGAAGCAGGGTTACCAACCATCCATTAATTTATGTACGGAAAGTTGGCTCAAACTTGTCTTGCATACACACAGTCACACAAATGTTGTTGGAAATTTCGAACGTCAAGTACAACACTATGACGAGCCAAGAAAAATGAAGTTCAATGATTCCGAGCATGCGTTGAATTTGTGTGCATCGGAATTGCATACAGACGATTGGAATTTCCGACAAAAACTTTTGTTGTCGGAAAAATTGGATACCAGCTCTCAAATATTTGTTGTCGGAAATTCCGAACTACCATTATTATTTTTTTCTAGGGTGTCTGTCCAACATGCTTGAATTTTTTGTGTCGATTTTAAAAACGTCGTTTTTTGTTTCACAAAAAGTCACCGTGTGTAGCAAAAACGTCGTTTAAAACAACGTTTTTCAACCCGCGCATGCCCAGAAGCTAGTTATGAAGCAAGCTTCAATGGAAAAGAGTGGTGAACGTAACCTCGCTTTTTGTGAAAAAAACGATGGTGTGTAGGCAACATCATCTTTGAAAAGTGACGTTTCAAAAGAGTCGTTTTTTACTTCACAGAAAACGTCGTTTTTTTCATCACAATGATATAATTACTGCTAAAACAAGGAATCAAGCATGCTGGTCACCGCTGGGTAGCCGGGGGGGGGGGGGGCCCTTAGGCTGCCTCCATCCTCCCCAATGCGAATGACGGCCCATCCTCGAGGGCCTACAAGGAGCCAGAGTGTGGACACCCTCCAGGAGGTGGAGGAATCGGGACCTGCAATGGACACCCATAGAATTGTGTATGATTAGGAAGGATTAGATAAATCCATTCAGCATAGCTGCCAAAGTGACAGCACAGCAGTATATATGGTATTAAGGGGACTAAAGACAAGAACTTTTGTTGTCGGAAAAATTGGATACCAGCTCTCAAACATTTGTTGTCGGAAATTCCGAACTACCATTATTATTTTTTTCTAGGGTGTCTGCCTTCAGAAAATATATACCGTGGCGTACAGCGCGCACCCCCAACCTAGAAGGAAAATTCCTGTAAAAAAAAAAAATACTTACAGTTTGGATGCCCCTCGTCGGTGTCTTGCCCGCCATCCATCGCGTCCATCGGCGGCCTTTTCCGGTCCGGCGTCCTTCTGTGGCTATCGTGGTGTCCTCCCTGCTCGATCCCCGCTTCCCGCGCTGTGTTCGAACCACTCCGCCGACACATACCAAGCACAGTACACTCGGGTGTAGTCGGGCAGGCTCGGCTCCTCTCGCGTAAAGGACGTACAGGGCGCACAGGACGTGACCGCGAGTGGAGCCGAGCCTGCCCGACTATACCCGAGTGTACTGCGCTCGGTATATGTCGGCGCAGTGGTTCAAACACAGCGCGGGAAGCAGGTATCTGCGTTCAGGGCAAAAAAAGTGCGCGGTATATGCCCATAAATATGGTAATATTTACGTAATCTTCAGGCCTAAAATGCAGGTGTTCAAAAAAAAAAAAAAAATCTGGCAACGAAAAAGTTAAAAGGCTTTTTTGAATCTGCTACATCTGCAGGACAGCTTGTTTTGTTGAGAAACAACAGACTTACTGGCTAGATTGCTATGTGAAAATATAGGAAATAAATCTTTGAAAGGCATTGGGTCCTGAATGACCAGATTTTGTGATATGTATGAATATATGTATGATATACATGTTTTAGCTGATATTTTTCTATGTATATTTTTTGATTTTATATTTTTGTTTATAAATAAAATATGGATTTTTGTATAAATTTTGTAGTCCAACTTGCCTCTAAAGTCAGGCCTAGTGTTTTTTTTCTTTTTTCTTTTTGTTTTAAAAGAAATAAAATGATAAAGAAGAAAATGAATGCAGCAATCACTTCTTATGCCGCGTACACACGATCACTTTTCGGCATGAAAACTATGTTTTTCCAACTTCATCATTAAAAACGATGTTGCCCACAAACCATTGTTTAAAAAAAATGATGAACAAAGCGCAGTGACGTACAACACGTACGACGGTACTCTAAAGGGGAAGTTCCATTCAAGCTCCCGTCTCATAACTTGCTTCTGAGCATGTGTGGGTTTAAAACGTAGTTTTTAACATCGTTTTAGCCCACACACGATCATTTTTTACAACCCAAAAAACAACATTTTCTAAAACGACATTAAAAAATGCAGCATGCTTTTTCAGAAGATGAAAAAAGATATGAAGCCCACACACGAAAAGTGATCGTGTGTACGCGGCATAAGAATTGGTAATCTGCAATATAATAAATGTTTCCTTTTGGGTTTAATACTAATGTAATCAAATGTATATAAAAATAATTTGCTTAGTTGCTATCTTACTACACATGACTATTGCACTTTTACAATGCTTCATATTATAAATTAGGTGACAGATAAGACGTTAGTAGCCAGCATGATATTATTTTTATGAAACATTCAGGAATCTTTCAGCCTCTGGAATCAGAAGTAGCCCAGATGCTTGGGATAAGTGCCAAAATGCTGGATCTCATCCAGCTAGGTCAACCTCATGTGTGGCCAAATGGGCCGCTGTTCCTGCAACATAATATTTGGGTATTAGCTGGAGAATTTTTTTCTGCCTCTTGGCGAGACTGAATGGTTGTTTGTCACATTCAAGGACAATAAATATAACACAATAGATGCCTATTCCTGCGCTGCTGTTTTTTTTTTTTAAGCTAAAAGGAAATAAAAAGTTTTCTGCATAGCCCACGGCACCTTAGATTTCAGCCGTTGTTGTTCTGCCGCACTTGATTGCTTGCTATGAAACACACCTCAACTTTTCATTAAGTCCAGCTTTTAGAAAACAATTGTCTTGTCTTCCAGCAAGCTTTTCATTATCAGTTGTGGTTAAAAGAAAATGACAAAGCTAACGGCTGCTGTAGGTAGCTAACAGCATAAGCTATCAACACCTACTGTATCTGTTGCCGCAGAAGCTCTCAATTCTTCTTTGCTTGGAGCCTCCTAGAGTTTCTCTACTACCTGGTAGTCTAGATTAGACATGCCCATCCCCATCCCACAAAAATGTGACCTACTATAAGCCCAACCAACCTAGCACAATCTGGTTGGGGCATGCCAATTCTTTTGCAGAAAGGCTGCCCCGATAAATCTTGTTGCATTTGTCAGATGCTGCTGTTGTCACTTAAAATTGAGGCGTAATCTTCTTAAAGGGGTGTTCCACCCAAATGTAATGTTTATTAAAAGTCAGCAGCTACAAAAATTGTAGCTGCTGGCTTTTAATAAACAGACACTTACCTTCTCCACTTTCCAGCGACGCGCCGACCAGGGCTCCGCTCCTCTCCCCCCCTCCCCGGCCGGCATCCTCATTGCGACTGTGGGCACCCAGCCGTGACAGCCTTCGGCTTCACGGCCGGGCACCCACTGCGCATGCGCGAGCCGCTGATTGGACAGGGGATCGCCTAGGACCTGTCAGTGTCCTAGACGATCGCCAAAGGGAGGGGCTGCAGTAAGGCGATTAGGCCTAATTGCCTTACCAGCCCCTCGGCGGAAGCAGGAAGTGGGACAGGAAGTCCCACTCCTACTGAAGCCCCCACTCCCCCCCAAAAAAAATTACATGCCAAATGTGGCATGTAAGGGGGAGGGGAGGGGATTAAGCGGAAGTTCCATTTTTGGGTGGAACTCTGCTTTAATTTGCTTTTCCTCAACCCCCGCTTCGTCATGCTAATTAGATCAAATACACTAAAACTTTCCATTTCATAACTCATTTTAGACCAAGTGACATCATCACTGGGTCTCTATTTTTCTTTGTACAATGCAGGCAGATCATGGCTGGTGGGAAGCGCTGTGAGACCATGTGAGAAACAACTTAGATTTTTATTTTTTCCTTACCCCTGATGTCTCACTTTTGAAACAGTTAAAAGGAGTACTCAGCCCCTTTCTCTTCAGCCTCAGCTGCACTGGACAGTGAATAAATGGGGAGAGTTCTGTGCTGAGCGGCTTCCTATTCATTCAAAAACACAGTTTACTATGCTTCAGCTATGAATGCACACAGGAATAATTGGTAGCTTCCTTTCACACATAATGCCCATTTTTGATGGACTCTATTTGCTCAGCAGGGATCGCTCCGTTGATCCCCGCTGAGTCGGTGGATGACAGGTCCGTCCCCGCTCACTGTTCAGGGATGGACCTGCTAGATCTTTGCTTTCCGCTATGGGGGATCGGATAAAAAAAATGATCCACCTGTCCGATCTGATCTGCCAGACAGATGAAAAATAGAGCTTCCATCCGTCTGGATTCAGCAGATTGGATGTCAGCGGACATGTCACAACTGACATCCATCGCTCCATAGACCTGCAGTTCACATGAATGGGCTACCGTGCCTGTCTTTCCACATAAAAGATGCTTGCAATTTTTCAAAAATGCAGCTGCAGGGAATTTGCATGGTCTTTTTGACCTTGCAATTTCCCTGTGGTTCCTGCACACACACACACACACTGTGATTTCACATGTGTGGGGATGCCATTCAGAATTAATGGAACCCCCGCGCGTTTCTGCAGAGCAGCGTGTTTTGACGCGGGTGGTGGCAGGTGCAGGAATCGCTGACATCCTGAACCTGCATCCACGCACATAGATGTTAACCTAGAATTAAGCTGGCAATATACTAGTAGAATATTTTTTAAAAGGTTTCACTGTAAAAACATTTGTTTGACTTTCTAATTGTTAGTGGGGTCAAATTGACATTTGCTTTCGACCACCATGGCAAGAAAACAAGAAGGAGCAGGATGGAATCTTAAACAAACAAGTTTATAACAATGTATGTAGTTTTCAATCAAATTATAAAAGCAAATGAAGATTGCCTTGACATTTGTCAAGTTATTAATCTCGCAACTGTACAGTGCCAAATTCTTCCATGGCCCCGGAATATCAGTATTTTCTGGCACTGGGGCAGTTTCCTCTCCCCAACCATATCCTCAGCTATGACATGCTTTACATTTCCACTAGTTGTCTCCACTGAGAGCACTGCAGTAGGGTAGTCTTTTGCATCACCATGTATACAATCTGAATCAAGCTTGGCAGGGACCACCAGACAGACATTGACCAAAGTGATGAGGCTTCAGAGTCTAATAATGCCGTAACCCAATGCTCTTCTATTGTAATAGGACATGTCTGCCTTCTAGTCTTGGTTACTAGGTGTGCTGCAAGAGCAGGCTTGGCAAATAGTCGCATATGCCTCCCCAGGTCACATTTGATGGACTCATTGGCAGACATATGTCCCAGTCCTTGGCACCAAAAGCACCTAAAATGTTGTTACTCTCTTTCAAGGGAGAGACTCCTTTTGGGCTAAGAGGCCATTCATATTTGGCACCCGTGGACGTCTTGCCAACCTCCTTTAAAAAAAGGAAGGTCTTACCTGAGATTTTCAGGGGTTACTGGCCTGGAGAGCAGATCCTGGAGATAGCCCTTGCTACAAGTATGATGCTTTGCAAGGGACACTGGTTCATCAACATACTTGGAGTCTGTGGGGTTGATTTACTAAAACTAGTGAATGCAAACTCTGGTGCAGCTCTGCGTAGAAACCATTCAGCGTCCGCCCTGGTTCACATCGGTATGATTAGACATGCGATTTGACATGTCAAACCGCATGTCAAATTGGCGGCATTTGTCGGCAATGGCACCGTCCTAATCGGAGCAACGCCATATCTGCACAGATGTCTCTGAAATCTCAGCTGAAATCAGGACTGACAAGCGGGAGTGAAATCGACGGAGTTCGAACTCAGTGTGAACTTGGGCTATAGGTTATTTTTTGTCAAAGTTTAATTGAACAAGCTGACGTTAAAAGCTGAACCAGATTTTGTACTCTTAAGTTTTAGAACAGCAACCCTTGTATGCCTAATGTGCTGTATCTTAACAGGCAAGACCTTGATGTAACAGTCGCAGACCATTTACTCTACAAATTGAGCAGGCTTAAGTACCTTCAGTTGCAACCACTTGTTTGCAAGGTAGGAAAAAAAACATACATTTGGGACCTTGGGGGTAATGTTCACATTCTGTGCTCATAAAGCCTCGGTCATTGTGTGCCTGGGTAGGATTTCTCTTTTAAGTTTAGGAAACTCCTTGGCATCTTGAGGTTGTAAGTGAAAGCAGATCTTTTGGGGCTCTCCTGTTAAAAAGAGTGTTAGCCCATCACTCCACTGCTCCTCTGATAGCTTTTTATGTTTAGAAACTCTCTAGAGGCTGAGGTAGGCTTCAACATCATCCTCCAGGGACTAATACTGTAATGTGCTCTGCACCAGCTGTCAAGGTGTAAAAGTTGGCCCCTGCACTACCACTTGTCTCTCTAATAGGGCCTGTATCTGCTGCTGCAAGGACAGGGTTATTTGCTTATATTCCTCAAAGGAGGCCAGTGAACTAGAGTTAGCTGTTGCACCTGTTGTACAGTTAAGCTGTTTGCCCCTTGTAGGTTAGCATTTGCCAATATAAGCTGTTTTACAAGCTCCTTCATTTTATTCAGCAATAAGTGTCTGTCTCTTCAAGGAGCTGCCACAATTTGAGCATCAAGTTGTAAGGGGGATATGCTTAACTGGTATTAGCAGCTGTAAACCATGGACAAGAAAGGGTCACCAAGGAGCAGTCCAAGCAGGTTTGTCTTGAACTTGTATTCAGCAAGGCAGCAAACAAACACATAGTTACATAGTCAGGTTGAAAAAGGACACATCCAATCCAGTTCAAACAAAAAAAATACAATCTCATATACACAATCATATACCCACAGTTGATCATGAGGAAGGAGAAAACTCCCAGCAAAGCATGATCCAATTTGCAAACATCTGCTGACACCCGTAATTACCCGCCTCTGCAAAGATCTGATTTTGCAGACGGAAGAAGATCCTATTTTTCTTCCGTCTGCAGAGAGGATCGGATGAACACAGACATACGATCCGTGTTCATCCGATCCCCCCCATAGAGGAGAGCGGAGAAAAGACAGGGCGGTCCCTGCACAGTGTGCGGGGACCGCCTTGTCATCCGCCGGCTCAGCGGGGATCTACGGAGCGATCCCCGCTGAGCTTACGGAGCACACGGAGGTGGATCATTACTGATCCGCCCCGTGTGAAAGGGGCCTAAGTGCTAAAACACCCTGTGTGGTGAATAATCCACCTTGTGCTTCATCCACCGCACTCACCAGATGCCAGTGACCCCCAGCAGGGGAAGTCACCAACGCTTTTAGGTCTTTGGGGGACCTGTCTCGATCTTTTTGGTGGTGGCACAGATGCTTAAAGCCTCATTAGTGTGATCCTCATGTTTCTCCAATGGTTTCTCCAATGGACCAGGCGTGCATTCCACCTATTTTTCTCTGCTTATGCAGAAGTTCCTGTGTGTACCTTCCGGTCCGTAGGTGGAACACACGCCTAGTCACGGGTGGCATATATAAGACAAATATTGAGATCTGGTTACCAAGTAAGAAGTGGGCCAAGAAATGGAGTCTTTTTCTTACTCAAAGCTCTATAAAGCACCCAGGTTCCCAGACCAAAAAAAGAACCTAGATTATCTCCACATCAGTGATAAACCCTGGAGCCCCTTACTAGATGCAGGGCAGTCTTTAAGGCAGGGCAACAGGGGAAGCTGCCCTGGGCCCTGTTATTGTTGTGGGGCCCAAAGCAGATGCCTTATACTTGCCAAATATCCCAGTTTAAATTCCCTTGTCCCTTGTCCCTTGTCAGTTGTAGTCCTTTGCTGTGTTCTGATATCTCAGTGTGAAGTGCTGCTACTAATGCTGCCCAGCTCTGCACTATTGTTGTGTACAGATGACTCACCTGCAGACCCTCTTTTTATGTAAATAACTGTCATTCATATGTAATTGTGCTCTAACCTCTAGCAACCAATCAGTGAGCAGTATTACTGTACAGTAATCTCTAATAAAAAACGATAGAAAAAAACGATCTTCTGTGTGGAAGTCCATCGGTCAAAAATCCACGCATGCTCAGAATCAAGTCGACTCATGCTCAGAAGCATTGAACTTAATTTTTATCAGCACGTCGCAATGTTTTACGTCACCGCGTTTTGGCATGGTCGTATTTTTGACTAATTGTGTTTAGGAAAGACAGACTGATGAAAGTCAGCTTCATCGGATATCCGACGAAAAAATTAATCGGATTAGATTCCATCAGATATCCGATCGTGTGTACTAGTGGTAACGTTATGCTGTAACCTCTGGCAACCAATCGCAATCACTGCCTGAGCTGATAGAGTAAACTGATTTTAAGTCTAGCTGATATTTATTTTATGTCTCCAAGCAGGTGGAGAGCAAAATTGCATTTTTTTTGCCCAGGGTCCAATCAACATTAAAGATGGCCCTACCTAGATGTAAGTAAGAAAAACCAGGTGACACATAACAAAACATCCACAATCCTGTCAGCCTGTGTCTCACAACATATACGTATGTGTTTTAATTGCCAAAGGTTTCAGCCAGGCATTCCACCTCAGAGTCAAAAAATATTGGACAATACAAAGGAGTAACAATGACAAGTCATCTCTTTGGTCACTCTGCTCTCTCATCCTCTAAGGCCGAGTACACACGACCGTTTTCCTCAACAGAATCCATGAAGAAACTCGGTGGGAGAGCTTTTTTGCCGAGGAAACCGGTCATGTATATGCTTTTCATCGAGTAAACTGTCGAGGAAGTAGACGAGGAAAAAAGAGAGCAAGTTCTCTTTTTCCTCGACAGGAGTTGTCTTTTTCCTCGTCGGGCTGGTTTTCCACGAGAAACACGTTGGTTTGTATGCTAAGAAAACGTGCGCACCTTCGGTAAAAGTTGTATTTGTAATGGAGATAGCACATTCGTCACGCTGTAACAGACTGAAAAGTGCAAATGTCTCTTACCAAACTTTTTCCTAACACGCAGTAACCTGAGATTAGCAAGAGCAGCCCCAAGGGTTGTGCCAGTGGAATCGAACTTCCCCTGCTGTTGTATGTGTTGAAGTCACCGAGTTTGAGAACGAGGAGATTTGGTCTTGACAGTGTGTACGCAAAGACAGCTTGTCAAGTTTCTCGACAAGCCTAACAAAGAACTCGACGAGGAAAACGATGTGTCTTTTCCGACAAATTCCTCGGTCGTGTGTACGAGGCCTAAGTTATATGTTCCTTGTTAGCACTTGTGCACTGTAGCAGGCCTGATTGGCACCTAGTATTAACCCCCCTCTCATTTTGGAGTGAGAGCTCAGATACTTACACCATGAGATGGGAACAAGGGACCCCTACTAGCAAGAGTATGTAGGCAAATGTTTAGATAAACCCACAAGTGTTTTTTTACCACTACTATTCCTTTATACTGACTTTTGACGTTTACAAATGCAGCACTTTAGATATTGGATGAAAGGTTTAGCGCTGAGAAATACTTTTTGAAAGATAAAAAGTCCATTGCATATACAAATATATAGATGAGACCAAAATGAGGGACAAATGAGGAAAGAGGGACATAAGGGCTTTGTTCCAAATTAGGGACAGTTGGAAGCTCTGCTTATGAATCTTAAAGTGCATATAAAAACGCAGTCTATTTTTTAATATGTTTGGCATCATGCTTCTGTAAACAGTTTTCTACGGCCAATTGATTTTTGTAAATCTGTTGCAAACTTTTTTCCCTGAAAATCCTTCCAAGAATAACACTGTTTCAGGTTGCCAACGATAAACCACTGCCTTGCAATTTGTAGCAGCGATGTCTACCTGCTGTGTGTCCCCCTTCAGTTGGTCATTGGATTACCTAGCTGATACCCTTGATAGGCAGTCCAACCTTAAATGAACGAGTGTGAGGCACCGTCAGTCTAAAAGGGAAGCATTGTAACTACCAGGATCCCATGACAAGAAACTTTCCAGATTCACAAAAATCGATTTGCTTGAAGGGTTAGTTCACCTTTACAAAATGCACATAGAGGTGACTGCAGATAAAAACAAACTGTGCCGCTTTGACTAAAAGGCCATCTGCATACCTCCCGAAGCCTAGTATACGCCCAGGACATTGCTAAGGCCTCGTTCACACTGGGGCGGGAGGTGCGCTGATGGTATAGCGGTGCAATTCTTAGCGCCGTTATACCATCGGAATTGCAGAGGCACATTACCGGTATTACCGCGGTTTCCCATTGCTTTCAATGAGAAGTAACGGTGGAGGAGCTCCAAAGATGCTAATAGCAGGACTTTTGGAGTGGTCCTGCTAGCGCACTGCTCCAGTGTGAAGGGCAGGAGTTTTCAGGCAGTATTTAGGCGCTATTTTTAGCATTAAAACGCCTGAAAAACTCCTCAGTGTGAAAGGGGCCTAAGTGAGGCCTAGTAATTACTGCTCACCTTCATAGGAGCTAGCTTCAGACCCCCTCATGTGCTCCTACTCTCCCCTGACACAGCAGCTCTAAGGCCCCTTTCACATTGCGGCGGGAGCCGCGCTGGCGGTATTGCGCCGCTAAAAATAGCGGCGCTATACTGCCGGATTTGCCGCAAGTTGCGGCCGCTAGCGGTGCGGTATTGACCCCGGCTAGCCGCCGTGAAAAGGTATTGCCGCGATTTCCCATTGTTTTCAATGGGAAGGAGCGGTGAAGGAGCGGTATACACGCCGCTTCTCTCACCGCTCCAAAGATGTTGCTGACAGGAGAATTTTTACTCTTCCGCCAGCGCATCGCCTCAGTGTGAAAGCCCTCGGGCTTTCACACTGTGGTTGCTTGGCAGGAGTTTTTCAGGCGGTATAGCAGCGCTATTTTTAGCGCTGTACCGCCTGAAAAACTCCTCAATGTGAAAGGGGCCTAAGCTAACTCCTGTGATGGTGGAGGTAAACAGGAATGACTAGGCCTCACTTGGCAAAGTCTTACCAACGTCCTGATAGACAGTCAAGCTTCAGGAGGTACCTAAATGACCCACATCTATGGCAAGGGCATTATTCAACTTTAGTTAGCTGCACAGTTTGTTTTCTATCTACAGAAACCCTTTATCTGCAGTCTTTTGGTAAAGGTTAAAGCGGTTTTTAACCGCATAAACATTTTTATTTTTTTTCAAACCTGCAAGGCAAAAGGCATAATCAGCTAGTATGCACCGCATACTAGCTGATTATGAAATACTTACCTCGGAACGAGGTGAAGAACACTTACCTGGTCCACGCCGAGCGAGATGTCATCTTGCTCCGGCGTGTCATCCAGGTATCGCCGCTCCAGCGCTGTGATTGGCTGGAGCGGCTACGACATCACTCCCGCGCGTGCGCGCGGGAGATTTAAATCCGGCGAGGGTCCGGCGGATGCCGGTCCTTTCGCCGTGGATTCCCCCTGCGCATGCGCCGCTGCAATCAGCGGCGCATTGCGAGGGGAATATCTCCTAAACCGTACAGGTTTAGGAGATATTCTTTATACCTACAGGTAAGCCTTATTATAGGCTTACCTGTAGGTAAAAGTCAAAAAAGTGGATTTACAACCACTTTAAATAAGACTTTAAGAAAACTGTATACATTAAAGGATGATGACAAACATACTGAAAACTAGGTTTTGGATTGACATACACTTTAATGTTTTTTTTTTTAATTGAATACATACAGTACGTGGTGCACATTTTTTTTTTTTTTATAGATGCCTGGAATACAGAATGTATGCAATATGTTGCAAGAACAAAGCATACCTAAAAATAGAAATTCACAGATATGACTGGTTTGAAAAGCATGTCACAAACGTGACTGAATATGTTGACTACAACAAACACAGCTACTGCTGTTTCTAGACTTACATAACACTACAACAAGGAAAATCCTCATTTAAAAAAAACTAAAAAAAAAAAAACTAAGAGAAGTTGTTAGGCCCCCCTGACAATTTTTTTATTATATTAAATATGAAACCAATTTTAACAGCTTTTTTATGTAGCGCTACCCTCGAAGGAGCCACCGGTTAATTTGGGATCTACTCTCGGCTCAAATCACCCCTTATTTAAATAACTCAAATCCGCCCCTGGCACATCAGTCAAACCCGGTTGGGCTGGAGTCACAATAGCAGGCACATAACATGTACTGTAATGACAATAAATTACCTGTGGTAACGGACTGGTCCCTCCAGGCAAGAAAATAGACTCCACACAGTGAATATAATTGAATAATAAAGAAGGGTAAGTTTACTGCATAGAAACTTGGAAACAACAGGTATGGAGTCTAAATGCAAATACAACCAATCAGTAATAAATCAGTCTGATTCGCAAGGGCCCTTGCAAGAATCAGCAATTAAGATGGATTAATGGGATGTTCTGAACCTAAGAATGGAACCATTTAGTTAAACTAGAAGTCAGTCTTTGATCGCCAGCACCCCTAGCGGGCAATCCTACAGATTAGTCAATGTTCGCGTAGCGGCCGGTTGGTGCACATCAAAATTGTAATCCAGGGATAACAGTTAAAGGAAGGAATCACACCACAGAGGGCCTATGGTAACAGAACGTGGGAGTGTTAATCACTCATCAGTGTCAATCACCTATGGGAGGTGTTGGAATAACCTACTGGTCTCTAAACTCCAGCTGTGGGCCAAGCATATGTCTAAGGCCTAAGAAATGAGACTGGATGTCTGTGGTAACTCAAAAGTCATAAGCTGAGCAGATGCTCTCTCACCCCACAGGGCGACCCGCCTGATCTCTCCTCAGAACAAGAAGGGGCGCTGGTGAGGTGCGGCACCACGGTCCACCGGATCCCGGACGAGGGTTCTCCGCTGTTTCGGGTGTCAGCTGGGCTGCCTCTTCCACCTCCCGGAACACAGGCTGGATACTGGGTCTGGCTTCCCCTTGGATGGCTGGTCTCTCGATGGGTAGGCCCAGGCTTTTGGCCTAGCAGCGCGGATGTCGTTGTCCAGATAGGCCCAGGCTTCTGGCCTAGCAGCATGACTGTCCTTGTCCACAGCTCCGCAGAGAAGATGATGCCGATCCCGTGAGGGTGAGTAATCGCCACCCCTCCCCTTAAGTAACCCCCCCCCCCCACAAGTCTGTGCGGAGGTGTCACATGTTCCTTCAGGCAAAGCATTGCGGAAAAAGTAGTCCATTTCTCCTACGAGTCCATGGAGTCCATATCTCCTGCTACTTGTAGTCCAGCAATGCATAACTTCACAACAGTGTCTAACATATGTACAAATGTGTATAAAGTTCCGGCGGGGATTGTCTGTCATTAGACTCTGACAGGGGGACCCCGCTACATTTACCTTTGCCTAAAAGTTGTATACCAATCAATATAAACAAAAGGACTGTTTGCTCTAAAGTGGGGTACGCACTTTAAAAAAAAAACAGGCGAATGATCGCAGATTTTCCTCAATGTTTCACAGCAAGTCAGAATTGAGGATAGAAATAATGTACGAAAATTCTCATACGGCAAGGGCCTTTTCTTTTCATTTTTTGTTATTTGTTGTTTCTGATAATGCGCAGTGTTTCATATTTGATATTTGTTTATTATATGGTATAAAAGCGGTACACAATAACCACTTCAGCCCCGGAAGGATTTACCCCCTTAATGACCAGGCCATTGTTCGCGATTAGGGCACTACGAGCTAACAACTGTACTGTGCCCAAATAAAATGTATATCCTTTTCCCCCACAAATAGAGATTTCTTTTGGTGGTATTTTTTTTTTTAATTTTCATTCTTTATTATATTTTTATTACATACAAATTTTAAATAATTCATAAAAAAAAGAGAAAATTGTTCCTTATATATATCATACTTTTAGTACAGGTACACAAAGTGAGAACTCTTAAATTGGTATACTGGGAGGCAGATAATAGCATTTACTGGAGTTGAGGAGACAACCGGGCCAGTAGTTCTATATAATATTATAATTTGTATTCTTTGTCAACCCTTTTGGTGGTATTTGATCACACTCTTTTTATTTATTTTTTACTATAAACATAAAAAGACCATTTAAAAAAAAAAAAAACACAATATTTTTTACTTTCTGCTATAACACAAAAATAATTTTTTTAAATCAAATTTTTTTCATAAATTTAGGCCAATATGTATTCTGCTACATATTTTTGGCAAAACAAAACCCAATAAGCGCATATTGATTGGTTTGCACAAAAGGTATAGCGTCTACAATATAGGGGATACATTTATGGAATATTTTTTTCAGTGATTTTTAGCGAGGCTGTGACATTGCGGTGGACAGATCGGACACGTAACTGCCATTTTTGACACTTTTTAGGGAACCAGTGACATTATTATAGTGATCAGTGCTAAAAATATGCACCTACATTGCACTAATGACACTGGCAGCGAGTGGGTTAACATCAGGGGTTGAGCAAAGGGTTAACTGTGTTCCCTCAGTGTGTTTCTAACTGTATGGGGGATGGGCTGCTTGGGACAACACACAAATCTATCTTCCTGCATAGCAAAAAGACAGAATCTCTGTTTGATCCCCTGTCAGAACGGAGATGTGCCTTGTTTATACAGGCAGATCCTTGTTTTGTCTTGTTTTGCGGGGAACGATCGTGGGAAGCCGATGATCATCGAGTCTGCCAAACCCACCGATTGGCTCCCCTGCTGGCCAAGGGGTGGGCACGCGCCCACAGAACGCCATGTACGAGCCCGACGTACGCACACAGCAATTTACGCAGCCAAGCCAACCTGGAGAAGTATAATTGCGGAGGCTAGCGCTTAAACTAAAATAATTTGTTTTGTTCGTGTAAAAACTAAAAATGTGTCTCTTCGGAAATGTTCGTTTGCAAAGTCAGAATCGGATGTCAGATGTCACACTATACGAAAATCAAACAATCGTGCCTCATACAGATATTTTTTTCTGATTTTCTCATAGTGTGCATGGGGCTCAAAACTAGGTTGTTTATCATAAAAGATAATATATTGTAAAGTAAGATTTTTTTATGAAAATTGTCAGGGTCCTGATGATTTTTATTTATAGTATGATATGGAGTGGATGTCTATAAGTTTTGATGTACTGAGAAAACTAGATTCATGTCTATATTATAAGGTATACAGTGTATAACTTAATGGCTAAAATAAAAACTAACCATCACATGTATTTAATTTATGTGTATATGGGTAGTATCTTTCAATATTTGGTATTAATTCTATTTAGGTATACACTGACCAAAATGATAAACTCAACACTTTTGTGTTTGCCCCTATTTATCATTAGCTGGACTCTAATGCCGCGTACACACGGTCGTTTTTTGCGATGAAAAAAAACGTTGTTTTTTAAAACGCCATTTAAATTGATCGTGTGTGGGCAAAACGTCGTTTTTTGTCTTAAAAAAAACGACCAAAAAAAAATTCCAACATGTTTGAATTTTTTGTGTCGTTTTTCAAAACGTTGTTTTTTGTTTCACAAAAAGTCACCGTGTGTAGCAAAAACGTCGTTTAAAACAACGTTTTTCAACCCGCGCATGCCCAGAAGCTAGTTATGAAGCGAGCTTCAATGGAAAAGAGTGGTGAACGTAACCTCGCTTTTTGTGAAAAAAACGATGGTGTGTATGCAACATCGTCTTTGAAAAGTGACGTTTCAAAAACTTAGTTTTTTACTTCACAGAAAACGTTGTTTTTTTTCATCACAAAAAATGATCGTGTGTACGCGGCATTAGATCTACGACTTTTTGCACATTTTAGAGTGGCCTTTTATTGTGACCAGTCTAATGCCCACCTGTACAATAATCATGCTGTCTAATCAGCATCTTGATATGCCCCACCTGTGAGTGGATAGACTATCTCGGCAAATGAGGAGTGCTCACTAACACAGATTTAGACAAATTTTTGAACAATATTTAAGGGAAATAGGCCTTTTGTGTACATAGAAAAGTTGTAGATCTTTGGATTCAGCTCATGATAAATAAGGGCAAATAAAAAGTGTTGTGTTTATAAGAAAACAACTTCCTGTCCTAGTTGTAGGTGCAGAAAAATAACACACTAAGGCCACGTACACACGATAGGTTAAACCGATGAGAACGGTCTGATGGACCGTTTTCATCGGACAAAACCAATCATGAGTGGGCGCCATCGGTTAGTTATCCATCAGTTAAAAAAAAAGCCAACTTATTTTAAATCCACGCATGCTCAGAATCAAGTCGACGCATGCTTGGAAGCATTGAACTTCATTTTTTTCAGCACGTCGTTGTGTTTTACGTCACCGCGTTCTGGCCCGAACGTGTTTTTAACCAATGGTGTGTAGGCGCGATGGACCAGCAGTCAGCTTCATTGATTAACTGTTGGAAAAGGTCCATCAGACCGTTCTCATTGGATGGACTGATCGTGTGTACGCGGCATAAGTCCTGGTGCAATGAAAGAACTTATTGAAATAATACAGTTCACAAATAACCTGGTGAGAAGGCAGTCAACTGAGAATGCTCACAGTTCCAACAGCATGTAGCAAGCTGTCAGTTTCTGTAGAGAGGGGAAGAATGCAGCCTGGCCGTCTTGTGTCCAACAGGCAAGTGTCCACAGATTGCGAACCCTATGCTTTCCCTCCTCATCAGGAACCTTTCCCTACCACTAGTACTGCCGTACCTGTCCCTACTGCCGTACCTGTCCCTACTTTACCAACTCACAACTCTTAAATAGGCTCTGCCTGACCCAAGATGACTGTCAGAGTCACTTGGGCCCACAACATTCAATTGGATTCTTCCCCAGTGACTTAGGAAACCATAGAGGATATATGTTCCTCTTGACTTCCTCTCCAAATGCAGTGCCGCTGTGGAGAGCGCCACCTACAGTGGGTAAAGTAGTAGACACCTACCTACATACTAACACCAAGCATGTTGCTGTAAGCATAATGTATTGTTTTCTCCTTCAGAAAAAAAATAAAAAAAAGGTATCTGGAGAAAGGAAGCTGCAAGTTCAACTCACAGCAATATCTTGGGTGTCACTGAGAAAGGAATCTAAAGTCCTTTTCCATGCGATAAAAAAAATGTTAATCCAGAAGGAGGAAGACCAAAACTATGGCAGGAAAATTTGTTTTTTTACAGTGGGTGAATCCTTGTAAATCAATAAGTGTTAATCCTAAAAAAATACTAATATTTATAGCAGAATATATAAAAAAAAATTGAATTATTTAAAAAATATATATATATTGGATATAGCCTCATCATATACAAAAAAAAAAACAAAAAAAAAATAAAATACATCACTAACATTGTTTTCTTCTTGCCAAAGTCAAGCCAGTTTGTGTCCCCTGCCTAGGTCTATGCCTTTAAAAACATTGTACTGACCTCTGAATTACCTAACCATATTAGTTAGGTCAACTGAACGCCAAATAACCCTTATCCAGGGTACTCAAGTCCTGTTTGTCTAATCTTACTTAGGCTATGTGTACATGGTGGCTTTGTTCTCTGCCCATCTACTATCAAAAAGTAGAAAGACGGAGAACACTGCAGCACAAGCATACTCAGTCTATATAAATACGTTTAGGACAATGCTATAATGTTTCTTTTTCTTTTACATCTGTTTTTGCAGGCTGTGTGTGTGGCAGTATATTTGCATGGATATCAAAGGAATTGTTCCAATCTTTTAAATCACTGGTGCTACTTGTCCAATGGTGGCTCGATGTGGAAAAAAATCCAAATAAGAGAACCAGAAAGTTAAACTGTTATTAAACCCACACAGTAAAATCAGTCGGAATAGGCAGTACAGCATGATTGTTATCCTCACTGTGGAACCTAAGGGTTAATCCTCTGCATTGTGTAAAAAGGCTGTTTGATCCTGTCTTCTTTGATCCTCTCCCACTGTCCCCAATCCATCTTCTGATAGGACAGAGCCTTTGGAGTCACTCTGCACATGTTTAGATTAATCTCTGCTGATCCATAAGACTAAGACCCTTTTCACACTGGAGGCTAAAAAATAGCGCCTGAAAAACGTCTCTCAATGCTCCCCAGTGTGAAAGCCTGAGTACTTTCACACTGTGGCGTTGCTCAGGCAGGATGTTAAAAAAAGTCCTGCAAGCAGCGTCTTTGGGGCGGTGGAGAAGCGGTGTATACACCGCTCCTTCACCACCCCTGCCCATTGAAATGAATGGGCACCGCTGCCGAAGTGCCTGCAAAGTGCTTTGGCAGCAGCGCTACACAGGCGGTATTAACCCGATTAACTAGAACAACAGTAAATCGCAGCTAAAACTAGACTACTTACTCACTGAACCCTGGTACTTTGAATTATGGATATACTCACCACCCCTCTCCCCCTATTGGACCACTGATCCCATGGGATCCAAGCCTAATCTATATTCTATTTTGCACCTATTTGATGACCCCTTTCTGGTGTTTTTTCTGGTTTTATCTCTACACCTTAGATCCGTTTATCGACTTTGACTAGTGTGCTTTTGGTCTCTAAACATACTCTTATCAAATATATTTGATCCTCTACTATTTGAGTTCTAAGCTCTGTAAACACTGCAAGGTGAATCCTGAAGAAGTCTTCTTTCTGGACGAAACGTGTTGATCCATAGACCTCACACCATCCAGTCAAGCACAGATGGTTATAATGGATATCTGTCTAGTATTAGTATCATTAGAGGCAAATCCTGCCCATTCCTGATTACATTGATGGCACAATCTAGAACCACAGGTAGCTGTCTGTCAGTGGTATAGCATGGGTGGGGCCACATGGGGCAGTTGCCCTGGGTGCAAAATTCCTAGGGGTGCAAAATTAGTAATTATTCAGGGTGATAAGAGGCAGGGGATCGATCTGTGCATGCTTCCGTTCTGGTCCTGTTAGTGGCATGCTCTCTCCTCTCTCTCTCAATCTTAGACTATGTCAGAAGGTCTGCGTTAGGGTTGTCCCGATACCACTTTTTTAGGACCGAGTACAAGTACCGATACTTTTTTGCATGTACTCGTCGATACCAAATACCGATACTTTTTTAAAATGTCATGTGACAGTTTTCAAACCACAATACAGACTAAGGATATTTTCTTTAGAATTATGAAGAACTCTAACTCAAGACATTATAAAAGAATAAAAATGAGTAAAAATGAATAAAAATGTTTTATTTGCTTGTCACACAGTAGTAAAAAACTCAAAGAATTTTCACAGAACACGTTGATAAATACAAAAAAAGTATTCTATTTAGGTATCGGGAGCATTTGCGCGAGTACAAGTACTCCCGCAAATACTCGGTATCGGTCCCGATACCGATACTAGTATCAGTATCTGGACAACCCTAGTCTGCGTGGGTGGTTCTGGGTCAGAGGGCCACAGTTGAGGGGAGTGAAGTGTACAGTGAGTGAGTGAGTGTGTGGCATTGCACTGCTATATGCAGTTGAGGATAGCTCTGATCTCTCTTCTTCTCCTCCCCAGAACCACCACCAACAGCACTGGAAGTTCTGCAACTACAAGTGAGGCCAGGGGAGAAGGGAGTTAAATGGACTTGGGCACACAATGTGGGGGTGAACAATGAGGGGATGGGGTATAGAGTGCTTATTTAGGAGAGTGCATGGAAAGCAGGGCACACAGGGGAACTCAAGTAAGACACAGATTGTCCTTCTATTTATGATATATACTGTATATATTCTGGTGGAAGGGACTTGCTAAGAGCTGAACAAAAAAAACAGACAGCTCAGGAGAAGCTGATGTACTAACTATCCAATGTTACTGCAGCTATCTTCAATGCTGTGCTATTGTGTTGTGACAGGGGGACGGCCCCTCAACCAGAACACTGCGGTCAGCGCTCTCAATCATTGACTAAGAGAGCTGATCGGGTGCTGATTGGCAGACCTTTTTTGGTTATGCCCCTTCGACAGAAGCCAGCCGATCTTGAGTATTTACTAAACTTTCTTTTTTTTTTTTATCGACAAACACAGGAACAGAAAACAATCTTCACTTCACTGAATTTCCTGATCAGCATTCTGGTTCAGGGTCAGGATTAGAGAGCTGGTATTTTCCGAATGAGGTCAGAAATGACTTCTTCTGTACTTGTCTCAGTACAGGACTCCTTTAAGATATATAAATATAAATATAACAAAGAGTAAAATAAGGTGTGTGTGTGAATGTGCGTTGTAACTATATGGTAGGGTGTGGGACTTGCAAAGAGGTATGTTGAAGAACAGGGAGCAGAAAAGAGACAAGTGGCCAATAAAAAGGTAAAAACCCCTTAGAAACACAGAACAAGAAATGTGTAGGGAATGCATCTCAACCAGGGGTACCATGTATCCCACAATTCCCCAAACTATTGTATGGCTATAAGTCCTTACATAAGAAATACAATATGTGAGTTCCAATTGCTATCCTCCTTCAAGAAATAATAATTGGTAAGCCTCATACTATTTCCCGAGATTGAGGTATATAACAAACGTGACGTGGGAACTCCTGAAGTGCCTATTTGTACCTGGATCTGTGGGTAAGCAGTGAATCTGGAAGATTAGCATGACAGGAGGAAATATAGACCCCTTTCACACTGGGGCGGTTTGCAGGCGCGATTGTGCTAAAAATAGCGCTTGCAAACCGACTTGAAACAGCGGCCGCTGTTTCTCCAGTGAGGGCTTTCACACTGTAGTGGTGCGCTAGCAGGACCGCTCCAAAAGTCATGCTAGCCGCATCTTTGGAGCAGTGAAGGAGCGGTGTGGCTACTGCTCCTCCACCACTCCTTCCCATTGAAAGCAATGGGAAACCGTGGCTATACCACTGGCGATGTGCCTCTGCATTAACCTCTGTAATACTCTGTATTAACCCTTTTTCCACTGCTAGCGGGGGTAAAACCACACCACTAGCGGCAAAAAAACGCCGCAATTCCTACGGGAAAGTGACGCTAAAAATATCGGTGCTTTTCCACCACCACACCTCCTGCCCCAGTGTGAAAGGGGCCTTAGTATTATCAGATTGTCAATGGCACCAGTGTTTGTCTCTTAACCTCTCCAGCCCTGAAAGATTTCCACCCTTAAAGACCAGGTCGTTTTTTGCAATATGGCACTGCGTCGCTTTAACTGACAATTACGCATTCGTGCGATGTTGTACCCAAACAAAATTGAAGTCCCTTTTTTCTCACAAATAGAGCTTTCTTTCGGTGGTATTTGATCACCTCTATGTTTTTTTATTTTTTGTGCTATAAACAAAAAAAAGCAACAATTTTGAAAAAAAAAAAAACATTTATTTTTTGCTATGATAAAAATCCCCAAAAATGTTTTTAAAAACAAATTTCTTCATCAGTTTAGGCCAATCGTAGTAAGCGTGTATATGTATGTATATATATATATATATATATATATATATGTGTGTGTGTGTATATACAGGGCTTTTTTTCAGCAGGAACGTGGTGGAACGCAGTTCCGGCACCTACAGCTCTGAATGTATGTAATGGCAAGAGTTGCTGGGGTGTACTGGAGGGTCTATTAATGCTGGCTGCTGGGGGATCTATTGTTGCTGGACGAGATCTATTTTTACAGGAGGAGGGTCTATTGTTGCTGGGGAGGTCTGTTGTTGCTGGGGAGGTCAGTTGTTGCTGGTAGAGGATCTATTGTTGTTGGAGGGCTCTTATGCTACTGGGAGACAATCGTTGCTGGGAGACATCAACTGTTGACGGAGGGGTCTATTGTTGCTAGCTGTTCAGAGTCTATTGTCGCTGGCTACAGGTGATCTATTTTACTTATCATATAAAAACTACTTAGCACCACAAATTGATACTTGGTTCTGAATCTATTACTGAGAGGTGGGTAGGTGGTGGAACCAGGGAATGGTGCTCAGAGGTTGGTAGGGAGTGGAACCAAGGAATGTTGCTCATATGTGGATAGGGAGTGGAACCAAGGAATTGTGCTCGGAGGTGGGTAGGGAGTGGAACCAAAGAGGTGACTCAGAAGTAGGCAGTTCCTGCACCTATTCTCTGAGAAAAAAAAGCCCTGTGTATATATAGTACAAATCTGATACTTTTGACACTTTTTTGGGACCATTGACAGCGATCAGAGCTATAAAAATTCACTGATTACCATTTAAATGTCACTGGCAGGGAAGAAGTTAATACTAGGGGCGATTAAGGGGTTAAATGTATTCCCTTATGAGTGTTTCTAACTGTGGGGGGATGGGACTGATTGGAGGAGGAGACAGATTGCTGTTTGTAATTACCATGAATAGCAGATCTGTCTCTTCTCTCCTGTCAGAATGAGGATTTTTTGTGTTTACACATACAAATCCTTGTTCTGGCTCTCGTGCCCATGATCGCGGGTGGCCAGAAGTGATTGCTCCCAGAGGGCGCACATGCCTGCTATGGCTCTTAAAGGAGTCAAAGTACGGGTACGGCATTTCGCAGGAACAAACCACTTTGCCGACGTATATGTGCGTGAGCAGGTCGGCAAGTAGTTAAAGCACGTTACCTTTAATTGGGCGTATAATAGATAACGTGGAACTTCACTCTCCCAATCAACCTTGACTATTTTAATCCTCATGCTGCTAGCATTAGTAAATAGGTAGAAAAGTATATCATATTTACTTGTTTTAAACTTTTTTTTTTACATTTCTTAAATGACTTTCTAGGCATATTATGTCATACATCCCAGGAGTCTTCAGGAGTTGAGGAGGGGCTTTCTCAGCTAAGAACACGCTCCTGCCTGTGTTTTGTCAGATTTGGCAACCCGCCAGATTAGGTAACGGAAGTCATGTTCTATCACCTGCGCATGCATTCCACCGCTACCAGGTTTGCTAATCTGACAGAACATCTGCAGTCAGAAGAAGGCAGCTTCTGACTGCATCTTATTACACCGAGCTACATCAGAAAGAAGTGCTGAAGTGCCAATTAGAATCAGAGGCATCTCGTGGCAGCATTGGAAGTAGCGTGTTATGCCTCATAATGCAGTAACACGTATAGGAACATGCATGCTCCCCCAACGATATATGTTATAACGTAAAAATGAAGCTTAAAATAAAACTTTTCAAATGTCAACAAAGCCCCTGTGACTCTTTTTCTGCCTACAGTATAAAATATGTAAATTGAAAACATTCAGCCTCACACTGCTGTGAACCCTATATCCTGCGATGTCCAGTGTGACTTTGCAGTGCCACCTTCTTGCGAATTTCATGCGGGTCTATGGGACTCTAAGTGGTATTAAAGTCGCACCAAAGTAGTGCAGGAATCCTTTTTCAGCCTAGGTTCAAAAAAACATGGCGCGGGAAATGCAGCGATCCCTGCGTGTTTTCCGCACCACATTGCAGTCACATTGTATGTAAGTGGAGATTCTTTTTTATGTTTGTATGTTACTCTGTCTTTTTCCTTTCCATAACCTATTGCCTATTGGCTTGTATTTGTAGAAGAAATGCACTCAGTGTATCAGATAGGACTTTGATCAGAAAGAAGTTGATTGAAGAAGAAAGGATTCAAGGAAGTCCAGTGTAAACAGCCAAACGGAGCATCATATCACAAAGCAGGGTTCCATCCAAAAGTGGAACTTTTACTTATTTGCTTCCTCCGGTGCCACATTTGACACCTTTTAGGGTGGAGCGGGGGAAAGGGGTACCTGTTTTTGACAGGTCCCTGTCCCCACATCCGAGAAACGGTGGCATCCCATGGAAATTCGGCCCCCTCCTCCTACCACCAGTCAAATTAGAAAGCGCAGAGCGATTTGCGCATGCGCAGTAGGGAACTGTCTGTGAGGCCAAAGGGCTTCAATGTTGGTTTCCCTTAGTGGAGAAGATCGGTTGGGGTGCCAACATTGCGGGCTCCCTGGACAGGTAGGTGTCCATATATTAAAATTCAGCAGGTACAATATTTGTAGCTGCTAATTTTTACCCTTTAGTCCAGCCCTCAAAATTTCCACTTGCCTGCTTGTATTTGATGAGTGGAAAGCCGACAGTTTCCTGGCAGATCACTTCTGGCAGAAGCGATGCACCCTTTTTCACAGGGCGTCAGAGCAACCTGGGGGGCAATTGCCTCCCTCTGATGTGCTGTAAAAAGGCCAGAAGTGGTCAGCCAGGAAACTGTCGGGAGGTGAGCCGGCTGTATGACACAGCTTGGATCTGAAATGATGGCCACTGTCAAAGTTCCACCCCCTGGACTGGCTCCTATGATGGCTCCAATGCCAGGAAATTAAATCAGTGTGTTGTCTATCATAGGCTGCACTGATAGGCACTGATGAAGCTGCACTGATGGGCGCTGATACACTGCACTGATGGCAACTGATGAGTACAAGGGCCTGCCTGATTGCATACAAATTGAAACTCTTAAAGCGGAGGTTCACCCTAAATATAAGCCCTCCCATGTGATCCAGCATACTAGCGTCAGCGCCAGTATGCTGTTTTTTTTTTTAAATCCATGTACTTACTGTATTATGCAGAATTTTATTCTTTTTACCCCGCGGTGGACGGCGCCAGTATAGCGCGTCACATCTTATGAAAGTACCCGAAAAGGACTCGGGTAATCTCGGCGAAAATGCGGCGCCTGCGCACAGACCTAGGAGCTGACTGCGCAGGCGCCGTATTTCTCCGAGTCCTACGGCTATGGCGCGTCACGCCCTCCGAAAAACGCCGAAATAGGACTCGGAGAAATACGGCGCCTGCGCAGTCAGCTCCTAGGTCTGTGCGCAGGCGCCGCATTTTCGCCGAGATTACCCGAGTCCTTTTCAGGTACTTTCGTAAGATGTGACGCGCTATACTGGCGCTGTCCACCGCGGGGTAAAAAAAATAAAATTCTGCATAAGACAGTAAGTACATGGATTTAAAAAAAAAAAAACAGCATACTGGCGCTGACGCCAGTATGCTGGATCACATGGGAGGGCTTATATTTAGGGTGAACCTCCGCTTTAAGGTTTGACCTCATATTAGATGGTTTTGGTAAATCTGAAGACAAAAATCTGTAGATAATCTGATGGTGTGTATGGGGCTTAAGAATGCACTATTAAGTTTTTTTTTTATATGTATAAAGATAAAAATATATATATATATATTTCACAATAGTCACAGCAGTCAGCCTCTTGGCCTGATTCCATGATTCCAGCATAATACAGTTGCAAGATTAGATTGAGGCATCACAAAATTCTGCACCCATAATCATAGAGCAGGAGCAGGAGCAGTAACAATGAACCAAAAGACTGTTTACATGAGTCTGTTAAATACCATGGGCCAGATTCACAAAGCACTTACTCCGGAGTATCACGAGTTAGGCACGCGTAAGTCTAAAAATGCACATGCTTATCTATGCACCGTATCCCCAAAACGATATACGCCTGAAATCCACATTTTTTAGACCGATGTAATTTGGATAGACCGGCGCAGCGTGCGTGCAAAACTGCACTAGACACACCATTGATTTCCTATGCAAATATGCAAATGAGGGAGATACTCCGATCCACAAAAGTAAGTTTGTGCGGTGCAGTCTACATGATGTGCTTATCAGCTGCACGTCCTGTCTAAAATTAGACCATATAAAAGCTTGCTTAAAATTAGACAATCCGTCTACATGTCAGCAAAAGCAACACCATTAGGGACGAGCTGAGCAGCCACACTTGAAGGACATTAATCTGTATGCCAACATGCCAGGGGCATCCTTGCTCATAGCTATACTACTGGTTTTAGATGAGCGCAGTAGGAGGAGGGCACGGAGGAGGGCACGGGAGAGGATCTTTGTCAGGTATATCCGTGGGGTGAGCCCAATGGTAATAGGCCCCCCTTTTGGCTGGAATTAGGGTGCAATTGGAGCGATACCCTGTGTTAATAGGAGGGTAGATGTTGGTTCCTCAGCTTCCACTAATTTCAGTGAAATTGAGTAAAGGTGGATTAATTAGGTCAGGAGCCTGTGCAGGCCAGCAGGCCCAAAGATTGCTAAAGTTAAATGATCCTATGCTGCTATAAGGATGCCAGTTGTGACCGATGCACCCTAAACCATATAAAACAAGGAAAAAAATGTGTCTCTAGAGTCTAATAGGTAGGAATCCCTACTAGTGTGGTTGATTACACTAGTAACCACACTAGTAGGGATTCCTACCTATTAGACTCTAGAGACACATATTTTTCTTTGTTTTATATGGTTTAGGGTGCATCGGTCACAACTGGCATCCTTATAGCAGCATAGGATCATTTTACTTTAGCAATCTTTGGGCCTGCTGGCCTGCACAGGCTCCTGACCTAATTAATCCACCTTTACTCAATTTCACTGAAATTAGTGGAAGCTGAGGAACCAACATCTACCCTCCTATTAACACAGGGTATTTCTCCAATTGCACCCTAATTCCAGCCAAAAGGGGGGCCTATTACCATTGGGCTCACCCCACGGATATACCCGACAAAGGTATTAATTTAGCAGCGCCATTTCCCTTTCTACTATCCATATTTATATTAGGTCCCCACATAGGGATCCTACTGGGAGGCAACAGCTACTTTATTCACCATAGCGCGGACTCCCCTGTTCTTACACGGGAGAGGATCTGCCCACCGCCACTGGGCAAGGTACTGGCAACACTCCATTTCCTTGCCAGTGGCTCTTTTCACCCTAATGGGTAAATATATATTTTATATACATTTTTTTCTGTTTAGTATATATTTTATAATAATTAATATAATAAATATATATTTTTATTTTTTTTAATTAATATAAATTTACTAATTTTAATATTACTATAATTATCTTATTTAATGTTATATATATATATACACACCGACACGACACAAACCTCCAAAGAGCAACAGGCAACAGAATAAAAGCACCTTGCTTCAGGAAGGGAAAAAAATTGGATGTACATTTCCAATGGAAGGAGCATTTCTCTCGGTCTATTTAAGCACTGTGCATAGCTCACTAAGTCTGACGGGCCTAGTTCCTATCTAACTGATTGCGCTGTGCCGAGTTCTGAGCATGCTCAGAGAGGTGCTGACTATAGTCTGCTTCATGTGCACATGCCCAGTCTGGCCGGCCCTTCATTTGAATGGGGTCACGGCTCATTTCAATGGAACACGCCCACGTCCTTTCCACTTTGAATTACACCGCCTTACGCCTCGGAATTTACATTGCACCGGTGCAAATTTGGCCAAAAATACTACGAGGATACGGTACTTGCGCCTCGAAATTAAGCCGGTCTAACTTAAAGGAGTTGCACTACGCCGGTCCAAAAATGCGCCGATGTACGTGAATCTGGCCCCAAGTCTATTGGGGTGACACCAGGGACATTCAGCCATCCCAGATCTTTTCACATTTAGCAGGACGCCCAGGATGCTGATAAATGTGACTCTTGTAGGGTAGTGTTGTACCCATACAATATATCCAGTACTCTGAGATAGGAGATTTTCAGATTTCTAGTGTTGTAACACAAGTTTGTGAGCTTGTAATAAAACTCTGGAGACCACCTCTCTCATATATGACTATAGAGAGGGACCACAATTCGTGTGGCTTTACCTTGGCCTAATGATGTTGCCTATAACAAGTGACGCTGGGTCAGTTGAGGTCTTGGGTGTTTTTACTCTGTAAAAAGATTAGTATTACATAATTCTGTACTTTCTCTGCTTACAAAACACAGGCAGAGCCTCAAAGTGAGCAATTATTTTCCAAAAAAAAAATGCAAGAGCTGTTGTATGAATCAGAGAAGATTTTACCTCCAGTAACCCGTTCCAAAGCCCATTCAGAAAAAAGAATGAGGGATTTATTTATATTAGTGCTAGAGCCTGTATTGCTTCATAGAAATCATAGAAACCATCATTCTACAATGTGTTCCCCAGTGCAGATATGAACCTCAGGCCCCGTACACACGGCGGAGGTTCTCGCCAGAAACCAGCGAGAACCTCGCTGGGAGCTGCATTCCAGCAAGAACCTCGGCCGTGTGTACGCTCTCTGCTCGCCCCGCCCGTCGGGAAACCCGTCGAGCAAATAGAGAACAGGTTCTCTATTTGCTCGACGACCCGTCGGGATGAATGGCTGCTTGCCATTCCCGACGGGCGGGGCGCAGATTCTGACGGCCGGCAGAGAACCTCGACGGGCGGAACGATGTGTTCCGCCCATCGAGTTTCTCTGCCGTGTGTACGGGGCTTTATTGATTGCTCCAGAACCACTTTAATTCAAAGATCTCCATCCAAGTCAGCAGTGGTGGCGGGTCCACAAGGGGCACAGCTCCCTTAACCCGCGGGCCCGGCCCCCAGCTCATACCATCTGTGTGCGGTGCACTGTGCGGGCGCCAGACCAATAGGTTTCTTCCAGGTCTGTCACCCCCCCACAGGCACGTGACCATATCCAAAGGCTAGTTAATACATTGATCATTTATGAAAGCATGTATGGCCACCATGAAACACCTGACAACACACTTAGTGGCGGTTCACACTACAGCGACTTGGGATCCGACTTGTGTCGTGACATGAGAAATTACATTGAAGTGAATGAGAGCCGTCTTAATGTACACTACTGAGGTCGCTCCA